>BTRK01000001.1:19879649-20602273 GCA_036245805.1 Pristionchus mayeri
GTTCACTCACCCTTTCCTCACAATGCGAGTCCTTGGGGCAGCTCATCCGGGGGCAGAAACGGGGGTGGCGATTGCAGATCTTTCCCTGAAAAGCATTACTCACTACTATAGAATAAAAAATTTGAACAAATTATAGAGTTGATTTCGCATCATTGAACCGTTCTAAAATCAAGGAAAATCATCGGCCAGGATATGCTGAATGTTTCCACGAATATTCACATAAAGAGGGAGGTTGTCCTGCGAATTTCGAAACGGTACGATTTCTGATCTCTATTCAAGTTATGAGATGCGGTTCTCATCAGTTCACACCTTTTCCATGTCGTTGTGTGATAAATTGTGTGATATAATGAGATTGGAGTGTGGTACTCTAATGAACTCGACTATTCCACTCACCCTCCATCCCTCGTTGCAGATGCAACGATCGTCCTCTCCTTTCTCGCCCTTCTCACAGTGATGTGTTCCCCTCTTCTCGCACCAGGTGCACCGAAGACCAGGCATGGGAACTTCCTTCTCCATTGGGGGCGGGGCTGGAACAGAACGAATACTTCCAATAGAAAAGATAACTTGCTTTCGTCAGAAAACTAAGTCTGTTGAGAATGAGAAAGTGAATGGATTTGAATTTTCTCCAATATTTCAATTGTATGTCTGGATAAAATTCATTTTCAAAAAATACTATAGAAGTGAATATTGTTTTTTGATCGTTCTCATCAGACCTGTTCATCAGTTTACCACTAGTTCCCCGCTATATCCGAAATTACTCACCGGGCTTTTCCTCTGGCGCGCATGAGGGATTGAAGATGCTGGCAGCGGGTGCCACCACTCCCCTCTCCGTGCACGTTGCCGTGTACTTCCTCTCGTGCTCAAATGACAAGTGATTTATTTCGATTCTTTCGTCGAATTATAATCATTCTTTGCATTAGTAAGCTCACTCACCACGGTCTTGTCCTTGCATTGGAAGTAGATCTTATCAGTGTAGTTCAGGAACGCGGGGGGATTGGGGTCAGCGAACTCGATATGAGGGGCATCCAGGAGGGCGGGGGCAGTTGGACACGCCCAGCGCAGCCCATACTCTGCAATGTCATATTGAATGCTAACATATTTGATTTTGTCATAGTTATTTGCACAAGAAATAATATTTTAGTTCAATAGATAAAAAAAGGTGAGGACTTACTGGGGACTTTGCATATCGTCCCCACCGACTCCTGCACTTGCGATCTGCTCACGATGCTGTCGTTCGATGTCTGAAATCATTAAGCATTTAAACTTTGAAGCACTTATACTGTGGAAAAAGTCAAAGAGGAATTCCTCCTCGGGCGGAAAAAGTCGGGGAGCAGAAAAAGAAGAACTTTGAAATTATGAATTCGCGCCTTTTTTACGTTTTTCGTTATAATGGCGCGAATTCAAATTTCGAAAGTTCTAGCTTTTCCTCCTCCGACTTTTTCCACTCGATTTTTTTTCTCTTCTCCTCCCCCCCACTTTTTCCGCAGCATTAATTAAGAATTATTTGCGCCCAAATGTGTGGTTTCTTACCAGGAGTGGCGTGGAGGACGAGACCCAGACCACTTGAGCTTGCAGGAACGTTCTGAAATAATACTAATTAGTACTTTACATGGTAAGCTGTGGTACTGAAGGTGAGCAGACCAAAACGAACCTCGAGAGTGGGCTCATGAACCCATTTACGAACCAGCGATAGAGGGGGAGACCATTGTACTTCCTGCAAGAGAAAGCAATTGGACATCTTAATAACAAACAAACAAAATCGTAATAAATAGAAAGTCTCACATCAGCTTGCTGATTCCGGCAAACTCGGCGCTCAAGTCGTAGTAGGAGATCATGTCTCCATTGGGGAGATCCTGGCACAGACTGAGCGAGTTGGTGTATTTGCCGCCTGAAAAATTACAGTTTGTAACTGACGAATTACAAGCAAATCTAAGATTAACTCACGAATATTGAGCAGCATCAGACATCCATGGTTCCCTTCGAAAAAATCGTCAGGGCACGGCTCCGAGTTAGGTCCTGTGATGAAATACATTAATTATGATATCATTGAAAACTCGTACACCCACGAAGACTCTAAAGACTAACCAGTGGTGGAGGCGTCCGTCTTCTGCCCTCTCGGAGTAGTCGAGGGGATGGTCTGAAATGAATTGATAGTATTGACAATCATGAAAACTATATCTGTCTTATTCATATTATTTTTTTGTCTATACCCAATAACACGACCAGTTCAAGAGCAAATACCATCGAACGTTAGCGAGAAATCGTTGAATAATGATTAAAGTAAAGAGATTACGATGGCAATCTAAGATTTAATAATATGAGTGGAAGGTCCTCTGTTTTAGAACCACCAACATGACCAGTTCAGCAGAAAAGGAGATTGGATGCGAGCGAGCAATCGATAAATGAGGATAGAAGAAGAGTATGAGTGATAGGATGCTAGATCTGATCACATTATTGGAAGGTTCTTCTGGTTTTGAACCAAAACGTGATCAGTTCAGCAGCAAATGTCATTGGATGCGAGCGAGCAATCGATAAATGAGGATAGAAGAAGCGTATGAGTGATAGAATGCTAGATCTGATCACATTATTGGAAGGTTCTTCTGGTTTTGAACCAAAAATGTGATTAGTTCAGCAGCAAATGCCATCGGACGCGAGCGAGCAATCAATAAATGAGGATAGAAGAAGCGTATGAGTGATAGGATGCTAGATTCAGTTCAGCAGCAAATGTCATCGGACGCGAGCGAGCAATCGATAAATGAGGATAGGAGAAGAGTATGAGTGATAGGATGCTAGATCTGATCACATTATTGGATGGTTCTTCTGGTTTTGAACCAAAAATGTTATCAGTTCAGCAGCAAATGTCATCGGACGCGAGCGAGCAATCGATAAATGAGGATAGAAGAAGAGTATGAGTGATAGGATGCTAGATCTGATCACATTATTGGAAGGTTCTTCTGGTTTTGAACCAAAACGTGGTCAGTTCAGCAGCAAATGTCATCGGACGCGAGCGAGCAATCGATAAATGAGGATAGAAGAAGAGTATGAGTGATAGGATGCTAGATCTGATCACATTATTGGAAGGTTCTTCTGGTTTTGAACCAAAACGTGATCAGTTCAGCAGCAAATGTCATCGGACGCGAGCGAGCAATCGATAAATGAGGATAGAAGAAGAGTATGAGTGATAGGATGCTAGATCACATTATTGGATGGTTCTTCTGGTTTTGAACCAAAAATGTGATTAGTTCAGCAGCAAATGCCATCGGACGCGAGCGAGCAATCGATAAATGAGGATAGAAGAAGAGTATGAGTGATAGGATGCTAGATCTGATCACATTATTGGAAGGTTCTTCTGGTTTTGAACCAAAACGTGATCAGTTCAGCAGCAAATGTCATCGGACGCGAGCGAGCAATCGATAAATGAGGATAGAAGAAGAGTATGAGTGATAGGATGCTAGATCACATTATTGGATGGTTCTTCTGGTTTTGAACCAAAAATGTGATTAGTTCAGCAGCAAATGCCATCGGACGCGAGCGAGCAATCGATAAATGAGGATAGAAGAAGAGTATGAGTGATAGGATGCTAGATCTGATCACATTATTGGAAGGTTCTTCTGGTTTTGAACCAAAACGTGGTCAGTTCAGCAGCAAATGTCATCGGACGCGAGCGAGCAATCCATAAATGAGGATAGAAGAAGAGTATGAGTGATAGCATGCTAGATCACATTATTGGATGGTTCTTCTGGTTTTGAACCAAAAATGTTATCAGTTCAGCAGCAAATGTCATCGGACGCGAGCGAGCAATCGATAAATGAGGATAGAAGAAGAGTATGAGTGATAGGATGCTAGATCTGATCACATTATTGGAAGGTTCTTCTGGTTTTGAACCAAAACGTGGTCAGTTCAGCAGCAAATGTCATCGGACGCGAGCGAGCAATCCATAAATGAGGATAGAAGAAGAGTATGAGTGATAGCATGCTAGATCACATTATTGGATGGTTCTTCTGGTTTTGAACCAAAAATGTTATCAGTTCAGCAGCAAATGTCATCGGACGCGAGCGAGCAATCGATAAATGAGGATAGAAGAAGAGTATGAGTGATAGGATGCTAGATCTGATCACATTATTGGAAGGTTCTTCTGGTTTTGAACCAAAACGTGATCAGTTCAGCAGCAAATGTCATCGGACGCGAGCGAGCAATCGATAAATGAGGATAGAAGAAGAGTATGAGTGATAGGATGCTAGATCTGATCACATTATTGGAAGGTTCTTCTGGTTTTGAACCAAAACGTGATCAGTTCAGCAGCAAATGTCATCGGACGCGAGCGAGCAATCCATAAATGAGGATAGAAGAAGAGTATGAGTGATAGGATGCTAGATCACATTATTGGATGGTTCTTCTGGTTTTGAACCAAAAATGTGATTAGTTCAGCAGCAAATGCCATCGGACGCGAGCGAGCAATCGATAAATGAGGATAGAAGAAGAGTATGAGTGATAGGATGCTAGATCTGATCACATTATTGGAAGGTTCTTCTGGTTTTGAACCAAAACGTGGTCAGTTCAGCAGCAAATGTCATCGGACGCGAGCGAGCAATCGATAAATGAGGATAGAAGAAGAGTATGAGTGATAGGATGCTAGATCACATTATTGGATGGTTCTTCTGGTTTTGAACCAAAAATGTGATTAGTTCAGCAGCAAATGCCATCGGACGCGAGCGAGCAATCGATAAATGAGGATAGAAGAAGAGTATGAGTGATAGGATGCTAGATCTGATCACATTATTGGAAGGTTCTTCTGGTTTTGAACCAAAACGTGGTCAGTTCAGCAGCAAATGTCATCGGACGCGAGCGAGCAATCCATAAATGAGGATAGAAGAAGAGTATGAGTGATAGCATGCTAGATCACATTATTGGATGGTTCTTCTGGTTTTGAACCAAAAATGTTATCAGTTCAGCAGCAAATGTCATCGGACGCGAGCGAGCAATCGATAAATGAGGATAGAAGAAGAGTATGAGTGATAGGATGCTAGATCTGATCACATTATTGGAAGGTTCTTCTGGTTTTGAACCAAAACGTGATCAGTTCAGCAGCAAATGTCATCGGACGCGAGCGAGCAATCGATAAATGAGGATAGAAGAAGAGTATGAGTGATAGGATGCTAGATCTGATCACATTATTGGAAGGTTCTTCTGGTTTTGAACCAAAACGTGATCAGTTCAGCAGCAAATGTCATCGGACGCGAGCGAGCAATCCATAAATGAGGATAGAAGAAGAGTATGAGTGATAGGATGCTAGATCACATTATTGGATGGTTCTTCTGGTTTTGAACCAAAAATGTGATTAGTTCAGCAGCAAATGCCATCGGACGCGAGCGAGCAATCGATAAATGAGGATAGAAGAAGAGTATGAGTGATAGGATGCTAGATCTGATCACATTATTGGAAGGTTCTTCTGGTTTTGAACCAAAACGTGGTCAGTTCAGCAGCAAATGTCATCGGACGCGAGCGAGCAATCGATAAATGAGGATAGAAGAAGAGTATGAGTGATAGGATGCTAGATCACATTATTGGATGGTTCTTCTGGTTTTGAACCAAAAATGTGATTAGTTCAGCAGCAAATGCCATCGGACGCGAGCGAGCAATCGATAAATGAGGATAGAAGAAGAGTATGAGTGATAGGATGCTAGATCTGATCACATTATTGGAAGGTTCTTCTGGTTTTGAACCAAAACGTGGTCAGTTCAGCAGCAAATGTCATCGGACGCGAGCGAGCAATCCATAAATGAGGATAGAAGAAGAGTATGAGTGATAGCATGCTAGATCACATTATTGGATGGTTCTTCTGGTTTTGAACCAAAAATGTTATCAGTTCAGCAGCAAATGTCATCGGACGCGAGCGAGCAATCGATAAATGAGGATAGAAGAAGAGTATGAGTGATAGGATGCTAGATCTGATCACATTATTGGAAGGTTCTTCTGGTTTTGAACCAAAACGTGATCAGTTCAGCAGCAAATGTCATCGGACGCGAGCGAGCAATCCATAAATGAGGATAGAAGAAGAGTATGAGTGATAGGATGCTAGATCACATTATTGGATGGTTCTTCTGGTTTTGAACCAAAAATGTGATTAGTTCAGCAGCAAATGTCATCGGACGCGAGCGAGCAATCCATAAATGAGGATAGAAGAAGAGTATGAGTGATAGGATGCTAGATCACATTATTGGATGGTTCTTCTGGTTTTGAACCAAAAATGTGATTAGTTCAGCAGCAAATGCCATCGGACGCGAGCGAGCAATCAATAAATGAGGATAGAAGAAGCGTATGAGTGATAGGATGCTAGATCTGATCACATTATTGGAAGGTTCTTCTGGTTTTGAACCAAAACGTGATCAGTTCAGCAGCAAATGTCATCGGACGCGAGCGAGCAATCGATAAATGAGGATAGGAGAAGAGTAGGAGTGATAGGATGCTAGATCTGTTCACATTATTGGATGGTTCTTCTAGTTTTGAACCAAAAATGTGATCAGTTCAGCAGCAAATGTCATTGGATGCGAGCGAGCAATCCATAAATGAGGATAGAAGAAGCGTATGAGTGATAGGATGCTAGATCTGATCACATTATTGGAAGGTTCTTCTGGTTTTGAACCAAAACGTGATCAGTTCAGCAGCAAATGTCATCGGACGCGAGCGAGCAATCGATAAATGAGGATAGGAGAAGAGTAGGAGTGATAGAATGCTAGATCTGATCACATTATTGGAAGGTTCTTCTGGTTTTGAACCAAAAATGTGATTAGTTCAGCAGCAAATGCCATCGGACGCGAGCGAGCAATCAATAAATGAGGATAGAAGAAGCGTATGAGTGATAGGATGCTAGATCTGATCACATTATTGGAAGGTTCTTCTGGTTTTGAACCAAAACGTGATCAGTTCAGCAGCAAATGTCATCGGACGCGAGCGAGCAATCCATAAATGAGGATAGAAGAAGAGTATGAGTGATAGGATGCTAGATCTGATCACATTATTGGAAGGTTCTTCTGGTTTTGAACCAAAACGTGATCAGTTCAGCAGCAAATGTCATCGGACGCGAGCGAGCAATCCATAAATGAGGATAGAAGAAGAGTATGAGTGATAGCATGCTAGATCACATTATTGGATGGTTCTTCTGGTTTTGAACCAAAAATGTTATCAGTTCAGCAGCAAATGTCATCGGACGCGAGCGAGCAATCGATAAATGAGGATAGAAGAAGAGTATGAGTGATAGGATGCTAGATCTGATCACATTATTGGAAGGTTCTTCTGGTTTTGAACCAAAACGTGATCAGTTCAGCAGCAAATGTCATCGGACGCGAGCGAGCAATCCATAAATGAGGATAGAAGAAGAGTATGAGTGATAGGATGCTAGATCACATTATTGGATGGTTCTTCTGGTTTTGAACCAAAAATGTGATTAGTTCAGCAGCAAATGCCATCGGACGCGAGCGAGCAATCAATAAATGAGGATAGAAGAAGCGTATGAGTGATAGGATGCTAGATCTGATCACATTATTGGAAGGTTCTTCTGGTTTTGAACCAAAACGTAATCAGTTCAGCAGCAAATGTCATCGGACGCGAGCGAGCAATCGATAAATGAGGATAGGAGAAGAGTATGAGTGATAGGATGCTAGATCTGATCACATTATTGGAAGGTTCTTCTGGTTTTGAACCAAAACGTGATCAGTTCAGCAGCAAATGTCATTGGATGCGAGCGAGCAATCGATAAATGAGGATAGGAGAAGAGTAGGAGTGATAGGATGCTAGATCTGATCACATTATTGGATGGTTCTTCTAGTTTTGAACCAAAAATGTGATCAGTTCAGCAGCAAATGTCATTGGATGCGAGCGAGCAATCCATAAATGAGGATAGGAGAAGAGTATGAGTGATAGGATGCTAGATCTGATCACATTATTGGATGGTTCTTCTAGTTTTGAACCAAAAATGTGATCAGTTCTGCAGCAAATGTCATTGGATGCGAGCGAGCAATCGATAAATGAGGATAGGAGAAGAGTATGAGTGATAGGATGCTAGATGTGATCACATTATTGGAAGGTTCTTCTGGTTTTGAACCAAAACGTGATCAGTTCAGCAGCAAATGTCATCGGACGCGAGCGAGCAATCAATAAATGAGGATAGAAGAAGCGTATGAGTGATAGGATGCTAGATGTGATCACATTATTGGATGGTTCTTCTAGTTTTGAACCAAAAATGTGATCAGTTCAGCAGCAAATTTCATTGGATGCGAGCGAGCAATCCATAAATGAGGATAGGAGAAGAGTATGAGTGATAGGATGCTAGATCTGATCACATTATTGGAAGGTTCTTCTGGTTTTGAACCAAAACGTGATCAGTTCAGCAGCAAATGTCATCGGACGCGAGCGAGCAATCAATAAATGAGGATAGAAGCAGCGTATGAGTGATAGGATGCTAGATCTGATCACATTATTGGAAGGTTCTTCTGGTTTTGAACCAAAACGTGATCAGTTCAGCAGCAAATGTCATTGGATGCGAGCGAGCAATCGATAAATGAGGATAGGAGAAGAGTATGAGTGATAGGATGCTAGATCTGATCACATTATTGGATGGTTCTTCTAGTTTTGAACCAAAACGTGATCAGTTCAACAGCAAATGTCATCGGACGCGAGCGAGCAATCCATAAATGAGGATAGGATAAGAGTATGAGTGATAGGATGCTAGATCTGATCACATTATTGGATGGTTCTTCTAGTTTTGAACCAAAAATGTGATCAGTTCAGCAGCAAATGTCATTGGATGCGAGCGAGCAATCGATAAATGAGGATAGAAGAAGCGTATGAGTGATAGGATGCTAGATCTGATCACATTATTGGAAGGTTCTTCTGGTTTTGAACCAAAACGTGGTCAGTTCAGCAGCAAATGTCATCGGACGCGAGCGAGCAATCGATAAATGAGGATAGAAGAAGAGTATGAGTGATAGGATGCTAGATCTGATCACATTATTGGAAGGTTCTTCTGGTTTTGAACCAAAACGTGATCAGTTCAGCAGCAAATGTCATCGGACGCGAGCGAGCAATCCATAAATGAGGATAGAAGAAGAGTATGAGTGATAGGATGCTAGATCACATTATTGGATGGTTCTTCTGGTTTTGAACCAAAAATGTGATTAGTTCAGCAGCAAATGCCATCGGACGCGAGCGAGCAATCGATAAATGAGGATAGAAGAAGAGTATGAGTGATAGGATGCTAGATCTGATCACATTATTGGAAGGTTCTTCTGGTTTTGAACCAAAACGTGGTCAGTTCAGCAGCAAATGTCATCGGACGCGAGCGAGCAATCCATAAATGAGGATAGAAGAAGAGTATGAGTGATAGCATGCTAGATCACATTATTGGATGGTTCTTCTGGTTTTGAACCAAAAATGTTATCAGTTCAGCAGCAAATGTCATCGGACGCGAGCGAGCAATCGATAAATGAGGATAGAAGAAGAGTATGAGTGATAGGATGCTAGATCTGATCACATTATTGGAAGGTTCTTCTGGTTTTGAACCAAAACGTGATCAGTTCAGCAGCAAATGTCATCGGACGCGAGCGAGCAATCCATAAATGAGGATAGAAGAAGAGTATGAGTGATAGGATGCTAGATCACATTATTGGATGGTTCTTCTGGTTTTGAACCAAAAATGTGATTAGTTCAGCAGCAAATGCCATCGGACGCGAGCGAGCAATCGATAAATGAGGATAGAAGAAGAGTATGAGTGATAGGATGCTAGATCTGATCACATTATTGGATGGTTCTTCTAGTTTTGAACCAAAAATGTGATCAGTTCAGCAGCAAATGCCATCGGACGCGAGCGAGCAATCGATAAATGAGGATAGAAGAAGAGTATGAGTGATAGGATGCTAGATCTGATCACATTATTGGAAGGTTCTTCTGGTTTTGAACCAAAACGTGGTCAGTTCAGCAGCAAATGTCATCGGACGCGAGCGAGCAATCCATAAATGAGGATAGAAGAAGAGTATGAGTGATAGCATGCTAGATCACATTATTGGATGGTTCTTCTGGTTTTGAACCAAAAATGTGATTAGTTCAGCAGCAAATGCCATCGGACGCGAGCGAGCAATCCATAAATGAGGATAGGATAAGAGTATGAGTGATAGGATGCTAGATCTGATCACATTATTGGATGGTTCTTCTAGTTTTGAACCAAAAATGTGATCAGTTCAGCAGCAAATGTCATTGGATGCGAGCGAGCAATCGATAAATGAGGATAGAAGAAGCGTATGAGTGATAGGATGCTAGATCTGATCACATTATTGGAAGGTTCTTCTGGTTTTGAACCAAAACGTGGTCAGTTCAGCAGCAAATGTCATCGGACGCGAGCGAGCAATCGATAAATGAGGATAGAAGAAGAGTATGAGTGATAGGATGCTAGATCTGATCACATTATTGGAAGGTTCTTCTGGTTTTGAACCAAAACGTGATCAGTTCAGCAGCAAATGTCATCGGACGCGAGCGAGCAATCCATAAATGAGGATAGAAGAAGAGTATGAGTGATAGGATGCTAGATCACATTATTGGATGGTTCTTCTGGTTTTGAACCAAAAATGTGATTAGTTCAGCAGCAAATGCCATCGGACGCGAGCGAGCAATCGATAAATGAGGATAGAAGAAGAGTATGAGTGATAGGATGCTAGATCTGATCACATTATTGGAAGGTTCTTCTGGTTTTGAACCAAAACGTGGTCAGTTCAGCAGCAAATGTCATCGGACGCGAGCGAGCAATCCATAAATGAGGATAGAAGAAGAGTATGAGTGATAGCTTGCTAGATCACATTATTGGATGGTTCTTCTGGTTTTGAACCAAAAATGTTATCAGTTCAGCAGCAAATGTCATCGGACGCGAGCGAGCAATCGATAAATGAGGATAGAAGAAGAGTATGAGTGATAGGATGCTAGATCTGATCACATTATTGGAAGGTTCTTCTGGTTTTGAACCAAAACGTGATCAGTTCAGCAGCAAATGTCATCGGACGCGAGCGAGCAATCCATAAATGAGCATAGAAGAAGAGTATGAGTGATAGGATGCTAGATCACATTATTGGATGGTTCTTCTGGTTTTGAACCAAAAATGTGATCAGTTCAGCAGCAAATGTCATTGGATGCGAGCGAGCAATCGATAAATGAGGATAGAAGAAGCGTATGAGTGATAGGATGCTAGATCTGATCACATTATTGGAAGGTTCTTCTGGTTTTGAACCAAAACGTGATCAGTTCAGCAGCAAATGCCATCGGACGCGAGCGAGCAATCCATAAATGAGGATAGGATAAGAGTATGAGTGATAGGATGCTAGATCTGATCACATTATTGGATGGTTCTTCTAGTTTTGAACCAAAAATGTGATCAGTTCAGCAGCAAATGTCATTGGATGCGAGCGAGCAATCGATAAATGAGGATAGAAGAAGCGTATGAGTGATAGGATGCTAGATCTGATCACATTATTGGAAGGTTCTTCTGGTTTTGAACCAAAACGTGGTCAGTTCAGCAGCAAATGTCATCGGACGCGAGCGAGCAATCGATAAATGAGGATAGAAGAAGAGTATGAGTGATAGGATGCTAGATCTGATCACATTATTGGAAGGTTCTTCTGGTTTTGAACCAAAACGTGATCAGTTCAGCAGCAAATGTCATCGGACGCGAGCGAGCAATCCATAAATGAGGATAGAAGAAGAGTATGAGTGATAGGATGCTAGATCACATTATTGGATGGTTCTTCTGGTTTTGAACCAAAAATGTGATTAGTTCAGCAGCAAATGCCATCGGACGCGAGCGAGCAATCGATAAATGAGGATAGAAGAAGAGTATGAGTGATAGGATGCTAGATCTGATCACATTATTGGAAGGTTCTTCTGGTTTTGAACCAAAACGTGGTCAGTTCAGCAGCAAATGTCATCGGACGCGAGCGAGCAATCCATAAATGAGGATAGAAGAAGAGTATGAGTGATAGCTTGCTAGATCACATTATTGGATGGTTCTTCTGGTTTTGAACCAAAAATGTTATCAGTTCAGCAGCAAATGTCATCGGACGCGAGCGAGCAATCGATAAATGAGGATAGAAGAAGAGTATGAGTGATAGGATGCTAGATCTGATCACATTATTGGAAGGTTCTTCTGGTTTTGAACCAAAACGTGATCAGTTCAGCAGCAAATGTCATCGGACGCGAGCGAGCAATCCATAAATGAGGATAGAAGAAGAGTATGAGTGATAGGATGCTAGATCACATTATTGGATGGTTCTTCTGGTTTTGAACCAAAAATGTGATTAGTTCAGCAGCAAATGCCATCGGACGCGAGCGAGCAATCCATAAATGAGGATAGGATAAGAGTATGAGTGATAGGATGCTAGATCTGATCACATTATTGGATGGTTCTTCTAGTTTTGAACCAAAAATGTGATCAGTTCAGCAGCAAATGTCATTGGATGCGAGCGAGCAATCGATAAATGAGGATAGAAGAAGCGTATGAGTGATAGGATGCTAGATCTGATCACATTATTGGAAGGTTCTTCTGGTTTTGAACCAAAACGTGGTCAGTTCAGCAGCAAATGTCATCGGACGCGAGCGAGCAATCGATAAATGAGGATAGAAGAAGAGTATGAGTGATAGGATGCTAGATCTGATCACATTATTGGAAGGTTCTTCTGGTTTTGAACCAAAACGTGATCAGTTCAGCAGCAAATGTCATCGGACGCGAGCGAGCAATCCATAAATGAGGATAGAAGAAGAGTATGAGTGATAGGATGCTAGATCACATTATTGGATGGTTCTTCTGGTTTTGAACCAAAAATGTGATTAGTTCAGCAGCAAATGCCATCGGACGCGAGCGAGCAATCGATAAATGAGGATAGAAGAAGAGTATGAGTGATAGGATGCTAGATCTGATCACATTATTGGAAGGTTCTTCTGGTTTTGAACCAAAACGTGGTCAGTTCAGCAGCAAATGTCATCGGACGCGAGCGAGCAATCCATAAATGAGGATAGAAGAAGAGTATGAGTGATAGCTTGCTAGATCACATTATTGGATGGTTCTTCTGGTTTTGAACCAAAAATGTTATCAGTTCAGCAGCAAATGTCATCGGACGCGAGCGAGCAATCGATAAATGAGGATAGAAGAAGAGTATGAGTGATAGGATGCTAGATCTGATCACATTATTGGAAGGTTCTTCTGGTTTTGAACCAAAACGTGATCAGTTCAGCAGCAAATGTCATCGGACGCGAGCGAGCAATCCATAAATGAGGATAGAAGAAGAGTATGAGTGATAGGATGCTAGATCACATTATTGGATGGTTCTTCTGGTTTTGAACCAAAAATGTGATTAGTTCAGCAGCAAATGCCATCGGACGCGAGCGAGCAATCGATAAATGAGGATAGAAGAAGAGTATGAGTGATAGGATGCTAGATCTGATCACATTATTGGAAGGTTCTTCTGGTTTTGAACCAAAACGTGGTCAGTTCAGCAGCAAATGTCATCGGACGCGAGCGAGCAATCCATAAATGAGGATAGAAGAAGAGTATGAGTGATAGCATGCTAGATCACATTATTGGATGGTTCTTCTGGTTTTGAACCAAAAATGTTATCAGTTCAGCAACAAATGTCATCGGACGCGAGCGAGCAATCGATAAATGAGGATAGAAGAAGAGTATGAGTGATAGGATGCTAGATCTGATCACATTATTGGAAGGTTCTTCTGGTTTTGAACCAAAACGTGGTCAGTTCAGCAGCAAATGTCATCGGACGCGAGCGAGCAATCCATAAATGAGGATAGAAGAAGAGTATGAGTGATAGCATGCTAGATCTGATCACATTATTGGAAGGTTCTTCTGGTTTTGAACCAAAACGTGATCAGTTCAGCAGCAAATGTCATCGGACGCGAGCGAGCAATCCATAAATGAGGATAGAAGAAGAGTATGAGTGATAGGATGCTAGATCACATTATTGGATGGTTCTTCTGGTTTTGAACCAAAAATGTGATTAGTTCAGCAGCAAATGCCATCGGACGCGAGCGAGCAATCCATAAATGAGGATAGGATAAGAGTATGAGTGATAGGATGCTAGATCTGATCACATTATTGGATGGTTCTTCTAGTTTTGAACCAAAAATGTGATCAGTTCAGCAGCAAATGTCATTGGATGCGAGCGAGCAATCGATAAATGAGGATAGAAGAAGCGTATGAGTGATAGGATGCTAGATCTGATCACATTATTGGAAGGTTCTTCTGGTTTTGAACCAAAACGTGGTCAGTTCAGCAGCAAATGTCATCGGACGCGAGCGAGCAATCGATAAATGAGGATAGAAGAAGAGTATGAGTGATAGGATGCTAGATCTGATCACATTATTGGAAGGTTCTTCTGGTTTTGAACCAAAACGTGATCAGTTCAGCAGCAAATGTCATCGGACGCGAGCGAGCAATCCATAAATGAGGATAGAAGAAGAGTATGAGTGATAGGATGCTAGATCACATTATTGGATGGTTCTTCTGGTTTTGAACCAAAAATGTGATTAGTTCAGCAGCAAATGCCATCGGACGCGAGCGAGCAATCGATAAATGAGGATAGAAGAAGAGTATGAGTGATAGGATGCTAGATCTGATCACATTATTGGAAGGTTCTTCTGGTTTTGAACCAAAACGTGGTCAGTTCAGCAGCAAATGTCATCGGACGCGAGCGAGCAATCCATAAATGAGGATAGAAGAAGAGTATGAGTGATAGCTTGCTAGATCACATTATTGGATGGTTCTTCTGGTTTTGAACCAAAAATGTTATCAGTTCAGCAGCAAATGTCATCGGACGCGAGCGAGCAATCGATAAATGAGGATAGAAGAAGAGTATGAGTGATAGGATGCTAGATCTGATCACATTATTGGAAGGTTCTTCTGGTTTTGAACCAAAACGTGATCAGTTCAGCAGCAAATGTCATCGGACGCGAGCGAGCAATCCATAAATGAGGATAGAAGAAGAGTATGAGTGATAGGATGCTAGATCACATTATTGGATGGTTCTTCTGGTTTTGAACCAAAAATGTGATTAGTTCAGCAGCAAATGCCATCGGACGCGAGCGAGCAATCGATAAATGAGGATAGAAGAAGAGTATGAGTGATAGGATGCTAGATCTGATCACATTATTGGAAGGTTCTTCTGGTTTTGAACCAAAACGTGGTCAGTTCAGCAGCAAATGTCATCGGACGCGAGCGAGCAATCCATAAATGAGGATAGAAGAAGAGTATGAGTGATAGCATGCTAGATCACATTATTGGATGGTTCTTCTGGTTTTGAACCAAAAATGTTATCAGTTCAGCAACAAATGTCATCGGACGCGAGCGAGCAATCGATAAATGAGGATAGAAGAAGAGTATGAGTGATAGGATGCTAGATCTGATCACATTATTGGAAGGTTCTTCTGGTTTTGAACCAAAACGTGGTCAGTTCAGCAGCAAATGTCATCGGACGCGAGCGAGCAATCCATAAATGAGGATAGAAGAAGAGTATGAGTGATAGCATGCTAGATCACATTATTGGATGGTTCTTCTGGTTTTGAACCAAAAATGTTATCAGTTCAGCAGCAAATGTCATCGGACGCGAGCGAGCAATCGATAAATGAGGATAGAAGAAGAGTATGAGTGATAGGATGCTAGATCTGATCACATTATTGGAAGGTTCTTCTGGTTTTGAACCAAAACGTGATCAGTTCAGCAGCAAATGTCATCGGACGCGAGCGAGCAATCGATAAATGAGGATAGAAGAAGAGTATGAGTGATAGGATGCTAGATCTGATCACATTATTGGAAGGTTCTTCTGGTTTTGAACCAAAACGTGGTCAGTTCAGCAGCAAATGTCATCGGACGCGAGCGAGCAATCCATAAATGAGGATAGAAGAAGAGTATGAGTGATAGCATGCTAGATCACATTATTGGATGGTTCTTCTGGTTTTGAACCAAAAATGTTATCAGTTCAGCAGCAAATGTCATCGGACGCGAGCGAGCAATCGATAAATGAGGATAGAAGAAGAGTATGAGTGATAGGATGCTAGATCTGATCACATTATTGGAAGGTTCTTCTGGTTTTGAACCAAAACGTGATCAGTTCAGCAGCAAATGTCATCGGACGCGAGCGAGCAATCCATAAATGAGGATAGAAGAAGAGTATGAGTGATAGGATGCTAGATCACATTATTGGATGGTTCTTCTGGTTTTGAACCAAAAATGTGATTAGTTCAGCAGCAAATGTCATCGGACGCGAGCGAGCAATCCATAAATGAGGATAGAAGAAGAGTATGAGTGATAGGATGGTAGATCACATTATTGGATGGTTCTTCTGGTTTTGAACCAAAAATGTGATTAGTTCAGCAGCAAATGCCATCGGACGCGAGCGAGCAATCAATAAATGAGGATAGAAGAAGCGTATGAGTGATAGGATGCTAGATCTGATCACATTATTGGAAGGTTCTTCTGGTTTTGAACCAAAACGTGATCAGTTCAGCAGCAAATGTCATCGGACGCGAGCGAGCAATCGATAAATGAGGATAGGAGAAGAGTAGGAGTGATAGGATGCTAGATCTGATCACATTATTGGATGGTTCTTCTAGTTTTGAACCAAAAATGTGATCAGTTCAGCAGCAAATGTCATTGGATGCGAGCGAGCAATCCATAAATGAGGATAGAAGAAGCGTATGAGTGATAGGATGCTAGATCTGATCACATTATTGGAAGGTTCTTCTGGTTTTGAACCAAAACGTGATCAGTTCAGCAGCAAATGTCATCGGACGCGAGCGAGCAATCGATAAATGAGGATAGGAGAAGAGTAGGAGTGATAGAATGCTAGATCTGATCACATTATTGGAAGGTTCTTCTGGTTTTGAACCAAAAATGTGATTAGTTCAGCAGCAAATGCCATCGGACGCGAGCGAGCAATCAATAAATGAGGATAGAAGAAGCGTATGAGTGATAGGATGCTAGATTCAGTTCAGCAGCAAATGTCATCGGACGCGAGCGAGCAATCGATAAATGAGGATAGGAGAAGAGTATGAGTGATAGGATGCTAGATCTGATCACATTATTGGATGGTTCTTCTGGTTTTGAACCAAAAATGTTATCAGTTCAGCAGCAAATGTCATCGGACGCGAGCGAGCAATCGATAAATGAGGATAGAAGAAGAGTATGAGTGATAGGATGCTAGATCTGATCACATTATTGGAAGGTTCTTCTGGTTTTGAATCAAAACGTGATCAGTTCAGCAGCAAATGTCATCGGACGCGAGCGAGCAATCCATAAATGAGGATAGAAGAAGAGTATGAGTGATAGGATGCTAGATCACATTATTGGATGGTTCTTCTGGTTTTGAACCAAAAATGTGATTAGTTCAGCAGCAAATGCCATCGGACGCGAGCGAGCAATCAATAAATGAGGATAGAAGAAGCGTATGAGTGATAGGATGCTAGATCTGATCACATTATTGGAAGGTTCTTCTGGTTTTGAGCCAAAACGTGATCAGTTCAGCAGCAAATGTCATCGGACGCGAGCGAGCAATCGATAAATGAGGATAGGAGAAGAGTATGAGTGATAGGATGCTAGATCTGATCACATTATTGGAAGGTTCTTCTGGTTTTGAACCAAAACGTGATCAGTTCAGCAGCAAATGTCATTGGATGCGAGCGAGCAATCGATAAATGAGGATAGGAGAAGAGTAGGAGTGATAGGATGCTAGATCTGATCACATTATTGGATGGTTCTTCTAGTTTTGAACCAAAAATGTGATCAGTTCAGCAGCAAATGTCATTGGATGCGAGCGAGCAATCCATAAATGAGGATAGGAGAAGAGTATGAGTGATAGGATGCTAGATCTGATCACATTATTGGATGGTTCTTCTAGTTTTGAACCAAAAATGTGATCAGTTCAGCAGCAAATGTCATTGGATGCGAGCGAGCAATCGATAAATGAGGATAGGAGAAGAGTATGAGTGATAGGATGCTAGATCTGATCACATTATTGGAAGGTTCTTCTGGTTTTGAACCAAAACGTGATCAGTTCAGCAGCAAATGTCATCGGACGCGAGCGAGCAATCAATAAATGAGGATAGAAGCAGCGTATGAGTGATAGGATGCTAGATCTGATCACATTATTGGATGGTTCTTCTAGTTTTGAACCAAAAATGTGATCAGTTCAGCAGCAAATTTCATTGGATGCGAGCGAGCAATCCATAAATGAGGATAGGAGAAGAGTATGAGTGATAGGATGCTAGATCTGATCACATTATTGGATGGTTCTTCTAGTTTTGAACCAAAAATGTGATCAGTTCAGCAGCAAATGTCATTGGATGCGAGCGAGCAATCGATAAATGAGGATAGGAGAAGAGTATGAGTGATAGGATGCTAGATCTGATCACATTATTGGAAGGTTCTTCTGGTTTTGAACCAAAACGTGATCAGTTCAGCAGCAAATGTCATTGGATGCGAGCGAGCAATCGATAAATGAGGATAGGAGAAGAGTAGGAGTGATAGGATGCTAGATCTGATCACATTATTGGATGGTTCTTCTAGTTTTGAACCAAAAATGTGATCAGTTCAGCAGCAAATGTCATTGGATGCGAGCGAGCAATCCATAAATGAGGATAGGAGAAGAGTATGAGTGATAGGATGCTAGATCTGATCACATTATTGGATGGTTCTTCTAGTTTTGAACCAAAAATGTGATCAGTTCAGCAGCAAATGTCATTGGATGCGAGCGAGCAATCGATAAATGAGGATAGGAGAAGAGTATGAGTGATAGGATGCTAGATCTGATCACATTATTGGAAGGTTCTTCTGGTTTTGAACCAAAACGTGATCAGTTCAGCAGCAAATGTCATCGGACGCGAGCGAGCAATCAATAAATGAGGATAGAAGCAGCGTATGAGTGATAGGATGCTAGATCTGATCACATTATTGGATGGTTCTTCTAGTTTTGAACCAAAAATGTGATCAGTTCAGCAGCAAATTTCATTGGATGCGAGCGAGCAATCCATAAATGAGGATAGGAGAAGAGTATGAGTGATAGGATGCTAGATCTGATCACATTATTGGATGGTTCTTCTAGTTTTGAACCAAAAATGTGATCAGTTCAGCAGCAAATGTCATTGGATGCGAGCGAGCAATCGATAAATGAGGATAGGAGAAGAGTATGAGTGATAGGATGCTAGATCTGATCACATTATTGGAAGGTTCTTCTGGTTTTGAACCAAAACGTGATCAGTTCAGCAGCAAATGTCATCGGACGCGAGCGAGCAATCAATAAATGAGGATAGAAGCAGCGTATGAGTGATAGGATGCTAGATCTGATCACATTATTGGATGGTTCTTCTAGTTTTGAACCAAAAATGTGATCAGTTCAGCAGCAAATTTCACAAATTTCATTGGAGCAAATTTCATTGGAGTTCTTCTGGATCAGTTCAGCAGCAAATTTCACAAATTTCATTGGAGCAAATTTCATTGGAGTTCTTCTGGTTTTGAACCAAAACGTGATCAGTTCAGCAGCAAATGTCATCGGACGCGAGCGAGCAATCGATAAATGAGGATAGGAGAAGAGTAGGAGTGATAGGATGCTAGATCTGATCACATTATTGGATGGTTCTTCTGGTTTTGAACCAAAAATGTTATCAGTTCAGCAGCAAATGTCATCGGACGCGAGCGAGCAATCAATAAATGAGGATAGAAGAAGCGTATGAGTGATAGGATGCTAGATTCAGTTCAGCAGCAAATGTCATCGGACGCGAGCGAGCAATCGATAAATGAGGATAGGAGAAGAGTATGAGTGAAAGGATGCTAGATCTGATCACATTATTGGATGGTTCTTCTGGTTTTGAACCAAAAATGTTATCAGTTCAGCAGCAAATGTCATCGGACGCGAGCGAGCAATCGATAAATGAGGATAGAAGAAGAGTATGAGTGATAGGATGCTAGATCTGATCACATTATTGGAAGGTTCTTCTGGTTTTGAACCAAAACGTGATCAGTTCAGCAGCAAATGTCATCGGACGCGAGCGAGCAATCCATAAATGAGGATAGAAGAAGAGTATGAGTGATAGCATGCTAGATCACATTATTGGATGGTTCTTCTGGTTTTGAACCAAAAATGTTATCAGTTCAGCAGCAAATGTCATCGGACGCGAGCGAGCAATCGATAAATGAGGATAGAAGAAGAGTATGAGTGATAGGATGCTAGATCTGATCACATTATTGGAAGGTTCTTCTGGTTTTGAACCAAAACGTGGTCAGTTCAGCAGCAAATGTCATCGGACGCGAGCGAGCAATCCATAAATGAGGATAGAAGAAGAGTATGAGTGATAGCATGCTAGATCACATTATTGGATGGTTCTTCTGGTTTTGAACCAAAAATGTTATCAGTTCAGCAGCAAATGTCATCGGACGCGAGCGAGCAATCGATAAATGAGGATAGAAGAAGAGTATGAGTGATAGGATGCTAGATCTGATCACATTATTGGAAGGTTCTTCTGGTTTTGAACCAAAACGTGATCAGTTCAGCAGCAAATGTCATCGGACGCGAGCGAGCAATCCATAAATGAGGATAGAAGAAGAGTATGAGTGATAGGATGCTAGATCACATTATTGGATGGTTCTTCTGGTTTTGAACCAAAAATGTGATTAGTTCAGCAGCAAATGCCATCGGACGCGAGCGAGCAATCGATAAATGAGGATAGAAGAAGAGTATGAGTGATAGGATGCTAGATCTGATCACATTATTGGAAGGTTCTTCTGGTTTTGAACCAAAACGTGGTCAGTTCAGCAGCAAATGTCATCGGACGCGAGCGAGCAATCCATAAATGAGGATAGAAGAAGAGTATGAGTGATAGCATGCTAGATCACATTATTGGATGGTTCTTCTGGTTTTGAACCAAAAATGTTATCAGTTCAGCAGCAAATGTCATCGGACGCGAGCGAGCAATCGATAAATGAGGATAGAAGAAGAGTATGAGTGATAGGATGCTAGATCTGATCACATTATTGGAAGGTTCTTCTGGTTTTGAACCAAAACGTGGTCAGTTCAGCAGCAAATGTCATCGGACGCGAGCGAGCAATCCATAAATGAGGATAGAAGAAGAGTATGAGTGATAGCATGCTAGATCACATTATTGGATGGTTCTTCTGGTTTTGAACCAAAAATGTTATCAGTTCAGCAGCAAATGTCATCGGACGCGAGCGAGCAATCGATAAATGAGGATAGAAGAAGAGTATGAGTGATAGGATGCTAGATCTGATCACATTATTGGAAGGTTCTTCTGGTTTTGAACCAAAACGTGATCAGTTCAGCAGCAAATGTCATCGGACGCGAGCGAGCAATCGATAAATGAGGATAGAAGAAGAGTATGAGTGATAGGATGCTAGATCTGATCACATTATTGGAAGGTTCTTCTGGTTTTGAACCAAAACGTGATCAGTTCAGCAGCAAATGTCATCGGACGCGAGCGAGCAATCCATAAATGAGGATAGAAGAAGAGTATGAGTGATAGGATGCTAGATCACATTATTGGATGGTTCTTCTGGTTTTGAACCAAAAATGTGATTAGTTCAGCAGCAAATGCCATCGGACGCGAGCGAGCAATCGATAAATGAGGATAGAAGAAGAGTATGAGTGATAGGATGCTAGATCTGATCACATTATTGGAAGGTTCTTCTGGTTTTGAACCAAAACGTGATCAGTTCAGCAGCAAATGTCATCGGACGCGAGCGAGCAATCGATAAATGTGGATAGGAGAAGAGTAGGAGTGATAGAATGCTAGATCTGATCACATTATTGGAAGGTTCTTCTGGTTTTGAACCAAAAATGTGATTAGTTCAGCAGCAAATGCCATCGGACGCGAGCGAGCAATCAATAAATGAGGATAGAAGAAGCGTATGAGTGATAGGATGCTAGATTCAGTTCAGCAGCAAATGTCATCGGACGCGAGCGAGCAATCGATAAATGAGGATAGGAGAAGAGTATGAGTGATAGGATGCTAGATCTGATCACATTATTGGATGGTTCTTCTGGTTTTGAACCAAAAATGTTATCAGTTCAGCAGCAAATGTCATCGGACGCGAGCGAGCAATCGATAAATGAGGATAGAAGAAGAGTATGAGTGATAGGATGCTAGATCTGATCACATTATTGGAAGGTTCTTCTGGTTTTGAACCAAAACGTGATCAGTTCAGCAGCAAATGTCATCGGACGCGAGCGAGCAATCCATAAATGAGGATAGAAGAAGAGTATGAGTGATAGCATGCTAGATCACATTATTGGATGGTTCTTCTGGTTTTGAACCAAAAATGTTATCAGTTCAGCAGCAAATGTCATCGGACGCGAGCGAGCAATCGATAAATGAGGATAGAAGAAGAGTATGAGTGATAGGATGCTAGATCTGATCACATTATTGGAAGGTTCTTCTGGTATTGAACCAAAACGTGATCAGTTCAGCAGCAAATGTCATCGGACGCGAGCGAGCAATCCATAAATGAGGATAGAAGAAGAGTATGAGTGATAGGATGCTAGATCACATTATTGGATGGTTCTTCTGGTTTTGAACCAAAAATGTGATTAGTTCAGCAGCAAATGCCATCGGACGCGAGCGAGCAATCAATAAATGAGGATAGAAGAAGCGTATGAGTGATAGGATGCTAGATCTGATCACATTATTGGAAGGTTCTTCTGGTTTTGAACCAAAACGTGATCAGTTCAGCAGCAAATGTCATCGGACGCGAGCGAGCAATCGATAAATGAGGATAGGAGAAGAGTATGAGTGATAGGATGCTAGATCTGATCACATTATTGGAAGGTTCTTCTGGTTTTGAACCAAAACGTGATCAGTTCAGCAGCAAATGTCATTGGATGCGAGCGAGCAATCGATAAATGAGGATAGGAGAAGAGTAGGAGTGATAGGATGCTAGATCTGATCACATTATTGGATGGTTCTTCTAGTTTTGAACCAAAAATGTGATCAGTTCAGCAGCAAATGTCATTGGATGCGAGCGAGCAATCCATAAATGAGGATAGGAGAAGAGTATGAGTGATAGGATGCTAGATCTGATCACATTATTGGATGGTTCTTCTAGTTTTGAACCAAAAATGTGATCAGTTCAGCAGCAAATGTCATTGGATGCGAGCGAGCAATCGATAAATGAGGATAGGAGAAGAGTATGAGTGATAGGATGCTAGATCTGATCACATTATTGGAAGGTTCTTCTGGTTTTGAACCAAAACGTGATCAGTTCAGCAGCAAATGTCATCGGACGCGAGCGAGCAATCAATAAATGAGGATAGAAGCAGCGTATGAGTGATAGGATGCTAGATCTGATCACATTATTGGATGGTTCTTCTAGTTTTGAACCAAAAATGTGATCAGTTCAACAGCAAATTTCATTGGATGCGAGCGAGCAATCCATAAATGAGGATAGGAGAAGAGTATGAGTGATAGGATGCTAGATCTGATCACATTATTGGATGGTTCTTCTAGTTTTGAACCAAAAATGTGATCAGTTCAGCAGCAAATGTCATTGGATGCGAGCGAGCAATCGATAAATGAGGATAGGAGAAGAGTATGAGTGATAGGATGCTAGATCTGATCACATTATTGGAAGGTTCTTCTGGTTTTGAACCAAAACGTGATCAGTTCAGCAGCAAATGTCATCGGACGCGAGCGAGCAATCAATAAATGAGGATAGAAGCAGCGTATGAGTGATAGGATGCTAGATCTGATCACATTATTGGATGGTTCTTCTAGTTTTGAACCAAAAATGTGATCAGTTCAGCAGCAAATTTCATTGGATGCGAGCGAGCAATCCATAAATGAGGATAGGAGAAGAGTATGAGTGATAGGATGCTAGATCTGATCACATTATTGGATGGTTCTTCTAGTTTTGAACCAAAAATGTGATCAGTTCAGCAGCAAATGTCATTGGATGCGAGCGAGCAATCGATAAATGAGGATAGGAGAAGAGTATGAGTGATAGGATGCTAGATCTGATCACATTATTGGAAGGTTCTTCTGGTTTTGAACCAAAACGTGATCAGTTCAGCAGCAAATGTCATCGGACGCGAGCGAGCAATCAATAAATGAGGATAGAAGCAGCGTATGAGTGATAGGATGCTAGATCTGATCACATTATTGGAAGGTTCTTCTGGTTTTGAACCAAAACGTGATCAGTTCAGCAGCAAATGTCATTGGATGCGAGCGAGCAATCGATAAATGAGGATAGGATAAGAGTATGAGTGATAGGATGCTAGATCTGATCACATTATTGGATGGTTCTTCTAGTTTTGAACCAAAACGTGATCAGTTCAACAGCAAATGTCATCGGACGCGAGCGAGCAATCCATAAATGAGGATAGGATAAGAGTATGAGTGATAGGATGCTAGATCTGATCACATTATTGGATGGTTCTTCTAGTTTTGAACCAAAACGTGATCAGTTCAACAGCAAATGTCATCGGACGCGAGCGAGCAATCGATAAATGAGGATAGGAGAAGAGTATGAGTGATAGGATGCTAGATCTGATCACATTATTGGAAGGTTCTTCTGGTTTTGAACCAAAACGTGATCAGTTCAGCAGCAAATGTCATCGGACGCGAGCGAGCAATCAATAAATGAGGATAGAAGCAGCGTATGAGTGATAGGATGCTAGATCTGATCACATTATTGGATGGTTCTTCTAGTTTTGAACCAAAAATGTGATCAGTTCAGCAGCAAATTTCATTGGATGCGAGCGAGCAATCCATAAATGAGGATAGGAGAAGAGTATGAGTGATAGGATGCTAGATCTGATCACATTATTGGATGGTTCTTCTAGTTTTGAACCAAAAATGTGATCAGTTCAGCAGCAAATGTCATTGGATGCGAGCGAGCAATCGATAAATGAGGATAGGAGAAGAGTATGAGTGATAGGATGCTAGATCTGATCACATTATTGGAAGGTTCTTCTGGTTTTGAACCAAAACGTGATCAGTTCAGCAGCAAATGTCATCGGACGCGAGCGAGCAATCAATAAATGAGGATAGAAGCAGCGTATGAGTGATAGGATGCTAGATCTGATCACATTATTGGAAGGTTCTTCTGGTTTTGAACCAAAACGTGATCAGTTCAGCAGCAAATGTCATTGGATGCGAGCGAGCAATCGATAAATGAGGATAGGATAAGAGTATGAGTGATAGGATGCTAGATCTGATCACATTATTGGATGGTTCTTCTAGTTTTGAACCAAAACGTGATCAGTTCAACAGCAAATGTCATCGGACGCGAGCGAGCAATCCATAAATGAGGATAGGATAAGAGTATGAGTGATAGGATGCTAGATCTGATCACATTATTGGATGGTTCTTCTAGTTTTGAACCAAAACGTGATCAGTTCAACAGCAAATGTCATCGGACGCGAGCGAGCAATCGATAAATGAGGATAGGAGAAGAGTATGAGTGATAGGATGCTAGATCTGATCACATTATTGGAAGGTTCTTCTGGTTTTGAACCAAAACGTGATCAGTTCAGCAGCAAATGTCATCGGACGCGAGCGAGCAATCAATAAATGAGGATAGAAGCAGCGTATGAGTGATAGGATGCTAGATCTGATCACATTATTGGAAGGTTCTTCTGGTTTTGAACCAAAACGTGATCAGTTCAGCAGCAAATGTCATTGGATGCGAGCGAGCAATCGATAAATGAGGATAGGAGAAGAGTATGAGTGATAGGATGCTAGATCTGATCACATTATTGGATGGTTCTTCTAGTTTTGAACCAAAACGTGATCAGTTCAACAGCAAATGTCATCGGACGCGAGCGAGCAATCCATAAATGAGGATAGGATAAGAGTATGAGTGATAGGATGCTAGATCTGATCACATTATTGGATGGTTCTTCTAGTTTTGAACCAAAAATGTGATCAGTTCAGCAGCAAATGTCATTGGATGCGAGCGAGCAATCGATAAATGAGGATAGAAGAAGCGTATGAGTGATAGGATGCTAGATCTGATCACATTATTGGAAGGTTCTTCTGGTTTTGAACCAAAACGTGATCAGTTCAGCAGCAAATGTCATTGGATGCGAGCGAGCAATCGATAAATGAGGATAGGAGAAGAGTATGAGTGATAGGATGCTAGATCTGATCACATTATTGGAAGGTTCTTCTGGTTTTGAACCAAAACGTGATCAGTTCAGCAGCAAATGTCATCGGACGCGAGCGAGCAATCCATAAATGAGGATAGAAGAAGAGTATGAGTGATAGGATGCTAGATCACATTATTGGATGGTTCTTCTGGTTTTGAACCAAAAATGTGATCAGTTCAGCAGCAAATGTCATTGGATGCGAGCGAGCAATCGATAAATGAGGATAGAAGAAGCGTATGAGTGATAGGATGCTAGATCTGATCACATTATTGGATGGTTCTTCTAGTTTTGAACCAAAACGTGATCAGTTCAACAGCAAATGTCATCGGACGCGAGCGAGCAATCCATAAATGAGGATAGGATAAGAGTATGAGTGATAGGATGCTAGATCTGATCACATTATTGGATGGTTCTTCTAGTTTTGAACCAAAAATGTGATCAGTTCAACAGCAAATGTCATCGGACGCGAGCGAGCAATCCATAAATGAGGATAGGATAAGAGTATGAGTGATAGGATGCTAGATCTGATCACATTATTGGATGGTTCTTCTAGTTTTGAACCAAAAATGTGATCAGTTCAGCAGCAAATGTCATTGGATGCGAGCGAGCAATCGATAAATGAGGATAGGAGAAGAGTATGAGTGATAGGATGCTAGATCTGATCACATTATTGGATGGTTCTTCTAGTTTTGAACCAAAAATGTGATCAGTTCAGCAGCAAATGTCATTGGATGCGAGCGAGCAATCCATAAATGAGGATAGGAGAAGAGTATGAGTGATAGGATGCTAGATCTGATCACATTATTGGATGGTTCTTCTAGTTTTGAACCAAAAATGTGATCAGTTCAGCAGCAAATGTCATTGGATGCGAGCGAGCAATCGATAAATGAGGATAGAAGAAGCGTATGAGTGATAGGATGCTAGATCTGATCACATTATTGGAAGGTTCTTCTGGTTTTGAACCAAAACGTGATCAGTTCAGCAGCAAATGTCATTGGATGCGAGCGAGCAATCGATAAATGAGGATAGAAGAAGCGTATGAGTGATAGGATGCTAGATCTGATCACATTATTGGATGGTTCTTCTAGTTTTGAACCAAAACGTGATCAGTTCAACAGCAAATGTCATCGGACGCGAGCGAGCAATCCATAAATGAGGATAGGATAAGAGTATGAGTGATAGGATGCTAGATCTGATCACATTATTGGATGGTTCTTCTAGTTTTGAACCAAAAATGTGATCAGTTCAACAGCAAATGTCATCGGACGCGAGCGAGCAATCCATAAATGAGGATAGGATAAGAGTATGAGTGATAGGATGCTAGATCTGATCACATTATTGGATGGTTCTTCTAGTTTTGAACCAAAAATGTGATCAGTTCAGCAGCAAATGTCATTGGATGCGAGCGAGCAATCGATAAATGAGGATAGGAGAAGAGTATGAGTGATAGGATGCTAGATCTGATCACATTATTGGATGGTTCTTCTAGTTTTGAACCAAAAATGTGATCAGTTCAGCAGCAAATGTCATTGGATGCGAGCGAGCAATCCATAAATGAGGATAGGAGAAGAGTATGAGTGATAGGATGCTAGATCTGATCACATTATTGAATGGTTCTTCTAGTTTTGAACCAAAAATGTGATCAGTTCAGCAGCAAATGTCATTGGATGCGAGCGAGCAATCGATAAATGAGGATAGGAGAAGAGTATGAGTGATAGGATGCTAGATCTGATCACATTATTGGAAGGTTCTTCTGGTTTTGAACCAAAACGTGATCAGTTCAGCAGCAAATGTCATCGGACGCGAGCGAGCAATCAATAAATGAGGATAGAAGCAGCGTATGAGTGATAGGATGCTAGATCTGATCACATTATTGGATGGTTCTTCTAGTTTTGAACCAAAAATGTGATCAGTTCAGCAGCAAATTTCATTGGATGCGAGCGAGCAATCCATAAATGAGGATAGGAGAAGAGTATGAGTGATAGGATGCTAGATCTGATCACATTATTGGATGGTTCTTCTAGTTTTGAACCAAAAATGTGATCAGTTCAGCAGCAAATGTCATTGGATGCGAGCGAGCAATCGATAAATGAGGATAGGAGAAGAGTATGAGTGATAGGATGCTAGATCTGATCACATTATTGGAAGGTTCTTCTGGTTTTGAACCAAAACGTGATCAGTTCAGCAGCAAATGTCATCGGACGCGAGCGAGCAATCAATAAATGAGGATAGAAGCAGCGTATGAGTGATAGGATGCTAGATCTGATCACATTATTGGAAGGTTCTTCTGGTTTTGAACCAAAACGTGATCAGTTCAGCAGCAAATGTCATTGGATGCGAGCGAGCAATCGATAAATGAGGATAGGAGAAGAGTATGAGTGATAGGATGCTAGATCTGATCACATTATTGGATGGTTCTTCTAGTTTTGAACCAAAACGTGATCAGTTCAACAGCAAATGTCATCGGACGCGAGCGAGCAATCCATAAATGAGGATAGGATAAGAGTATGAGTGATAGGATGCTAGATCTGATCACATTATTGGATGGTTCTTCTAGTTTTGAACCAAAAATGTGATCAGTTCAGCAGCAAATGTCATTGGATGCGAGCGAGCAATCGATAAATGAGGATAGAAGAAGCGTATGAGTGATAGGATGCTAGATCTGATCACATTATTGGAAGGTTCTTCTGGTTTTGAACCAAAACGTGATCAGTTCAGCAGCAAATGTCATTGGATGCGAGCGAGCAATCGATAAATGAGGATAGGAGAAGAGTATGAGTGATAGGATGCTAGATCTGATCACATTATTGGAAGGTTCTTCTGGTTTTGAACCAAAACGTGATCAGTTCAGCAGCAAATGTCATCGGACGCGAGCGAGTAATCCATAAATGAGGATAGAAGAAGAGTATGAGTGATAGGATGCTAGATCACATTATTGGATGGTTCTTCTGGTTTTGAACCAAAAATGTGATCAGTTCAGCAGCAAATGTCATTGGATGCGAGCGAGCAATCGATAAATGAGGATAGAAGAAGCGTATGAGTGATAGGATGCTAGATCTGATCACATTATTGGATGGTTCTTCTGGTTTTGAACCAAAAATGTGATCAGTTCAGCAGCAAATGTCATTGGATGCGAGCGAGCAATCGATAAATGAGGATAGAAGAAGCGTATGAGTGATAGGATGCTAGATCTGATCACATTATTGGAAGGTTCTTCTGGTTTTGAACCAAAAATGTGATCAGTTCAGCAGCAAATGTCATTGGATGCGAGCGAGCAATCGATAAATGAGGATAGAAGAAGCGTATGAGTGATAGGATGCTAGATCACATTATTGGATGGTTCTTCTGGTTTTGAACCAAAAATGTGATCAGTTCAGCAGCAAATGTCATTGGATGCGAGCGAGCAATCGATAAATGAGGATAGAAGAAGCGTATGAGTGATAGGATGCTAGATCACATTATTGGATGGTTCTTCTGGTTTTGAACCAAAAATGTGATCAGTTCAGCAGCAAATGTCATTGGATGCGAGCGAGCAATCGATAAATGAGGATAGAAGAAGCGTATGAGTGATAGGATGCTAGATCTGATCACATTATTGGAAGGTTCTTCTGGTTTTGAACCAAAACGTGATCAGTTCAGCAGCAAATGTCATCGGACGCGAGCGAGCAATCGATAAATGAGGATAGGATAAGAGTATGAGTGATAGGATGCTAGATCTGATCACATTATTGGAAGGTTCCTCTGGTTTTGAACCAAAACGTGATCAGTTCAGCAGCAAATGTCATCGGACGCGAGCGAGCAATCGATAAATGAGGATAGGAGAAGAGTAGGAGTGATAGGATGCAAGATCTGATCACATTATTGGAAGGTTCTTCTGGTTTTGAACCAAAACGTGATCAGTTCAGCAGCAGATGTCATCGGACGCGAGCGAGCAATCGATAAATGAGGATAGGAGAAGAGTAGGAGTGATAGGATGCTAGATCTGATCACATTATTGGAAGGTTCTTCTGGTTTTGAACCAAAACGTGATCAGTTCAGCAGCAAATGTCATCGGACGCGAGCTAGCAATCGATAAATGAGGATAGAAGAAGAGTATGTGTGATAGGATGCTAGATCTGATCACATTATTGGATGGTTCTTCTGGTTTTGAACCAAAAATGTGATCAGTTCAGCAGCAAATGTCATTGGATGCGAGCGAGCAATCGATAAATGAGGATAGAAGAAGCGTATGAGTGATAGGATGCTAGATCTGATCACATTATTGGATGGTTCTTCTGGTTTTGAACCAAAACGTGATCAGTTCAGCAGCAAATGTCATCGGACGCGAGCGAGCAATCGATAAATGAGGATAGAAGAAGAGTATGTGTGATAGGATGCTAGATCTGATCACATTATTGGATGGTTCTTCTGGTTTTGAACCAAAAATGTGATCAGTTCTGCAGAAAATGTCATTGGATGCGAGCGAGCAATCGATAAATGAGGATAGGAGAAGAGTATGAGTGATAGGATGCTAGATCTGATCACATTATTGGAAGGTTCCTCTGGTTTTGAACCAAAACGTGATCAGTTCAGCAGCAAATGTCATCGGACGCGAGCGAGCAATCGATAAATGAGGATAGGAGAAGAGTAGGAGTGATAGGATGCAAGATCTGATCACATTATTGGAAGGTTCTTCTGGTTTTGAACCAAAACGTGATCAGTTCAGCAGCAGATGTCATCGGACGCGAGCGAGCAATCGATAAATGAGGATAGGAGAAGAGTAGGAGTGATAGGATGCTAGATCTGATCACATTATTGGAAGGTTCTTCTGGTTTTGAACCAAAACGTGATCAGTTCAGCAGCAAATGTCATCGGACGCGAGCGAGCAATCGATAAATGAGGATAGAAGAAGAGTATGTGTGATAGGATGCTAGATCTGATCACATTATTGGATGGTTCTTCTGGTTTTGAACCAAAAATGTGATCAGTTCAGCAGCAAATGTCATTGGATGCGAGCGAGCAATCGATAAATGAGGATAGAAGAAGCGTATGAGTGATAGGATGCTAGATCTGATCACATTATTGGATGGTTCTTCTGGTTTTGAACCAAAACGTGATCAGTTCAGCAGCAAATGTCATCGGACGCGAGCGAGCAATCGATAAATGAGGATAGAAGAAGAGTATGTGTGATAGGATGCTAGATCTGATCACATTATTGGATGGTTCTTCTGGTTTTGAACCAAAAATGTGATCAGTTCTGCAGAAAATGTCATTGGATGCGAGCGAGCAATCGATAAATGAGGATAGGAGAAGAGTATGAGTGATAGGATGCTAGATCTGATCACATTATTGGATGGTTCTTCTAGTTTTGAACCAAAAATGTGATCAGTTCAGCAGCAAATGTCATCGGACCCGAGCGAGCAATCCATAAATGAGGATAGAAGAAGAGTATGAGTGATAGGATGCTAGATCACATTATTGGATGGTTCTTCTGGTTTTGAACCAAAAATGTGATCAGTTCAGCAGCAAATGTCATCGGACGCGAGCGAGCAATCGATAAATGAGGATAGGATAAGAGTATGAGTGATAGGATGCTAGATGTGATCACATTATTGGATGGTTCTTCTGGTTTTGAACCAAAAATGTGATCAGTTCATAATAATAATATTTATGCGGTTCAGGTAGAAACGCGGGTACAAAGAGAAAGATAATGACAGGAAATCAATAGATTATTATTATTAATATTGTGATTCACGAACTGACTAAACTCAAACAGGGGAACTGGAATGGTAGTTTCTTACATATATTCTTGCTGCTCTGGGGAAGAAGCTATGGTGTCTGTAGTTGAATCTTGACGATATGTTATTGAAATTTAGCCCATGACGTGTAGCGTACACGTTGAAGTAATGGGCTTTGTGGTTTGAAATACGGTATTTGCCTCTAAGAAGGTTACTGGCTGTCTTCAAATCAATTGTTTCCCTTCGCTTTTCAAGGGAATCTAATCCTAATTGTGCATTTCTCAAGATAGAGTTGGGCATGTTATCCCAAGTGGCGTTGAGGCAGCGCATGAAAAGTCTCCTAGTAAAATAATTTTGTACTTTCTCTAAAATTTTAATGTCTTGCTTCAGGAAAGGATTAAAAACAGGAGATGCGCTTTCTAAAATTGGTCTAATATAGATGGCATAGGTCTTCAGGAGCACCTGGATATTATTAGTACGTAGAGCCCTGAGGATTATGTGGCATGCAGTTTTACCTTTTTGAGCTACCATTTTACAGTGGTTTGAGAAAGTGAGCGACTTCTGGATCATGAATCCTAGGTCCTTCACTAATTCCTTTTGAGCAAGTTTAGTGGTGCCAATGGTATATTCTCTCTTAGAATTGGCTCTTCCTAGATGTAACGAATTACATTTGTGTGCTGCAAGAGGAAGTTGCCATTCTTCTGACCATTTAACGATTTTGTCTATAGCAGTTTGTAATGGGACATGGGAGCTTCCCCTTCGAAATGATTTATAAATTTTAATATCATCGGCGTACATCCGGGCAAATACTCCTCCATTTTGCACCAGGTTCGGAATTTCGGATGTAAAAATAAGAAAGAGGAGAGGGCCCAGTACTGACCCTTGTGGAACTCCGCTAGTCATTGGAAAGGGAGTAGATAAGCTTTCACGTACTCTTACTTGGAAAGTCCTATGGGAAAGATACGCAGTTATCCATTGGATTGTTCTACTAGAAATACCAATGGAGTTTAGCTTCAATTTAAGTTTTGGGTGGAAAACACGATCGAATGCTTTAGCAAAGTCAAAATAAATAACGTCGACTGGTTTAGCATCACTAATCGAAGTTGTCCAGTGCTCAAGTGCTTCTAACATTTGTAAGTCACGAGATCTTTTCTTTCTAAACCCGTACTGCTCGTCGGGAAATATCTCTAACGCTTCACAGTGCGCTATTATGGGTTTGCATAAAATGCGCTCGAATACTCTACAAAATAATGAAGTTATTGAGATTGGTCGATAATTAATTGGGTCGTAGTAAGGGGGCGACTTTTTGACAGGTGTAACAATCGAATGGCGCCAATGGGAAGGAACCTCTCCTGTTCTATAGGAATGTTGAAAAATGTACTCGAGTGCTTCCGAGATAGGGACAGCAATTCTCTTTAAGTACGTTAGGTCAATATTTTCTGGTGTCCTACACGAGGATTTCTTCCATTTTTCAATAAATGCGCAGATTTCATGTCTCAAGAATAACGGGTCTTGATAGTTGCCCAGGTTTGGTAGAGGAGGAACGGTGGGAATTTGCGCATTATCAACAGTAAAAACACTTGCAAACGTTTGAGCGAGTAGGTTGGCCTTGCCGGTATCGACCATAACGAGATTACCGAATTCGTTTTTCAACCCTTCTACACCACGGGTTTTGTTAGAGCATCGCTTCATGAAACGGAAGAATTTATTTGGATCTTCACTTTCTACAATTTTCTTTTCGAGGGTTTTGTGATAACGTATTAACTCGCTTCTGAATTTCCTATTAATATTTTCGAATTCTCTTTTATTGTCTAGAGTCCCTAGAATGGATTTCTGCCAAGCCTGGAATCGCTTTTCAAGTTGCCTTTCAAGATGTGGGGGTAGTTTTCCATGGGTAACATTTACTCTGGTCCATGGTACATGGGTATCGATGGATTTTTGAATGATCTTAACTAGCATATCGTACATATTATCTACTGAATTCATAATAGAAAATGCCCCAATCCAGTCTACATTTGCTAGTTGACAGTTAATAAGATCGAAATTTGCGCGTTTGTAGTCTCTTCTCATAGTGTAAGCAGGTACTGAATGTGTGAGAGAGAGGTCAAAATTGATTACATGATGGTCAGAGGTTTCAAAATTGGGCCCTACTTTTAGTTCAGCAGCAAATGTCATCGAAAATTGGGCCCTACTTTTAGTTCAGCAGCAAATGTCATCGGACGCGAGCGAGCAATCGATAAATGAGGATAGGAGAAGAGTATGAGTGATAGGATGCTAGATCTGATCACATTATTGGATGGTTCTTCTGGTTTTGAACCAAAAATGTGATCAGTTCAGCAGCAAATGTCATCGGATGCGAGCGAGTAATCGATAAATGAGGATAGGAGAAGAGTATGAGTGATAGGATGCTAGATCTGATCACATTATTGGAAGGTTCTTCTGGTTTTGAACCAAAACGTTATCAGTTCAGCAGCAAATGTCATTGGATGCGAGCGAGCAATCGATAAATGAGGATAGGATAAGAGTATGTGTGATAGGATGCTAGATCTGATCACATTATTGGATGGTTCTTCTGGTTTTGAACCAAAAATGTGATCAGTTCAGCAGCAAATGTCATTGGATGCGAGCGAGCAATCGATAAATCAGGATAGGATAAGAGTATGAGTGATAGGATGCTAGATCTGATCACATTATTGGATGGTTCTTCTAGTTTTGAACCAAAACGGGATCAGTTCAGCAGCAAATGTCATTGGATGCGAGCGAGCAATCGATAAATGAGGATAGGATAAGAGTATGAGTGATAGGATGCTAGATCTGATCACATTATTGGATGGTTCTTCTAGTTTTGAACCAAAACGTGATCAGTTCAACAGCAAATGTCATCGGACGCGAGCGAGCAATCCATAAATGAGGATAGGATAAGAGTATGAGTGATAGGATGCTAGATCTGATCACATTATTGGATGGTTCTTCTAGTTTTGAACCAAAAATGTGATCAGTTCAACAGCAAATGTCATCGGACGCGAGCGAGCAATCCATAAATGAGGATAGGATAAGAGTATGAGTGATAGGATGCTAGATCTGATCACATTATTGGATGGTTCTTCTAGTTTTGAACCAAAAATGTGATCAGTTCAGCAGCAAATGTCATTGGATGCGAGCGAGCAATCGATAAATGAGGATAGGAGAAGAGTATGAGTGATAGGATGCTAGATCTGATCACATTATTGGAAGGTTCTTCTGGTTTTGAACCAAAACGTGATCAGTTCAGCAGCAAATGTCATCGGACGCGAGCGAGCAATCGATAAATGAGGATAGAAGAAGAGTATGTGTGATAGGATGCTAGATCTGATCACATTATTGGATGGTTCTTCTAGTTTTGAACCAAAAATGTGATCAGTTCAACAGCAAATGTCATCGGACGCGAGCGAGCAATCCATAAATGAGGATAGGATAAGAGTATGAGTGATAGGATGCTAGATCTGATCACATTATTGGATGGTTCTTCTAGTTTTGAACCAAAAATGTGATCAGTTCAGCAGCAAATGTCATTGGATGCGAGCGAGCAATCGATAAATGAGGATAGGAGAAGAGTATGAGTGATAGGATGCTAGATCTGATCACATTATTGGAAGGTTCTTCTGGTTTTGAACCAAAACGTGATCAGTTCAGCAGCAAATGTCATCGGACGCGAGCGAGCAATCGATAAATGAGGATAGAAGAAGAGTATGTGTGATAGGATGCTAGATCTGATCACATTATTGGATGGTTCTTCTAGTTTTGAACCAAAACATGATCAGTTCAGCAGCAAATGTCATTGGATGCGAGCGAGCAATCGATAAATGAGGATAGGATAAGAGTATGAGTGATAGGATGCTAGATCTGATCACATTATTGGATGGTTCTTCTAGTTTTGAACCAAAACGTGATCAGTTCAACAGCAAATGTCATCGGACGCGAGCGAGCAATCGATAAATGAGGATAGGAGAAGAGTATGAGTGATAGGATGCTAGATCTGATCACATTATTGGATGGTTCTTCTAGTTTTGAACCAAAACGTGATCAGTTCAACAGCAAATGTCATCGGACGCGAGCGAGCAATCCATAAATGAGGATAGGATAAGAGTATGAGTGATAGGATGCTAGATCTGATCACATTATTGGATGGTTCTTCTAGTTTTGAACCAAAAATGTGATCAGTTCAACAGCAAATGTCATCGGACGCGAGCGAGCAATCCATAAATGAGGATAGGATAAGAGTATGAGTGATAGGATGCTAGATCTGATCACATTATTGGATGGTTCTTCTAGTTTTGAACCAAAAATGTGATCAGTTCAGCAGCAAATGTCATTGGATGCGAGCGAGCAATCGATAAATGAGGATAGGAGAAGAGTATGAGTGATAGGATGCTAGATCTGATCACATTATTGGAAGGTTCTTCTGGTTTTGAACCAAAACGTGATCAGTTCAGCAGCAAATGTCATCGGACGCGAGCGAGCAATCGATAAATGAGGATAGAAGAAGAGTATGTGTGATAGGATGCTAGATCTGATCACATTATTGGATGGTTCTTCTAGTTTTGAACCAAAACATGATCAGTTCAGCAGCAAATGTCATTGGATGCGAGCGAGCAATCGATAAATGAGGATAGGATAAGAGTATGAGTGATAGGATGCTAGATCTGATCACATTATTGGATGGTTCTTCTAGTTTTGAACCAAAACGTGATCAGTTCAACAGCAAATGTCATCGGACGCGAGCGAGCAATCCATAAATGAGGATAGGATAAGAGTATGAGTGATAGGATGCTAGATCTGATCACATTATTGGATGGTTCTTCTAGTTTTGAACCAAAAATGTGATCAGTTCAACAGCAAATGTCATCGGACGCGAGCGAGCAATCCATAAATGAGGATAGGATAAGAGTATGAGTGATAGGATGCTAGATCTGATCACATTATTGGATGGTTCTTCTAGTTTTGAACCAAAAATGTGATCAGTTCAGCAGCAAATGTCATTGGATGCGAGCGAGCAATCGATAAATGAGGATAGGAGAAGAGTATGAGTGATAGGATGCTAGATCTGATCACATTATTGGAAGGTTCTTCTGGTTTTGAACCTAAACGTGATCAGTTCAGCAGCAAATGTCATTGGATGCGAGCGAGCAATCGATAAATGAGGATAGAAGAAGAGTATGTGTGATAGGATGCTAGATCTGATCACATTATTGGATGGTTCTTCTAGTTTTGAACCAAAACATGATCAGTTCAGCAGCAAATGTCATTGGATGCGAGCTAGCAATCGATAAATGAGGATAGGATAAGAGTATGAGTGATAGGATGCTAGATCTGATCACATTATTGGATGGTTCTTCTGGTTTTGAACCTAAATGTGATCAGTTCAGCAGCAAATGTCATTGGATGCGAGCTAGCAATCGATAAATGAGGATAGGATAAGAGTATGAGTGATAGGATGCTAGATCTGATCACATTATTGGATGGTTCTTCTGGTTTTGAACCTAAACGTGATCAGTTCAGCAGCAAATGTCATTGGATGCGAGCGAGCAATCGATAAATGAGGATAGAAGAAGAGTATGTGTGATAGGATGCTAGATCTGATCACATTATTGGATGGTTCTTCTAGTTTTGAACCAAAACATGATCAGTTCAGCAGCAAATGTCATTGGATGCGAGCGAGCAATCGATAAATGAGGATAGGAGAAGAGTATGAGTGATAGGATGCTAGATCTGATCACATTATTGGAAGGTTCTTCTGGTTTTGAACCTAAACGTGATCAGTTCAGCAGCAAATGTCATTGGATGCGAGCGAGCAATCGATAAATGAGGATAGAAGAAGAGTATGTGTGATAGGATGCTAGATCTGATCACATTATTGGATGGTTCTTCTAGTTTTGAACTAAAACATGATCAGTTCAGCAGCAAATGTCATTGGATGCGAGCGAGCAATCGATAAATGAGGATAGGAGAAGAGTATGAGTGATAGGATGCTAGATCTGATCACATTATTGGAAGGTTCTTCTGGTTTTGAACCTAAACGTGATCAGTTCAGCAGCAAATGTCATTGGATGCGAGCGAGCAATCGATAAATGAGGATAGAAGAAGAGTATGTGTGATAGGATGCTAGATCTGATCACATTATTGGATGGTTCTTCTAGTTTTGAACCAAAACATGATCAGTTCAGCAGCAAATGTCATTGGATGCGAGCTAGCAATCGATAAATGAGGATAGGATAAGAGTATGAGTGATAGGATGCTAGATCTGATCACATTATTGGATGGTTCTTCTAGTTTTGAACCAAAACGTGATCAGTTCAACAGCAAATGTCATCGGACGCGAGCGAGCAATCCATAAATGAGGATAGGATAAGAGTATGAGTGATAGGATGCTAGATCTGATCACATTATTGGATGGTTCTTCTAGTTTTGAACCAAAAATGTGATCAGTTCAGCAGCAAATGTCATTGGATGCGAGCGAGCAATCGATAAATGAGGATAGGAGAAGAGTATGAGTGATAGGATGCTAGATCTGATCACATTATTGGAAGGTTCTTCTGGTTTTGAACCTAAACGTGATCAGTTCAGCAGCAAATGTCATCGGACGCGAGCGAGCAATCGATAAATGAGGATAGAAGAAGAGTATGTGTGATAGGATGCTAGATCTGATCACATTATTGGATGGTTCTTCTAGTTTTGAACCAAAACATGATCAGTTCAGCAGCAAATGTCATTGGATGCGAGCTAGCAATCGATAAATGAGGATAGGATAAGAGTATGAGTGATAGGATGCTAGATCTGATCACATTATTGGATGGTTCTTCTAGTTTTGAACCAAAACGTGATCAGTTCAACAGCAAATGTCATCGGACGCGAGCGAGCAATCCATAAATGAGGATAGGATAAGAGTATGAGTGATAGGATGCTAGATCTGATCACATTATTGGATGGTTCTTCTAGTTTTGAACCAAAAATGTGATCAGTTCAACAGCAAATGTCATCGGACGCGAGCGAGCAATCGATAAATGAGGATAGAAGAAGAGTATGTGTGATAGGATGCTAGATCTGATCACATTATTGGATGGTTCTTCTAGTTTTGAACCAAAAATGTGATCAGTTCAGCAGCAAATGTCATTGGATGCGAGCGAGCAATCGATAATTGAGGATAGGAGAAGAGTATGAGTGATAGGATGCTAGATCTGATCACATTATTGGAAGGTTCTTCTGGTTTTGAACCAAAACGTGATCAGTTCAGCAGCAAATGTCATCGGACGCGAGCGAGCAATCGATAAATGAGGATAGAAGAAGAGTATGTGTGATAGGATGCTAGATCTGATCACATTATTGGATGGTTCTTCTAGTTTTGAACCAAAACATGATCAGTTCAGCAGCAAATGTCATTGGATGCGAGCGAGCAATCGATAAATGAGGATAGGATAAGAGTATGAGTGATAGGATGCTAGATCTGATCACATTATTGGATGGTTCTTCTAGTTTTGAACCAAAACGTGATCAGTTCAACAGCAAATGTCATCGGACGCGAGCGAGCAATCGATAAATGAGGATAGGAGAAGAGTATGAGTGATAGGATGCTAGATCTGATCACATTATTGGATGGTTCTTCTAGTTTTGAACCAAAACGTGATCAGTTCAACAGCAAATGTCATCGGACGCGAGCGAGCAATCCATAAATGAGGATAGGATAAGAGTATGAGTGATAGGATGCTAGATCTGATCACATTATTGGATGGTTCTTCTAGTTTTGAACCAAAACATGATCAGTTCAGCAGCAAATGTCATTGGATGCGAGCGAGCAATCGATAAATGAGGATAGGATAAGAGTATGAGTGATAGGATGCTAGATCTGATCACATTATTGGATGGTTCTTCTAGTTTTGAACCAAAACGTGATCAGTTCAACAGCAAATGTCATCGGACGCGAGCGAGCAATCCATAAATGAGGATAGGATAAGAGTATGAGTGATAGGATGCTAGATCTGATCACATTATTGGATGGTTCTTCTAGTTTTGAACCAAAAATGTGATCAGTTCAGCAGCAAATGTCATTGGATGCGAGCGAGCAATCGATAAATGAGGATAGGAGAAGAGTATGAGTGATAGGATGCTAGATCTGATCACATTATTGGAAGGTTCTTCTGGTTTTGAACCAAAACGTGATCAGTTCAGCAGCAAATGTCATCGGACGCGAGCGAGCAATCGATAAATGAGGATAGAAGAAGAGTATGTGTGATAGGATGCTAGATCTGATCACATTATTGGATGGTTCTTCTAGTTTTGAACCAAAACATGATCAGTTCAGCAGCAAATGTCATTGGATGCGAGCGAGCAATCGATAAATGAGGATAGGATAAGAGTATGAGTGATAGGATGCTAGATCTGATCACATTATTGGATGGTTCTTCTAGTTTTGAACCAAAACGTGATCAGTTCAACAGCAAATGTCATCGGACGCGAGCGAGCAATCCATAAATGAGGATAGGATAAGAGTATGAGTGATAGGATGCTAGATCTGATCACATTATTGGATGGTTCTTCTAGTTTTGAACCAAAAATGTGATCAGTTCAACAGCAAATGTCATCGGACGCGAGCGAGCAATCCATAAATGAGGATAGGATAAGAGTATGAGTGATAGGATGCTAGATCTGATCACATTATTGGATGGTTCTTCTAGTTTTGAACCAAAAATGTGATCAGTTCAGCAGCAAATGTCATTGGATGCGAGCGAGCAATCGATAAATGAGGATAGGAGAAGAGTATGATTGATAGGATGCTAGATCTGATCACATTATTGGAAGGTTCTTCTGGTTTTGAACCTAAACGTGATCAGTTCAGCAGCAAATGTCATCGGACGCGAGCGAGCAATCGATAAATGAGGATAGAAGAAGAGTATGTGTGATAGGATGCTAGATCTGATCACATTATTGGATGGTTCTTCTAGTTTTGAACCAAAACGTGATCAGTTCAACAGCAAATGTCATCGGACGCGAGCGAGCAATCCATAAATGAGGATAGGATAAGAGTATGAGTGATAGGATGCTAGATCTGATCACATTATTGGATGGTTCTTCTAGTTTTGAACCAAAAATGTGATCAGTTCAACAGCAAATGTCATCGGACGCGAGCGAGCAATCCATAAATGAGGATAGGATAAGAGTATGAGTGATAGGATGCTAGATCTGATCACATTATTGGATGGTTCTTCTAGTTTTGAACCAAAAATGTGATCAGTTCAACAGCAAATGTCATCGGACGCGAGCGAGCAATCCATAAATGAGGATAGGATAAGAGTATGAGTGATAGGATGCTAGATCTGATCACATTATTGGATGGTTCTTCTAGTTTTGAACCAAAAATGTGATCAGTTCAGCAGCAAATGTCATTGGATGCGAGCGAGCAATCGATAAATGAGGATAGGAGAAGAGTATGAGTGATATGATGCTAGATCTGATCACATTATTGGATGGTTCTTCCAGTTTTGAACCAAAAATGTGATCAGTTCAACAGCAAATGTCATCGGACGCGAGCGAGCAATCCATAAATGAGGATAGGATAAGAGTATGAGTGATAGGATGCTAGATCTGATCACATTATTGGATGGTTCTTCTAGTTTTGAACCAAAAATGTGATCAGTTCAGCAGCAAATGTCATTGGATGCGAGCGAGCAATCGATAAATGAGGATAGGAGAAGAGTATGAGTGATAGGATGCTAGATCTGATCACATTATTGGAAGGTTCTTCTGGTTTTGAACCAAAACGTGATCAGTTCAGCAGCAAATGTCATCGGACGCGAGCGAGCAATCGATAAATGAGGATAGAAGAAGAGTATGTGTGATAGGATGCTAGATCTGATCACATTATTGGATGGTTCTTCTAGTTTTGAACCAAAACATGATCAGTTCAGCAGCAAATGTCATTGGATGCGAGCGAGCAATCGATAAATGAGGATAGGATAAGAGTATGAGTGATAGGATGCTAGATCTGATCACATTATTGGATGGTTCTTCTAGTTTTGAACCAAAACGTGATCAGTTCAACAGCAAATGTCATCGGACGCGAGCGAGCAATCCATAAATGAGGATAGGATAAGAGTATGAGTGATAGGATGCTAGATCTGATCACATTATTGGATGGTTCTTCTAGTTTTGAACCAAAAATGTGATCAGTTCAACAGCAAATGTCATCGGACGCGAGCGAGCAATCCATAAATGAGGATAGGATAAGAGTATGAGTGATAGGATGCTAGATCTGATCACATTATTGGATGGTTCTTCTAGTTTTGAACCAAAAATGTGATCAGTTCAGCAGCAAATGTCATTGGATGCGAGCGAGCAATCGATAAATGAGGATAGGAGAAGAGTATGAGTGATAGGATGCTAGATCTGATCACATTATTGGAAGGTTCTTCTGGTTTTGAACCAAAACGTGATCAGTTCAGCAGCAGATGTCATCGGACGCGAGCGAGCAATCGATAAATGAGGATAGGAGAAGAGTAGGAGTGATAGGATGCTAGATCTGATCACATTATTGGAAGGTTCTTCTGGTTTTGAACCAAAACGTGATCAGTTCAGCAGCAAATGTCATCGGACGCGAGCGAGCAATCGATAAATGAGGATAGAAGAAGAGTATGTGTGATAGGATGCTAGATCTGATCACATTATTGGATGGTTCTTCTGGTTTTGAACCAAAAATGTGATCAGTTCAGCAGCAAATGTCATTGGATGCGAGCGAGCAATCGATAAATGAGGATAGAAGAAGCGTATGAGTGATAGGATGCTAGATCTGATCACATTATTGGAAGCTTCTTCTGGTTTTGAACCAAAACGTGATCAGTTCAGCAGCAAATGTCATCGGACGCGAGCGAGCAATCAATAAATGAGGATAGGATAAGAGTATGAGTGATATGATGCTAGATCTGATCAGATTATTGGATGGTTCTTCCAGTTTTGAACCAAAAATGTGGTCAGTTCAGCAGCAAATGTCATTGGATGCGAGCGAGCAATCGATAAATGAGGATAGGATAAGAGTATGAGTGATAGGATGCTAGATCTGATCACATTATTGGATGGTTCTTCTAGTTTTGAACCAAAACGTGATCAGTTCAACAGCAAATGTCATCGGACGCGAGCGAGCAATCCATAAATGAGGATAGGATAAGAGTATGAGTGATAGGATGCTAGATCTGATCACATTATTGGATGGTTCTTCTAGTTTTGAACCAAAAATGTGATCAGTTCAGCAGCAAATGTCATTGGATGCGAGCGAGCACTCGATAAATGAGGATAGGAGAAGAGTATGAGTGATAGGATGCTAGATCTGATCACATTATTGGAAGGTTCTTCTGGTTTTGAACCAAAACGTGATCAGTTCAGCAGCAGATGTCATCGGACGCGAGCGAGCAATCGATAAATGAGGATAGGAGAAGAGTAGGAGTGATAGGATGCTAGATCTGATCACATTATTGGAAGGTTCTTCTGGTTTTGAACCAAAACGTGATCAGTTCAGCAGCAAATGTCATCGGACGCGAGCGAGCAATCGATAAATGAGGATAGAAGAAGAGTATGTGTGATAGGATGCTAGATCTGATCACATTATTGGATGGTTCTTCTGGTTTTGAACCAAAAATGTGATCAGTTCAGCAGCAAATGTCATTGGATGCGAGCGAGCAATCGATAAATGAGGATAGAAGAAGCGTATGAGTGATAGGATGCTAGATCTGATCACATTATTGGAAGCTTCTTCTGGTTTTGAACCAAAACGTGATCAGTTCAGCAGCAAATGTCATCGGACGCGAGCGAGCAATCAATAAATGAGGATAGGATAAGAGTATGAGTGATATGATGCTAGATCTGATCAGATTATTGGATGGTTCTTCCAGTTTTGAACCAAAAATGTGATCAGTTCAGCAGCAAATGTCATTGGATGCGAGCGAGCAATCGATAAATGAGGATAGGATAAGAGCATGAGTGATAGGATGCTAGATCTGATCACATTATTGGATGGTTCTTCTAGTTTTGAACCAAAACGTGATCAGTTCAACAGCAAATGTCATCGGACGCGAGCGAGCAATCCATAAATGAGGATAGGATAAGAGTATGAGTGATAGGATGCTAGATCTGATCACATTATTGGATGGTTCTTCTAGTTTTGAACCAAAAATGTGATCAGTTCAACAGCAAATGTCATCGGACGCGAGCGAGCAATCCATAAATGAGGATAGGATAAGAGTATGAGTGATAGGATGCTAGATCTGATCACATTATTGGATGGTTCTTCTGGTTTTGAACCAAAAATGTGATCAGTTCAGCAGCAAATGTCATTGGATGCGAGCGAGCAATCGATAAATGAGGATAGGATAAGAGTATGAGTGATAGGATGCTAGATCTGATCACATTATTAGATGGTTCTTCTGGTTTTGAACCAAAAATGTGATCAGTTCAGCAGCAAATGTCATTGGATGCGAGCGAGCAATCGATAAATGAGGATAGGAGAAGAGTATGAGTGATAGGATGCTAGATCTGATCACATTATTGGAAGGTTCTTCTGGTTTTGAACCTAAACGTGATCAGTTCAGCAGCAAATGTCATCGGACGCGAGCGAGCAATCGATAAATGAGGATAGAAGAAGAGTATGTGTGATAGGATGCTAGATCTGATCACATTATTGGATGGTTCTTCTAGTTTTGAACCAAAACATGATCAGTTCAGCAGCAAATGTCATTGGATGCGAGCTAGCAATCGATAAATGAGGATAGGATAAGAGTATGAGTGATAGGATGCTAGATCTGATCACATTATTGGATGGTTCTTCTAGTTTTGAACCAAAACGTGATCAGTTCAACAGCAAATGTCATCGGACGCGAGCGAGCAATCCATAAATGAGGATAGGATAAGAGTATGAGTGATAGGATGCTAGATCTGATCACATTATTGGATGGTTCTTCTAGTTTTGAACCAAAAATGTGATCAGTTCAGCAGCAAATGTCATTGGATGCGAGCGAGCACTCGATAAATGAGGATAGGAGAAGAGTATGAGTGATAGGATGCTAGATCTGATCACATTATTGGAAGGTTCTTCTGGTTTTGAACCAAAACGTGATCAGTTCAGCAGCAGATGTCATCGGACGCGAGCGAGCAATCGATAAATGAGGATAGGAGAAGAGTAGGAGTGATAGGATGCTAGATCTGATCACATTATTGGAAGGTTCTTCTGGTTTTGAACCAAAAATGTGATCAGTTCAGCAGCAAATGTCATTGGATGCGAGCGAGCAATCGATAAATGAGGATAGAAGAAGCGTATGAGTGATAGGATGCTAGATCTGATCACATTATTGGAAGGTTCTTCTGGTTTTGAACCAAAACGTGATCAGTTCAGCAGCAAATGTCATCGGACGCGAGCGAGCAATCAATAAATGAGGATAGGATAAGAGTATGAGTGATATGATGCTAGATCTGATCACATTATTGGAAGGTTCTTCTGGTTTTGAACCAAAACGTGATCAGTTCAGCAGCAGATGTCATCGGACGCGAGCGAGCAATCCATAAATGAGGATAGGATAAGAGTATGAGTGATAGGATGCTAGATCTGATCACATTATTGGATGGTTCTTCTAGTTTTGAACCAAAAATGTGATCAGTTCAACAGCAAATGTCATCGGACGCGAGCGAGCAATCCATAAATGAGGATAGGATAAGAGTATGGGTGATAGGATGCTAGATCTGATCACATTATTGGATGGTTCTTCTGGTTTTGAACCAAAAATGTGATCAGTTCAGCAGCAAATGTCATTGGATGCGAGCGAGCAATCGATAAATGAGGATAGGATAAGAGTATGAGTGATAGGATGCTAGATCTGATCACATTATTAGATGGTTCTTCTGGTTTTGAACCAAAAATGTGATCAGTTCAGCAGCAAATGTCATTGGATGCGAGCGAGCAATCGATAAATGAGGATAGGAGAAGAGTATGAGTGATAGGATGCTAGATCTGATCACATTATTGGAAGGTTCTTCTGGTTTTGAACCTAAACGTGATCAGTTCAGCAGCAAATGTCATCGGACGCGAGCGAGCAATCGATAAATGAGGATAGAAGAAGAGTATGTGTGATAGGATGCTAGATCTGATCACATTATTGGATGGTTCTTCTAGTTTTGAACCAAAACATGATCAGTTCAGCAGCAAATGTCATTGGATGCGAGCTAGCAATCGATAAATGAGGATAGGATAAGAGTATGAGTGATAGGATGCTAGATCTGATCACATTATTGGATGGTTCTTCTAGTTTTGAACCAAAACGTGATCAGTTCAACAGCAAATGTCATCGGACGCGAGCGAGCAATCCATAAATGAGGATAGGATAAGAGTATGAGTGATAGGATGCTAGATCTGATCACATTATTGGATGGTTCTTCTAGTTTTGAACCAAAAATGTGATCAGTTCAGCAGCAAATGTCATTGGATGCGAGCGAGCACTCGATAAATGAGGATAGGAGAAGAGTATGAGTGATAGGATGCTAGATCTGATCACATTATTGGAAGGTTCTTCTGGTTTTGAACCAAAACGTGATCAGTTCAGCAGCAGATGTCATCGGACGCGAGCGAGCAATCGATAAATGAGGATAGGAGAAGAGTAGGAGTGATAGGATGCTAGATCTGATCACATTATTGGAAGGTTCTTCTGGTTTTGAACCAAAACGTGATCAGTTCAGCAGCAAATGTCATCGGACGCGAGCGAGCAATCGATAAATGAGGATAGAAGAAGAGTATGAGTGATAGGATGCTAGATCTGATCACATTATTGGATGGTTCTTCTGGTTTTGAACCAAAAATGTGATCAGTTCAGCAGCAAATGTCATTGGATGCGAGCGAGCAATCGATAAATGAGGATAGAAGAAGCGTATGAGTGATAGGATGCTAGATCTGATCACATTATTGGAAGGTTCTTCTGGTTTTGAACCAAAACGTGATCAGTTCAGCAGCAAATGTCATCGGACGCGAGCGAGCAATCAATAAATGAGGATAGAAGAAGAGTATGAGTGATAGGATGCTAGATCTGATCACATTATTGGAAGGTTCTTCTGGTTTTGAACCAAAACGTGATCAGTTCAGCAGCAAATGTCATCGGACGCGAGCGAGCAATCAATAAATGAGGATAGAAGAAGAGTATGAGTGATAGGATGCTAGATCTGATCACATTATTGGAAGGTTCTTCTGGTTTTGAACCAAAACGTGATCAGTTCAGCAGCAAATGTCATCGGACGCGAGCGAGCAATCGATAAATGAGGATAGAAGAAGAGTATGAGTGATAGGATGCTAGATCTGATCACATTATTGGATGGTTCTTCTGGTTTTGAACCAAAAATGTGATCAGTTCAGCAGCAAATGTCATTGGATGCGAGCGAGCAATCGATAAATGAGGATAGAAGAAGCGTATGAGTGATAGGATGCTAGATCTGATCACATTATTGGAAGGTTCTTCTGGTTTTGAACCAAAACGTGATCAGTTCAGCAGCAAATGTCATCGGACGCGAGCGAGCAATCAATAAATGAGGATAGGATAAGAGTATGAGTGATATGATGCTAGATCTGATCACATTATTGGATGGTTCTTCCAGTTTTGAACCAAAAATGTGATCAGTTCAGCAGCAAATGTCATTGGATGCGAGCGAGCAATCGATAAATGAGGATAGGATAAGAGTATGAGTGATATGATGCTAGATCTGATCACATTATTGGATGGTTCTTCTGGTTTTGAACCAAAACGTGATCAGTTCAGCAGCAAATGTCATTGGATGCGAGCGAGCAATCGATAAATGAGGATAGGAGAAGAGTATGAGTGATAGGATGCTAGATCTGATCACATTATTGGAAGGTTCTTCTGGTTTTGAACCAAAAATGTGATCAGTTCAGCAGCAAATGTCATTGGATGCGAGCGAGCAATCGATAAATGAGGATAGGAGAAGAGTATGAGTGATAGGATGCTAGATCTGATCACATTATTGGAAGGTTCTTCTGGTTTTGAACCAAAACGTGATCAGTTCAGCAGCAAATGTCATCGGACGCGAGCGAGCAATCGATAAATGAGGATAGGATAAGAGTATGAGTGATAGGATGCTAGATCTGATCACATTATTGGATGGTTCTTCTAGTTTTGAACCAAAACATGATCAGTTCAACAGCAAATGTCATTGGATGCGAGCGAGCAATCGATAAATGAGGATAGGAGAAGAGTATGAGTGATAGGATGCTAGATCTGATCACATTATTGGAAGGTTCTTCTGGTTTTGAACCAAAACGTGATCAGTTCAGCAGCAAATGTCATTGGATGCGAGCGAGCAATTGATAAATGAGGATAGAAGAAGCGTATGAGTGATAGGATGCTAGATCTGATCACATTATTGGAAGGTTCTTCTGGTTTTGAACCAAAACGTGATCAGTTCAGCAGCAAATGTCATCGGACGCGAGCGAGCAATCGATAAATGAGGATAGGATAAGAGTATGAGTGATAGGATGCTAGATCTGATCACATTATTGGATGGTTCTTCTAGTTTTGAACCAAAACATGATCAGTTCAACAGCAAATGTCATTGGATGCGAGCGAGCAATCGATAAATGAGGATAGGAGAAGAGTATGAGTGATAGGATGCTAGATCTGATCACATTATTGGAAGGTTCTTCTGGTTTTGAACCAAAACGTGATCAGTTCAGCAGCAAATGTCATTGGATGCGAGCGAGCAATTGATAAATGAGGATAGAAGAAGCGTATGAGTGATAGGATGCTAGATCTGATCACATTATTGGAAGGTTCTTCTGGTTTTGAACCAAAACGTGATCAGTTCAGCAGCAAATGTCATCGGACGCGAGCGAGCAATCGATAAATGAGGATAGAAGAAGAGTATGTGTGATAGGATGCTAGATCTGATCACATTATTGGATGGTTCTTCTGGTTTTGAACCAAAAATGTGATCAGTTCTGCAGAAAATGTCATTGGATGCGAGCGAGCAATCAATAAATGAGGATAGGAGAAGAGTATGAGTGATAGGATGCTAGATCTGATCACATTATTGGAAGGTTCTTCTGGTTTTGAACCAAAAATGTGATCAGTTCAGCAGCAAATGTCATTGGATGCGAGCGAGCAATCGATAAATGAGGATAGGAGAAGAGTATGAGTGATAGGATGCTAGATCTGATCACATTATTGGAAGGTTCTTCTGGTTTTGAACCAAAACGTGATCAGTCCAGCAGCAAATGTCATCGGACGCGAGCGAGCAATCGATAAATGAGGATAGGATAAGAGTATGAGTGATAGGATGCTAGATCTGATCACATTATTGGATGGTTCTTCTAGTTTTGAACCAAAACGTGATCAGTTCAGCAGCAAATGTCATTGGATGCGAGCGAGCAATCGATAAATGAGGATAGGATAAGAGTATGAGTGATAGGATGCTAGATCTGATCACATTATTGGAAGGTTCTTCTGGTTTTGAACCAAAACGTGATCAGTTCAGCAGCAAATGTCATCGGACGCGAGCGAGCAATCGATAAATGAGGATAGGATAAGAGTATGAGTGATAGGATGCTAGATCTGATCACATTATTGGATGGTTCTTCTAGTTTTGAACCAAAACGTGATCAGTTCAGCAGCAAATGTCATTGGATGCGAGCGAGCAATCGATAAATGAGGATAGGATAAGAGTATGAGTGATAGGATGCTAGATCTGATCACATTATTGGATGGTTCTTCTGGTTTTGAACCAAAAATGTGATCAGTTCAGCAGCAAATGTCATTGGATGCGAGCGAGCAATCGATAAATGAGGATAGGAGAAGAGTATGAGTGATAGGATGCTAGATCTGATCACATTATTAGAAGGTTCTTCTGGTTTTGAACCAAAAATGTGATCAGTTCAGCAGCAAATGTCATTGGATGCGAGCGAGCAATCGATAAATGAGGATAGGATAAGAGTATGAGTGATAGGATGCTAGATCTGATCACATTATTAGATGGTTCTTCTGGTTTTGAACCAAAAATGTGATCAGTTCAGCAGCAAATGTCATTGGATGCGAGCGAGCAATCGATAAATGAGGATAGGATAAGAGTATGAGTGATAGGATGCTAGATCTGATCACATTATTGGAAGGTTCTTCTGGTTTTGAACCAAAAATGTGATCAGTTCAGCAGCAAATGTCATTGGATGCGAGCGAGCAATCGATAAATGAGGATAGGATAAGAGTATGAGTGATAGGATGCTAGATCTGATTACATTATTGGAAGATTCTTCTGGTTTTGAACCAAAACGTGATCAGTTCAGCAGCAAATGTCATCGGACGCGAGCGAGCAATCCATAAATGAGGATAGGATAAGAGTATGAGTGATAGGATGCTAGATCTGATCACATTATTGGATGGTTCTTCTAGTTTTGAACCAAAACGTGATCAGTTCAACAGCAAATGTCATCGGACGCGAGCGAGCAATCCATAAATGAGGATAGGATAAGAGTATGAGTGATAGGATGCTAGATCTGATCACATTATTGGATGGTTCTTCTGGTTTTGAACCAAAAATGTGATCAGTTCAGCAGCAAATGTCATTGGATGCGAGCGAGCAATCGATAAATGAGGATAGAAGAAGCGTATGAGTGATAGGATGCTAGATCTGATCACATTATTGGAAGGTTCTTCTGGTTTTGAACCAAAACGTGATCAGTTCAGCAGCAAATGTCATCGGACGCGAGCGAGCAATCGATAAATGAGGATAGGAGAAGAGTAGGAGTGATAGGATGCTAGATCTGATCACATTATTGGAAGGTTCTTCTGGTTTTGAACCAAAACGTGATCAGTTCAGCAGCAAATGTCATCGGACGCGAGCGAGCAATCGATAAATGAGGATAGGAGAAGAGTATGAGTGATAGGATGCTAGATCTGATCACATTATTGGAATGTTCTTCTGGTTTTGAACCAAAAATGTGATCAGTTCAGCAGCAAATGTCATCGGACGCGAGCGAGCAATCGATAAATGAGGATAGAAGAAGAGTATGTGTGATAGGATGCTAGATCTGATCACATTATTGGATGGTTCTTCTGGTTTTGAACCAAAAATGTGATCAGTTCTGCAGAAAATGTCATTGGATGCGAGTGAGCAATCGATAAATGAGGATAGGAGAAGAGTATGAGTGATAGGATGCTAGATCTGATCACATTATTGGAAGGTTCTTCTGGTTTTGAACCAAAAATGTGATCAGTTCAGCAGCAAATATCATTGGATGCGAGCGAGCAATCGATAAATGAGGATAGGATAAGAGTATGAGTGATAGGATGCTAGATCTGATCACATTATTAGATGGTTCTTCTGGTTTTGAACCAAAAATGTGATCAGTTCAGCAGCAAATGTCATTGGATGCGAGCGAGCAATCGATAAATGAGGATAGGAGAAGAGTATGTGTGATAGGATGCTAGATCTGATCACATTATTGGATGGTTCTTCTGGTTTTGAACCAAAAATGTGATCAGTTCTGCAGAAAATGTCATTGGATGCGAGTGAGCAATCGATAAATGAGGATAGGAGAAGAGTATGAGTGATAGGATGCTAGATCTGATCACATTATTGGAAGGTTCTTCTGGTTTTGAACCAAAAATGTGATCAGTTCAGCAGCAAATGTCATTGGATGCGAGCGAGCAATCGATAAATGAGGATAGGAGAAGAGTATGAGTGATAGGATGCTAGATCTGATCACATTATTGGATGGTTCTTCTGGTTTTGAACCAAAAATGTGATCAGTTCAGCAGCAAATGTCATTGGATGCGAGCGAGCAATCGATAAATGAGGATAGGATAAGAGTATGAGTGATAGGATGCTAGATCTGATCACATTATTAGATGGTTCTTCTGGTTTTGAACCAAAAATGTGATCAGTTCAGCAGCAAATGTCATTGGATGCGAGCGAGCAATCGATAAATGAGGATAGGAGAAGAGTATGAGTGATAGGATGCTAGATCTGATCACATTATTGGAAGGTTCTTCTGGTTTTGAACCAAAACGTGATCAGTTCAGCAGCAAATGTCATTGGATGCGAGCGAGCAATCGATAAATGAGGATATGAGAAGAGTATGAGTGATAGGATGCTAGATCTGATCACATTATTGGATGGTTCTTCTAGTTTTGAACCAAAACGTGATCAGTTCAACAGCAAATGTCATCGGACGCGAGCGAGCAATCCATAAATGAGGATATGAGAAGAGTATGAGTGATAGGATGCTAGATCTGATCACATTATTGGATGGTTCTTCTAGTTTTGAACCAAAACGTGATCAGTTCAACAGCAAATGTCATCGGACGCGAGCGAGCAATCCATAAATGAGGATAGGATAAGAGTATGAGTGATAGGATGCTAGATCTGATCACATTATTGGATGGTTCTTCTAGTTTTGAACCAAAACGTGATCAGTTCAACAGCAAATGTCATCGGACGCGAGCGAGCAATCCATAAATGAGGATAGGATAAGAGTATGAGTGATAGGATGCTAGATCTGATCACATTATTGGATGGTTCTTCTAGTTTTGAACCAAAACGTGATCAGTTCAACAGCAAATGTCATCGGACGCGAGCGAGCAATCCATAAATGAGGATAGGATAAGAGTATGAGTGATAGGATGCTAGATCTGATCACATTATTGGATGGTTCTTCTAGTTTTGAACCAAAACGTGATCAGTTCAACAGCAAATGTCATCGGACGCGAGCGAGCAATCCACAAATGAGGATAGGATAAGAGTATGAGTGATAGGATGCTAGATCTGATCACATTATTGGATGGTTCTTCTGGTTTTGAACCAAAAATGTGATCAGTTCAGCAGCAAATGTCATTGGATGCGAGCGAGCAATCGATAAATGAGGATAGAAGAAGCGTATGAGTGATAGGATGCTAGATCTGATCACATTATTGGAAGGTTCTTCTGGTTTTGAACCAAAACGTGATCAGTTCAGCAGCAAATGTCATCGGACGCGAGCGAGCAATCGATAAATGAGGATAGGAGAAGAGTATGAGTGATAGGATGCTAGATCTGATCACATTATTGGAAGGTTCTTCTGGTTTTGAACCAAAACGTGATCAGTTCAGCAGCAAATGTCATCGGACGCGAGCGAGCAATCGATAAATGAGGATAGGAGAAGAGTAGGAGTGATAGGATGCTAGATCTGATCACATTATTGGAAGGTTCTTCTGGTTTTGAACCAAAACGTGATCAGTTCAGCAGCAAATGTCATCGGACGCGAGCGAGCAATCGATAAATGAGGATAGGAGAAGAGTAGGAGTGATAGGATGCTAGATCTGATCACATTATTGGAAGGTTCTTCTGGTTTTGAACCAAAACGTGATCAGTTCAGCAGCAAATGTCATCGGACGCGAGCGAGCAATCGATAAATGAGGATAGGAGAAGAGTATGAGTGATAGGATGCTAGATCTGATCACATTATTGGAATGTTCTTCTGGTTTTGAACCAAAAATGTGATCAGTTCAGCAGCAAATGTCATCGGACGCGAGCGAGCAATCGATAAATGAGGATAGAAGAAGAGTATGTGTGATAGGATGCTAGATCTGATCACATTATTGGATGGTTCTTCTGGTTTTGAACCAAAAATGTGATCAGTTCAGCAGCAAATGTCATTGGATGCGAGCGAGCAATCGATAAATGAGGATAGGAGAAGAGTATGAGTGATAGGATGCTAGATCTGATCACATTATTGGATGGTTCTTCTAGTTTTGAACCAAAACGTGATCAGTTCAGCAGCAAATGTCATTGGATGCGAGCGAGCAATCGATAAATGAGGATAGGAGAAGAGTATGAGTGATAGGATGCTAGATCTGATCACATTATTGGATGGTTCTTCTAGTTTTGAACCAAAACGTGATCAGTTCAACAGCAAATGTCATCGGACGCGAGCGAGCAATCCATAAATGAGGATAGGATAAGAGTATGAGTGATAGGATGCTAGATCTGATCACATTATTGGAAGGTTCTTCTGGTTTTGAACCAAAACGTGATCAGTTCAGCAGCAAATGTCATCGGACGCGAGCGAGCAATCGATAAATGAGGATAGGAGAAGAGTATGAGTGATAGGATGCTAGATCTGATCACATTATTGGAATGTTCTTCTGGTTTTGAACCAAAAATGTGATCAGTTCAGCAGCAAATGTCATCGGACGCGAGCGAGCAATCGATAAATGAGGATAGAAGAAGAGTATGTGTGATAGGATGCTAGATCTGATCACATTATTGGATGGTTCTTCTGGTTTTGAACCAAAAATGTGATCAGTTCTGCAGAAAATGTCATTGGATGCGAGTGAGCAATCGATAAATGAGGATAGGAGAAGAGTATGAGTGATAGGATGCTAGATCTGATCACATTATTGGAAGGTTCTTCTGGTTTTGAACCAAAAATGTGATCAGTTCAGCAGCAAATGTCATTGGATGCGAGCGAGCAATCGATAAATGAGGATAGGAGAAGAGTATGAGTGATAGGATGCTAGATCTGATCACATTATTGGATGGTTCTTCTGGTTTTGAACCAAAAATGTGATCAGTTCAGCAGCAAATGTCATTGGATGCGAGCGAGCAATCGATAAATGAGGATAGGAGAAGAGTATGAGTGATAGGATGCTAGATCTGATCACATTATTGGAAGGTTCTTCTGGTTTTGAACCAAAAATGTGATCAGTTCAGCAGCAAATGTCATTGGATGCGAGCGAGCAATCGATAAATGAGGATAGGATAAGAGTATGAGTGATAGGATGCTAGATCTGATCACATTATTAGATGGTTCTTCTGGTTTTGAACCAAAAATGTGATCAGTTCAGCAGCAAATGTCATTGGATGCGAGCGAGCAATCGATAAATGAGGATAGGAGAAGAGTATGAGTGATAGGATGCTAGATCTGATCACATTATTGGAAGGTTCTTCTGGTTTTGAACCAAAACGTGATCAGTTCAGCAGCAAATGTCATTGGATGCGAGCGAGCAATCGATAAATGAGGAAAGGATAAGAGTATGAGTGATAGGATGCCAGATCTGATCACATTATTGGAAGGTTCTTCTGGTTTTGAACCAAAACGTGATCAGTTCAGCAGCAAATGTCATCGGACGCGAGCGAGCAATCGATAAATGAGGATAGGAGAAGAGTAGGAGTGATAGGATGCTAGATCTGATCACATTATTGGAAGGTTCTTCTGGTTTTGAACCAAAACGTGATCAGTTCAGCAGCAAATGTCATCGGACGCGAGCGAGCAATCGATAAATGAGGATATGAGAAGAGTATGAGTGATAGGATGCTAGATCTGATCACATTATTGGATGGTTCTTCTAGTTTTGAACCAAAACGTGATCAGTTCAACAGCAAATGTCATCGGACGCGAGCGAGCAATCCATAAATGAGGATAGGATAAGAGTATGAGTGATAGGATGCTAGATCTGATCACATTATTGGATGGTTCTTCTAGTTTTGAACCAAAACGTGATCAGTTCAACAGCAAATGTCATCGGACGCGAGCGAGCAATCCATAAATGAGGATAGGATAAGAGTATGAGTGATAGGATGCTAGATCTGATCACATTATTGGATGGTTCTTCTGGTTTTGAACCAAAAATGTGATCAGTTCAGCAGCAAATGTCATTGGATGCGAGCGAGCAATCGATAAATGAGGATAGAAGAAGCGTATGAGTGATAGGATGCTAGATCTGATCACATTATTGGAAGGTTCTTCTGGTTTTGAACCAAAACGTGATCAGTTCAGCAGCAAATGTCATCGGACGCGAGCGAGCAATCGATAAATGAGGATAGGAGAAGAGTAGGAGTGATAGGATGCTAGATCTGATCACATTATTGGAAGGTTCTTCTGGTTTTGAACCAAAACGTGATCAGTTCAGCAGCAAATGTCATCGGACGCGAGCGAGCAATCGATAAATGAGGATAGGAGAAGAGTATGAGTGATAGGATGCTAGATCTGATCACATTATTGGAATGTTCTTCTGGTTTTGAACCAAAAATGTGATCAGTTCAGCAGCAAATATCATCGGACGCGAGCGAGCAATCGATAAATGAGGATAGAAGAAGAGTATGTGTGATAGGATGCTAGATCTGATCACATTATTGGATGGTTCTTCTGGTTTTGAACCAAAAATGTGATCAGTTCTGCAGAAAATGTCATTGGATGCGAGTGAGCAATCGATAAATGAGGATAGGAGAAGAGTATGAGTGATAGGATGCTAGATCTGATCACATTATTGGAAGGTTCTTCTGGTTTTGAACCAAAAATGTGATCAGTTCAGCAGCAAATGTCATTGGATGCGAGCGAGCAATCGATAAATGAGGATAGGAGAAGAGTATGAGTGATAGGATGCTAGATCTGATCACATTATTGGATGGTTCTTCTGGTTTTGAACCAAAAATGTGATCAGTTCAGCAGCAAATGTCATTGGATGCGAGCGAGCAATCGATAAATGAGGATAGGAGAAGAGTATGAGTGATAGGATGCTAGATCTGATCACATTATTGGAAGGTTCTTCTGGTTTTGAACCAAAACGTGATCAGTTCAGCAGCAAATGTCATTGGATGCGAGCGAGCAATCGATAAATGAGGATAGGAGAAGAGTATGAGTGATAGGATGCTAGATCTGATCACATTATTGGATGGTTCTTCTGGTTTTGAACCAAAAATGTGATCAGTTCAGCAGCAAATGTCATTGGATGCGAGCGAGCAATCGATAAATGAGGATAGGAGAAGAGTATGAGTGATAGGATGCTAGATCTGATCACATTATTGGAAGGTTCTTCTGGTTTTGAACCAAAAATGTGATCAGTTCAGCAGCAAATGTCATCGGACGCGAGCGAGCAATCGATAAATGAGGATAGGAGAAGAGTAGGAGTGATAGGATGCTAGATCTGATCACATTATTGGAAGGTTCTTCTGGTTTTGAACCAAAACGTGATCAGTTCAGCAGCAAATGTCATCGGACGCGAGCGAGCAATCGATAAATGAGGATAGGAGAAGAGTATGAGTGATAGGATGCTAGATCTGATCACATTATTGGAATGTTCTTCTGGTTTTGAACCAAAAATGTGATCAGTTCAGCAGCAAATGTCATCGGACGCGAGCGAGCAATCGATAAATGAGGATAGAAGAAGAGTATGTGTGATAGGATGCTAGATCTGATCACATTATTGGATGGTTCTTCTGGTTTTGAACCAAAAATGTGATCAGTTCTGCAGAAAATGTCATTGGATGCGAGTGAGCAATCGATAAATGAGGATAGGAGAAGAGTATGAGTGATAGGATGCTAGATCTGATCACATTATTAGATGGTTCTTCTGGTTTTGAACCAAAAATGTGATCAGTTCAGCAGCAAATGTCATTGGATGCGAGCGAGCAATCGATAAATGAGGATAGGATAAGAGTATGAGTGATAGGATGCTAGATCTGATCACATTATTGGAAGGTTCTTCTGGTTTTGAACCAAAACGTGATCAGTTCAGCAGCAAATGTCATTGGATGCGAGCGAGCAATCGATAAATGAGGATAGGAGAAGAGTATGAGTGATAGGATGCTAGATCTGATCACATTATTGGAAGGTTCTTCTGGTTTTGAACCAAAACGTGATCAGTTCAGCAGCAAATGTCATTGGATGCGAGCGAGCAATCGATAAATGAGGATAGGAGAAGAGTATGAGTGATAGGATGCTAGATCTGATCACATTATTGGAAGGTTCTTCTGGTTTTGAACCAAAACGTGATCAGTTCAGCAGCAAATGTCATCGGACGCGAGCGAGCAATCGATAAATGAGGATAGGAGAAGAGTATGAGTGATAGGATGCTAGATCTAATCACATTATTGGAATGTTCTTCTGGTTTTGAACCAAAAATGTGATCAGTTCAGCAGCAAATGCCATCGGACGCGAACGAGCAATCAATAAATGAGGATAGAAGAAGCGTATGAGTGATAGGATGCTAGATCTGATCACATTATTGGAAGGTTCTTCTGGTTTTGAACCAAAACGTGATCAGTTCAGCAGCAAATGTCATCGGACGCGAGCGAGCAATCGATAAATGAGGATAGGAGAAGAGTATGAGTGATAGGATGCTAGATCTGATCACATTATTGGAATGTTCTTCTGGTTTTGAACCAAAAATGTGATCAGTTCAGCAGCAAATGTCATCGGACGCGAGCGAGCAATCGATAAATGAGGATAGAAGAAGAGTATGTGTGATAGGATGCTAGATCTGATCACATTATTGGATGGTTCTTCTGGTTTTGAACCAAAAATGTGATCAGTTCTGCAGAAAATGTCATTGGATGCGAGCGAGCAATCGATAAATGAGGATAGGAGAAGAGTATGAGTGATAGGATGCTAGATCTGATCACATTATTGGAAGGTTCTTCTGGTTTTGAACCAAAAATGTGATCAGTTCAGCAGCAAATGTCATTGGATGCGAGCGAGCAATCGATAAATGAGGATAGGATAAGAATATGAGTGATAGGATGCTAGATCTGATCACATTATTGGAAGGTTCTTCTGGTTTTGAACCAAAACGTGATCAGTTCAGCAGCAAATGTCATCGGATGCGAGCGAGCAATCGATAAATGAGGATAGGATAAGAGTATGAGTGATAGGATGCTAGATCTGATCACATTATTGGATGGTTCTTCTGGTTTTGAACCAAAAATGTGATCAGTTCAGCAGCAAATGTCATTGGATGCGAGCGAGCAATCGATAAATGAGGATAGGAGAAGAGTATGAGTGATAGGATGCTAGATCTGATCACATTATTGGAAGGTTCTTCTGGTTTTGAACCAAAACGTGATCAGTTCAGCAGCAAATGTCATTGGATGCGAGCGAGCAATCGATAAATGAGGATAGGATAAGAGTATGAGTGATAGGATGCTAGATCTGATCACATTATTGGAAGGTTCTTCTGGTTTTGAACCAAAAATGTGATCAGTTCAGCAGCAAATGTCATTGGATGCGAGCGAGCAATCGATAAATGAGGATAGGATAAGAGTATGAGTGATAGGATGCTAGATCTGATCACATTATTGGAAGGTTCTTCTGGTTTTGAACCAAAACGTGATCAGTTCAGCAGCAAATGTCATCGGACGCGAGCGAGCAATCGATAAATGAGGATAGAAGAAGAGTAGGAGTGATAGGATGCTAGATCTGATCACATTATTGGAAGGTTCTTCTGGTTTTGAACCAAAACGTGATCAGTTCAGAAGCAAATGTCATCGGACGCGAGCGAGCAATCGATAAATGAGGATAGGAGAAGAGTAGGAGTGATAGGATGCTAGATCTGATCACATTATTGGAAGGTTCTTCTGGTTTTGAACCAAAACGTGATCAGTTCAGAAGCAAATGTCATCGGACGCGAGCGAGCAATCGATAAATGAGGATAGGAGAAGAGTATGAGTGATAGGATGCTAGATCTGATCACATTATTGGAATGTTCTTCTGGTTTTGAACCAAAAATGTGATCAGTTCAGCAGCAAATGTCATCGGACGCGAGCGAGCAATCGATAAATGAGGATAGAAGAAGAGTATGTGTGATAGGATGCTAGATCTGATCACATTATTGGATGGTTCTTCTGGTTTTGAACCAAAAATGTGATCAGTTCTGCAGAAAATGTCATTGGATGCGAGCGAGCAATCGATAAATGAGGATAGGAGAAGAGTATGAGTGATAGGATGCTAGATCTGATCACATTATTGGAAGGTTCTTCTGGTTTTGAACCAAAAATGTGATCAGTTCAGCAGCAAATGTCATTGGATGCGAGCGAGCAATCGATAAATGAGGATAGGATAAGAATATGAGTGATAGGATGCTAGATCTGATCACATTATTGGAAGGTTCTTCTGGTTTTGAACCAAAACGTGATCAGTTCAGCAGCAAATGTCATCGGATGCGAGCGAGCAATCGATAAATGAGGATAGGATAAGAGTATGAGTGATAGGATGCTAGATCTGATCACATTATTGGATGGTTCTTCTGGTTTTGAACCAAAAATGTGATCAGTTCAGCAGCAAATGTCATTGGATGCGAGCGAGCAATCGATAAATGAGGATAGGAGAAGAGTATGAGTGATAGGATGCTAGATCTGATCACATTATTGGAAGGTTCTTCTGGTTTTGAACCAAAACGTGATCAGTTCAGCAGCAAATGTCATTGGATGCGAGCGAGCAATCGATAAATGAGGATAGGATAAGAGTATGAGTGATAGGATGCTAGATCTGATCACATTATTGGAAGGTTCTTCTGGTTTTGAACCAAAAATGTGATCAGTTCAGCAGCAAATGTCATTGGATGCGAGCGAGCAATCGATAAATGAGGATAGGATAAGAGTATGAGTGATAGGATGCTAGATCTGATCACATTATTGGAAGGTTCTTCTGGTTTTGAACCAAAACGTGATCAGTTCAGCAGCAAATGTCATCGGACGCGAGCGAGCAATCGATAAATGAGGATAGAAGAAGAGTAGGAGTGATAGGATGCTAGATCTGATCACATTATTGGAAGGTTCTTCTGGTTTTGAACCAAAACGTGATCAGTTCAGAAGCAAATGTCATCGGACGCGAGCGAGCAATCGATAAATGAGGATAGGAGAAGAGTAGGAGTGATAGGATGCTAGATCTGATCACATTATTGGAAGGTTCTTCTGGTTTTGAACCAAAACGTGATCAGTTCAGAAGCAAATGTCATCGGACGCGAGCGAGCAATCGATAAATGAGGATAGGAGAAGAATATGAGTGATAGGATGCTAGATCTGATCACATTATTGGAATGTTCTTCTGGTTTTGAACCAAAAATGTGATCAGTTCAGCAGCAAATGTCATCGGACGCGAGCGAGCAATCGATAAATGAGGATAGAAGAAGAGTATGTGTGATAGGATGCTAGATCTGATCACATTATTGGATGGTTCTTCTGGTTTTGAACCAAAAATGTGATCAGTTCTGCAGAAAATGTCATTGGATGCGAGTGAGCAATCGATAAATGAGGATAGGAGAAGAGTATGAGTGATAGGATGCTAGATCTGATCACATTATTGGAAGGTTCTTCTGGTTTTGAACCAAAAATGTGATCAGTTCAGCAGCAAATGTCATTGGATGCGAGCGAGCAATCGATAAATGAGGATAGGAGAAGAGTATGAGTGATAGGATGCTAGATCTGATCACATTATTAGATGGTTCTTCAGGTTTTGAACCAAAAATGTGATCAGTTCAGCAGCAAATGTCATTGGATGCGAGCGAGCAATCGATAAATGAGGATAGGAGAAGAGTATGAGTGATAGGATGCTAGATCTGATCACATTATTGGAAGGTTCTTCTGGTTTTGAACCAAAACGTGATCAGTTCAGCAGCAAATGTCATTGGATGCGAGCGAGCAATCGATAAATGAGGATAGGATAAGAGTATGAGTGATAGGATGCTAGATCTGATCACATTATTGGAAGGTTCTTCTGGTTTTGAACCAAAAATGTGATCAGTTCAGCAGCAAATGTCATTGGATGCGAGCGAGCAATCGATAAATGAGGATAGGATAAGAGTATGAGTGATAGGATGCTAGATCTGATCACATTATTGGAAGGTTCTTCTGGTTTTGAACCAAAACGTGATCAGTTCAGCAGCAAATGTCATTGGATGCGAGCGAGCAATCGATAAATGAGGATAGGATAAGAGTATGAGTGATAGGATGCTAGATCTGATCACATTATTGGAAGGTTCTTCTGGTTTTGAACCAAAAATGTGATCAGTTCAGCAGCAAATGTCATTAGATGCGAGCGAGCAATCGATAAATGAGGATAGGATAAGAGTATGAGTGATAGGATGCTAGATCTGATCACATTATTGGAAGGTTCTTCTGGTTTTGAACCAAAACGTGATCAGTTCAGCAGCAAATGTCATTGGATGCGAGCGAGCAATCGATAAATGAGGATAGAAGAAGAGTATGTGTGATAGGATGCTAGATCTGATCACATTATTGGATGGTTCTTCTGGTTTTGAACCAAAAATGTGATCAGTTCTGCAGAAAATGTCATTGGATGCGAGTGAGCAATCGATAAATGAGGATAGGATAAGAGTATGAGTGATAGGATGCTAGATCTGATCACATTATTGGATGGTTCTTCTGGTTTTGAACCAAAAATGTGATCAGTTCAGCAGCAAATGTCATTGGATGCGAGCGAGCAATCGATAAATGAGGATAGGAGAAGAGTATGAGTGATAGGATGCTAGATCTGATCACATTATTGGAAGGTTCTTCTGGTTTTGAACCAAAACGTGATCAGTTCAGCAGCAAATGTCATTGGATGCGAGCGAGCAATCGATAAATGAGGATAGGATAAGAGTATGAGTGATAGGATGCTAGATCTGATCACATTATTGGAAGGTTCTTCTGGTTTTGAACCAAAAATGTGATCAGTTCAGCAGCAAATGTCATTGGATGCGAGCGAGCAATCGATAAATGAGGATAGGATAAGAGTATGAGTGATAGGATGCTAGATCTGATCACATTATTGGAAGGTTCTTCTGGTTTTGAACCAAAACGTGATCAGTTCAGCAGCAAATGTCATTGGATGCGAGCGAGCAATCGATAAATGAGGATAGGATAAGAGTATGAGTGATAGGATGCTAGATCTGATCACATTATTGGAAGGTTCTTCTGGTTTTGAACCAAAAATGTGATCAGTTCAGCAGCAAATGTCATTGGATGCGAGCGAGCAATCGATAAATGAGGATAGGATAAGAGTATGAGTGATAGGATGCTAGATCTGATCACATTATTGGAAGGTTCTTCTGGTTTTGAACCAAAACGTGATCAGTTCAGCAGCAAATGTCATTGGATGCGAGCGAGCAATCGATAAATGAGGATAGGAGAAGAGTATGAGTGATAGGATGCTAGATCTGATCACATTATTGGATGGTTCTTCTGGTTTTGAACCAAAAATGTGATCAGTTCAGCAGCAAATGTCATTGGATGCGAGCGAGCAATCGATAAATGAGGATAGGAGAAGAGTATGAGTGATAGGATGCTAGATCTGATCACATTATTGGAAGGTTCTTCTGGTTTTGAACCAAAAATGTGATCAGTTCAGCAGCAAATGTCATTGGATGCGAGCGAGCAATCGATAAATGAGGATAGGATAAGAGTATGAGTGATAGGATGCTAGATCTGATCACATTATTGGATGGTTCTTCTGGTTTTGAACCAAAAATGTGATCAGTTCAGCAGCAAATGTCATTGGATGCGAGCGAGCAATCGATAAATGAGGATAGGAGAAGAGTATGAGTGATAGGATGCTAGATCTGATCACATTATTGGAAGGTTCTTCTGGTTTTGAACCAAAAATGTGATCAGTTCAGCAGCAAATGTCATTGGATGCGAGCGAGCAATCGATAAATGAGGATAGGATAAGAGTATGAGTGATAGGATGCTAGATCTGATCACATTATTAGATGGTTCTTCAGGTTTTGAACCAAAAATGTGATCAGTTCAGCAGCAAATGTCATTGGATGCGAGCGAGCAATCGATAAATGAGGATAGGAGAAGAGTATGAGTGATAGGATGCTAGATCTGATCACATTATTGGAAGGTTCTTCTGGTTTTGAACCAAAACGTGATTTGTTCAGCAGCAAATGTCATTGGATGCGAGCGAGCAATCGATAAATGAGGATAGGAGAAGAGTATGAGTGATAGGATGCTAGATCTGATCACATTATTGGAAGGTTCTTCTGGTTTTGAACCAAAACGTGATCAGTTCAGCAGCAAATGTCATTGGATGCGAGCGAGCAATCGATAAATGAGGATAGGAGAAGAGTATGAGTGATAGGATGCTAGATCTGATCACATTATTGGAAGGTTCTTCTGGTTTTGAACCAAAAATGTGATCAGTTCAGCAGCAAATGTCATCGGACGCGAGCGAGCAATCGATAAATGAGGATAGAAGAAGAGTATGTGTGATAGGATGCTAGATCTGATCACATTATTGGATGGTTCTTCTGGTTTTGAACCAAAAATGTGATCAGTTCTGCAGAAAATGTCATTGGATGCGAGCGAGCAATCGATAAATGAGGATAGGAGAAGAGTATGAGTGATAGGATGCTAGATCTGATCACATTATTGGAAGGTTCTTCTGGTTTTGAACCAAAACGTGATCAGTTCAGAAGCAAATGTCATCGGACGCGAGCGAGCAATCGATAAATGAGGATAGGAGAAGAGTAGGAGTGATAGGATGCTAGATCTGATCACATTATTGGAAGGTTCTTCTGGTTTTGAACCAAAACGTGATCAGTTCAGAAGCAAATGTCATCGGACGCGAGCGAGCAATCGATAAATGAGGATAGGAGAAGAGTATGAGTGATAGGATGCTAGATCTGATCACATTATTGGAATGTTCTTCTGGTTTTGAACCAAAAATGTGATCAGTTCAGCAGCAAATGTCATCGGACGCGAGCGAGCAATCGATAAATGAGGATAGAAGAAGAGTATGTGTGATAGGATATCTGATCACATTATTGGAAGGTTCTTCTGGTTTTGAACCAAAAATGTGATCAGTTCAGCAGCAAATGTCATTGGATGCGAGCGAGCAATCGATAAATGAGGATAGGAGAAGAGTATGAGTGATAGGATGCTAGATCTGATCACATTATTAGATGGTTCTTCAGGTTTTGAACCAAAAATGTGATCAGTTCAGCAGCAAATGTCATTGGATGCGAGCGAGCAATCGATAAATGAGGATAGGAGAAGAGTATGAGTGATAGGATGCTAGATCTGATCACATTATTGGAAGGTTCTTCTGGTTTTGAACCAAAACGTGATCAGTTCAGCAGCAAATGTCATTGGATGCGAGCGAGCAATCGATAAATGAGGATAGGATAAGAGTATGAGTGATAGGATGCTAGATCTGATCACATTATTGGAAGGTTCTTCTGGTTTTGAACCAAAAATGTGATCAGTTCAGCAGCAAATGTCATTGGATGCGAGCGAGCAATCGATAAATGAGGATAGGATAAGAGTATGAGTGATAGGATGCTAGATCTGATCACATTATTGGAAGGTTCTTCTGGTTTTGAACCAAAACGTGATCAGTTCAGCAGCAAATGTCATTGGATGCGAGCGAGCAATCGATAAATGAGGATAGGATAAGAGTATGAGTGATAGGATGCTAGATCTGATCACATTATTGGAAGGTTCTTCTGGTTTTGAACCAAAAATGTGATCAGTTCAGCAGCAAATGTCATCGGACGCGAGCGAGCAATCGATAAATGAGGATAGAAGAAGAGTATGTGTGATAGGATGCTAGATCTGATCACATTATTGGATGGTTCTTCTGGTTTTGAACCAAAAATGTGATCAGTTCTGCAGAAAATGTCATTGGATGCGAGCGAGCAATCGATAAATGAGGATAGGAGAAGAGTATGAGTGATAGGATGCTAGATCTGATCACATTATTGGAAGGTTCTTCTGGTTTTGAACCAAAACGTGATCAGTTCAGAAGCAAATGTCATCGGACGCGAGCGAGCAATCGATAAATGAGGATAGGAGAAGAGTAGGAGTGATAGGATGCTAGATCTGATCACATTATTGGAAGGTTCTTCTGGTTTTGAACCAAAACGTGATCAGTTCAGAAGCAAATGTCATCGGACGCGAGCGAGCAATCGATAAATGAGGATAGGAGAAGAGTATGAGTGATAGGATGCTAGATCTGATCACATTATTGGAATGTTCTTCTGGTTTTGAACCAAAAATGTGATCAGTTCAGCAGCAAATGTCATCGGACGCGAGCGAGCAATCGATAAATGAGGATAGAAGAAGAGTATGTGTGATAGGATATCTGATCACATTATTGGAAGGTTCTTCTGGTTTTGAACCAAAAATGTGATCAGTTCAGCAGCAAATGTCATTGGATGCGAGCGAGCAATCGATAAATGAGGATAGGATAAGAGTATGAGTGATAGGATGCTAGATCTGATCACATTATTGGAAGGTTCTTCTGGTTTTGAACCAAAACGTGATCAGTTCAGCAGCAAATGTCATTGGATGCGAGCGAGCAATCGATAAATGAGGATAGGAGAAGAGTATGAGTGATAGGATGCTAGATCTGATCACATTATTGGATGGTTCTTCTGGTTTTGAACCAAAAATGTGATCAGTTCAGCAGCAAATGTCATTGGATGCGAGCGAGCAATCGATAAATGAGGATAGGAGAAGAGTATGAGTGATAGGATGCTAGATCTGATCACATTATTGGAAGGTTCTTCTGGTTTTGAACCAAAAATGTGATCAGTTCAGCAGCAAATGTCATTGGATGCGAGCGAGCAATCGATAAATGAGGATAGGATAAGAGTATGAGTGATAGGATGCTAGATCTGATCACATTATTGGATGGTTCTTCTGGTTTTGAACCAAAAATGTGATCAGTTCAGCAGCAAATGTCATTGGATGCGAGCGAGCAATCGATAAATGAGGATAGGAGAAGAGTATGAGTGATAGGATGCTAGATCTGATCACATTATTGGAAGGTTCTTCTGGTTTTGAACCAAAAATGTGATCAGTTCAGCAGCAAATGTCATTGGATGCGAGCGAGCAATCGATAAATGAGGATAGGATAAGAGTATGAGTGATAGGATGCTAGATCTGATCACATTATTGGATGGTTCTTCTGGTTTTGAACCAAAAATGTGATCAGTTCAGCAGCAAATGTCATTGGATGCGAGCGAGCAATCGATAAATGAGGATAGGAGAAGAGTATGAGTGATAGGATGCTAGATCTGATCACATTATTGGAAGGTTCTTCTGGTTTTGAACCAAAAATGTGATCAGTTCAGCAGCAAATGTCATTGGATGCGAGCGAGCAATCGATAAATGAGGATAGGATAAGAGTATGAGTGATAGGATGCTAGATCTGATCACATTATTAGATGGTTCTTCTGGTTTTGAACCAAAACGTGATCAGTTCAGCAGCAAATGTCATTGGATGCGAGCGAGCAATCGATAAATGAGGATAGGAGAAGAGTATGAGTGATAGGATGCTAGATCTGATCACATTATTGGATGGTTCTTCTGGTTTTGAACCAAAAATGTGATCAGTTCAGCAGCAAATGTCATTGGATGCGAGCGAGCAATCGATAAATGAGGATAGGAGAAGAGTATGAGTGATAGGATGCTAGATCTGATCACATTATTGGAAGGTTCTTCTGGTTTTGAACCAAAAATGTGATCAGTTCAGCAGCAAATGTCATTGGATGCGAGCGAGCAATCGATAAATGAGGATAGGATAAGAGTATGAGTGATAGGATGCTAGATCTGATCACATTATTGGATGGTTCTTCTGGTTTTGAACCAAAAATGTGATCAGTTCAGCAGCAAATGTCATTGGATGCGAGCGAGCAATCGATAAATGAGGATAGGAGAAGAGTATGAGTGATAGGATGCTAGATCTGATCACATTATTGGAAGGTTCTTCTGGTTTTGAACCAAAAATGTGATCAGTTCAGCAGCAAATGTCATTGGATGCGAGCGAGCAATCGATAAATGAGGATAGGAGAAGAGTATGAGTGATAGGATGCTAGATCTGATCACATTATTGGAAGGTTCTTCTGGTTTTGAACCAAAAATGTGATCAGTTCAGCAGCAAATGTCATTGGATGCGAGCGAGCAATCGATAAATGAGGATAGGATAAGAGTATGAGTGATAGGATGCTAGATCTGATCACATTATTGGATGGTTCTTCTGGTTTTGAACCAAAAATGTGATCAGTTCAGCAGCAAATGTCATTGGATGCGAGCGAGCAATCGATAAATGAGGATAGGAGAAGAGTATGAGTGATAGGATGCTAGATCTGATCACATTATTGGAAGGTTCTTCTGGTTTTGAACCAAAAATGTGATCAGTTCAGCAGCAAATGTCATTGGATGCGAGCGAGCAATCGATAAATGAGGATAGGATAAGAGTATGAGTGATAGGATGCTAGATCTGATCACATTATTAGATGGTTCTTCTGGTTTTGAACCAAAACGTGATCAGTTCAGCAGCAAATGTCATTGGATGCGAGCGAGCAATCGATAAATGAGGATAGGAGAAGAGTATGAGTGATAGGATGCTAGATCTGATCACATTATTGGATGGTTCTTCTGGTTTTGAACCAAAAATGTGATCAGTTCAGCAGCAAATGTCATTGGATGCGAGCGAGCAATCGATAAATGAGGATAGGAGAAGAGTATGAGTGATAGGATGCTAGATCTGATCACATTATTGGAAGGTTCTTCTGGTTTTGAACCAAAAATGTGATCAGTTCAGCAGCAAATGTCATTGGATGCGAGCGAGCAATCGATAAATGAGGATAGGATAAGAGTATGAGTGATAGGATGCTAGATCTGATCACATTATTGGATGGTTCTTCTGGTTTTGAACCAAAAATGTGATCAGTTCAGCAGCAAATGTCATTGGATGCGAGCGAGCAATCGATAAATGAGGATAGGAGAAGAGTATGAGTGATAGGATGCTAGATCTGATCACATTATTGGAAGGTTCTTCTGGTTTTGAACCAAAAATGTGATCAGTTCAGCAGCAAATGTCATTGGATGCGAGCGAGCAATCGATAAATGAGGATAGGATAAGAGTATGAGTGATAGGATGCTAGATCTGATCACATTATTAGATGGTTCTTCAGGTTTTGAACCAAAAATGTGATCAGTTCAGCAGCAAATGTCATTGGATGCGAGCGAGCAATCGATAAATGAGGATAGGAGAAGAGTGAGTGATAGGATGCTAGATCTGATCACATTATTGGAAGGTTCTTCTGGTTTTGAACCAAAACGTGATCAGTTCAGCAGCAAATGTCATTGGATGCGAGCGAGCAATCGATAAATGAGGATAGGATAAGAGTATGAGTGATAGGATGCTAGATCTGATCACATTATTGGAAGGTTCTTCTGGTTTTGAACCAAAAATGTGATCAGTTCAGCAGCAAATGTCATTGGATGCGAGCGAGCAATCGATAAATGAGGATAGGATAAGAGTATGAGTGATAGGATGCTAGATCTGATCACATTATTGGAAGGTTCTTCTGGTTTTGAACCAAAACGTGATCAGTTCAGCAGCAAATGTCATTGGATGCGAGCGAGCAATCGATAAATGAGGATAGGAGAAGAGTATGAGTGATAGGATGCTAGATCTGATCACATTATTGGAAGGTTCTTCTGGTTTTGAACCAAAACGTGATCAGTTCAGCAGCAAATGTCATTGGATGCGAGCGAGCAATCGATAAATGAGGCTAGGAGAAGAGTATGAGTGATAGGATGCTAGATCTGATCACATTATTGGAAGGTTCTTCTGGTTTTGAACCAAAACGTGATCAGTTCAGCAGCAAATGTCATTGGATGCGAGCGAGCAATCGATAAATGAGGATAGGAGAAGAGTATGAGTGATAGGATGCTAGATCTGATCACATTATTGGAAGGTTCTTCTGGTTTTGAACCAAAACGTGATCAGTTCAGCAGCAAATGTCATCGGACGCGAGCGAGCAATCGATAAATGAGGATAGGAGAAGAGTATGAGTGATAGGATGCTAGATCTGATCACATTATTGGAATGTTCTTCTGGTTTTGAACCAAAAATGTGATCAGTTCAGCAGCAAATGTCATCGGACGCGAGCGAGCAATCGATAAATGAGGATAGAAGAAGAGTATGTGTGATAGGATGCTAGATCTGATCACATTATTGGATGGTTCTTCTGGTTTTGAACCAAAAATGTGATCAGTTCTGCAGAAAATGTCATTGGATGCGAGCGAGCAATCGATAAATGAGGATAGGAGAAGAGTATGAGTGATAGGATGCTAGATCTGATCACATTATTGGAAGGTTCTTCTGGTTTTGAACCAAAAATGTGATCAGTTCAGCAGCAAATGTCATTGGATGCGAGCGAGCAATCGATAAATGAGGATAGGAGAAGAGTATGAGTGATAGGATGCTAGATCTGATCACATTATTGGAAGGTTCTTCTGGTTTTGAACCAAAACGTGATCAGTTCAGCAGCAAATGTCATCGGACGCGAGCGAGCAATCGATAAATGAGGATAGGATAAGAGTATGAGTGATAGGATGCTAGATCTGATCACATTATTGGAAGGTTCTTCTGGTTTTGAACCAAAACGTGATCAGTTCAGCAGCAAATGTCATTGGATGCGAGCGAGCAATCGATAAATGAGGATAGGATAAGAGTATGAGTGATAGGATGCTAGATCTGATCACATTATTGGAAGGTTCTTCTGGTTTTGAACCAAAACGTGATCAGTTCAGCAGCAAATGTCATCGGACGCGAGCGAGCAATCGATAAATGAGGATAGGAGAAGAGTATGAGTGATAGGATGCTAGATCTGATCACATTATTGGAATGTTCTTCTGGTTTTGAACCAAAAATGTGATCAGTTCAGCAGCAAATGTCATTGGATGCGAGCGAGCAATCGATAAATGAGGATAGGAGAAGAGTATGAGTGATAGGATGCTAGATCTGATCACATTATTGGAAGGTTCTTCTGGTTTTGAACCAAAACGTGATCAGTTCAGCAGCAAATGTCATCGGACGCGAGCGAGCAATCGATAAATGAGGATAGGATAAGAGTATGAGTGATAGGATGCTAGATCTGATCACATTATTGGAAGGTTCTTCTGGTTTTGAACCAAAACGTGATCAGTTCAGCAGCAAATGTCATTGGATGCGAGCGAGCAATCGATAAATGAGGATAGGATAAGAGTATGAGTGATAGGATGCTAGATCTGATCACATTATTGGAAGGTTCTTCTGGTTTTGAACCAAAACGTGATCAGTTCAGCAGCAAATGTCATCGGACGCGAGCGAGCAATCGATAAATGAGGATAGGAGAAGAGTATGAGTGATAGGATGCTAGATCTGATCACATTATTGGAATGTTCTTCTGGTTTTGAACCAAAAATGTGATCAGTTCAGCAGCAAATGCCATCGGACGCGAGCGAGCAATCAATAAATGAGGATAGAAGAAGCGTATGAGTGATAGGATGCTAGATCTGATCACATTATTGGAAGGTTCTTCTGGTTTTGAACCAAAACGTGATCAGTTCAGCAGCAAATGTCATCGGACGCGAGCGAGCAATCGATAAATGAGGATAGGAGAAGAGTATGAGTGATAGGATGCTAGATCTGATCACATTATTGGAATGTTCTTCTGGTTTTGAACCAAAAATGTGATCAGTTCAGCAGCAAATGTCATCGGACGCGAGCGAGCAATCGATAAATGAGGATAGAAGAAGAGAGAGACAAGACATCACGACAGCACCCACAACAATTCACTCACGATGTTGAAATTGGTTGTGGGTATGTACTCTCTCGTCGCACCTGTAATGTTCTATCATTCTTCCAGTCTTAGGCAGAACACTTCTGAATTGTTCAGAACCATTTACGATACTTAACCACGCAGGATTCCGTTCACAAACCAGGGGAAGTGGCAGCCCTTTTGCGAGTCGGTGCTGCAGTGGAGGTTGCTCCAGTGGCCCTTGTGCCTTAATTAGTGGTAGAGTTGATTGGATTAAGCCGATATACTCTCTCTCTCTCTCTCTCTCTCTCTCTCTCTCTCTCTCTCTCTCTCTCTCTCTCTCTCTCTCTCGCCTCAGTCACGGGGGCTTTAGCTAAAAGTAAACATTTCGGAATTTTTCTATTCAACTTAGCATTGCTGAAAATTTTTTTCTCAGTGATGAAATATGCGAGTGTTTGCAAAATTAGGAGACTAGAATTGATATAACTACGCTCTCAGGGGAGTAATAGACCTGCTGTGGATTTCGTCGAGAAGGACGAGGACGGACCAGAGGGAACTTCAGAAGAGCGGGAGAGAGGAAGAGAGGCAGTGGAAATCGGCTCAATGGATGGAGACGTGGTGGAGGTGGTGGAGGTGCTCTCAATTGGTGGGAGGCTCGTATCTGAATAGAAAGAAATATTTCGTGATGAGGATAGGATCAGTGTACCTGCGACCATCGACGTAATTGAGGAGGTGGAATCGGCTCCACTCGACGTACCACTGCCAGTTAGAGTAGCCTGGTCCGTACGTGTGCCTGAAATATGAATATGAATGAACGCTTATAATCATCTCTCCAACCTTTGCTGGGCGTCTCCGCCGTGCTCACTCTCGTCGTCTCTGAGTCATCTTCACTCGTGGTCCTCACATTTCTGGTAGATGAGGTGGTCTTGAGGGATTCATGCACAGCTGCAGTTTTGGTTGAGGAGCTTGATGTCATTCCTGCTGTCTCCGCATGGATCGCGCCCTGGGATCTCGTCTTCGTAAGGAGCTCCGATTCAGCTGAGGTGGTAGTGGCGCTTGCGGGAGTCTCCGATTGAGAGGAGGGAAGAGGGCTGGATGTGGTTGAGGGCGAGGGAGCGACTGAAGAGGATGGGCTGGACGCAACTGCGGTGGAAGGGACTGCTCTCGAGATGGACGAAGAAGCCGTCGGCCAGGTCGGGGACGAGAGGGAAGTCAAGGAAACTCGGCTCGTCGTGCTGCAAATCAATTTCTGAGAAGATTATAAAGGAACAACGAACCAACGAGTTTCTTTATTACAGAAAATGCTTGACTAGTAATTTGTTTGAATAATCATCGCCTAGCTCAATTGTTTAATGAATTCTGGTTCATACCTGGTTGATTGCGCGGTCGCCGTCGGAGAGGGAGTCGTCTGTCCAGCGGTAGAAAGGGTAGCGGGCAGAGATGTAGACGGCGTTGAAACCGAGGGAATCCTGCAAAGACTCCATTGGCCTATTTACCACAAGAGAGGCAGTACCGAGAGCTGGTTCCGGTTGTAGGTGCCCTGGTGACCTCCGTGGGTGTCACTGTGGTAACCTGAAATGCATATTTTGATCGAACTGCTGATGATTTCATCGAATCGTTCAAGAAATTTTCACGAACCCTCGTCGAAGTTACGTTTTCACGGGGCTTGGTAGTGCCGGGTTCAGTCTGAATTACGAGATTACTAAAATAATGAATTTAGGACATCGTTCATTTTGATAAGGCCCTATCTTAAATGCATCACCCGTCAATAACCTGATTGTGAGAGGATACAGTTGTTGCGGGCGAAACAATCTCGTAGGTCATCACTCTGGGTTGTTTTACGGGGAAGAGAACATCCTGAAAATTGTCATATATTATAATTTCACATTATTTTATCCCTTCATATTACATCTTTACCTGGATGTAGTGCAAGGGAGAGGAAGAAGCTACTACATCCATAGATGTGCATATTCTCATTACTCGCCTCTCCCCTTCCCCCCCACCTCCCATCTTTTTCCTCTCCCCCCCCCCCCCCTATCCCCTCTCCACCTCTTCTCTCTCTTCTGTCCCTCTGGTAAAAGTTTACCAGTGGGATAACTGTAGGTTCTAACTGGGAAATTCCTCTAGGATACCACTGGAATCCCACCATGATCCCACTGAGAAAGTCTGTTCAGGTCACTATTGGTGAAATATCCCTGTGGGATCAGAGTGGAATTTCCCAGTTTGCACGAATGCTCACGTCAATAAGAGAATCCGATGGGCGTGGAACTTGACCCCAGACGGCGAGAAAGATCAGGTACGAGAATATCTTCATGTTCCACTGCAAGCTTAAAGTCTGAAAAGATAAACCAAGTATGAGGTCATTTGCGTAGGAATCGAGCTGTTCCGAACGATTACGTCACAATACAACAATCTCAAATCAACTTCGTATTTCGGGGTAACCTAAGGTGCAAAAAATATGCGCATGCTGATTTTGCAACTGCATTCGTTGGCTCCAATGTCGTCACGTTAAAAACACGTTTTTACATATCCTGTCCTCTCGACGATGCTAATTTTACGCGAGAAAGGTTCCCTGGGGTAGTCTCCGTCTCTCCGTGGACTCACTCGCACATTGAAATCTTCGCCGGTGATGCGATGCTTCTCTCCGTTATAAACGGCGACCATCTCATCGACGAACGCCTTCCGCTCTTCTGTTTCGGTCGACGAAGTCGGGGCATAGATGGAGACGATGGAAATGCGACCGAGTCGAAGGCGGAGTCTGGCGAGGAGAGGAAGTGGACGGATGCAGGGAACAAGGAGGCGGGTTCGTCAGAAATCCGACGCCAACCACTTTTTTCCCTTCAAACCTTGAGGATGAAACGGGCGCCGTCACTGAGGGTTCGCTCGACGATCGTCGCTGCTCTCCTGAAGGCAGATAACGTCGTATCTGATCCCTCGAACGAGTCCAGAGAGGCAATCGAAGCATCCGAGGCGATTGTGCGGCCATTCAGGGAGCATATGCGGAGGTGTTGGTCGTTACGGGGGGTTCGAGGGTGCTCGAGGGGGTCCTGGCGATGTTCTGAGTAGTCCAATTGGATGGCCCTGCCCCCTTTGTACCGAGCGACATTGTACATGGGCATTCAGGAGGCGCAGAGGGCTTGGGCGCCGGGTTCGAATTGTCGTAGCAAGTTTGGTGATCTGTTTACCTCGACATTTCCGAGGTAGGGTTAAGTTGGTGCCGCCTGTACAAATCAGTTTGCAAGGCCCATCCTGCTTCAGCATTTATCTATGCTACAACTTTCGTAGCAATAGAAGTTGCCATGGACCCTCACAGCACTATGAGGTGAGCAATCCAAAAGGGCTTACTTTCAACAATTATTAATTGTTAATTGTAAAAAATGTAAATAATTAATGGAAAATGAAATTGCCGTGATCGGCCTCAAATTCTACTCCGCGAATCTTACTCGCGTAAAATTAGCATAGTCGAAAGACCAGCAATTCGTAAAAACGATATTTCTGCGTGACGACATGTGGAACCAACGAAGGCTGTGAGTGAAAATTAGTATGCTCATCGTTTTCAACGCCTGTGATTCCCCCCAAAATACGGATTCAGAGGAGTGAGGAGACTTTGGTCTATGCCGACGCTTGCTCGATTCTTAGGCAAACGAAGTCATGTAATGACGATACGGGCATGTCAGAAAAAACTACAAAATAGTGGTTTCCGTTTTTACTATGTCAAGGATGGTTCGATTATTATGCAAATGGGTTCAGTACTGTGCGCGAAAGAGCGCGACCGAACGATCAGTCTGTTCTCCGTTCTTCCTTCAGGGAAAGGGACTCTGTCCCGATCTCTCTCCTGTCTTCAGCTGCTCCTCTCCTCTCTCATATGATCCCAACTCAGCCTCCTGTACTCATTCCTTTTCATTGCTATACTCTTCTTCTATCTCAATCTCCAAATAAATTGCTCAACTAGTTCTTTTTTGACACTCTCGGCCGTCTGTGCATTTTCCCGGTACAATCCCACTCAGCTACCCATTCCCTGGAGAAGTCTCAGGCAACTCCTAACCCAGGAAACGGCGGTAAGGGGCAGAGCCGTGGACATATAGTCAGGACTATCGCTGATCTTGGTGCCGCCCTGGGTATAACAGTAATGATCCTCACCCATGTTGTACCGGGTGAATGCACAGACTACAGAACTAGAGTTTCATTCAATTATACGTTTGTTTGCTGAATTTGAGATAGAGGAGGAAGGAGAGTAATGAAAAGGAATGAGTACCTCATGTCGAGCTGAGATTTGATAAGCTAGGAGAGGAATAGTCGAAGGATTGGGAGCTCTAGGTCACAGTCAGTGGTTGGAGAAGGAAGGAGAATGAAGAAGGGGACTCTGGAGGGGAATCGGATTCGATTCTCCTGCCAACAGTCTCCAATGGATGCATGCCCCTCTTGGTTTCGCCTTCTCTATCGAAGTTCTCTGCCCTCCACCGAACGACCGTTGCCACAAACGATAGAGTCAGAGAGAAGGAGAGCACAGAGAAGCGAGAGGAATGGATGATCTTTGATCTCCTGTCGATAGTGAGATCGTAAGCATAACAAGCGACTGATTACAGTATTACCACACTCCGCATACAAGTCTGCGTGAACAGTGTTTTCACTGAATTTTCCAGCATCTGTCGCGGTATCAGTATGCAGATTGAGATTCCAGAGAATCGTGAAAACGTAAAATATCTGAAAATAACATGAATTTAAAATAGTAGTTGCGTTTTTTTCTTATTTTAGCCAAAATTCCAGATAAATATTGTAAAATTGTATTTTCGGAAATATGCATATTTTTTAATATTAAAATAAGTTCTTATTTTCAGATTTATCTCTAACAAATCGGAATAAAATCGATTAAAATTTACAATTGGAATTTAAATTGGCACTTTGCGCGATTTCCTAAAAATATTCACCATTTTCCGGGACTAAGCTTTCATTTTACGGATTGGTTACAACAGCTTATACATAGTTAAATGTTTTCATCTTTATCGTTATTTTACTCTCCTTTCATAACACGCTAAACATTTGGAAACAATCTATGGAGAATTGGAAATAGATTTATACTTGAAACCAATGTTTCAATACACGATAGGTCTGAATATTTCGCCAATTTCCTATACATATCCCCACATCAACTTCGAACCTTAATTGCAAAACCGAACGAAACAAAGCGTTTGTCTTCATTCATTCCCTTTCCATCCGGTATCTCTGAATTCGATCTACGATCTGCTACGGATAAAGACGAAAGCTGAACCATTTAGATTTAATCAATTCGTGTAGGAATGGATTAGTTCATTCGGCTCGTTTTCCATTCTCAAACGCTTGTCGTTTCACGCTCCGTCAAAAGATATGCTCAGCTTGTATAAATCAGCATATAAATTGATTTTTAATTAAGCTTTGATAGAGATAAATGTGTTACCAGCATATGAATATGATGTATTCGCATAATCGCGCATTCGGACAGGTATTCGCGCAATATTAATCAATGTTATGCTTATAGGTTATCGACAGTCGAGATGATTTCATCTCATTTTACCTATTTATCTTACTTGTCATGGATACAACTCCGAATCAGCGTCAGTGTATTTTTCATTGTGATACAAAATTTGTCAATGTCAGTCAGCGATGGATCAATTCACTTTTCATCTATCTAATTATGAAGCATACTCATTCCACAAACTTCATTCATATGTTTTTAGGCTTGGCCGATACACTAACCATCTCCTTCTGGAGAGGGGGTTCTGGATTGGTAAAAGAAGGCTGTGACTCTCGAGGTTAGCTTGGAATTTAGTCAAAAATTTGGTTTTCTCTTCCGTCTATGTGTGTTCTTAAATTCCAATTGTACATGAAGAAGGTCATGAGGCAGATTTAGCTCATTTGGGAGAGACCGATGTTTGCAATGTGATGAGTCCCTTTCTTAGCAGTATGAATGGTGTTGCCGGATATTCGCTATCAGATCATCTTATCGTTTTTTACAGTTGGCTTTTCGCAACTCAGCCTCTACTATCATCTGATTGATGCAATACAGGTTCGATGCAGCGTTCCGATACTGTTCAACAACTCGTTCTGTATTGGCAGGCCTAATGATAATTTGGACATGATAAGAGATGCAGATTGTCTTGAAAATGTTATGCAAAAGAAGGATTTACATCAGTTTAGATTAGCCATGTCCATAAACAGCAAAGTGAGTGCAGTATGCAGATAGTTCAAAGGTCTGCTTGATACAATTGAAAGGGGAATAATCACGTTTAAACCACCCCTATTTTATTTCACTGCACCTAATCAAGTCAAATGTTATTCCGTTCTCAAAATTTGCAACGTATGCGGCACCTTTCAGAATTTCAAAATTTCTTATAAAACAGAGATATGTTCTTGTGTAGATAGCACTTGAATCATAAAATGCGTTTTGCATACGTTCGGTAGACTCCAGTGCCCACAAATACAAAAGTGATAGACAATTAATAGAGAAAATTTTTTGCAGAATGTAAACTGTGCATGAACATTGAGTATTCAATGCTGTTATATATTTCATGAAAAAGATGACAATAGAAACGGATAAGAAACGGTTTTGCAAAATTTTGAAAGACTTGATTCTAAGTGAACAATCAGTACGTAAAGTACGTAAACATATCTATAATTCTCTGGAAGATTATGTTTTGGGATCTAGAATGTCTGTTCCCATATGAGTGACTATCTGAGAGAAGCGAGCAATTCCACCTATAGGCCGTACAGCGAAAAATAAAGTACTGATTTTAAGATCTCCCTAGGGTTATCTTTTCACGTAGAGTTCGAAAATCAACCTTAGAAAGCCGTATCTCTGACCCATCATTTCGTGTGATGCGCTGAAGTTGGGTGGTTGGTTTTTCTATCTTTCGGACGGCTCATCCAAAACCCATAAATGTAGAGTAATTCTGAAAGAGCTCGACGAGATAAGCATTTTTACCGTTAGAAGTGAAACGCTAGCTCACCTGGGAAAAAACTTATCTCCATTTAAATTATAAAATTGATCGTCGTAAAAATGTTACATGCGAAACGTATTTTTAAGTATGTTCATTAAATTCCTCGTGAAATGATATCCCTGAATGCAAATTTTTGCGCCAAAAAAGCCGCATACGAGGGGTCTGCCAAATAGAGGAAAATGGATCAATTGTTAGGAATTTAAGGTTGTTCGCTTTTATCGTCTCCATTTTCACTATTTCGAAGCAGAGTTGACGAAAAAATAAGTTTCAAGATTGGGGAATGTGAATTGTCATCGAAAAATCCGTTTTTGAATCGTTCGAAAAATATCGGTTTTCGAATTCTCGATTTTGCTCAAATTTGGGCATCTGAAAGTGTCGATTTTTGAACATTTGAAGGTGCGCTTTCTGCAAGAAGTAAAGAATACTTCCACGTAAATAAGAAAATGTACATATAAGATTCTACGCTTACTTCTAGATTCGGGTTTTTGACATTGAACATTGCAAAATTGTTACTATCGACAAATATTTTACGATTGAAATCGACTGAAATCAAGTCAATTTGGTGATTTCACACTACAATGCAATTTATAATGTAAAAATAAAGCAACAAATTCGGCTCATTAGTACGTAAATACGCAATCAACTATTTTGACAAATTTAGATTTTAACTAAATTGGATCCAAAAGGTCTTTGAAAGTGGAGCAGCTGTCGAACTTATTTTTATTTAATGTTACTAATCTACTACTCTCTTTTAGCTCACTATAAATTGCGATAGTTCTCAGAGCGAATTGACTGAAATTTCAGTGGGTAAACGTTGGGAAAATCGAGCATTTGAGTCATTGTTTTTTTCCGAAATAAGATATCTGCCATTTTTACTCCTAATTTTTGCATTATAAATTGCAATGTAGTGTGAAATCACCAAATTGACTTGATTTCAGTCGATTTCAATCATAAAATGTTTGTCGATAGTACCAATTTTGCAATGTTGAAAACCCGAATCTAGAAGTAAGCGTAGAATCTTATATGTACATGTTCTTATTTACGTGGAAGTATTCTTTACTTCTTGCAGAAAGCGCACCTTCAAATGTTCAAAAATCGACACTTTCAGATGCCCAAATTTGAGCAAAATCGAGAATTCGAAAACCGATATTTTTCGAACGATTCAAAAACGGATTTTTCGATGATTATTCACGTTCCCCAATCTTGAAACTTATTGTTTCGTCAACTCTGCTTCGAAATAGTGAAAATGGAGACGATAGAAGCGGAAAACCTGAAATTCCTAACAATTGAACCCTTTTCCTCTATTTGGCAGACCCATCGTATGCTGTTTTTTTGGCGCCAAAATTTGCATTCAGGAATAACTTTTCACGAGGAATTTAATGAACATACTTAAAAGTATGTCTCTCATGTAACATTTTTACGACGACCAATTTGATAATTTAAATGGCGATACCTTTTTTCCCTAATGAGCTAGCTTTTCACTTTCAACAGTAAAAATGCTTATCTCGTCGAGGTCTTTCAAAATTACTAGCTATATATGGGGTTTGGATGATCTGTTCAAAAGTTAGAAAAACCAACCTCGACGTTGAGACGTGCTACAGAAAACGAGGAGTCAGAGCCACAACTTTTTTGAGAGGTATGCATACGACTGCTATTCCTGGATCGGTAGGTTCTGAATCGAAATTGACTACTTTTTCTGATGAAGGCTTTATCCCAGACATGCTTAGTTCCAGAAAGCCCTTTTTGTTTCATGAGTAGAATTGTTCTTTATATTTTTTTTTATACAATGATTGCCCAAAGCAGCGTTCTGCGCCTGCTTCTCATCCTTATTTGTTTCCAGTTGCAAAATTATTACGATTGCTTTCCATTTTCACATGTAGATAAGTACAGAAATGTGGAATTATGAAAAATCAGATATCGAGAAATAAGCCATAACCTCTCTCAAAGCAAAAAGGGAGGAAAATGTCAGGAGTAACTCAAATTTACCGCTAGAGTGATTAGAGCTAGCCGAACTAGTGGAATTTCATTCAAAAATGCGTCCAATATCAATATAATGATCAAGGAGAAATGGATTGGTACAACCAGGCGAAGCCTTTCTGGGATCTGTTCACGCTAGAAAAAATTAAACTAGCCCCGGCCATCTCATCTTAGTTCAGAATCCTCATTATGATAACCAAACGCGTAGTAAAGTGAGTTGAATTCCATTTTTATAATGGATCCAATAAGTCGTAGGATATATAGTGCTGATTGAAATGCCTTTTGATGTTGGTCTTCGAAGAGAATTCAGTATACATTTACTATATTTGGTACACAATAAAAGGTTGAGCTAAGAAGACAATTTCATAATAAACAATTGTCCATGTTATGATAAATCATCTAAATTTATGGAATGGGCTTGCAGGCAACCTTGACGGTGTCCGCAACAATTGGAGCCACAATATGATCTGAAGTGATAATCCATTGCATATTGGTGCATGTAATTGAATTTGCCAAACCGATGAATGCCTGAAAAGATTGTTTCATACTGGAACAATGACATAAGAATAATTAGAGACTTTTGGGCAATAATCGAGCAGATTCGGCGAGTTCTATCCAAAGAAATCCCCTCCTGGTCGTGTGAGCCGAATTTTTTACTTTCTTTATACATTCGAGGTTTTAATGATATTTCCTACTGCTCGATTATTGTTCAAAATGGCTCATATATGCAGCAACTCACTCCGTCCGAAGCTTCATAGAAGACTAAATTCCCTTGTGGGCACTCGACTTTTCTTACATCGGCATTAGCTTTTGCGCAGGGCTTATTATTTAAAGGTGGTTCGTTGAGGCAATCATCAAGAGATGCTTCGGAGGGCATTGTACAGAACTTCACTCCGGGATCTGAAATATGATACGCACTTATTCTTACAATGATCTATGATAGTGGGACGGTTCATCTATGTGGCAGAAACCGGTTGGTCCCGCAATAGTGCGATACACCTGGCATCTTCTGGCGTCGACATAAAACAAACCAATTTTCGAACTGATTTTTAATAACCGTCTATGAAATAGTATTATCCTGCGAAAAATCATTGCCTGCGTTTGCATAGATGATCCCTTAGCAACCGCACATCCCCAACCCGACTTTCTCTTGATGAGTAAGAACCATAATAGGTATGGTACATTTGCGTAAAATGCTTGCGTAAACTGAAAATAAATAACTCACTCATTTTAAGGCAGCATGCTGCAAATCCACATGCAAGAAGAAAACACACGAGAACACGTATCATTGGATCAATCTCAAAGAGATAATGAATCATTTATATAGCGCGATGAAGTGCTCTCATTGAAGCAGGTTTGTTTGAATGGATTGAAAGCGAGGAGAGGACAAATATGAAAAGTTACTTCATATCTTTTGAAGTATTCAAAATCGAATTGACCTTTTTTGTTAACTTTATTCATTGACATACATTACATGTTAATTATGATCGGATGTTTCTCATGTTTACGAGACCGAACAAAAGAACAATATTAATAAATGTTGACGAATAAACTTGTAGTTGGATACACCATTCCCTGAAATATTGGCTCCCCCTGTGATTCGTAATATTTCAAACCTTGGTTACAACATAAATACATATATTTGACTACTGTTACATGCGGGTATATCGCTTAATTCTGAAGAACAGTGCGTATTAATGAAATGCCCTAAATTCTGGGAAGTTGGCAAAGCACTACGGAAGTGGCGAAAGCCACGGTTCCACAGAAGTAAGACCCATCTCGGCATAATGTAGACGACTCGTAGTTGGGCGCATCGCACTTACGACCAGCGTTGTTCTCCACTGAAATAACCCATATTTTATTCGAATAACAAAGTCTCTTCCTACCTCGCCGGATTCCATTCGGGCACATGACGCTGTCTGCCGTGTAGTATCCATTCACGACGATTGGCAGGGGGCACTTGAGAAGAGAATATTCCAAGATTGATCATCCTCAAACTCACAGTATTTATCTCCCTGAGCGTGGCTGGCACTTGACACGCACCGTGGCAGAATACACGATCTTGTTGAAGTCTACTTGACCGCCACGGACCTTCCTATAAAATGAACTAATTGGATTCAAATAAAGTGTCCTTTCAATGAGCTCGAAGTTTAATCGATAAATGTCTTACCACCACTGGCCGGACTTCTCCAATGACACTGCGGTGTAGAACTCGCTTCCACCCACAGTCTCCACTCTGAGCTCATGCTTCTCCGGGCAAGTGCAGTGCGTGTTGTTGCACAGCATATTCGGGAAGAGAGTCGCCTCTCGGGTCCACACTGCAAAATAAATGTTTCTATTTAACCTTAAATGTTCCATATATCCACTAAAAGAGGCCATGTGCACACGATGTTGCCAAGCAACCACCAAATCGATGTTTTATATCACGAAGAAAATTTGCGAAACGGCAGGACAGATTGCTCAATAGATCACTCACCAGGTCGAGGAGCGGGTGTCTCAGTGGAAGTCGCCCCAGTGGCGACCGAAGTGGCCGCTGGAAAATACAAGTTAAATGAGTGAATTCCCCTCCCACTCCTCATTCACTACCAGTTATTCCCTCTATTCACCGGCAGAATTTTCCTCACCGAATGCCTCCGAGGTGTCCGTGGTCTCAGGCGATTGGCTCGTCTCCTCTGAAAATTTCTTATTTCAACCTTTTTATCCGTCTAAATTGTGTTCCGAAATAGCTGTCCTACTTTCAAATAACTGTGGTGGTTCATTCTTATGGTGTTGTGAACGGAGTTCCCACCATGTGCGGGGGAAGTGGAGGGCGTCGACGCAACTTCGCCCTTCTCAGTACTTCCCTCCTCAGTTGAGCCTGCTGCGATGGTAAATAAATAAAATTTCACCCAACCTTTGTTAATTTCATGTAAGAAGACATGGCTCGAACCTGCCAAAGTTGTGTCGGAATCCGTGACCAGTGAAGTTTCAGTCGTATCCGGGAGAGTTTCAGAAGTCGATTCCGTAGCTCCAGATGAGTATAACGGGTCTGGATTACTCTGACTGGTTGTCCTTTGCTCACCATCGGTCGTAGAGGTAGTAGTGACGTCATCGGAAGTTTCGGTAGTTGGTGTGGCTGAAAAGTTGGGCATTTATCTATGTTAGAGTAGAATGAGATAACGGACCATTCGACCGTCATTACCATGCACCACAACAGCTGATAGAGAGATAGATAGAGAGAGAGAGGAGATTGAGCCCAGAGAGATTTTGGACAAGATAAAGATGCTACGCTTTTGTCCTTCTCTCGTTTTTACACTTCAATGATGGACAACATGGTGGGTTAGTAGGAAATGCTCGTTGTACTCTTACTGCCTAAGCTGTGCCGATTTTGAACTACGGTTTCTCTTTTATTCGCATTTTTGACCACGATAAATTATGTGAACATTTTAGGTGGGGGGGGGGGCATGGACCATGATAATTTATACACTGAAGGCCGAAAATGCACAAACTAACTAGAAATGGAGGAAGTGATGGTTGAAACGAGGAAGGTTGATGGGAAATCTGCTTTGATAAATTCCCATAAGCTGTTCTTGCTGTAAATTTCCCTACCGTCTTTGCCGAAAGCAGGGTCGAAGGATTCAGCTAACTCCTGTTCCGTGGCGCAATCCTTGTCGGCCGGGAAAGCATAAGGCGATCCAACTGTAAACAAACAAGTGTGACACTAAAGAACGAAGGTTCCTCTTTCTTATTATTAGATCGTATCTTCTCAATTCAACTCCTCAGATGCACCACTCACCTCTGTTGAACGGAATGTAGATCATGGGCTCCGTCGTCTCAGACTTAGGGTCATAGCTATCGCTTAGGATGCAGGTACGTACGATGATCCTGGAAAGGTACACGATCGAGGGATTCATCAACGTATCCAATATATTATTATAGGTTAATGCAATCACTCACTGGAATGCTTCGCAGTCGGGATTCCGATTACACGCTCGACCGCATTCGAGAGCGTCGTCAATCGGGAAACTGAAGATGGACGGTCCCAAGGTGCCGACTACCTTCACGAAGTTCAGATCGTTGGGATTCTCCTGAACACGATTAAGACATCAATCGTGCTGCTTCCTTTGTCACTCACGGTTGTCCCATGGACCACATCGCCTACACCTTCTATGCACGGTTCTTCGGCCGATAGATAGGGAGAGAAGAGAAGAAGCAAGAGAATGGAAATACCCATCCTGAAAACAGAGCATGGTCAAGGGAAAAAGTCGAAACGATAGGTAAAGTCGGAAGCGGCTATTAGGCGGAAGGATAGTGTGCTGTGGAAAGAAGTTGGCAGACTCTCTGCAAGGGGTGAAGACTGTGGAAAGAATGTCTCGGCAATGAAATGGTTGGTAGGGGGGGGGGGAAGAAGGGGCCATAGATACGGGAGAATCTGATGACAGATGATGAATAGGAAATTTGGCGTGGAGAAGGGAAAGGAAGCATTCAGGAGAGACTGCAGACATTATTGACCCATCCCTAATTTGAGACGTGATCTGTGAGTGCAAAGAGAGGATGCAGATTCTACCGCTTAATTAATGAGTTCGCTGAACCACCAAACAAAGAGAGGCACTTTTACCATCCAGGGATGCAAAAATTACTATGAAATGGATGGGGATTTGTGGCAGCCTAGTATTTGTGCAGAAAAATGCACAAAATCCATATTTTTCGGAGTACAGAGTAGTGAAGAGAAGATATGGAGAGGAGAAATGATTGAATGGCGATTCTTCTCTACAACAGAGTCGCTATAATTACTTGCCACCTGCAGTATGACCCTTAGAACCATGATAATTATGCAGATGCACCTTGCAATGCCATTTTTATGAGAACTCTACTATTCAAATGCACAATGTGCCCATCCCAGCTAACATTGAGAAGGTAATTTACCCATCTCGGGTCAAATTGACAGGTCTTGCATTCACCCTGTCCGAGATCTCAAGGATCGAGCCTCCTGACCCTTTCCGTGGTTTTCTTTCTGGTTTGACTTAAATTTCCTTCGCCCCTTTGAGTTCTTGATAGATGCATAGGGATCTATCTAAAAATCTGGTAGTTGTGGATATGCAGATGTATCTTTCTAGCAATGCTTCTCTGTGCATTATCGCTTTTAGTTTGAGAGAGGGCCTGCTCGAACACAGTTTGTAGCCAATCTTGCATTTGAAATGGGATGAGAATGGGATTGTTCGCTTGAAAAGAGAGGGCGTGCGTGCCATTTAGAGTACATTAATGGGAAGAGGAGAGGATGCTACGAGCAAGGGTACGGGTGATATTCTAACTAAATTTGTACTTTTTTCCTATTAGAGTACCAATTATCGTGTCTTGAAAGACAAATAATGGGCGAAAACTCCCTCGTTGGGTTAAGCGAGGGTTTAGCTTCTGCATCCGCTTTTCATGTTTCTTCCTCTCATTGGCGATATTCCCAGGAACAGTAGGAATTACAGGATTGCTTCACCTTGCTTAGTCTTCTCCTGACGACTGCACTCATGATGATCACTTTGATTTTGATTACTGTGATTTTGCTTCGGATTACTTACTGTGATTACTGTGATTTTGCTTCGGATTACTGTGACTCAGCTCTCCCTGTTGGTCATTGATGGTTTCCACTAATGAAATGGGCGCGAAGGGCGTACCCCCCCCCCCCCCCCCCAGAACAATGAACTGGTCTCTCCTCCACCTTTCCTCTCCATTAGCGAACAAAAAGAGGAGAATGGGGGGGAAAGGGAACGGATATTAGGATCTCCCAACCGTTCTCTTCCCTGCTTTTCGTCCAACTCGGCACGATTTATTGCTTTGTCGCCTCGAAGTGGCAGATCGGGCGATGACCACTGGCAAAAGCCGGAAAATCCTAAGGACTGTCCCTGATCGTCCTAGGAAGTATCCTTTGACCAATCACCTTTCGAAATGAGGGACCAGTAATAATATGCATTTCAGAACTGGCCAGGATGTTCTGCTTCAACCTCCTCAGATGAACTACTGACTGGATTATCTTGAAATGAAGAAGATCTTTTCCATTTCCACAGTTTTTCCCACTTTGAATTAGGAAAAGGTAAATTTCGCCTGAGGTGAAGAAGATTGGACGAGAAAGAAGGAATTAGCAACGTAATGAAGTATAGTCTATATACTGTATAGAAGTGAGGCATTGGAGGGTGAATGGGAGGTCGAAACCAAGAGAAGGCCCTTTAGAAGGCTAATTATTGCTCGCACACCTTGTCGCTATAGAACTACATCTACGAAGATGAAAAAATTATCAGAAAATATGCATTGTGTGAAAGGTAAGAAGCTATTCAAATTCCCGACAGCTCGAGTATTTCCCCCCACCGAGAAATACGTTGCCACCAAACCAGATGGCATATTAAGAGGGGGAGGACAACAAAACCTATTTTGGAGTTCTTCAACACTCTCCTCCCTTCTTTACTCTTCACCTCCCCTCTCTACTCTTCACCCCGTATCTACTCTTCTCCTCCTTCTCAACTCTTCTCCTCCCTTCTTTACTCTTCACCTCCCTTCTCTACTCCTCACCCCTTATCTACACTTCTCCTCCTTCTCAACACTTCACCACTTCTCTGCTCTTCTCCTCCCTTCTTTACTCTTCACCTCCCTTCTCTACTCCTCACCCCTTATCTACACTTCTCCTCCTTCTCAACACTTCACCACTTCTCTGCTCTTCTCCTCCCTTCACAACTCTTCTCCTCCCTCACAACTCTTCACCCTTTCTCTACTCTTCTCCTCCCTTCTTTACTCTTCACCTCCCTTCTCTACTCCTCACCCCTTATCTACACTTCTCCTCCTTCTCAACACTTCACCACTTCTCTGCTCTTCTCCTCCCTTCACAACTCTTCTCCTCCCTCACAACTCTTCACCCTTTCTCTACTCTTCTCCTCCCTTCTTTACTCTTCACCTCCCTTCTCTACTCCTCACCCCTTATCTACACTTCTCCTCCTTCTCAACACTTCACCACTTCTCTGCTCTTCTCCTCCCTTCACAACTCTTCACCTCCCTTCTCTACTCCTCACCCCTTATCTACACTTCTCCTCCTTCTCAACACTTCACCACTTCTCTGCGCTTCTCCTCCCTTCAAAACTCTTCTCCTCCCTCACAACTCTTCACCATTTCTCTACTCTTCTCCTCCCTTCTTTACTCTTCACCTCCCTTCTCTACTCCTCACCCCTTATCTACACTTCTCCTCCTTCTCAACACTTCACCACTTCTCTGCTCTTCTCCTCCCTTCACAACTCTTCTCCTCCCTCACAACTCTTCACCCTTTCTCTACTCTTCTCCTCCCTTCTTTACTCTTCACCTCCCTTCTCTACTCCTCACCCTTATCTACACTTCTCCTCCTTCTCAACACTTCACCACTTCTCTGCTCTTCTCCTCCCTTCACAACTCTTCTCCTCCCTCACAACTCTTCACTATTTCTCTACTCTTCTCCTCCCTTCTTTACTCTTCACCTCCCTTCTCTACTCCTCACCCCTTATCTACACTTCTCCTCCTTCTCAACACTTCACCACTTCTCTGCTCTTCTCCTCCCTTCACAACTCTTCTCCTCCCTCACAACTCTTCACCCTTTCTCTACTCTTCTCCTCCCTTCTTTACTCTTCACCTCCCTTCTCTACTCCTCACCCCTTATCTACACTTCTCCTCCTTCTCAACACTTCACCACTTCTCTGCTCTTCTCCTCCCTTCACAACTCTTCTCCTCCCTCACAACTCTTCACTATTTCTCTACTCTTCTCCTCCCTTCTTTACTCTTCACCTCCCTTCTCTACTCCTCACCCCTTATCTACACTTCTCCTCCTTCTCAACTCTTCACTCCTTATCTACACTTCTCCTCCTTCTCAACACTTCACCACTTCTCTGCTCTTCTCCTCCCTTCACAACTCTTCTCCTCCCTCACAACTCTTCACCATTTCTCTACTCTTCTCCTCCCTTCTTTACTCTTCACCTCCCTTCTCTACTCTTCACCCCTTTTCTACTCTTCTCCTCCTTCTCAACTCTTCACCCCTTCTCTACTCTTCTCCTCCCTTCAAAACTCTTCTCCTCCTTCACAACTCTTCACCCTTTCTTTACTCTTCTCCTCCCTTCTTTACTCTTCACCTCCCTTCTCTACTCTTCACCCCTTTTCTACTCTTCTCCTCCTTCTCAACTCTTCACCACTTCTATACTCTTCTCCTCCCTTCACGACTCTTCTTCTCCCTCACAACTCTTCACCCCTTCTCTACTCTTCTCCTCCCTTCTTTACTCTTCACCTCCCTTCTCTACTCTTCACCCCTTTTCTACTCTTCTCCTCCTTCACAACTCTTCACCCCTTCTTTACTCTTCTCCTCCCTTCTTTACTCTTCACCTCCCTTCTCTACTCTTCTCCTTCCTTCAAAACTCTTCTCCACCCTTCTTTACTCTTCACCTCCCGACTCTTGTCGTCTCTTCTCTACTTTTCTTTCAAACGTTAGAATGTGTTATGGTAAAACGTCGTGTATAATTGCAGGCACGATCTAGACAGCGTGGCACTCGTTAACAGGAGAATGCACGATGTGGCCAACCTTGCAAAAGGGAGAGCAGCGAAGTGGAGTTGCGATACTCTCAGAGTGATTCAGGCTAGTTAACATTTCCGAAAAATCAACCTAAAACTGTCCAACCTCGTTCAGTTTAATACTGTTTGCTGCCTTATGGATTTTTGCTTATGCTTATGGATGCCAGGTTTTTGCGGTGCTGCTGTAGGGAAGAACGCATTTGATGAAGTCTCTATTTCAGACAGATACCTATCGAGTGGATATTCTGTTGACGTACACTGACTATAAGGAGATTGGTGATTCTGAGATGGTGCATTTCATTTACACGATGGAAATGAGCAGAAAGAAAAGCAGAAGGGGAGCGAGAAGTTCAGGAGAAGAGAGAGCATACCATATGAGAACGAACATGTCAGTTTACTGCTCTCATTAACTGCCTCTCATGCTCAGTCGATTTCAGACTAAGCCCGATTTGAAGAACATAGCAACAATGGATTGCAGAATAATGAAGCGTCTCGCTCCTATAATCGTTCGCTTCCATTTCAATATCTACAGATTTATCTTTGTAAGATTTTTTTCGCAGTCAAGATTAGATGCACTCATGTATTATTGGATGTATTCAATCATTCTCTTCAGATCGGCGTCAACGATCAGTTCGTCGAAGTCTTCAAATACGATAGATCGCAAAGAATAAGCCAAATCGAATTCAAGAAATGCGTATTTGCACAAACTTTCAGCGATCAGAGCAAACGAAGGTAATTGCTGAACTTTTTCTGCTATACAATCTAAGCGCGATTTTAATTTGAAATACCATATACTATGCTATATGGGCGCTAGGTCGGATGAGAATTATGACGTCATGCCACCTTTGATAAATCAAACGCGGCATGACGTCATAGTTCTCATCACACCTGCTATATGACTTACTTATCAGTATTAGACATACAATTGAATAATCATTTGCAGATTTATCTCGTGGTTGATCGAGGCTCAGCCGGGTGAATTAGATCTCGACTTCCCTCGTGCAAACGAGGCCAACATCTTCGACCTTGACTTCATACGAGCTTACGCTCAATCTGTCCCCAACCCCAAACTGATACTGAGAAAGAAACTCGTAAGTGATGGAAAATCGCAATTCTGGAACAATCAAAACAATAATATTTGGATATTTCTTCATATTGTGCCAATGAACTCGAAGACGACCCAGTGCAAATATCAATCACCGTTTGAGGAAGTTCCATTCGCCGTCAAAGCTGATTTTCTCCCATACATTCGCAAATTCGAAAAGCTCAAATTCGCTTCTCCCGTATTCGATCCGGAGATGCTACTCGATCTCATTGAGGTTACCATTTATAAATTTTATAATGCGAAAAAGACCCATCACCAAGTCACGATAAAAAAATACTGAGCAAATTTTGCAACGAAAGGCTTGAGGATTGCCTGGAGAACAGAAGCACAGATATCGAATGGATGTTCACTGTGAATGGAGAGTTCACTGAGGCGATCCTTGAGCAGAGAAGGAAACTCACGGTAAGATTGTACATTGTCTTCTAGTGAATTTCGCAAAGGCCTCGCCTCCTCTGGTTTCTCCCAACCAGTGGTTGACCAGTTACAAAGGGCGGAGTTTCGCCTAACCACTGGTTAACCAGTCCCCTGACCAGTATGTGGGCAACTCCCCCACCCACTGGACAGGGCTCTGTTTAACCACTGTTTGGGCGAAACCAGAGTTATGTTTATGAGCTCTTGAAGGTTTGGGATAGAGTGTGCAAGTAAAATGAGAAGAATCAATTGGATCTTTCCAATTATGCACTCCATGATTTCATTGATTACACAGATCCTTGAACCATTCCAGCACGAGTTTACTCACCTCGTCTATGCAACCAACTACGATATCGACTATGGTAAAAGAGGTGTCAAACTGCACCTTCGACAACCCTCTGATCCATCATCCACCTACTACCTCTTCATCGAATTCAAGTCCTCAAATGTGCATCAATTGAATTTTCGTCGAAGACCAATTCCTAACTCAGTTCCTCATTAGTTCATTTTGTGGCTTGTTAATGACGTGAGAATTACTTGTATTTACATGTTCATCACTTTTAAATTATTCGAACAATTCACAATGCCCTTTTCGTTTTCTTCATCATATCAAGCCAGCTCTTAAAATGTAAAGAAGCTCAATGTCAGATAAATAATTTGCTCTTTGGTTAAAAGATGCATAGGTTTGCAATAGCAATAGCACATTGCATGGAAAAGACACCCGTTATCCGTTTCGACTTTCTCCTTCCTCCCTTCTTCTCGCACCTCCAAGAAAGGCAGGATGCCCACCTGCTTGCTTCCTTCCTCTCTATCATTAATCCATTCTCTCCATCCGACGAGAGAGTGTGGGGATCGAGGAGAGTCTCCAACCCCTCAATTACCCGCAATCAGGGAGCATCAAAGGGCGCGCTAGCTGGAATGGCCCGTGACTCAAGAGAAAGAGGCAATCAGTTAGTGCCGCCAGTCTCTTTTGCAGGAAGCCGCGATTTGCATGTAACGGAGGGTCCACGCCCTTTCGAAATGATCTATGAACTTTAGAGGATTTCTTGCTAAACAGCAGGTTATCCGGAAACGCTACGATCTCTAAGAAAGCCAGAAAATAGTTATCAGTGCTAACAAGCAATTTTTTGCCATGATCTTTGAAGTTACAAGACGTTGTGCAATTTTTATGTAGCTAGAAGAGCTAGAAGAGGTTTAGAATTCACTAATTACAGTCGAAAAATAGTAGAAAATACTACATTTGCATTCTCCCCACATCTTTCTCCTGCCCTTCATTCCTTCATTCATTTCACTTCACTGCATCATTCACTGCTTTGCTGTATCACCTATCTGACGGAATCATCCATACAGCCTCATCATACTCTGCTTCGATATCACCGAATGGGGTCTTAGTCTTAGCAGTGACCCCTCTCCCCCAGTCCTTCTCCATCCTCCTCAACCTTCATTCTCTCCACTCCCGATCATTATCTCATGCACGGGCTATTCGCGGCAAGTTAGCGCCCTCTTCCCCCTCCTCCTCCTCCTCCTTCTCCTCTTCTATCTCCGAGGCGTTTTTTTCCCTCATTTTTTGCTTTCCGTTCACCCGCAAAAAGCGTAGCACAAAGGAGAAAGTGAGAGTAGTGATCGAAGGGCGATTAGGGAAGGGAAGAACATCTAGATGAAGAACCCGCATCAAGACACAAAAAGTTTATGCGAATCGACAAGAGCTTTTTATTGCCGTAGGAGATGGGGCCACCCAGACAGAAATTGGATCGGCGGCAGTGATAGACAGGGATGAGTGATAGACAGGGATGATAGACAGAGACAGGGAAGGAACGGAAAATTCTGAAAGTTGGCTACCAATGGAAAGACTGCAGAGTGAATGTATTGTAGGATTTGCAACTTGAAAGGACTAGAATAAGTGAATATTTTATTGACACGAGAGTACCCATAATGAATTGAGAAGGTGCACATTTGAGGAATGGACGGAAGGAGTGGATATGTTCGAGAGAATGCGAGGTAGTTACAAATATAACTGAATACAGCATAGATCCGTATGAAAAGTGAGATCGATAAATCAAGTCAGTAATCGATAAGAGGGAAGTGGAACAAGGGTGCAGTAGTCTTACTTCTGGCTGCTGGGCGCTTTGAGGATCTTATTGAGGTGCGCGATGTACTCTTGCGCCATTCGGAGCGTGTCGAACTTGGACAAACGTCGGCCGGAATCGTACTCGGGAAGGACGGTGCGCAGCTGGAATACGGTATTTCAGGATACTGTAGCTGACAGCTAGGGCAGCGCAGTTATCGATCTAGGGCACGTACAATATTGGTTGTGTGCATCAGTTGTCACTAGGAAAGGTATTGCGATATCCCTTTCCCACAACAAAAATCGATTGATTCTTCGAAGAGTATCGCTTACCTTATCGTAGGCTACATTCAGCGTGGTCATCCGTTTCCTCTCTCGCTCATTGGCAGCGCATCTCCTCATCCGGAGCACTTGAGGAGAGGGAGTCTTGTACCTACAGAGATCACGATCAGTATTTTCTCCATCTCCGAACGAACAAAACGTTGATATTGACGAAGTTCTGGCAGAGATCGAAGACCACTGACCGTCTGAGACATGCCTTTCCCCTCCTCTTTCCTTCTCCTTCATCTCCACTGCTGTTCTCCGTCTTGATCTGAGAGGAAGAGACTGAGGCAGGATCGAATCTGGAAGGAATACGTCTTAGATCAAGAAGGTAATTGCCGAGCGATCTAACGAAAGAAGTGAATATTCTCTGATTTAGAATATTGTGGATGTTTTGTTAACCGAAGGGTAAGACTGATAGAATTGCAAAATGAAAGAGGCAAACTAGGAAATCAAACATCAAACAAAACATCAACCACTCACGCTGCTGCAGGATAGGCAGGACTCTGCATGAGGGGCGTTGAGTAGCCCGAGGGCATCAGGACGTCATGGAGAAAGGGATGGTGAGGATTCTCAGATGACGTCGTCGTCGAGAATCCGCTCGACGATGACGACGGGAAGCGAGTCGAGAACATGACCGCGTGGTACGCTTGCGACTCCCACTCCATTGATTACGGTAGGGAAGGATACGGTAGGGAAGGATACGGTAGGGATTAGGACAGAGAGAAGACAATGGAGGAACGGGGGCGCAACTGGTGAGATGGGGCAGGGAGGAGGGAGAGACTCCGCCTCCTCTCCCCTCGTCTAAGGTACGGTAGGGGAGGGGGAGGGGGAAGCGAGTAATTGGCACACGCTCTGGAATGGCGGCGGTTAATTGAAAGTCACTGTGTGATTGCCTAATCCGCACGGTCAGTAGAGTTCAGTGGAAGAAGCGTTTCCTCCCCTACCTTGAGTGACTGTCGGCGATGGTCTTTGATCCGAGGAAAGCGAAAAATCCTTAGAGAGGAACTGTGCAAAGCCCCCAAGTGTTCTGAATGTAGAAATTTTGTGATTTTAGCAGTCCTCTTTCAGTAGTGTTTTCTCTAATTTCAGGAGAACTGTTAGATATTGCTGATGAATCGCAAAAATCCCTTCGCAAGACGAGACCATTGCACGGCACAATGTCCAGGGGCGTTCTTACACTGCTTTGGCCCACTATCAATGGGGTGTTACCTAACACTCCCAGAATCGCGATTCCTATCTGTTGTCATAATTAGGGGCTTAATTAACTGAAAGAATGATGGTAGAAGCTGGCAGATCTCTCATTGTTGATTGGGTAATGGGATAGGGGAGAGGGTGATGGAATGACGGGAATAGATAGCAGTGAATAATGATGGATCATGCTTGAATGTCACGAGAGGAAGCACCTTGATCGTGCAGACTGATTAGTCCATGGCTCTCAAATGTAGGTGCTCAATAAAAAGTCAAACCGAACATCTAAACAAATGGCTTCATTGAAATGTTGTCGATGGTTCAAATTCGAGCAAACATCACGGGAATATTGTAGCCTTTAGCTGCACGCTTTGCGAAAATATAGCCCGATCTCGTATGTTATTCCGCACTAACTCCTGCCACTATCTACCTTACTTCTGGAAATGGGATACAATCGGATTAAGATGACCCCTATATAGTCTATCTAATGGGATATCCAGAGTGCTGAACCAATAGAATTAGATCAATCCTCCATCTCGGTCTTCCCACGGGCAAAGGCAGCAATCACAGCGTAACTAGCCCCAATCACTCGCTCATTCCTCGATAATCGGGTGGCATCAAACGACCGCAGTCGATCAATTATCTCCCTGTTCGGATGCCCTTTTGACCGGGATTGTGCAACCTCCTCCTTTGTTCCCTTCTCTCCCCTCGTGTTCCCTCCCTCTCTCCCTCCAGCTGCCCTCTATCTGATAGTGATCATGATGATGAGGGGAGAGCAGACCTGTATCTGTCGCCCCGTCCCGGCCTCATAAACCATGCAGACGGGCCAGACATGTGAGAGGAAGAGACTGCGAAATGACAGAGAGAGACCAGTGAAACTGCCCTGAGGCCAGTCGATGCTTGCAATTAAATTATTTCCAGCCAGGAAGGGAATCACAGTTTATAATTACCGTAAATATTCTCAGTCAAGTCAGGATTACGGTGCGATCTATCCCATCCAAATACAGTAATCTAGCCTCGTCATAATTCACTCCTTCCCTTAGAAATGTCACAAAGCGAGTGTTTCCTCCCTCTCCCAGTGTCCATTTTACGCTACTCTAGATCGTATCAGGAGGAGTTTGCGCCATTTGAGAGTTGCGAGTTTACTCTGTGAGTTGAAGTAGCGCTTCACCTTAAATTTCACGCATATTCATCATAATTTTTTCACGGTACTCCAAGAGCCGAAAAGAGTTTCCTAGGGGAATGAATACCTAACCAAGAAAACCGTTCACATTTCATCGCGGTACAATAAGTGTAACATCTTTACTGCTAGACGGATCATAAATACTCTTGTACCTGCACTCTTCCCCATATTTGAATCCCCTTGTAAACTTCCCCCTCCCTCTCTCTCTCTCTCGATGGCAGCCCCTCTCCCATCTGGTGGCAGATACACACGAGTGAAGGACAACTGAGTGACTACATAAGATGGAAAGAACTCTCTCCAATTCACACACTCTCTCATCTGCTAGATAGAGGCAGAGAGTATGAGAAAGGGGAGAGGAAAGCGATGGGAAGCAATGAATTATGGACTAGCTGATAGTTGAGTAAATTGGTTATTAGCGCGCGAGGAGAGAAATCGAGATGGACGAGCATGATTGAGGTGCTGGATGCAGGTACTGTACAGATTTATGAGCGATGCACGGTAGGGATAGGAAAGAAGAAGTATTCAAAAAGTTTGGCGCAACTGAAGAACGAAGCCAGTATGATAATGTGCTGCAGAAATGTCGCGCTGTTCCACAGTGATGCGATGAAATGAGATTGTAGCAGAGAATGAGCAATCAAACGCCATGATAGATCCCAATGAGGAGGAGCGAGAGGAAGGATCACCTCAGGAAGGAATGAAGGATGCAGACAGCGGGCTGGTTCATCCTCTCTTCACGGTCTCCTTTGATCCCGACCGTTTGTTGATTCAAACCCACTCATTATCCCTCTCTTCATCTATAGGATCTCCTCCAGGATACGAGAGGTGACGAGAGATTTATCGTCCTTCGACCTCACACCTCATACGGTTATCAAAGACAACAATCAACACGAGGGACGAGGACAACGATTTGAATAACCAGGGGGGAATCGAATTGTTCCTATACAGATAGTCTTCCTACCACTGGTTCCCAAGAACGTTTCGATGCTGATTATCTCCCAACCGAAATTCGGATCACACTGGATTCCTCGCTGGACAAATAGGCCCGCCATCGATCTTTCCAGAATGATTCTATCGATACTTTCGAGAATCGAGTGAATAGGGAAGAGGGCGGCTTAGCGGATTAGAGTTGGAGGAAGGGAGAAGAAGAGGGAATTGACCGACTGCCACTCGAGAGCACGGAGGAATCACCACTCACATGGACTGAACTGGCACGATTTTGATCCCCGTTCCTACTAACGTAGGTGAGTGATATACGTTATCTTGGTCTTGATGTTGGTAGTGCAATTCTGAAGATATTCGAGTTATTATTGTCAGCTTAGTTCCTATAGAATATCGATTGTTTGCAGTGACCTACCCGGATGGCCCATCTCTTCGCGGAGACGGAATCGGGAAAACCCCGTCACTGGGGATGCCTCATCGGAGTGATCATTGTCGTGAGTCCATTCTCTGCTTCTAATATTACAAATAAGAATTTCCGAGAATATTTCCAATGTCATGTGTTCTCGTAAACAGAGCTAGGAAACGGTGGTTTGATGGCATCATTGAGTTTTCCTAGTATCGATAATAATCATTTTGTACTTAGACTTGACAAGACTTGAGGAGCAAATTTTATTTGAATTAAAAAAAAATAAAATGTCAGGTGACGCTGTTCAATCTGGCGATCGTAATCGTCATTCGAGTACTCCTTGACGCCCGTGATGAGATCAACGAACTCATCATCAAAAGTCAGCCTTCAATCACTCCTCGAATCTTCAATTTGCATTTTTCACGCCATCCTATTATCGAAGACCTTTACTTAACTTGAGTAGGTATTCGCGTATTTTCATGAGATAATGAGATACTGCAGACGATTCGACTCGTGCTGCTCTCATCTCCTTCCTCGGAGTATTCACTCTCACTTTCTTCTTCGGCTGCTGGTGCTGCTTCTGCTGTGGAGGATACCTATGCCAGTGAGTTATTGTGTTGACTGTACTGTAAGATATGCAGTGGAATGACAGAGAAGGAATCGGGTACCGTCGATAAAACATCCCCATTTACCATGGGCCTAGGTCCTTTTAGACAACGAGGATGTCGAAGTAATATCGTGCGTCGGTTGGGAATATCGTAGATAGGGTGAATGAATGAAGTATATAATGAACTATCGTGATTTATTTTGCAGTCTAGCCTTCATCGCTCCTCTCGTGCTCATCAAGGGGATCAACACTCTCTCCTCTCGCTTCATCTCCTCCCACAACATCCCCGTGCAGAGACTGAGAGAGGATGTCGATGGTTAGATTTGAATTATCATATTGAATATTTTCATAACCTTGAGTTTAAAGGAGGAGTAAACTCAAAATTCAATTTGTTAAGCTATCACATGCACAGCCTAGATCTCCACAACGATAATAAGCTCCGAAATGTTCACATTGATATCTCCATTCCGAACAGAGTTATAGCTAGTTGGCTGGGAGCCAGATCAGGGAAAGCTCAGGGAAGGGGGCGAGATAGCACGCGGCTTGAAGAGAGTGCGTCCCTAGCTGAAACATATTCCAACCGGGCGTGCGTTTGCATTTACTCCTCCTTTAAACTGATAATTCCGAGAACTCGTAAAATGAAGATACGGAATTGTTTTTCTCCCGCAGATGTCGATCTCGCTGAATTCGCCCGCTACATCCACCCCACTCCACATCCACACTTCACGAAGACTGACACACAGCCATTCGAGAGAACCATTGGTAGGTCACTAGCTTCATTTCCGTTGCATTCAGGCTACAGTAAATCGATAATACAATACGAGTACGGTACCTCAGGTCCCGAGCGGATAATTGAATCGGAGGCAAATCCGGATGCGGACACGCGTATGCCCAATCAGTGGTGAGTGAGAGATCAAAGATCGATGAAGAGGAGGAGGGGGTATTCAGGAGAGGAAGGGCGAGAGCGTACTCCATCGATGTGGGACTGGCTTGAGAAAAAATTGTTGACTACCAGATTTCCTGTACTATTGCAAATTTTCATCTCGCTTCATCCGAGGAAACCCGTGGAATACGTCTACATATCAATTTTTCCTGATCATTCGAATCAGGAAAGACTACTTTTCCCCTCATTGATACTCAATCGCTCTATAAATCGTTATTATCTAATCGATGACAGACCCTGCTTACTAATGAAATACAGGAATGAACTCTTCTCACTAGCCCCCCCCCTTCCCTGGCCAGTCATAAAGGTGCTGAGAACGCAGAATAGAGAGGATTTCTACATTCATCCTTTAATCTCTTGGCTGGCATGGCTCGTAGATCAAGTTCAAATGCCCAATATTCTCTTGTCTTTTATTCATTATTTTCCACAGGAAAACGACAATAATTTAGTGGGGAAACGTGTAACAATCGTCTGGGGTCGCACATCAATCCGCGAACGTGACTCTTTCACGCGCGTATACCGTAATTACAAATGAAATATCGATCGAGGTACCGGAAGTGTACGATAAATACTGAATAAATATCAAAAAAATAATTAAGTATGTACAAGTGTGAAAGCTCAGGGAGTAAAGATCATAAAGTGACAACAACAGTAAAGAGGTGAAGTGGTTTCTAATTCTATCGCTAAGTGATTTATTTTCCGAGGAATTGAGCGAGAAGACCGGCGGCTGGAGAGGATCGCTCCGTCTCAGCAGGGGCCGAGGGACGGGCACCACTCCTGATATGATAAAATAAAATAGAGCATAACATCCCTTTGCTGCCTATCTAAACGCTCAAACAATGCATGTTTTCTGCAAGTTCCTATTGTTTTCTATTATTTCGAAGGTATTCCTCGGATTTCACTCTTCCTTACGAAGTTGAAATTCTCAAGAACCGGATAAGGAAATCTATTCACCTCATGAGTGCATTGAGTATTCCGTCGATGTCACTCGCTCCCTGTGCCAATCCGTACTTCTCGTTCCGGTCGAAGGCGAATATCGGACGTCGAGTCGTCGTCGTCGTCGGTCGCTCCATCCCTGGAACCACCGTATCCCCATTTCGCTCCAACCCCCCCCCCCCCCCCATAACTGCCCCTATGTAGCTCCACCCCTCATACCGAGCAGTTCGAGGAAGTTTAGCTGCTGTGAAGGCTTGCTGTCGTAGGAGGGACCTGGAGTGAATACTCATCTATCTATTGGGAACCTCCCCCAAAGAAATATAAGTGATCTTTGATCTCTGTGATTCTCACTGAGGAGATCAGCGAATGAAGGGATGAGTCGGGCGGATTGTTTGGGAGCGGGCGGAGGGGGAGGAGGAGGCAGCGATTCCTGAATCATTACATTAACTTCACATATTAGGTTCATTTTACTGGCCGAATCCATTTTTCGGTTATTACTGTTTTCATTGCAGAATTGAGTTGGAATCGTTCCAAACCTCTAGATATTCTAAATAATGCGTGCTGCTTCTTCTAACAATATATCACAAATTATCCTCAATCCTCACAACCTCTGTTCCTCCCTACCATTCCATCGCCCTCTCCCCTCTCCTATTACCCAATCAACAATGTGAGATCTGCCAGCTTCTCCCATTATCCTTCCAATTAATCAAGCCCGTAATTATGAGAACAGATTGGAATCGCGACACTGGGAGTGTTAGGTAACACCCCATTGATAGTGGGTCAAAACAGCGAAACCACGGCCCTGGACAAAATTGCGTTAAATTATTCATCGTTATTGAACTGCGTTATGAACGGGTTGTTGTGTTAAACTCATATCACAAATTTTCAATTTTTCACATTCTGAACACTCGGGGTTTTTGCATAGTTCCTCTCTGAGGATTTCACGTCTTCCCTAGGATCAAAGACCACTGCCGACAGTCAATCACGGGAGCGGAGGAAACGCTTCTTCGACTGAACTCTACTGACCGTGCGGATTAGGCAATCACCCAGTGACTTTCAATTATCTGCCGCCATTCCAGAGCCTGTGCCAATTACTACCTACCCTCTCCCATTCCTCTATTTCTTCCTTATCCTTAATCGGGGAAAGTATCAGGTTGTAACATAAGTTTTGTCGCGTCCTATCTCTTACGCATTCTAACCTCAGAAATTCTTCGAATTAATTTAATCTCAATTTCGTTATTCATAATCAGTCAGGGCCTTCGTACCCTTTCTTACGCGCTTTACTTCAATCCTGTCAAGACAGTTAGAGAGGCACAGTAGTCAGACAAAGTTGTAGTGAGAACAGGATTACAAATCATTTTCGCGCACCAGGACTTCTTGAAAAGGAGGAATTATGTCGATTTGGTGTGATATTCGTAAAGTACAATATATGGGTATAATTTTGAACCATCCACGGATAATGACAAACTAAAAGCTTTCTAGAAAGTTAGACGAGTTTGTGTAATGTGGATGGTAGGTGACGGTTGGGAAAACTTTTGCTAGCAGAATTTTCTTCTCAATAGATGTGGAGATCCAAATAGTTGTGAAATATAATTCACCCAAGGTGTTCAGTATACATTTACCGTTTGGGGTCTATCGGGTTCTGTTGAGATAAGTAGCTCCATATAGAACGATGGTGTGTAAATAAAACTACTGAAATTGGCACTTTGTTGAAATTTCTACCTCACACATACGTTCAATATCTGATTTATTGTGATCATCCGAACCAACCACCATTCCCTTACCATTATGTATTCGGGATAATTTTAGAAATCAATAGCTTTTGAATGACAATCATGAATTCAAAAACACATAAACTTGCATTTTTGGCAAAATTTTCACAAAATGAATTAATGAAAATTTCAAATTTCCCGCATGTAGAGTACTATTTGCCTCGCCGGTTCATGAGAAATTAGACCCTCATGAGTGGTAATTAGAACGCACTTACGATAGTCACTGTTGTTGTAATTTTGGATTCAGGAGACTTGGTCAAGTTGGCTAGGAATCAGCGGCTAACCTTAGATTCAGTGAACTATATCTTCGATTCCGCTCAACATAGCACCATATCTGGCATATATTTTGAAAGAGCATTCACGGGGCATATCATCATGCTGTAGGAGTTTGGTTCATTATTCGTATCTTCGAACTAGCACCCGGTCAAACAAATAAATAAAATTTGCATGAAATTCAAATCAGTTCATATCGATATTATTCGCATAGCCGGCATGGACAGTTCAGCTATACACTATAGTTAGAATGGGCATGCATACCCCAAACATATACTATGAGGTCAGGCAACGGGAATATTTGAGAAGTATCGTTCATGGAAATATTGTGAACCTCCGAAATGCGACAAAACTTATGTTACAACCCAATACATCTAGGATCAAAGATGAACTGGCCTCTTCATTGTAACCTCCCTTGGAGTATCCAAGGAACTGCTCGAAGAGACTTCTCTGAGGACGAGGACGGGGAGTGGGAGGAGGAGGCAGATTTTCCTCGGAGACAGACGAACCTGAAGGAGGTTTACGATAGGGAGTCGGAATGAATACGGTAGTGGGGTTACTGTCAGAATAAATGTAAGAATTCATTGCTTCTACGACAATACGATTTTCTCAAGCTAAAACAGCTTGCAATAGCGCCAAATGGCATAGTCTTGAGTATCAATATAATCTGACCGAGGAAAGTATTCAACAAGCTCTGGAATCCACTCTGGCCTCGAGGAGGCGGGGCTTGCGATCGAGAGGCAGTCTGAGATTGATGAGTAGGTATGATGAAACGCCATTTTGTGTGATAACTCATTCGATCGATAGTTGTACCACCGTACCTGCAGTCCACCGTACTCCGAGAGGAAGTTCTGAGCTGCCTTGGCAAGCATTCCCCCTCCACCACCAGATGAACTTCCTGCGAAGAAATCACAACGTTGAAACTATCGCATTTAGATTACTTTTTTTTCAATCGCCCATTGTATTGAACAAAATGTGATATTCAAAAGTGTACAAATTTCATCTGGTACTTAGTCGAAAACTAGATAGCATGTACACCGATTTTAAGAAGATAATCGCACCTCCGTATCCACTGGAAGATCCTCCCGACGTGAAATCACTGAGGATCCCATTGCCTCCGTAGTTGGAGTATGAAGGAAGGAAAGAGGAGGAGGAAGAGGAAGAAGGACCCGCGAAGTCTGGAAACAATTTGAAATTATCCTAATTGCGTGAACTAACATGCGTAATTAAATCGATAAATTAAAGTTTTGGACATGCTTCAGGGGTGGATTGTTACAGTCCAATTCTTTAGCTTGTCTGCGATGTCCGTACATAATCACATTAAAGATCTCACTATCAGAAATATCTAAACAATACAATCTCTATTCTACATTCCCTCTCATCAATCAGTCTGGACAGAGCCTCTCTCTTACCTGCGTACGGCGACAGAGCAGCAGCTGAGACAGAGTTGGAGGAAGGGGAAGAGGCTGCCTTCGAGTTTCTGAAACGAAATATTTTTACTCTTCATGTATTATCGAATTTCAGTTTCCCATTTATTCTCTCATCCTTATTCAACTTCAAATCATGCCCAAAACGTATGCCTTTCTCTTCATTCTATATGCTATTTCAATTGTCTCAAGAGCGAGAAAGCGTTTGAAGGGAAGGTAAACTAGCTAAAAAAAGATGTGTCCTTACGCCATGAATGAGCCGCCGAGCTTCATCATCTGCGTTGCGAAGCCGTATACTGCAATTAAAATAATTAATTAAAATTGAAAATATTTTGAAATTCTAGACAGTTCTCCCGTGTTTCCGTGTTCATTGTGTTCGCAAGAAGGAAGGGAAATTTCCGGACACGGTCTAATGTGACAAAATCGCGTGAGAACTGGTCACTTTTGCTCAAATTGTCCGGTTTTCAGCGCCCTTTCGAACCTTTTTTCGAGCTTCCCCTCAATCCTTGGTCAATTGACACAGAGGAGATCGATACGGCTCATCTTCCCGTTTATGCGCCCTCCCAGGGATGCAGCCTCCCCCTCCCCCTCTCCTCCCTCTCTCTCTCCCTTAGACTCGTTCTCCCTGTGTGTTCAGTGTACCTAATGTGAGTGAGTGCCAATGGGAATGAGATCGGACGCGATATTTCGCTTGTTTGGCAATGCTCGAGGAAAGATTCCTTCCATCCCACACGCTCTCTCAATGATCAGGCAAAAGAAAGAGCATGGAGAACAACGAGAGTCGTTCAATGGCTGTCCCAATGGGAGAGAAAGAAAGGGAGAAACGAGCGATCAGCCGAGTCCATCAATGGGATTGTTATGATGAATGTTCTTTCTGCTCCTCTGACCGATCAGAGAACTAAAGGAATGGAGTGGCTTCCCACTCCTATTGGAACGATGAGATAAGCAGGAAGAACCATCGAATCCCCCTGGGGAAGGTTGCGTGCTCTAAGGCCATCGACATTTCTTGAACACACTCACGCTCAGCGAATTTCTGCATGTTAGCTGCCATTCCTGCGGTGTCTCCTGCAGCGACTCCTGAAGGGAAGGAAGAGTTACGGTAGGTATCTTATCAATCGATCTGGTCACCCTAATCTCAGCTGTTCCATCTTTGCATGAATTGACAACTAGCTTCAAACCAGCTCTTAGATCATACATGAGAAGCATGAAACGTGAAGATTTAATCAATTAGAGTGATTAATAAAATACCGAGGGCGGAGGCTCCTCCAGACTGAGCCCTAACCACGGAGAGAAGACACGCTGAGACGAGCACTCGTCTCATCTTTAATTAGGAAAATTAATTTAATAAAAAAATAAACATTGCGTAATGGCAAGACATAAATATCGCGTAAAGTAGATGAAGGGGAATGGCAACATCATTAGCTCTAAAATCGCCACCAAATTTCGCGGCAAATCCGTGTAAGGTGCTGAAACCGAGCCAGTTTCTATGCAAGCGAGCCTGGGCGCTCTGAATACAATGGAGTCAAAGGAGGGGGAGGGAGGGGAGGGGGAGGGGAGAGGGGGGAGAGGGTACAGGCTAAATGGACACCACCGTCGCGCTCCTTCTTCGAAATTGACGCCACACTGAGATTCCCAAGGAGGGGAGACAAATTTAGGCTGGGTGCAAAAAGAGCCACGGCGAATCTCGGGTTTCAGTGAACAGAAGAGGAGAGGAGTAAGCAGGAGTGAGAACGATTAGAAGAAGTTGAGGGGAACGGGTAAAGACAATGAACATCGGAACGAACGAGGATGGAAGTAAGAAGACGCGACCGTTTCTGGGATCGAATGTAACCAGCATGAAGATATATGTCTAAATACACTTGCGAAATCGGTCACAATGATCCACAAGCCACAATGTAATAAACATCATCAAGGACTAAAGGGCGATTGACTCAATGACGACTTGTACTTCATCTCAATTGCAAAACGAAGGTGTCATCAGGAGCCTGAATGTAGGAAAGTGCATCACATCAGCAGGAGCGATGAATGTTGAGTGGATGAGTGAGGAACAATGGGGATAGGGAGTAGGTCAAGGAAGAAGCTCGAGGATAATGAGAGGTCACGGGCGAAAGTAGTCGAGTTCAAACTTTAAGAGGATTCGAGGTCGTCTCTCACTTTCGCCTCGAGCAAACCATGTGATCACCCAGCAGTTCTCTCCTTATCCCAGCTTCTCCTCACCTTTCCTTACTTTGAGGGGAGAAAGGTGTTTACTTCTGAACTTTCGCATTATTTTTTGAACTTTTGTATCCTCAATTCGCTGACCATGCTCGACATGGTTGGAATTGAGCCTATTTGGGAATTAGAGCTCCTCGGTTTGGCACTATCCTGCAGCAAAAAAGGGTAGCAGGTGAGGAACAAAGGGAAGAAAGGAAGGAAAGGGGACTGAATATGGCGCGCGCTTTTATATTCGGTTCCCATCCGCCTTGGGAAGAAACAGTGAAAGTGAGAAATGCCATCGTCTTTCCGGGATCGGATATGTTTTCGGTGCAAATAGCTCACAACATCCTTGAATACAATCGATACATTCTCGGAATCAGCAAGCAATAAACTTCGCCAAGGCCTAAGAGGGGGATTGAGTCAGCGATCAGCCCTCAGGGCATTGAACAAGTGACTAGAGAGAGGAGTGAGCTAGGGGAGGAGGAACAGAGTTAGGAGGATGAAAGATCTCCTCTTTCTCTGGCAGGTAAGGGAGTATATGAGGGGAAGTTGATTGTTCTTCATCCGCCATCCCTGATCTGTCTCTATGGAGTAGCCACGAGGGTTGCTATGGATGGAAAGTAGCAGACCGGGGATGGAATTGAATGGAGTGAGGGAGGGAATAAACGGGATCGAGACTTGGCGCGTGAGAGGGAGTAGAAGAAGGGAGGGATCAGAGATTGCCCTATCCCACGTCCCCATGCACCGATCAAGAACAAACATCTTCAGGTGCCGAAAAGAGACGGGAGCCGATGGAAGATCGGGGGTTGGCTCAAGTTCCAGAGTACCAGTCGGGGCAAGCGGAACCAGCCACCAGTTCCTGTCCCAGGGGAGAACTTACTCCGATTAGTAGGGATGAATGGGATGAATGGGGGTCATTAATATCCATCTGGAAACAACGAGCAAAGCAACAGAAGTGAAAGCATTGTTGTGCTCATCTTGTTTTTGATACATTCACTTTTCTTTTGGAAAAGTAGTGAAGCCTCACAGCTCGCAGTGACTTTTCGGAGTATGATAGGATTGCGATAACCGAGGGAACTGCTGACATCAATTGCTGACATGTGAGGGAGAATATTTTAACTCGAACAGGCACACATCTCAGTTGAATTTCCGATGCCAATGCCAATGTCAAAGGGAAACAAAAAGTCGGAAATATTTATCGCTATCAAAGGCACAATCTCGAGTAAATTTACAAACAAATCGTTATCACGAGGGCGGAAAACAAGGATGGAATTTCGAAGGAGTCGTCGAAACTCGCAAAGTTGAGATGAAATAGTGAGTAAAAGACGTAGTTGTGAGTCCTCCGGTGTGTGGGCTACCCGTAGCAATGCACAATATGGACGAGTAAGGGATGAGACAATTAAGGAGTCGAGGGGAAGGAAGAGCGAGTAGGAATTAACAATGACTTATTTCGGTTCCCATGCTCATTTAAAGAGCATGAGAAATCGAAAGAGTCTTTCTCACCCAGACACTCCACCATAGTCAAAATGGCAACTATAAGCGAGAAAGCAATGGGAGAACACTATGAAAGCTATGCTTGCTGAAAACTATGAGAGAAAAAGAAAGGCACTTGCAAATCAATAAATATGTGAGTGGAATGGCATGGAGTTCGAAAGCTACAGTAATCATATTAATCGCTCCTCGGGCGGCAGCTTGAGCATCGTACCCATCTACAAATACGCCAGTCATCGATCGAGATATACTACGGTGTTATCGTACCGGATATCGACCCATGTCCTCTTGCTGAGAGGGCGAGTAGTGACCCTGGAGAGCGCCCTTGCCTGCAAGAGTTACTGTGGTTATCGGGTGATCGATCGCTGAAGCGGAACGAGAAAATACCTTTGAGGACGAATATTAGGAGAGCGCAGCCTAGAAGAGCCAGCACTATCAAGACTGCTATCATTGGTCCAATCACGTAGGAGAGCGATAACCGAGACTCCTCCGACTGGAATTAAGCAAGTTGGCAATATTTGGCTACTGTAGAACTACAGTGAAACTGAAATAAAGTCAGTGGTCGATAGCTCACCTTAGTGGCACAGGTCGGTCCTGAGTACGGTGGGTGACAGTTGCACTCGGAGTCCACCCACTCCCTTCCACCATCGGATTTTACCACTGGACGTGCACAGTCTCCGTGAACGCACCTGCGAAGATGGTTACGGTATAAGTTCTTCAGGTCAGACTGATCACTTATGAGTGTAACTTACATGTGCAACGTCCGGTTGGCTGAATCGGGGACGCACGGATTGCGCAGTGTGCATCGTCGACCGAGGTATCCTATAATAGTGTGATGGTTAGGAAATGTCGCTTGTTCAAAAATCGACATAGCGACGAATTGGAAACGTACCCATCGTGCAGGCGCACTGGTATGATCCAGGCGTGTTCGTGCACACTCCGTTTACACACGCAGAGGGTACGGTAGCACACTCATTGATGTCATCTTCGCACGTACGCCCACTGAAGAACGATTGCATTTTTATGAAGAAATGGAAGGAGTTTATCTTCATAGTGAATTTCATATTATTTGAGTATTACACGTACGTCAACGTTCATCGTATACACTATGTTTATCCTCCTGATGATTCATTTATTCTCAAACTTGTTTCAAACGGGACACCTTCCAACTCACCCGTAGTTCTCAGGGCAGACACACTCGAAGTCAGCCACTCTATCGACGCATTTCCCTCCATTCGCACAAGGAGAAGAGAGACACTCGTCGATGTCATGGTCACAGAGGGAACCTGGAGAGAGATCAATTTCAGAACTAGGACTACTAGAGCGAAATAACTGTAATAATTTTTAAAAAAACATTATCGATTAGATTGTCATATCAATATCGATTTGCTTACCATCGAATCCGGGCGCGCACTGGCAGGTGAATTTCCCTTTGGAGGAGGCGCAAGTGGCTCCGTTGGCGCATGGAGATGTCTCGCAGAGATCGATCTCCTCCTGGAAAACTATTGTCAACCAAAGTTCTACTTTAATCTTGAGAGCTTACAGGTATCTCAGCTCACATTCAGCGGTAGCATCGAGAATAAAATTTGTTCCAATTGATCTTCGATCCCCCACCTCGCATCTCTCTCCCCTGTATCCCTCTTCACATCTGCATTCGTGCTCAGTGGGAGTCTTCTGTCTGCAGGTTCCATGTACACAAGGAGAGGAGAGACATGAACCAGCCACCTCGCACTGATCACCTGAACTTTGATCTTTTATTTTTGTCGTCTGTGGCCTCTCCTTTAGGACCCTACCGTCATACGTCAAATGGGTTCTCGCTCATCAATTTTTGCCGACGTGCCTAATTGTTTTTGCCGACGTGGCATATCCGCATAGGATAAATGCAAAAAATAATGATAAATAGTTAAAATAAAGTTGCAGCATGCAGAACCGGATAATTCAATCATTGGACAGAGAGCCGCGTATTCGCGTACTGAAATATTGGCATACGGTAGCGCGATTTTTTGCTCTAAATCACTTTAAAAATTAATAACTCATCGAATACAGCATTAAATTGATCATACTTCCTTTAGAATTTCAAATTGGATCGGGGGAAATGTCTATATACCACAGCGCCGTCACAAAAATGCGAAATAAAAGAATGTGACGTGCCTAAAGTTACATGAAAAATGTGCACTCTCGAAAACTCTCATTTTATATTTTGCCTTTGTTCTCTTGAAGTAAGCCACCGCATGGGTCAATTTTTCGGTTATAACCACTTTCAAGTAAGCCATTTATATTAATGCAAGTCAAACCCACGGCGCCGACCTCGAAATATGATTATGTCGGCGTCGAAATGCGGTGTTTTCGAAGAAATGATTGTCCTTGTTCTCAGCAAATATAGCTCCCCATCTGTTATTATTTTGCCTAAAACTTCTTTTCAATATGTAGTATTTACTCTAAAAAGACTGACCCACGCGGGTTCCTTGAAATTATATAAAAGAGCAAAAATGAGCTTGAGCCTGGCTATCGCACGCAACGCGTGGGCGCGCGTCGCGTGTGCTTATAACGCAACTCAGTGTTTTTCAATATATTTACCATTTTCGAGGTCACCGCGTGGGTCAGTTTTTTTAGAGTAAATACTGCACATTGAAAAGAAGTTTTAGGCAAAATAATAACACACGGGGAGCTATATTTGCTGAGAACAAGGACAATCATTTCTTCGAAAACATCACTTTTCGGCGCCGGTATAATCATATTTCGAGGTCGGCGCCGTGGGTCTGACTTGCATTATTATATATGGCATACTTGAAAGTGGTTATAACCGAAAAATTGACCCATGCGGTGGCTTACTTCACGAGAACAAAGGCAAACTATAAAATGAGAGTTTTCGAGAGTGCACATTGTTCATGCAACTTTGGGCACGTCACATTCGTTTATTTCGCATTTTTGTGATGGCGCTGTGGTATACAGACATTTTCTCCGATCCTATTTGAAATTCTAAAAAAAGTATGATCAATTTAATGCTGTATTCGATGAGTTATTAATTTTTAAAGTGATTGAGAGCAAAAAATCAGAATAGCTTTTGTTCAATGGCTGAATCAGCCGATTCTTAATTTTAGAACTGACTTTTTTTTAATTTTTAAAGGTTTTTTTAAATAATTTTAATAGTTCTTTCTTTCTTTGATGGCTCAAATTTGTAAAATGCCGATGTGCCTTTGGCCAGCGTGCCGACGTGCATTCTCTCTTTTGTGAGACCCATTTGACGTATGCCTACCGTACCCTCAGGGATACCGTATTCCTCCCGCACTCACCCAGATAGAAGTCCCTGCACTTGCAGTTTGTCTCTCCACTCTTCTCCTCTACACATTCTCCGTCGTTCTGGCAAGGAACGAGAGAGCAGCCTCCCACACGAAGAGAGCACGACCTGTATGAAGAGTGATCATTGATCTCAATATTAGTCTTAATGAAGTTTTTTGTGCTCTGCTCTACGTAATCGTATGGCCATCTTGTAATTACAGTAGTCTCATGCCTCTTCTAAGTCAAATAAATCAATAATCTGCTCACGGTCCAGCCCATGGGGGAATGCAGTGGCAGAGTGTTCCATTGAGTACGGGTTGGCAGTCTCCATGGGAGGAACACGAAGAGGAGGAGCAAGTGGAGAGAAGGGAATCACAGTGAGAACCAGTGTAGCCTGAGGAAGAAGAGATTCAGGCTCCATTAAGGTTCTGGATCCATTATGGTTCTATATTTCTTCTGTTTTTAATTTTTTATCAAATCACAAAGATCTGTGGAACGCATTTAGAAGGTCCCACCTGGTAGACATTCGCATTTGTAGCCAGAGACGAGATCTCGAGAAGGAAGACAGAGACCGTGGATGCCGCAGGGAGACGAAGAGGAGTGGCAAGGTGAGGGAGCAATCTGCAGGAGGAATCTGATTTTTTTCATGCGGAAAAGACATGCAAACGTGGATTAAATGTGTGTACTACCGTACTCCTGGCGTGTCTACCGTACCTCGCACTTCTCTCCCGTCCATCCCTTCTGACATTCGCACGAGTATCCCTCTGGCCCGCTGAGGCATCTTCCTCCACAGTTCTCGGAAGAGCAGAGAGCAGATCCCTGAAGATGATCAAATTTGGTTTTGGTATGAAGATATTGTCAAGACTAGAGCGAGGCAACTCTAGTCTTGACAATATTCTCTAATACGCTTTTCCATGTTGAAGAGACGGAAAAAAATAGCGGGACGTTTTCCCGTTTAAACTTTTTTCCATTGAAAGGGAATAAGGTCAATATTGATGCCTCATTCTATTGTCAATCATCACTCACCTCGAGGCCGCAAGACGCTCCATGGTGACCGGGCAGACACAGACAATTCCATGCTGCAGCAGAGGAATTGCTGCGACTGCAAAGTTCAAAGATCAGAGACGATCTGAATATTACTACTTGAGCAAACCTCATTTCATTACGAAAACATGGACGGCAGATTTGGATCATGAGAAAAGTACAAAGGTCAAAGATGATTCTCCCACCGACAGACTCCGTCATTGTGGCACTTGTCGTGGGTGTCGCAGGGGTCGTCGACGACCTCGCAATTCTTCCCACTGTAGCCAGGAGGACACTCGCAGCTGAAGGAAATTAGATGGATGTAATATCATTGATTTTAGTTGAGTGATTGGTTCGTGTTGTTAGAAGATTGATAATCTTCTAGTCTACTGCCATAGTTTAGAAGCGATATTGTATGACTCACGTCGCTTCTCCCTTCCTATCGACGCAGTTCCCTCCTCCGCAGTGCTTAGTCGCACACTCATTCAGTTCCCTCTCACAGAAGGCTCCCGTGAACCCGGAAGGACAGTGACACACTCGTCTGCAGAGATCAAATGTCAGAGATGAGCTTAGAAAAGGGCGGAGTCAGAGGGGGCGTGGCCTACTTGTTCCAGACGTCCTCGCATCTTCCTCCATTCATGCACTGATCTGCGACGCCACACTGAGGGACTGAACGACAACCGGAGGAATCGATCTGAGAATGATGATATTATCATTCAGAGAACACTTGAGGTAAAAACTGCTGAGACAGTATCGAGACTATGCCACGAAGGGGAAAAGTTTCAAATCTTCAGATGGATTCTCACTCGGTGTCTCCTGACAGCATTCCATCCATTGCTCATCGTCTGATTGGGAAGGAAAGAGAGCGGAGGGGAGGACTCGATCGAAATGCCTGCAGGATCAGATAAGTTCGTTTTGAGTTTCATCTAATTTCAAGACATCCTAACTAAGGCAACTAGGTAAGAGATTCCCTGACAACAAACAGAAACCGTAGAATATCGTTTTTTCCATCTTCTGAATCATCCTGACCTCTGATGCATCCCCAGAACGAGGGAGAGGAGGGCGTGGATCCAACTCGGAGAGACGATGCAGAGGAATGAGAGAGAGAAGAGACACGGGGAATGCCTGCATTTCATCATCAATAGGCAACCACCAAAGAGCATCAAAAAATTTCACAAATGTTGCCTGATAACTACTTCTTCCTCGCTGTTACATTCGGGTATAGAGTTACCAACTAAGAAGGATTTCATAATAGAGATCAAAGAACACTCCACCTACTCCTTACCGTAGATCTGTCCGTCGATCTTTACTACATTCTTGTGCACGCTCACATTCCTCCACTGTCCCGTAGCCAGTCTCTGCTTGAGTTGGAAGGGGGCGGAGCCTACACCCACTTGCAGTCGCCCTTCCACAAGAGACAGAGAGAAGTCGTCCTGAAGCATATCTTTGCTTGAGAGCATGAATGTAGTAAGAGTAAAGATATGACAGAACGCATCCTATGAGCTCAAGGATCGACTGCCACTAACAATAGTGAGAATGTGTCCGCTCTCCGAGTTGGTGCGAATTGAGAATTCGATTTTCTCCGCTGGAATCGGTGTTGGCAGTGCAAAATCGGCGAAGGAAGATTCGACGAAGTGGGCGGGGCCAGAACCTGATAAGATCAAATATCACATTGAGGATTATACGAATCAATGTTGAAAAGAGATAAATGATCAAGATGCTAAAAGTTGATGATCGCATTGATTTCGAGTCAACGTTCTTTGAGAGATCAAAGACAACCCCTCACAGGTGTATCCGTCGGCGCGGCTGTAGCAGAGGGCGCCAGAAGGGCAGCTATGCGAGAGGCAGTGGTCTTTCTGAAAATGTTTAATTTCGAAATTGCTACTTGATATTTGTCGTGTGCAGGCAATACATCAATATTTCTTTCTAGTCTCTAAATCAGTCTCAGAAAAATCTTGCCCATTTTTTTCAGTGTGGACTTGTAATCTCTTGCCTGATCGCAGTTCCTGCCCGTGAATCCTCGTTGACAAGTGCAGGAGAAATCATTGAAGAGGAGGGAGCAGTCGCCATGGCCACACGGAGAGGAGGAACAGAGATCATCAGAGATGAGACCTAAGGGAGAGGAGATGAGACATAATTTAGGGATTAATCAATGGAGTAATCGGTATCTTCGGCAACAGCACATAGATTTGGGGGGTGACAAAACGAAAACCGACAAAACGGAAACAATTCACAGCTCCCTCGGTATTTGACCTAGGGACGTGTGAGTTGTTGCACTGTTACCAGTATGTGCTCCACTACATTTACATACATAAGTCTTGTTACCAGGCGATATTGAGTTTCAACGTATAGGGGTCATGGAAACGCATAAACCATGACCCCCGGGTCGTTGATTTGGAGTGAAATTCATGATCGCCTGGTAAGAAGACGTAGGTATGCAAATGTAGTGGAGGGCATACTGGCAACAATGCAACAACTCACGCGTCCCTAGGTCAAGTCCCGAGGGAGCTGTGAATTGTTTCCGTTTTGTCGGTTTTCGTTTTGTCACCCTCCCATAGATTTATCGTTAATCTCTACTCACCTTCGAGTACTCCCTCTGAGTGCTGCAGACTTCCAACAGCCTTCACCTCGAGCGACGTCGGATGCAGCACAGCAGAGAGGTCGTTGACACGGATGTCTTGCAATGAACCTGCCAAGTGATCTCTGATCTCTAGTTATCGCTGCAGTAACTTTGGATACATACCGATGAATACAGGAAAGAGAATTTTAGAACAATTTGATCTGGTTTTTTTGAATGCGATTCGAGCATCTATTGCATTTCTTCGTTCACCTTTCATTTTTTGCATATTGAAACGTGTCCTGCATTTTGTGGATGTCTAGACACTTTTCCTTTATATTTTTTTTTCATTTTGATCAGTTATGCAGCTCCTCTCCGCACCCTTGAAGTGGTTCTCCTGCGTGAATGCCCCATGGGCGGATCCATTGGCAGTTCCAATGAGGAGTGAATCAGTGAAGAGAGGGTAGTCGAAGCGAGACTCCAACTGAGCCTCCCCTCGAGGAACACCGTCGATAGAGATCTGCAGTGGGAATACTGTAGAGAGTGATTTACGGTATGGTGTCTCGCCATCGATAAAACAATTGTCTACCACCATCACTTTCTCGAGAAGTTTCCCCTGAAAGCTAAGGACTCCAGGGGTATGCACTGCATTAAAACACGGTGCTTTCAGGTTACGGTATCGTTCGATCGATATCTCGTAGTCTCCTACCGTACCTTGAGTGTGCTCTTCTCCCTCGACAGTTCCACCAGATGTTCTTCGTTGTCGTCGACGCGCGTCTCAGAATCCACGTCCACTATCGATTTTCTGCCGACTCTCGCCCGACCTGAGACCATGACGTCATCACTAGGCAACTAAGAGTACGGTAGAAGAGCGACAGTGTTCATCACTATGCGATAGTAGGAAAGCGAGTCTGACAACGAAAGAAGCTATGCTAAAAACGAAGAGAATTCTACAAACTCACGATCGAGTTGGGCGCGACCTGTGATTTGTCTTTTTGAGAAGAACAATTATTAAGTTTCCATCACGATTATGAATTTTGAGAGCAGGGTTAACATTCGAAACTGACCATACATCGTTCCGTTTCGGATCTCAAGAGACAAGAACGTTGCTAGATCTCGCGCATCATCTCCTTAATTAAGGAAATTAACAATATTTATTGGTTAACAAAAATTAACCTGGTTCGACCCTTTCCCCAAGTACCATGAGCACTGCGTCTTTCTGTCGAGTGCGCACGAGGAAGGAGAGGGAAGAGGAGTACTTGAGCTGCAGAGATCAACCAAGGAATATTCAAAAAAAGTATGTTCCTATCTCCATTAAATTCAACTTGTTTCTAAGTTAGAACCTTAAAAATAGTAGAAACCTCAAATTAAGAAAGTAAGCAAAGAGTTCAAAGGTCAAACCTCGCTAGCGACTGTATTGGCGATTCCGAGATGGGCGTAGCTGATCTGATTCTTGTGACCTGAAATAAATTTTTGCTGCTTTATACAGATTCTTTGTTCTAAAACTTTTAAGATGAAAATACACACCGAAAGTGGAAGGAGGAAGGGCGTGTTTGCAGAGGGGAGGGAGGAGAGGAGGAGGACATAGACAGGAGAAAGAATCCCACTGGTCGATGCATTGACCACTCCCACAAGGGGAAGAGGCGCACGGAGAGTGATGGAGACAACCTGATGAGGTAACGATTGTCCTCTCAATCCATTCAATCGATAGTCGCTACCGTACCTCTGGTGAGGGCGACTCCCCTCGGCAGCGCAGCCATGTCTCTGTACTCGCCGTCGATGACGAAATCTGGAAGGCATCGAAGATGACGTCAACTCTTTTCTCTCTGCTGATCTCTCTCATCCGTCAGGAAGTGAAATAACATGCAGAGTGACAAGATTCTGGTGTTTTTTTCAAGACATCATCCAGAATTCCCTCTGTTTTGATAAGAATGTTGAATTATCTATTTGAGTGTCAATTAAAACATCCGATTAACCTGAGATGCATCCGACGAAGTGACTGGATGTGGACACTTTGCCCAGTCGAGTGGAGAAGACATCGAAGGAAGAGGGACGAGGAAGGGGACGAGTGAGCAGATGACGAGACGATGTGGAGAGAGAGACCAGGAGGTCCTGAGAGGAGAGGGTTACCGTAGATGACTCGTTTTCGTTTATTACAGAGAAAAAATATGAGAAGATTCTTGAAGATTCTCGTTCTAAAGATCGCGAAATATAGCGAAACAGTATAATCAGTATACTGATCAGTCAACAGTATACCACACCGTACCTTCTCTGCCTTCCTCAGTTCGATCTCATACCACTCGCCATCGTTTAGTCGAGATGGCAGAATGACGTACGCCGTTGAGGAGATGTTCAGAGTGAGAAGACCATCCTGAACGGAAGATTCACTACTCACGTTTACGGTAGCATTTTTTCGAATGTTTTGAGTTATTCGAAAGGCAGTCGGGAATGAATAAAAAACAAAACAAGTCCTCGATCACGCTCCTACCGTACCTCGAGGAAGACGGAGTAGAGCTTCGTTCCGAATAGATCCTCGCCCGAGACGATGTGAACTGCTTTGAGGGTGGTACGGAAGGAGAAGGAAACCTCGTAGGGAAGGGGACCTGCAGAGAGAGAAGAATGATAGGTGAACCGTATAGCAGTTGGTAGAGTTAGATGGATCACTTTGACCTCCAGAACCTCATGTTCAATTGTCAAAAATGAAAATATCTCTTCTTTATCCACATTATTCAGAGACGAGAGATGATTCAGAATGAGGAAACCCCCCACTCTTCTGCTCACCCGAACTCGATCCAATCATCACATGTGGACTCTGATGCACGAAGAGAGACTGCGATGAGAAGGAAACTGCCGATTCCAGTGAACAGTCGGAACCACCGAATCTGCAGATCCAGAAATTAGCACAACCGTAAAATAACTAGATCCGGAATTTGGGAGAATCCGTAAATGGGAAATCTATAAAATAGTCTAACCCTACGGGACAGCCACAGACGACGCGAGAGGTGGTGAGAGTAGAGGCACGGCGACAGATCGAGGGAGAAGGGCAGGAGATGGAGGAGCAAGACTGAATGGAAAGCATGGATGTTATGTTTGTTTCGATATTATGATTGTTTGTTTCGTCCGAAACCGAGGAGATATCGATTTTTCAGAAAATTGCAAAATATAATTAGTTTGTGAAACATAAATTATCTGAAGCATATTCCCACTCTCGTGACTCTGAAAATCACTGTCCTTACTCGTTGTTCCTTGCTGATCTTCATTGAGTTAATCAAAAGTTTGTCAAATAATGTACTGTGTTGTTCATTTCACGTCATTTGCTGAATCCTTCAAACGATAGCCAGACATGCACCCCTCACCTGCGTGGTCTGAGTGCATCGTGGGCCGACGAATCCGTCGTCGCACACGCAGACTGATCCCTCGTCTGTCTCGATACAACGGGAGGAGTGGACACACTGAGAGCATGTCACCTGAAAGGAGGTTAGAGTTACATCTGAACGAAGATCTCAGTATTTATTGTTGCTGAATGTTCAAAAAATTCTTGATCGTGATAGATGGAAATATTGATTAGCCCGTTTAGACTGAATAGAGATCAGTTATTTATATATTAATACTACGGTATAATTTGTACCTGAATCATAACCAATTTTTCTGACCTCAGGCGCAGCCTCTGGCATGATAACCATCGGTGGAGACGTTGGCAATGTTGCCGTAGATGACGTCACCATAGTCGTTGTCGTCGTTTGAGGAGTCTGAATGGTGGTCGTAGAAGGCGTCATCGTTGAGGAAGATGAGGAGGACAATGAAGGAGCATCGGACATCTCCTGAAAGAGGTTTCATGGGGAATACAAACGAAGGCTGAATGAGACACAACGATTTTCGCCTTTCCGGTTGACGATAACCAAATGAAAAAGTTAAGAGAGGGCTATCGAACCCTTCATATTTTTTAATTGTTCTACATTTCCATAAAAAATCTGTTCTCAAATGCGCCTTAGGTTTTAATTCAGTGCACAACATTAGATCAATACCTCAGGAGTGGGGGTGGGCAGACTCTGGAAGACTTCCACTCGATCCTCGCAGAAATTGCCGGAGAATCCCTTGGCACAGACGCACTCGAACGTAGCCTCGTCGTCTAGGACTACGGTAATCAGTCATCGATGGATTTTATTGACGTTTATTGATTTTCCTTTATGAGAGAATAATCAAGAATAAGGATAATGGTTCAAGGGAAGAAGTGACGGTACCTCCCAGATCTTTACACGTGGCTCCATTCTGACAGGGTTCCATTGCGCAGGCTCCCGCCCGTCTCTCGCACCAGGTTCCGCTGAATGAGGCCGGGCAAGCACATGTAGGCTGACCATTCGAGAGAAGACAATAGCCTACGAATAGCCTACGGATGAATTATGTATCGAGAACTGACTATATTTCTACAAAAGAATACCTCCATTGGCGCAGCGCACATGTGCACATAGATCCGAAGCAACGACGGCTACTGTACTCGTCGAGGGCGCTACAGTAGTCTCTGTCGTAGTCGTAGTTGTCGGGACCTGCGATCGATCGATAGATTCGTGAGGTCATTCGATGACCTACCTCCTCGCAGTTGGCGCCACCGTATCCCGGAGGGCACTCGCAGTGATTGGTAGCGATTCCTCGAATGCACGTCCCTCCATGGGAACAGAGCGCACCTGGAATGAGAAGGAATTACGACTATTCTACTTCCACTGAGTACTTATCAGGCATGCATGGACACGACAAGACAACCATTTATCCCCGTAGGCAAGTAACACAGAGCAACAACGGCAATAGGAGAGTGATATGGAGGAACGATCCACCGTTGACTACGGTATGTTTGGGTCGGCTGTCTATGGTAGGAGGGGGGTAGGTGAGTGCGGTAGAAGCAGGCAAGGGAGTCGAAGTACCATTGACTAGGCATTCGGCCGGTCGTTCGCAGGCAGCACCGGAGAAGGCGGGATCGCATAGGCACATCGACTTGGTCGCATCCAGCTGCACGCAGTTCCCTCCATTGAGACAGTCGCCACAGGAAGAATCACTCTGAAACGGCAAAAGTTTGACGCAGCGAGCAGGATTCGAACCTACGCGGGCAGAGCCCAATTGATTTCTAGTCAATCTCCTTAACCACTCGGACATCGCTGCGCATGTTACTAAGCCCAAATCTCACATCTAAGTAAATCCATTTCGCCTATTGTCAATGATTAGCTCTGCTGTCAATCAAGACCTTACAGTCAACTGAACAATATTGGAATGAAGGGCGTACCACGGGAGTGCATCCTTCGGCGGTGGTGGTTCCGTTGGCACAGGCACAGGCGAATCCACGTCCCTCGTGATTGACGCATCCACCACCACAGAGAGAAGAGCATCCCTCGATGGAGCAGGATGGACCTGAAGAAGAGGGTGATGGTGGGCTGAGTGTAGCTATTACGACTATAAACTATTGACTTGCTAGAAAAGAACGCCACAAGCTAGAACGTATCTAAGCGTCGAAGCATTCAGAAGAAATCATGTTGATTCAGAAAGACGTACCCATGAATCCAGGTTTGCACTTGCACTCGAACGAGCCCAGCTTGTTGATGCATTCACCACCGTTTCTGAAGAAATATTTTGAATAATCAATCTCAGTCCTCACATCTGGTCGGAACGTTAGTAAGAATTTGAGAAAGATCTTTTTCGTGAGATGATATAAAGAGATTATAAAACCGCTGAATAAGGGGAATCGATAATCATGAAAATGTTGAGGAAGAACGGTACATACTGGCAAGGGTTCTCAACACACTCGTTGACGTCTTCCTCGCAGTGATCTCCCTTGAAAGAAGGAGGACACGAACAACGAGCCTCACTCTGGGATTATGTCATCACTACCTAATTACTACCGAAAGGAAAAATTGCCGATCAGAAAGAGAATTTAGAAAGAAACATTCAAAAAGTAGAAATAAGGGGCACCTTAACGACTTCGCACTTTCCTCCGTGTTTGCATTGAGTGGAGTGGCAGGGGTCGACCATGCAGACGGAAGTCTCGTTCCCCGTTTCCAGGCATCTGATCAGAAAGTTTTTTCAATTTCATCCCCCATTCTGGTGAGCATTACACGTGACAACCCCTTCAAACATTGAACTCGAGCTGAAACTCAATTGATCAATTGTGATCAATGTTGTGAAACATTAGTGGAGGCAAGTATGTTTCAATGTTTTAATAATATTTTAACAGCTGTTGTCAAACCATTTTTTTTATCGATTTAGAAAAAAAACACTCAAATAATGGCTCAGTTGTTCTGTCATGTTCCCATCACACGGAGAGAGTCTCTTCTCACCGTTGGTCGGATGGGCAATCGAGGTCTCGACTGCACGCAACTGCCGGTCGAGGAGCCTCGATGTCGCACTTCTCACCGATCCAACCTACAATTAATTTCAGGATTATTCCATCGTTTGCAATCCCGTTTTTAGCCACAGTGTTGAAAGATAGGAGTCGATAAGCTCCCTTCCCTCTAAGGGCATCGTTAACCCCGAGATTGGGCCACTTAGAGTCTCTCGAGTCGTTTCATTTGCATTGATGGACCGAAGAGAGGCACAATGGCAGTTGGGGGAGCAGGATTCGAATGACTCTCTTCAGTTTCAGTGCTCTCTCGCCAGTCCGAGAAAAGAGAGGTCGTGTGCATTGAGTAGAGCGCCCTTTTCGCTAGTTAAGAAAGTCTAATTGCTTCGAAAGCTGAGCTGCTGACAGAAGAAATCAATTTCTAATGAGTCTTCTGATACTCAATTCAGGAGACTATAAATTGGATTTTTAGCTGCGTAGCCACAGAAAAAATGGAGAGCACTTTTCATCGTCCCTACTAATTCTCACCCTTGTTGCAGTGACATTCTCGAGTGTCGGGGTCGCAATCCCCATGGATGCAGCCACAAGAGACCTGCAATTAGAGAAGAATGGGTCAGTTACCAAAAAACATTCGAATGAACTCAATCAATTTTGGTTTTTTATCCTTCGAAGCGCATTAGGTTTCACGATCGCAACATTTCGAGAGGGGGACATTATGAATGTTACAGTTGTCGATTCTGCCCAATAAAATAATAAAAGCAAATGTAATATTTTCTGAGCTGCAAAATACTAAAGATCGATCAAAGACATTCCACATTCCTCACTGTATGTTTAAAATACCGAAAGTGCCGCAAGATTCTCTTTGAATTGTTGATCCACCAAGATCGATCACCAAGGTCATCTCCTCCCTACCTCGCAGATGAGTCCTCCGAATCCCCTGGGGCATCGACATCCGAAGGAGTCGTCGTCCCTCACGACGCACGTCCCTCCATTCAGACAGATGTTACGATGACAGAGACCAGAGGGAGAGGAAACTGCAAGCACGGGATTAGACTTTAGTCTCTTGTTGTCCTGTTCTATTGCTTCCCATCAATTTTCTTGAGCCATGTTCAATCTCGGTAACGGAAATTTTGGATATTTTCATTTGTCATTGTTTTCCCTCGCCGTTCATCCCTCCCTTTGATAGTTCACAAAGGGGCGAAAAGACTACCCAAAAACGAAAACGATTATCTCTCCTCTCCAGTATGCAACAAACAAAAAGTGAGCCCTCACTGGACGCGCTTCCCTTGATTTCACTCAAGCGTGATTCCCGTTTATGGAGATTCCAATAAAAGCTGCAGATATGGATCTACTCCAATTCCAGCTCAAGTCATCATCTCAAGCATGAATGTCGAGATGATGCCGTAATTCTATTGCAATCGAAAGTTGAAGGCTCGTGCGAATCGGGTCATTTAGTCGGAGTAATAATCGAGAGGGAGGGGAGGGCGACCTTTTAGATCGGGAATGGAATGGGTCTCTCGTCCCTCTTTTTCACCCCTTTAGTGAGGACACGAATCGGTGTCGAATTGAGCCTATCCATCTACTTTTTTGTATCCATCTCAGGAAATTCTCGTATACCAACGGGGAAAGCGCACCCTTTATCAGCCACTTGAGGCTGTGTTTACTAAAGAGAAGCATCCGAATCGGGAGATACTCAGGAGGGAACGGTTCGACGATCAACGCGAATTATCGATGGATTGATCAGAGTCTAATGTATAGTGATACCCTTTTTGTGTTCACCCATTAGCGACTCCATTGAGAGTAGCCAGGAGCCTATCCCATTTCATCGTCGGCCGCTTCTGATTCATTCAGGAGCGACCAAATCAAACACTGGGGAATTGATACCCCGAGACTGAGAGGGAGAGGGGCAAGCCGGGGATAAAATAACGTTCCGCCTATACCTGCCAGCCTAGATACACTGAGTATGTATGCAGGAAATACTATCTGACTACCTCGAGGGAAGGCATACATCACGTCTCGTAAAGATCGGATACTGAATAGATTTCACAGTAATCAATCGTAAAGTCTTGAAGACTGCTGGAAACGTGAGAAATATCCCCCACGGGGGTCGCTTTACTCGGTCCTGAGGCGAAAAGAAAGAGGTACAATCAATTCCCCATAACGGACGGCCTCGAGCCTTTGATTGAAAGGCCAGAAAATGGCGCGCGAGCGGATAAATCAGTGGTTGTGAATAGAGACAGACTCTCCTCGAATTGCGTGCTCTCTCGTCGGTCAGAGAAGGTGAGAGAGCGAGTGATTGGGAGAGAGTGTGCATGCCCCTTCCGTGAATGAGCGTGTGCATTGTTGGCGGTTGTTGTTGTACGGGGACACGGGAAGGGAGATCACCGTTATTGGGGATTCCAGATCTGCCTAGTTGACAAGACTCGATCGAAATGTTGTTCTACATATGTCCGTCAGGGATCCCTTCATATGCTGAGAATGACGTGTATTGTCCTCCACCCTAGGTGGGCAGTCATTACATTTCAATCAGGATTGCTCGATAATAAGGCACTCCCCTGAACCGCTCATAATCAGTGGCGAGTGACCTTGCATGACCCAACAAGGGGTTCAGTTGTGGGCAGAGAACACTGGAGAAGGAAAAGAGTGAGGGTCTGACTCTATTTAGTGCGCTCCCTTGTCAAAGACGATGAGATAGTCAGTGAAATAGAGAGAGACAGACTCTGGAGGGGGGAAGGAATTGCCCTATGACCCGTAAGCGTCGTAATTAGCTCCGTGGTTGGTAATGAGAGGTAACGACACGGGTGATCTGCCTAATCCTCTCCTTTGATCTTTGATCTCCCCGCTGGACAGCTGGGAAGTGATCCCTGCCATTTACAGGAATCAGAGCGTGCAGGCACGCTCCTAGATTCACATGCTCTCTCGTCTGCTGGTCCGAGTCCCCATGGACATGACTGAACCTCGGAAAGATAAGGCACCTTCCCTCTATCTTTCTCTGGACTCTCTCTGCTCCCCGCACTCTCTCGTGACCAGATTGGAGTGCCGAGAATGAGTGTGCAAAGAGGGAAGAACGGGTCAGAATGCCATGCTAGAGATACTCGAGGGAAGGGGGAGCAACACACGGGAAGGCGATGAGACGATTAGGAGACTCGCCCCGTCCGCAGATTATCTGCCCTGAGGCGATGGGCACAAACAGAAAACCCGTGAAGCGCGAGATGGCAAGTGTTTCTAATAGGATGCACGAGACAAGCAGGAAATACGGTGAACACACAAAAGAAAACATTGGCAAGACTTACGGTGTATAGCGGCAAGCAGAAAGAGGGCGATTCGTAGTGGGCGACTCATGCCGTGCGCCCATCGGCAGCGCTGCGGAATCTTGCGCTGCAAAATGCGGGATCTAGGGTTGGGGGGCTCAGATATCCCCGATGGCCATCAACAAAAAGGGGATCTCAATCTCGACTCGATTGAGCATGAGCAGATCAAACAAGAAGGAAGAAGGAGGGGGGAACTGGAGGGAACGAATCATGAGACGAAATCTGAGGTGGACACGCAATGAGAAGGGTGGGAAGCGACATTTTGAACGGCGTTAGTTGAAAGAGGAAGGGAAACGAGTGAAATCGGAGTAGGAAATGGGATGAAAATATGCGAAAAGATGCACGTTTTGAAGTGCGAAATGTCAATCGAAAGCGACTCGGTTGATCTACCAGATGAGAGATGCGAGAGAATACCATGTGGTAAGAGAGAAGGAGGAAAAAGAGGTAGAGGGGTGAGGATGACTAGATAGTTGGTAGATAGGACAGGAGGAGGGAGAGGAGGGGGGAGAGGGAGGGGGGAGAGGAGGGGGGGGGAGGGGGGAGAGGGGGGAGAGGGGAGAGGGGGGAGAGGGGAGAGAGGGGGGAGAGGGAGGGAGAGATTGACAGATAAAATTGCAGTAATGAGCGGATTCGGGACAGTAGAGAACGGGAGTAATCAGGTAGGAGTGATATCCAGAGGGAAGAGAGGGGTGTTCCCACTTTCACCCCCTACCAGGGACAAATAGGTTTCAGGATGGGAATGAGAACGAATGCAAGGAAATGGTGCCAGTTGAATCACAGTTTCGATTTGAACAGCTCTAAAATATTGGAGTATGCCTGAAAAATTATGCTCAACTAAAGATTGAAAAAAAGATCGAAGAGGATCTGCTCGAGAGAGAGAGGGAGGGAGAGAAGGATGAAAGTGAGTCTGCTAGTAGGTGGAGATGCGCCAGAACACGAGAGTTTTCCCTTTGTTGCCGGCCTGTGAAATCCCGATGGAGAAATACAACATGCGAAATAGACTAGTTGCAACCCCAGGAACCCTATTGAAGAGTGCTTAGTAGAGAATCGCATACTGCTGATCTGACCACAAGTTGAATTCGAGAGGCAACGCGAAAGGATAAGATAGCAATGCGACATTATAGAAAGGTATCTGTGGAGGCAAAAAAAGGAGAACAGTAGTACAGATGAAAGAGGCTGAGATGGATCTCGACTCATTTGGAGAGAGGGACGAGCTGTGATAAGATTCGGAAGGAGAGAGAGAGGTGGAGAATATACAAACAGTGCTCAGATTGAACGGGGGGCGTCTCTCCCTGCCTGATTGGGAGCGAGAGGAGAGGAAGGAGGGGCGGGGCGAGGAGAGGGAAGGATAGGCCTCAGGGAGGAAGAGAAAGGAAGGATCATCACTGAAGTGGTGTGGATACTGAGGACAGTCTCGGGCAGTCTAATCCAAGGCCTCCGTCACATCGTTCCCGGATGAAAAACGCGTGTTCTTTTGACACCAGGTGCGGCCTTTTTTGCGCATTACGCCAAGTGTGGCTGGTTTGGTGATAGGCGAGATTTATGAAAAAAATTAGAGAACAGGGAAGGATTAGAAGGGAGACTGATGAATGATGAGAGGTGAGAGATCAAGAGAAAGCTGGGAAAGCAATGCAACGATGAAGAAACGTAGAAGACTCTAGCTCGCTCCAGTTCTCATACTATCTTTAGTTCTCTCTCACAAGCGAGAGATTGTGCGATATGGAGAGGGTCCACCCGTCTACCTGGCAACGACCGCCCGCAGTCAAAACAGCAACGCCGATTAGCCGCCCTTAGCACCTGCTCCCCTCCCTATTGTCGTGCTCTCCTCATTCTACACACTCTCTCGTCGGGTAGAGAAGGAGTAAGAGTGAGGAGAGAGAGGAGGGCTAATAAGAGGACAGATCAACTGGATTGGAGGGATAACGGGAAGGAAGGAGTGGATAATTGCAATGGGGAGTAGTGGGACAGTACAGGTAGAGTAGCCTCAGGGTGCTGGGAGAACAATATCTCCATACTGCACACTCTCTCGTCGTTATGAGAAGGATAAGGAGGCGAAGAATGACAACTTTTCGTGGTCGTCTAAACTCTTCGAGTTCCGAAATTTGAGGTTTTCTGTAGTCACGTCATTTGCTCTTTTCTAAATCTCTTCAACAATATTAGACAGAAGTAAAGATACTGGAATCATCAGTCATTAGAAGGTAACTAATGGATAGAGGAAATCATTCACGAGGTCGTTGGTGTTAGGTAATCACAGTATATGTGACACAATGGGTGAGATATCGTAGTCAATCGGAGTGGTTCGACCACGAGAGAATGAGGCATCGGCCAGTATGCATACATTATAATTACGCAATGAAGCAAACAAACTTGAGATGACCGACGGAGTAAGAAATGAATCTCTTCCTTTTGCGTGCTCTCTCACTCTGTCTAACAGACGAGAAAGTGTATTTATAGAGAGAGAGACAGGTCGCAGGTGCCGATGTTTGGAGATGATGAAGAAGAGGAAGGAGAGGAAATGACATGATGAAGAGAGGAACAGAGGAATGACATGATAGACACTTTACAAGACTGTAAATGCTGAGTTAAAATATTTCGATATCAGAAAGAATAAGCAGAAAAAAACTAGGAGTGGCAGTATGAATATTTTTCTGATTTTGTTGTGATTTGGCATTAGGTCGGACGATCACCGTCGGATGATAACCTTGACTATGTGTGAACATACTGTGAAAAATCTATTGAAGGGTGCTGTTTATCATCTGACGGTTTTCAATGAATTTTGAATGACAATTAATGTTTACTAAATTCTTGGATACTTGATCGGTTGCTGAAAGATGGCACAATCACAGCAGTTCACTCGTTGGCGAGCGAAGGAACAGAATCGATATTATGAGGAGAACGAGAAGACTCAAAAGAATGCAATCAGAGGATAATGTATGAATGGATTGGGAGCGGATAAATTCTTGAGAAAATGGATATATCGAAGAATACCGCAGTTCAACGAAATATTTAGTGAACTGTTTAATTAGATGTTTAAGATTTGAAGAAAAGAGGAGGCATTCAAGCATTTCAGTGGCCACGAATAACCATGTAGAAAATATCAAATTTCAATAAACTGGTGAAAACGTTTAAAATGCTCTATAAAACCAAAGGAAGGGTAAAGAAACATCATAGATACTGCAGGAAGCATGCATAAAACTGTGATAGGCCGAGGTCTAACCAGCACGGGCGTTCCTTCCGTACCATCGATGACTCGCTAGTGAAGGAGTAAGGTAGTGCAGAGTGAAGCCAATCAGAGAGAACAAGAGGGATTCTCTCCCCCTCCCACACTCTCTCCCAGTCAGAGAGAAGGAGAGACCATGGGGGTGGAGGAGAGTACTCTCGACTGGTCAGCAAGTGTAAGAGAGGGTCAAGAGGACTTGAGGGAGGGCCGACTTCATCCCACCAAAGTCACAGAGTAGTCCATCAATCAAGTGGTGATGACACGAGGAGACCGCAAGGTGGAGTCGAATCAACATTTGTTGCTTGGAAAATGCCGCCTCCACTATACCTTTAGCTTTCTCTCCTACTTTTTGGATTATTTCCCTGGGCTGAATGACCTATGAGAGAGATTCCGAAGGATGGGGAGAGAAGAACCATCTCTTGTGAAGACACCGATAACAATATCCAATGTATCAGTTTCACGAACTATGCATACAAATGGCTACTAAAGGTTCTAAAGATAATAAACCAGAAGAGAATGAGAGATGTAGCAAAAGTGAGATAGAGAAGCAACAATTATGACTGGTTTGTGTCGGGAAATAATTGATCCATTGAGATTACACACTTCTTTGGTCTACCATTTACTTTCTCTGATCTACCTTTTACTTTCTGCTCGTCTACCATGAAAATTCTCACAATCTAAATCTGTCAGGAGAGGCTCTATTATTCTGTTCCGCTCTTCCTTTAGATTCCAGCCAGTCCTACTGCATTTAGCGCCGGCCAGCTAGCCAAGGTCGTGCTCCTTAGCTTATTTTCATCTTTTCCGCCCTGTTTTAGTGTCGAGATCTCGATCGAATCGGCCCCGTTGTATGTGCGACCTTTCGAGAGGAACTGTAACCCAATTCGATCGATGTTGTTATGAGATTCACACGATAATATGAGGTTTTAAACTCAGTTCCGAACTAATCTCGTGGAATTCTTCAGCAACTGTTCACATTTTTGTCAAGATGAAATGATAGATCGATAAATAAATCGATAAATCACTAATCTCCTCTCTATCGATTCACCTCTTCAGATGATACTGCTGTTACTGCTCGTGAGTTCTGCAGCTGCGCATCTCATGCAGATAAATTGTGAGAGTCTCTCCATTCAGTTCGCAACTACGTTGATATCAACGTTGTTTCCGGTGTTACGCAATCATACGAGATCTGAAACTTGAAAAAATTGCTGACTGTTCCACCTCTTCCTTCACCTCCCTCATTGCAGCAGCAGGCGAGCACGATCTGATCTGTCGAGCCTGCGGGAGGACTATCACCCAGGGAACGGTGAGGGAGGGAGTTGAATGACCAGTGAAGCACGAATACACTTGGAAACGAAAATTATCACGATTTTAGAGGACAACAAGAGCCAACCCTCGATTAACAAATTCATTAAAATATAGCAAAATGAAGACAGAAAAAGATAATTTTGATGAATATTGATTGATTCAGTTCGTGATCGACAAGAAGGATCAGGGTCGATCTCCGCCCACTCTCGACTACGAGTACGAGATGGCTGTGGGGGGAACGAACACCACCATTCATGTGTTCACCAATCCAGCTGGTACGAAATCATTTGTTGAATACTCTTACCCCATGGAATTTCATTTTCATTCTTACCTGGTTTTCCATTGGTTTTCTCAATCCAATCATGGTACTTTGCCTGATGAAATTTCTTTTCGTGTTTGGAATTTCAATTGCCAACGGCTCGTGTGGGAGAATTTCGGAAGTTAGTGTGGATAGTAGTCAAATAGTTCCAAGAGTACCCTATAAGAGAAGTTCACTCAGAAATCGTAGATGCCGATCAAGATCATTCCTGAAATTTCCATTTCGATGCAGGCGAGCGCTTCCACGTGCTCAACGTCCACGCAGCCAACGTCCGATTGACCACGCAGGTAAGCAAATTTCACTGGGTTACTGTAGCACCACACGATACGGTATGCGGTTCCCGCGTTCCAGTATTATCGATCGAATCTCCAGCCAACGGACGATGCGACGTGGTATCCAGGCAACACGTGGGTGATCACGGGATGTCCGGCCTGCGGAGCCCACATGGGATGGTCAGTGGAATGGCAGTTATTTATTCCAATACTGAATACGACAAAATCTGCGACCTGATACGACTCACAACATAATGGCACTTTGAAGCTCGTAATATGAATATGCACTTGCTAAATTCAAAGTCTCATCGCTCTAGACGATGTGTGAAACGCGGAAGGGTTAGATCAGAAATGTAGGTACTTCGAGCCGAAGGCTTCAGTGTACGGCAACAACGCGAAAGCCTTCCACGGGATCGTCCTCGATCGAGTGATATCCGGAGAGTGTCAGTCAAATTGGTTGCAGAATTATTTTTTTGGTTTTATTAAAGCGGCAAAGGGTGCAGAACTAGAAAGCGCAACTTCTTTCCTACATCACGAATCAGTGAACCTCCAACCTCGCTGGTCCGAAACGGAAAATTGCGAGTTGTTTCAAATGAAACAAAACATTTCAGATTGCGACTCATTGATCCGAATTCCTGGAGGCAAACCGTGATAGGCCAATGATCATTTTTCTACGGGTCGGATGGCCACCTCTTTCAACTAAACGAGTCCCCGAATCTTCCCTTCTTCTACCTGTGTGATCTCAGACGCCTCATTCCCATTTATAAATAATGTAAATAATAATTTTTATCGATAGCATGAAGAATTTCAAATATAATCGGTGGAGTGTACAATAAATAACGCATGCTATATGTACAGAACTCGTTTGATTTGTTACTAGACATTGTGGGAGTGTGCTGATCGAAAGGTGACACGGGGTAAGGGAACGGGCCTGGATACCGCCAATCACGTGCGATCTCTTGGCTCTTCCTCCTCTTTACGAAACAGCCTGAGATTAGGAAACATCTACATTTACAATCGACAGCAGTAATAGGTCACAAGGAAAACCGTTGCACAGGAGAAACCTATATCAGAGGAACCGGGGCGTACGAGAGGGGTCAGAACCGTAGAATGGGCTCACTTTCGACCGGCGAAAAGCAGAGCGACGAGTGATCCAACTGCGAGAGCCGCACCGCCACCCAGAATCGCAGCCCCGAGAAGACCGTCTGCAATCGATTGAGTAAGATTATGGTATCGATTAATTCTCTCCCTACATTCCACGACCCCCCCCCTTTCCGTTTCACAAACACATGTGTACCTCATTTATCTTTCCTTCAAATCTAAAGAATTCTGGAATAGCAATAATAGCGATCGGCATAAAATCGATGCAACTAAAATCCCACAAGTACTGAATACGAATTTTTACCCTTGATCCTCTCAAATCCCGCCGCATTGGTAAATATTGTGATTTAACATCCAGTGGAGAGTAATCGTCTGTTCAATGTTTCTCTACTTGAATGTAATCGATACATTCTACACTATTGTGCATCGTAACTAGGTTTGGAGAGTTGCCAGGCCTGCCAACCCTTACGGGTATCAAGAATATCGACAAACATTTTTAACCAGATTCTGAGAAGCCGAAGAAACCTAACCAATTGAATTTAATAAATATACATGAAACTACCGTACCATTTCTCATCTTCTTCTCGATCAGCTCCTTCAGATTGAGTGCCTGTCGATTCGTAGCCTCTGCATGCAAGAGCGTCTCGATGTAGGCCAGCGCTCTGTCGTAATCCTGAAGGAAAAAGTGTGGAGAGTACTGTAGTTGTACGGTAGAATATAATGAGCTCCAGAAAAGAATGCTATTAGAGTAGGATGTTTATTACTCAGAACTTGAAACGCATAGTAGAAAAAATCGTTATCTTATTCCACACTGAAAATACCACGAGGGATGAATTTTTCAGTTGTTTTTTTTCTAAACAGACGTGTGTGAGAATATTAGTCATGCTCTTCACAGGTAGAAAACTAAACCAGACTTGTCAACCAAGCTCAGGTTCACGTGTATTAAACTATAGTCTCTCCCTATCACGCGAGCATTGCAAAATACGACACTCGCCCATTTCGTCAGTGGTTAATGACTCACCTTGATCCTTGCGTGTCCCACAGCCAGGTAGTAGACGTAGTCCCTCATGGAGATGTCCTGGCCGTTCTCGCGAAGCAGTTCTGCAAGGAAATCCACGTCATCATTGGACAAGTGGACTTAGCAAGTACCGCAGATTTAGCAAAATCCGATGTACAACTGTAAGCATGTGAAGCAACTTTGCGAGGTCAACAGTGAGAATGATTGGAATAATATCAATAACAGACTAGAAGAAGCCAAGACAGGAAACTGACGCTCGAGAATTGCGATTCCCTGGTAGACATCGTTCTTCGTCGACTTGATCAGCCCATGGGCGAAGGAGAACTTGGCCAGATGAGAGGGCTGTCCACGTCGGACTTGCGTCTCGTACTGATCGCGGAGACGCTGAAGAAACATATAAATAATCGATAAATTACCAATTCCTTAATAAAATCGAAAAAGTAAACAAGAGAAAAAAATTGAGAAGCAAACAAACCTCGAGCTCGTAGGGATCGATGCGCTCATCGAGGACGTTTGAGCAGTCCATCATCATTTGCTGATTTCCTCTGAAAAGAATGAAGCTGACAGGAACAGCCGACACGCGATAAAGGAGTTACGAAAGTGAAGGGGAATGAGAGAAGGTTCGCGCTCACGCGGTTGCGGTTTCACCTAAAATGCGGCCTCAGGAAAGTGTAAAAGGTAGACGACGCCAAAGAGAAATTAGAAGTGCTTCATCAACTGAATTTGACAAGTAATATTTTCGGATTCATGAGCCAATATGTTTTTTAACAAAATAAAATTGCTTATCTCTCAATAATAAGTTAATATCACGCAAATCCGCATTTTAATGGAACTCCCTGATCAGTGTCCTGCTTTTAGTTTTTAATAAACACGGAATTTACTTACTGTGAGACTTTTCATCTTTCGGTTTGTCGGTAATGAATTCTTCAAGGGCGCGAGACGACGAGTAATTTCAGTGTAGCTGTGCGTTCTATATACTCTCCTTCTGAAATCGATTCCACCTTTTCAGTGAAGATGCAGCGAGAACGAGAGCGGGATCGGGACCGCGAACTCGGACTGCGCAAGGTATTCCTGAGATTGTACAAGTGAGTTCTGCTTGGTTTTCATGTTTTGACGGCTTTGACGACATGTATTTTAGCTCAATATTTGTCTACTTCATTCATTCCAGAAGCGACGCGGACGTTCGCGGTGCGTGTAATGCTGCTGGGGCGTCCTTCGTGGTCGGACTCGTCACGACGCTGTCATGGGACATCCTCTCGATGGCCTTCTTCGCCACACTCGGAGTTGTGCTGCTATCGGCATTGACGCACGCCCGCAAGACCAGCCACAACCCCATCATCCACGTACAGGCTGCCTTCTTGGGATTCGTGAGTCACCTGTCTCTTCTCTGTCGATAGATGTCTATCTTAGCCATCTGGGCTTTGTGTAATGCCTTTTATGATTATTAGGAGATCATTCAAGCTAACTTGTTCAACTATTTCTCCTTCAGACGATGGGTTCGTCGTTGCTGAAGGGAGGGATTTCCAGCCATCCTCACTACTCCATCTTCTCACTGTGAGTCAATCTATTTTGATAATACATCACAGTAGTAGTAGCCTCTTGCACAAATGGCATGATGACCCTTGTGATTATTAGATACGTTTTACAATTGTATTGGAGAATCGCAGTTTCTATGGGAGAAATGAGTGCAGACTTGTAGATGGGACCTGTTTCAGATACGTCTTCATGCTGTGCATGTTTCACTTCTCCGAGTTTCTCATCACTGCACTCACGAACCGGCGAGCACTCCAGGTATTGATTGTTTTGACATTACAATAATCACTTACCTAATCGAAATATGGTAGATTAGCTACAGTAACCGGAGCCCATTATTGCCTAGCAAAGAATATTACCACCGTATTTGGTTGTTCGAAGATGACATATTTAACATGCCAGCAAAATTTAATATCATAATCTCATGCTGTTTCAATCTCTTTGCTGAAAATATTTTCTTGCAAGATTGATGTCACATCATTCGAGTTTAACGTAGCAATTTCGTCTTTTACAATTCAGTCTCTGCATCTTGCCCAATTACAATCAACCTTTTCTAATCAAATATAATCAAATATCTAACAATAATTATATCTTATTTTTCGTTGATATCTAAATTATTTAATCTTTAACTATCTTCCTTCTAAAAAGTACCTTCCAGTCCGATTCCTTCCTTCTGAATCATTCGGTGGCGTATTGGGTGGCTGCAGTTGCTTCGTGGACCGAATTTTGGATCGAGGCCTACTTCTTCCCGCGGGCCAAGGTGGGTGAACATTTCCCCTTTTAGTGTTATCGACTAGGCGAACATGAGAGTGTGTATGGGAACGAGCAATGAAGTGAGGACGACTTTGATACGATTTTGATATTTGCTTCATGTTCAAATACAGAAAGTATTTCTTTTGTTGCATTTGAACACGTAATCAACCTACTCCGTGTAGTTCATTTTTGGCGATTGCTAGTAGCATGTAATCACAAAGAAATGACATGATTTTATCATTTTTGATATACAATCTCAACAATTAAAACAATATAACAAAGTCAACTATGATGATAATGTTGTATTTTTTTACATGGGAAAGGGTGCATGAAAATCCTTGCCCGGACTGTTTTAGCCGCACACATTTACCTGCTCTTAACTGCTCTTTTTAAAGTGACGATTCCGTGGAAAAGGCGTTGCTTTTATTGACATATTTCCCCTTGTAGACTCATTTCCTGCTCCAACTGGGACTGGTGGTCACCTTGGCCGGAGAGGCACTGCGCAAGTTGGCCATGATCCATGCTGGGACGGGATTCACCCATCGACTCGCCATCGCCAAGAGACCAGACCATCGATTGTGCACCTCGGGTAAGTCGGATTACAGTGGAGGGGGGAAGGGATGCGGTAGAGTTGAATGGTCATGCTCCGATGTTAATTCATAGTAGAAAATAAGTTCAGATAAAAAAATCGACTAAAAGGCAAAAAAAGAAGACTTTGCTGTTACTTTATTAGGGAAAAATTAACTTGAACTGTGTAATGTGTTACGTGGATTTAATTTATAAAAAAATAGTGTAACTATAAAAATAGTGTATATATTTCCATACAGAATTGCACAAAGTGACATTCTTACCTTGAGAGAAAAAAATAGGTTGGTTCCGCTTTTCTCATAGCTGTTTCAACTGACCTGCGATGTTTCGGTATCATTGATAAGTCAAAGTAGAGATGATCCTAGGTGGCCAATTTCTTCTTCACTGGTGTTTGCAAACAATACATGTATAAAAAATACTGGTGTTATAAGAAAATACTAATCCTTGGATTGTAGGAGTGTACGCCTACTTCCGTCACCCTGGGTACGTGGGGTGGTTCGCGTGGTGCGTCGGGACGCAGATCATGCTGGGCAACCCACTGTGCACTCTCGCTTACGCTGCAGTGTCGTGGAAGTGAGTCCGTCTTGCAGATATGTCTAGCCGCCCAATTGTAATTGAAACACATTTTTAATGAGTAGGGAAAAGTGAATGTGAAAGGTAAATGCATGTTCTCTTTAATTTGTGCCTTTTCGCATCTGAATAGTGAAAATGCGTGATTTGCTAAAGTTGCATTTTCTGGGTTTCAGGATTTTCTTATGAACCGAAGCAAACGGATTTTTCAAATTTCAATTTCGCTGTAGATTCAACAATAAAAAAATACAAATATAAATGTTTATTTCATCCATTAGTGTACTTGAGATGCGGGAAATTCTTTGAACAATAAGTGAATAAAGTTCCTTGCTCTTGAGGTTCTTCGCTGATCGGATAGTGGACGAGGAGAGAGATCTCATCCATTTCTTCGGAGATGAGTACAGGGAATACCAGGTGAGGAATGACTCTACCTGTCACACACTCGTTGACAATAGCTGATGAGAGTGAAAGAGAACCTTACAATTAGGTATAATTGGCATTTGAATGTAGGTCAGTTGTTGTGTTTATGCTTTCAAAATATATCAAACAAGAAAAAACTAGGTGTGACCTAGGAAGGTAGGTGCAGCGATACTCGGTGATGAGAACTGCATTGCCCATGGAATCTGAGCTGCGATAGATAGGCATGAGGGCCGAAATAAATGTAATTTGTTGCTTTCTATCGCGGCTATACAAAAATAAATCAGAATTAAATATCTTAAAACTATATTCCTATCTTTGTAACATCCGATTGAACTCCTGTTCTTTGCAGGCCGAAGTGCCGACGGGCATACCTTTCGTTGCCGGTTACGTGTGAGCGACTTCGATCAATAATTTTCTGGTGCGTATACTGTAGCCTCAGGGTACGGTATCCTCAGTACTTGCTCTCGTCTTATAACCCCTATTAGGTAATTATTTTCCTTATTGCTATACCCCTCATGGATCTCCCTTGCGCTATTTATCAACCCTCATTTCATTTCATTTCTCCAGATATTAATCGAGTTTTCTAGTCTTGTCACAAGCGATATCTTTCTTTCTCGTATTTTTCCCCTGTGAATCCTCTCAGTTGCGACACTTTGAATCTGTACTCATCTCTTTATTGGACTCTGGAATCTCGTAGAAGGGGATATGTGACTGTGAGTCGATCTCGAACCCTTACTTGTCGATAGAATGGCTAGTGCTCACAGATATTTACTTATTCGTGTTCTGTATATTTCTGGCTCTTTGCTATAAACGTAATTTGCGAATCATACACTGAAGTCCTCTAGGGCAATGCAACAATAACCGGAAGGGGAGGTGATCACAGACTAGAGAGGGGATACGGTATGGCTACGGTAGTTTATTTGCTTTTCTTCTTTCCCTTGCCGGCCTTCTTGTAGCCGAGGATCATTCTGAGGGAGGGGAAGCCCATGATGAAAGTCTGCACGAACCACTTGAAGGAGGTTGCGAACGAGTTGCCAGACTGAGATTATCGATTGATTGAGTTTCGAAAATATTGATTGAATTACCGAAACGGAGAGCCCGAGAGCGAGAAGACCCTCGCCGGCGTGGGCAGCAAGGGCGAAGAGGTTGGTGTACCGGAGGATCTGGTGAGAGGGACATTGATCTTTGATATTTGTTGATCTGATACCTGGGGATTGGCAACGGAGAAGTCGGCGATGAGAGGGCCGACGGTGGGGATGACACGGAGGAGATTGGGGTTGTAGAAGGCGATCTGGAAGGAGAAGGTGAAGAGGAGCTGCAGGAGTGGGTTAAGAAGGGAGAGTCTAGGGGCAGTCAGTAAGGATCACCTTCCATAGTTTGAATAATAAAAATATATTATATTATAATATTACGCGATTATATCAGTCAGTAAGACGTCTTTTCACTGTTCAAAACTGTAAAATAAAATATTTTAATCGAAAAAAATAATTCATAGGCATTTTGTTGTTGTAGAAGGAGATTTGTAACGAGCAGCGTGCTGCATGGTTGGGACTACAGAAGTTCGGGGAAGGGTTTTCAATCTCTCCTGCGTTGTTATTCCAAACAAAAACCTTATTGTGATTACAGTTGGCAATGCTATTTACGTTGTTTCAAGTATAATTTTATGTCACAAAGCTCACAAAGTTAATCAGGAGCGCAGGAGGGATGATCACCCACCACACGGGGTGCACCGAACGGAAGTAGTTTGCCATCTTAATTAGTCATTTACTAATTAATTAATTAAATTTTCGCGAAGACGATCTCGGAACGATATGGAGAGACCTTTTTGAGTACGCGAGTGGTCTGGTAGTCGGCTGGGGGATCGTAGCGACAGTTGAGATAGTCACGCAGAGAGAGAAGCACCGATCGAGTACAGAAACTGAAGAGGGAAAGGAGAGAAGAGGACTAAGGAAGGGCAAGGAAGAGTCAGAAGAGGACTATCGTTGGTGTTACTCTTTAGGATGAGAAGAAGGACAGCAAAAAAGAATATGCGTTCTTTGTCTTTGATTTGTTTGTATTAGAAGAGAAGGGACAAGAAGGAATTCCTAGCTGCGCGGCCAAATAAGACGACAGTGTGAAACAACAGTGGGTAGTGGAGGGAAAGGAGGGAGATTGACGTGGTAAAATCGCACGGTCCAATTGGAGGAGGAGTAGTCTACCTCCCTTCCTTGCACTCGCTCTCTCTTCAGAGAGACAAGGCGAGAGAGCATGGGAAATGAAGAGAGTCGATGATTGAAGACGATAAGAAGAGAGACTACGGGGGACACTACAAGGTGCCATGGGGGCGGAATCGGGAGAGCACGAGTGGAACGAGAAAAGATTTGGAGAAAAGTGTGAGTGAAACGTGCTCAGAGGGTAAGAAAGTGTAGGAGATAGATCATCATTTGCGGAGGAGAGATAATGAGTGAACCGTTGGAAGAGAAGGAGGATGTAAATGGGTAGATCAGTCGGGTACCTCTTGGTCAGAGCAATGACGCTAATTGGAGAAGGAATGAAGGCGAGTGTCTGTAATGGAAAGAGAAAGTGGAGAGGGGAGAGAGGGGTCACACCGTTTTCTTTTTCGCCTCGTTTGATCAGAAATGGAAGAAGGGTTGCTCGTTTATCAATCCCACCTGCTCTTCCAGGATAGCTGATACCATCAATCGAGCACACGAAGAGATGGACATGAATGGAATCCATCTGAATGAGATTACTTTATGTTACGAATACGGTAGATCACAAGGGCAACTCACGTTGAAGTCGGCCTCATCCCTACGTTCAAGATCATGGGAGTCCTGGCGAAGTAGGGACAGAGCTGAGAATACAGTTGCCGATCGATAAATTTAGCTTGCCTACCGTAGTGCAGACAATCCCATCAAGCCCCCGATCACGCAGCTCCATCTGCAGGCACTCCATTACTCCTCGTACCGCGAATTTGGTTGGGCTGCATAATTTTGTTGTGAACTCTGCAGACTTCTGCTGGTTAGCACCGACCACTTACCAGTACGCAAGACCGTACGTTTCTCCTGCAAAGCCAGCTATCGAGGATACGGTAACGATCTGTCCTGAGTTCCTCTGCTCCATCTTTGGAAGAAAGGCGCGAATGGTCTAAAGAGATCAAAGACCAGGGAAGATCAAAGATCAACGGACGTTGATTGTCCCCATGACGTTGATGTCCATCGCTCGCTGGATTTCATCTGTTTTCAGATCAAGAAAGGCGCCGAAATAGAGCACGGCGGCATTGCAGACTACGATCGATACGGGACCTGCAAGGTTACGGTAGATGTCTCGTGGAGAAGGATAGCGTACCCATCTCGATATCGATCTCATCTGCTACCGTATTGAGATTGGTGTGATCCCGAATGTCGGCTACCCACGAACGTGCTTCTCCGCCTTCATTGTCGATTTCTGCACAACACTCGCGAAGGCCGACCTAGAAGAGGATTCCCTCAAATTCGCGCAGCCTTTCGCTCTAGATGATGAAAGAGTGTATCGAATGGAGCGAGCATTGTGAACAATTTGGTACAAATACATATAATGCTGCTTAGAAGGGCTCATCAGAAGGGTCTATTCAATTGTTTCGTCATCCCTAGGCAATACCTCGTTGACATCGATGAGCGCCACTCGAGCCTTCCGCTTTACCGCAAAATAGAAGGCCATCTTCCTGCCCAGTCCGGATCCAGCGCCCGTGACTACCACAACAGAATCGGAAATGTCCTGGAGTACAATCCTTTTGGTTGCAAATGGGTCCCCCAGTGACGCCAATGACCCCACGGCTATAGCACATTCAACTTAAATAGGGTAAATTTGAAGAAAAAAATAAAATTGGGTAAATTTGTGCCAAAGTGTTCAGCACGCAATTCTATACGCTAAAATGGTTTCTGTAGATCGTAGGATACGGTACCTTCTCTCTTCGAGTAATCCATCTGAAGACGTCTTTGGGGAAGTCGATGAAGGAGATGTGCAGTAGGACTCCGAGGGTGGATAGGATCTTGTACACCCATGATGTGTGATCATCCATTGCGACGACGAGGCATACGGTAGATTACGGTATCGGAGCGGAGATCGATAGATTGATGATAGGGGGAAGCGCGGCTCTCGCCTTATTGCCTCAAGGACAACGAATTGCTCAGAAGGTGGGAATGAGGTCAAATGTACGGAAAAGATTTAGAGTCAGTCGGGAGAGTGAGTGGGGGGGAGGTAGGCTAGGCTATATGGGATCTCCCCCCTCGAGGTACGGGAATGGAGGAGGATTAAGGGGCCACAGGGTATTGTACTTGGATCATCGCTTTTTGTCTCCAGTAGGAAATCCGGATCCGCACTCGCGAGTCGTTAGACTGTATCATCGTTATGAGATGGTACGGAAACCATTCGAAACAATTAGCAGTGTAGAATAGATATCAGGACGGGAGAATAGAGACCAGGAGACTGTAATCATCATAGGGCGGCAAAGAACGTTCCTTCGACAAATGAGGAATCGGCAATTTCCGAATCTATTACTCGGAAAGTTTCTGCCTCAGCGACTCTCTCGCAAAGAGATAGACATCGCCCTTGTAAAATTACTGGACATGGGCTCTTATCTTGTAAACAATCTTTTAAATTGACTATTTGTTGTGTATTTATTAGAATTCTCTAAAAAAGAGATATATGTACAGTACTGCTAGAAATTTGAATGATGCAATTACTGAGTTTGATGTAGTGAAAAATTGAAATATCTGTGTAAATGTGTCTTGGTTGCACTTTTCTTTTTATATATAATTATATTATAATTATACAAAGTTAAGCAAAAAAAATTTAATTTAAAATAAAGTCAGTCTCTAACTCGTCCATTCTCACTCTCTCCACTACCGTAGCTCTCCATTCTCTCGGCGATCGACGAGTAAAGTGTACTTGCATGCTCCCGCGGACAATTCTATTTTTGTCGTGCTGTGCCTCGTCGGTCACAATTGTGGTTGTTCGCCCTGTCATTGTTCATCACGCGCTTCTCGGTGAATGCCCAACCGCCTCTGCCATGATCCCCTTATCTCTATCCTCACGATTCGCCTCGTCTCTCACCTATTTCTGTCGGCTTATCACTCTGCATCGGCCCTCCGAATCATGCGAATTCCGCCCAAGTCGTTGCTTATCAGCTTGCGAATGATTTGTCTATTGATGCACCACTCCATTGTCCTCTCCTTGCTCTTTCCGAATGATTTATTATTGATCAACCATCGTGGTCTTCTTCCCCCTCAAAGTTTGCTCTGTTTTCGGTTGGTATCCTGTTTCTTCGATGCCATGAGAGAGGGGGCGCCTAAGTGGGCCAGCGCTTCTATTGCATTACTCCAAATTGAGCAGTACTTTAGTGCGCGTGGCCTCAAGTTCTGGAAAGCACAGTCACTCGTGCAATTCATTCCCTCTCCGTCTTCCCCCTTTTCTCGTCTGCTTAAACGTCCCTAAGCCTCCAGTGGGTAATCTCTAGAGGGAGGAGAAGACGTTGACGTACTCGTTGAGAGAGAGGCGCATGGATAAGCAGAGTTGAATGAAATTGAGGGCCGTCGCTTAAACATCCGGTGAAAGCCCCCCCCCCCCCTTCTGCCCATCCCTTCTCCCAATTGAAAGAAGGAATTATGACGAAGTTGGCCTGAGAAAAGGAAACGAAATGCTGTTACTCGGCTCTTTTCCCTCGCTCTTTTCGTTTGCATCGTTCCTTTCTCCGTCCTTTCCTTTCATGCCGCAAGTGGTTGAAGAAAAAGTTAGTGCATTTCCAAGTGAACCTCTTTCGCCCCATTTCCACGCGTCCTCGCCCTCTTCTCATAGCAAATAAAGTTGTTTTTAGCTTCAAGGCCAGCCAGGCCGATTCCGAGACTGGGACCCGCTTCTCTCCTGGATATGCGCACGGCGCATGGCGCCTATGCCAGGTTTAACTTTGATCTCGTTTTTTATCATTTCATTTGTATCACATAGTTAAACCATCTCGGCATCAGCCAGCCATCGAACTCTTTCGCAACGATCACATTTCATAGAACAGAGAAACCAAAGTCTGACGAGTGGAAGTATTCGCTCTTTCGTCTCCCTCTGTGCAAACAGATTGCACTAGTTATCAGTAGTAGTTCTGGAAGAGGTCATTCCAAGGTGCATCCACTACAGTAATCCCCTCTCGTTACAGTAATCTCTCGAACGTTGCCCGCAACGTTCTCTGGGTCGCTCTCGTCTGCTCGATCCTGCTAGGCCCTCCCCTCGCAGCGGCGCAGGTATACACTGCATTATTTATTATTTCACTTTATATTTATAATTGTTGTAAACTCTTGAGTGATTCATCGATGCAATGTTTACGTGAAAGTAGAATCTGCGCGTTCAATAGTGAGAGGGACGAGTGGTTTATGTGATGCTGATTGTTTTGACTGGTTGTAGGGGACGATACTACGGTACGGTAGCACCCGTGCATGTGGAGAAAGGAAGGAGGGGAGAAACATGAGATCCCGTGGGCGGGCTCATTAGTAATCCTCGAATAGTTGTAGTATCCCTCGAATTTGTAGCTCGTGTCTGACTCACTTTAATGTTTGCTCGCGAAATGGTGCGAGATCAATTTTTGATGGTCTCTGAGAGCCTCGTGATTCTTAATAATATTCTAGGGGGAGATTAAGAGAGGAGGGGGGGGGGGATCGCGTCATGATCGGGTTCGCAGAGATGGAAGGATGGAAGATGGAAGTGATAAGGAGATAAGAGAGATCGGCATCGAGATTGAACCGTTGAATAGCAGCGACGTGTAGAATAGCCAAGAGGGAGTGGAATTTGGACTTTTGGCTGATCCCATGTAGATGAAACTCAATCGCCCTGTGAATACTTTCTTAATGAGGGCATCTCGAAGCGCGAATTCTCATGTCTTAATCACCGGCGATTCTCATGATTTTTAATTGGTTATGATTCACACTCCACTCGGGTTTCCATGAATCATGCTACTTGTAACTGATCAAGTATTTTTCTCGAAAGCTGAAATCACATGTTCAGTAACATGAGTAAGTGCCTCGAGCATAGATCACTCGCTTAGTTGTTTTGGAAGTGGAAAGAGAAGAGCCAGTGACGCCTCGCAAATACTAATCGCTTCTCTGTATCTTGGCAACGATTTGCTCGAGGTGGCGAGGGAGGATTGATGTTTGCACTCAAGCGCCAAGGAAAACACTGACAACATCTGCAAAATGAAACTAGTGTCTCATCCTATCAATTGTTTGCAGGGAGAGGGCCTCGCGGGTGAGGATGCAGCATCTGCAGCACAGCCGGATGCGCCCTTCCCTCCCGCCCCCCGCACACCGCAGATCAACGTAGAGAAGAAGCCTGTCATATCGGGTGAGTGGCCAACGTAGGAGGTGTTGTGAAACATGAATGCTTCTAGTGAAAAGATAGCACGAACAATGTATTCAAGAATGCGTATGTTACTTGTGCATTAAGGATGACAGCACGGCTTTTTAAGCCAGCTTACAGTCTTTTATCATCCCTATTGTGCATGAGTTGTGTTTAAGTGTTCTTAAATTCCGTTGTGAGTGAGATCGCAAGAATAAAATTAGCAAGAAAATATTAAATTATTAAATATTATTTTCTAAATAATTAAATTAAGGTCTGCGAATCGAGGCCGAGGAGGATCCGCATGGCGAACCGCTGTTTCTCGGGTACACCAAGTGAGTGCCCGATCCTTGTTCCCTCAGCGACACTTCCGGTACGAGTATAAAAATAACATGCCTATTCGGAGTTTCACCGTTCGTAGAATAGTATTCACGAAATTCTCTTTGGATATTTTGAGCAGCAAATTCTACCCAAATATATCTAATTCTATCATTGGATTTCGACACAACCACAAATCTGTTTCGAGATGTTATTTTTTCCACTAGTTACCACGTGTATCTAAAAATTAGTCAGCCCATAATTGCTCAATGAACCCTGATGGGATGAGATCTCCTCTCCTTCAGACGCGGCATGAGCATCGTCCGTCCTGGCCACATCGTTGACGTCTTCCTATTCGGATTCTGGCTGGATGAGGTCAAGGAGGTACGGCATCTCCTTTTAACTTTCTCCATATAAATGTAATGAGTTCCCTTTCTTTGTTATAAAAATGACATCTTCCTGTGATATGATTATCCTCTAAATATCATGCGCTATCTCGGCAGTCAGAATGTGCGAGAGAGCATGGGAAACGAAGAGAGTGCTAATATTTCGTTTCTCAGATCGCCTTCACTTCCGCGCAGAATTGCACTCCCGAGACAGTGGACGAGATAAGGCATGATGTCACTGAGTTCTCCCTCGCCGTCGACAAGTTGATACATGTCAGCATCAAATTCCCCGTGTCAGTTCATCTTTGATCTTTACTATCCTCCTTCCCAAATACTTGTAGACCAGCTGATGCGCGAATAAGTGACTTATATCTAAGAATATTAGAAGGTGTTCGTACAGGGAACATTTTGAGTTTACCATGGGAGTAGTGCGAACTGACCGGAATTTCCTTAGTTTTCCGAGAGGTGTCTCCCTTTAGTGGTACAGCGAGTATTGAGGCCTGCGAAGTAGCCTCCTTAATGCACCATCAACTATTGATAGTTGGAAGCACGGGGGATTCGTTAATATGAAGCGAGGAGAGAAGGGATAAATAATTTGGTTGATTCGAATTACTCCATTACAGTGCCTCATCCTTCTATCGACTGTGTGTACGACAGAAGGAATCGATGAACTGGGCAGAGGTACGCTTGTTTCATCTAGTGTTTTAAAATAAAATTAATTCTGGCTCATGCTAAGCACATGGACTATCACGGTTTCACTGTCTAGTCAGTAGTAGGCGAGCGCTCGTATTTTAATAATGCCAATTCTTGCTCTGCAATGAAAACAGTAATATTGGTAGCGACTAGAAATCGCTCGCGGATAAACCAAATGGATATTTGAAATTAATAGTCGAATTCATCTATAGGCTGTCCTTTGTTAGACGATTGACGAGCCTATTTGTCACGTCAGAAATTCACTATTCCACTTTAATGCCATTTTTCGTCTCTCGAATGGAGCACTACCCCCCCCCCCCCCCCCCCTTTCCCCAATATATCCTTTTGGTCTGATTTTAATTTCTCGTCAATTGTCTATAGGATTCCTGTGCCATGAAAACAAAAACAACAATAATGGTGTAGACGAATCCCCTCGTGCGAGGCGTGGCGAAGTAGGCCTGGCTCAACCTGTCATCTTGGCACAATCCTGTGTACGATAGTTGTCACGAAATGGTAGAATATTCATCTCTTTGCGTGTGTGAATCGATTCGAAGTCTAGAGGAGAGTCTTCCTCTCCCTTCGCTAGTTCTCCTTCCCTCAGAGATCAAAGATCATCCCTGCAGGTCTCCGATAATCGAGCGATGGTGTCGACTGAGACGCCGCCGAAGCAATACTACTTCCCCTTCTGGATACAAGTAAGTGATATTTGATCTTTTATGCATTGAATGTGATAGCTCCCTCTACATAAGGACCCTGTACAAATATGCAATGGAATTCCCGGTTTCATCGAACGTTCTTTCATTCTCTTTTTATTCAAATTCAATCGTCGTTTGGTTGATTTCCGAATATAAATCTTAACACGACTTCATGGAGATGAACGTATTTTTTTTCTTTTTTTTGCACATCACATTTCTGCCAGGTGAGAGAATGTGGCGAATGAAGATCCCAGGCAATAAATTCTCCTCACATCAGGTGGTCATCATAACGATCCTGCTCACTCTCTCTGGTCTCTTCTCGGGTCTCAATCTGGGACTGATGGCACTCTCCCCCCAGGAGTTGATACTCATCCAGAAATCAGGTGAGAGGAGTAGAGCAGTGCAGTGATTGTATCGACCGTGCGAAGGACTAGCAAGTTTTCTTCCGAATTGAGCATTTTGCACTTGATGATTTTTGGAAACTGGCAAATTAGCGTTTAACTCTTGTCTAATGTGCAAATAGTTTTGAAATTATCGGTTATACGACAGTCCGTGCTGAACTCTAGATAAAGTGGTACATACCTAATTATTTTTGTGGAATGGAGGCTAACTCAATCGATTGCAGGTTCGAAGACGGAGCGTAAGTATGCGGACACGATCATCCCCGTGCGAGAGAAGGGAAACTTGCTACTCTGCTCACTACTCATCGGTCAGTTGCTGATCTTTGCTCTTTTATTTATGTTTTATTAAAAATGCCCTTGTTTCGACATCTTGACTGGCTTGTCTGAAATGAATAAAATGTTCAAAGTTACACCAACAGTGGGAAAATCGAAGGCTCCACGTGCAAGTAAGAGTAGGTCTGCACTTTCGGCAGTTTTAGAGGAAGCTTGCACTTTGAGAGAGATAAATGAACACTAAAGTAGTGAAGAGAAGAGGGATCACACGAGGAGGGACATTTTTCGTTTATTAGGCACGTGTTTATTGGACAACCCCACAATGTTTTGCATATATCGAATTAGTGAAACACGCGTTGAACTAGAAAATGTTCCCGAAACTCGCCTATTTTAGTTGAGACGATAGAATTCAAATAATTCGATTAATTGAATGTTTTGTTAACTGGAAGAATATTTATAATTTTAAAGGGCAATGAAACAAGATTACTGGTCATCCCCGAAATGTTTGACTATGACTGAATTTTTGAAGCGTTCAACCTGAAAAATGTTGTGCAATTCGCCGATTTGACCTGAGACGATAACATGCAAATAATTCGATTAATTGGATGTTTTGTTAAAAGGAAATGAGTCATTGATCAACCCCGAAATGTCTGGCTTTTACTGAACTGGTGAAACGCGCGTTCAACCTGAAAAGTGTTGTTACCGAAACTCGCCGATTGGAGTTGAAACGATAACAAGCAATTAACTGGAATATTTAATTAGTCATTCAGTTCAATAAACAAGTGCATCAGATGGTTTGCTTGCTCATTGCTGGAGGGGGGCGACTTCTGACCTTGCGACGCCCTGAGACTGCACGCGGGAGAGAGGGAGGAAGCAGTCGTTGCTCCCACACCTCCCCCTCTCTCCTCTATCTCTCCCTCTTGTTGTATACGCTCTCTCTCATTCCTTTCTCCTGCGGACTTGTGAATGGGAAGTGGAGGGAGAGGGAGAAGCAGAGGGTGTGAGAGAGGACAACTGATCCGATGGACTATTGACGAGGAGAGGGAAGGAAGCAAGAGAGGGAGAGGGGAAAGAGCGAAATGAGTCAGTCGGCAGACTGAAATGTGAAGTTTGAGGGATTTTAAAACTTAAAAAAAAATAGAAAAGTATATTGTTTATCTCCCTAATATTTGGGCTGCAATGGGCTGTGAAGGTGACTTCGAATTTGTGTCAGGATACAATAGATGATAAACTATTAGGTTGTGAAAAAAGTAATTGTAGATTTGGACCATGATGTTTGAGCACGCCTAAACTTCTTTTCATTTATGATCTCAAGCTGGCTCAATAGCATATAGTAGGGGTATACTTGGTCAATATATTTATGTATTCCAATCGCCTCATGCTTTTAGGATACCCGGCAAATCCAAGTTTTGACAAATGTGATATTTTCACTCTTTTCTAAAAATATTTCCCGTCTCTCGTATTTTGTGGGCGAAAAGGGCTGTACATTTTCATATAGTGTAGTGAGAAGCATATGTGCAGTTCTTTCGAAAAATAGGTCTAATGCCGCTCCTGCCTCAACATAGCACGATTTACACATCACTGAATTAATACCTCAGCTAATAAACACTTATCAATCGATAACGTTTCCTGCTTCGAGGTTCAATCAAACTGGTTTCTAAATAAGTGCGCTTCCATGATACGCTATGGTGCTACATACCACAGAGAAAAATTTGAACTCATCCCTTCTCTACTTGTAGAAAACATAGATTTTCAGTATTGATGAATACAGGCCAATATTGTCAAATTTTCGACTTCCGGTATACGGTGAATGAATAAATTTCCTCAAAAGGGGGCTATCCCCTGACTTTGCCCAGTCGTATACTGATACATAAAGAGTAGCTTTAACAGTTAACCACAAAATTTAGGGCTTTTCACCAACACTGGAAAATGGAAGACGTGTAATATACGAATTTCGATGTTCAAATTTAATAGTCGGGATGATGAATGTTACATGTTTTGCTAGAAGTATTGTATGCCCACCAAAATACAATTTTAAGTTAACCATGGAAAGTGCTTTTCGCTTCACTACATTTGAGATGGATACATCAGTAGTTACGGATGCACGGTAAAAAATAATTATTTCTGTTGATGTGCAGTTAGGGTCAAGGTAAAAATGAGTGTATTTTCTGACAGGCCATTCGGAGCGGACCAGGTTCACATGTTGTATTGTGATATCCGTATGCCATACTTTTCGCACGTGCCGTAATATTTGCCCTATCCTAACTTTCCATGGATTGCTGGACCGAAACGTACTCAGTAAAACATTTTGTCGATGTAGCTTTGTCTTCATACTGTGGCCACAATACCAATTGGATAGGCTCGAACCTAAGCGCGATAGAAAGGGTATCCAAGCACTCAACGAACACAAGTAACAATATGATATTCAGGCGGCAACCGAAGACGGGATATTACATAATCGAAAATTTTAAAATCTACAATTACTTTTTTCACAACCTGATATTATCACAAAAGTATTTTTGGTTGGCCATTGTGAGTTCTTATTGGGTGTCAATAATTTTTTTGACGCTGATCGGTGTAGTAAATGAGGAGCAAATCGCGATTGACTGACGGTGATGTATATACTTCAGGCAATGTGATGGTCAACTCGGGAATATCGATCCTCCTCGATGACCTCACCGGATCGGGCTACATGGCACTCATCGCGTCGTCGGCGGGTAAGATTTATATAACTATTCATATTTATTAAAAAAAATTAAAATATGTTTCAGAGAAAAAATTTAAAAAATTATATATGCAAATTAAAATGCTCAAGTTGTTCTGTTCTCAGGCATCGTTGTCTTCGGAGAGATCTTTCCTCAATCACTCTGCGTCAAGTGAGTCACTCTGTTTGTTACGAAAAAATTTTGCACCATCCTAATTTGCGTTTTTAAATGTATTCAAGTTTTGGCTGGAGCATAGACCGGCGCTATTGTCAGCCCTTTTCTGAAAAAAAACAAACTTTTTGTGGATGAAATTACATCCAGTGGTCGAAAGTATAGGTCTCAAAATTCTTGGAAAGTGGGCATATTTCTCAATTTTTGTCATATCCAAATCCTGCGATTTCCTGCGGAGTCGGACTGTGCGGGGGGGGAATGATAAATGCCTCTTTCGGTATGTAGTCATTCCCCTCTTCCAAAATAACATCATTTGGCGATGTTAAGGTTTGCTGTTAAAAAATAATTTTGCACCTGCATGACTTGGGTTTCGGAAACGCTCTAACTTTAATGCGAAGCAACGGCGGGCAATGCGTTGTGCACCTTCACCAGTAAAATATTGAATTAAATTTAGTGCCCTCCCCCCCCTTATCCTCCCACCTCATTCTCTCCCCCTTGCAGGAAGGGTCTGGCAGTGGGGGCGCGAACGATCTGGCTCACTCGCTTCTTCATGGTACTCACTTGGCCGATCGCCTACCCGATCTCGAAGCTGCTCGATTGCATCCTCGGAGACGAAGTCGTCGCATACGACAGGAAGAGACTCATGGAGTTGATAAAGGTCGGTGATGTTAATATTTTTATGTAATAAAATGTATGTTTGCCGTGGGAATTTTTTCTCGTGACTATTAGAGATTGCGAAAAAAATGAAGTTTCTGCCCAAGTTTTGTATGATTTGTGTTAAATTTTAGCACGGTGAAGTAGCAAGAGCATTTAGATGTCGACAGCGGAAGATGGACTGGTAGCGGAAGAACTGAAGATCGCAGTGGGAGCCATGGAGATATCCGATAAGACCGTCGGCGATGTGATGACCAAGATTGACGTGAGATTCTTACGCTCTCTTATTCATCAGCCGCCGTAGCTCAGTCGGTTAGAGCGTGGGTCTAATAAGCCCAAGGTCGCAGGTTCGACCTCTGCTGGCGGCAAATACTTTTTGCCTCGCCCTTTGGATCATTCAATTTTTGATGATAATTTTCTCATGAGAAGCTTCCGCGCGCGATATGAAAAGTCCTGACATTGCGTGACTGAATAGCCGATTGCTTAGCTGGTTGAAGGGTATCCAGATTCTGAATTTGAAAGTGAATTTCGTACATATGCACTTTCAGGACGTGTTCATGCTGCCCGATACGACGACGTTGAATACGAAGACAGTGGCGGAGATTCTCAGAATGGGATACACCAGAATCCCCGTCTTCTCGGGTAAGCGGCGAAAGATTTTATATTTTGGCTCAATTTCGAGATGTCTACCGCAGAATCCTATGGTGCACTAGATTTCAAGATTAGCTGTGGCAAAAAAGTGCCATGCGTGATTTCTCCTAATTCGCAGAGTTTCTTACCAGTTAGATGAGGAGACATGAGTCTTCCTGAGATTAGTTGACCAATATCGCTGCTACAAGGAATGGGGATCTCCTATGTTCTCTGCAGTGTTCTTTATAGTAGCTGATGGATGATCACTGTAGCTGCTGATCGCAAGGTGAAGTGTGTCATTCAGGCGACCGCAACAACGTCGTCTCGCTGCTCTTCGTGAAGGATCTGGCGCTGCTCGATCCCGATGACAACTTCACCATCCAGACCGTGAGCGAGTCTCTCTAAATTGCACACTCTCTAAGCTGTCAGACGGAGAGAGAGCCGTGAAGAAGTAGTAGAGTTAGGTGTACTGCGGAGATGAACTGTTTTGCTGCTCGGGTCGTTTCGAAAGAGATAGAGAAACGACGTAGCAAGAGATGACCAGGTTTCATCACGAACAGCTTCATTCTAACTCATTAGGATGTAGTTAGTTTTGTACCAGGCGAAGAGCTATCCTTATCAATGCCGGGATATTTTTCTGTGTTTATGATATTACATGAACGCAAAATCACGGGGTGTTGTCATTTCTTGAATTTTAATTTGGGCATATTTAATTTTGTACCAGGAGAAGAATTAACCTTATCGATGCCAGGATATATTTCTATGTTTATGATGTTACATAAACGCAAAATCACGGGGTGATGTCATTTCTTGAATTTTAATTTTCGCATAATTAATTTTATACCAGGAGAAGAATTAACCTTATCGATGCCAGGATATATTTCTATGTTTATGATATTACATAAACGCAAAATCACGGGGTGTTGTAATTTTTTGAATTTTTAAAAATTAGACTTAAATGTGGAGTTTGTGTTACTAAAGTCGTTCGACCATCGTTTTTCTCATTCGCTTGAACAATTGTACCCCCGAAGCGGCTGAACATCAACTGGGCATTTTTTCATGTTGAAAACAAAATGGGTATTTTCGCGCTTGTGATCAATAATCTTTCAATAATCGGTTTTTTGCAGGTTTGCAACTACCATCAGCACGCTCTTCGCTTCGTGCTGCACGACACTCCGTTGAGAGTGATGCTAGAAGAGTTCAAGAAGGTAGTTTCGGGAGAAAACTTCAAGTTGAACTCGTGTTTCAACAATTCGCTAAACGTTAAACATTTCGGGATCGTCCAATAACCGTGCAACATTTCCCTTTTTTATATTATAAAAATTTTTCAAAAATCATTTAACATCTCTACCTATGGTCATTAAAATATTTAAATTATACTGTATAAAAAATTGTATACTTCTCAGGGCGACTACCATCTGGCGATGGTGAACGCCATCGTGGAGAACGAGGATCAAGACCCCTCCTACCAACTGCAGGGAGTCGTCACCCTCGAGGATATCGTCGAGGAGATTCTGCAGGTACGGTAGGAGGAGGGAGTACGGTAGAGGTGGAGGAGTATTGGATGACGGCATTGGTCGAGATCTGCAAATTTATCGGGAGTGTTTCCTATTTTACATTAATTTATTTTAAAAATTCCATAATCAAGTCCCCGTACCAGCCTGGTTTGTGTTGTGGCGATAGTTAGTATATTCGAAACTTTTGATCCTTTTGGTATTCCCTCTACTCCGTTGACAATAACGAATAAGTGAGTGATGAACGGAGTATAATAAACGCTCATGGATGTTTTTCACACTTATCTCCACTGATAAAAGAAAACGGCTGATTGAATGGATGATAATGAACGTCCTTTTTGTCTCCCGTCTAACCGTTCCCGGAGGAATATCGTTACGATGGTTAGGATATCATTCGAATGGGGCTGTTTACAATCTCTAATGAAGGGTTTTAAATTTCTAAAAACGCCTCCTTCAGGCTGAGATCGTGGACGAGACTGACGCCGTGATGGACAACGTCTCGAAGATGAGGAGAAAGGCAGCGAGAGTGAGTTGATCTTTGATCTTTCCCGCTGATACGCGTGCTGTTGATGAAATGGGGACCATAGGTGAGCGGAGGTTGAAGCTGGAAATCGAAAACCGGGGATGTTTAGGGTCAAAAAGGAGGGAAAAAAACTAAAAATTCTAGTCAGGCGCTCACAGGATTTAATTAGAGGGTAAGACTGTGGTAGTGTGGGAGAATTAGTGTCTGGTTTGCTACCGCTGTGAAAACTGTGGAAAAAACAAATCAATTGCGTTCCAGCGATTTCAATTACCAGGTGAGCCGAGGTTGCAGCGAGTGGTCAACTTGCGCACGTGCAAGGAACTTTAGTAAATTCTCCACAAATCTACGGAATTACAAAACCACTAAATTTACAAAAAATAGAATAAGTATGCCGTGCAGTCAATCGTTTCAAGCTAGTCACATCTCGTCTTGCAGTGGTTGTTGATGTGTCATGTGGGGGCAGTCCCACAGCGATTACGGCCAGGACCAGGAACACGATTTGCATTGTTTTCGCCCATCAGCCCTCAGGGCTTACTCCCCTCCCCCTCGCCTTCCTCCTTCTTAGCTCTCCTCTTTGATCCGAGCGATGCGTCAGTCATGCTCTCCCAATTTCCGCTCCTCATTTCCTCAATTGGGCGAAATCCTTGAAAGGCGTGAGGAATTTCTTAGCAAGTATCATCGATGCAATCTGCGTTCTTCTTCGTTCGTCGTCGAAGTTCCGCCTCCTGATTCCCTCTGCTCTTTAATTGCAGTGGCTGGACAAGGAAACATTTCCATTTGATTGCGGACTTGCACTCCCTCATTACTCACGAGGAGAAAGCGAGCGAGAGTGTTTCCCTCCTAAGGGAGAAGCCACATATCAGAGCAGACTAAACCCATTATTCAGCCTGTGCAACTTTTTTGCTTCCTCGTTTCACGTTTCTCAGAAGACCCATCATTCGTCCTGCAGAATACGGTGAGAAAAAAGAGATGCAGAATGGATGGTAGAGCATTACTCAAGTATGAAACGATTCTCTGGAGAGTGGAATGGAATGGGAGAAGGGAGGAGGAAGGTCGAGGAGGAGGACCCCCTCGAGGGAAGGGAGGGGAAGGGAAGGACTCCTTCCCCCCTTGGCGTGCTTACGAATAAGCGAGAAGTGCAACGTCGTCGACCACAGCTTGAGAAGAGATTTGAAGAGGAAAGCGCCGAGAGGGGAAAGGAGAAGGAAAGCGCCCGCGACGCCCCACCCACTTCTGATCCCCCGCTCCCCCTCCATCCATTCCTCCAGTCTTTCTCACCCCCTCCCCAGACAGCCGCCTGGAGTCGCGTGTCTATCACTGTGACTAAACAGTCCTTTCGTCTACAGTAGCCCAATGCTGCGTCCACCCGCTCCACTCCGTCGGCAAGGGTCGATGGCGAGCAGAGGCGGAGGAGTGGAAGTGATTGAACTGGAAGAGTTCTCTCGGGCGGATCTCTCCCTTCCACTGTGTCGAATTCCCTCGCTGAGAGACGACATCTCCATTGGCGGATCCATCTACCCTTCGCCCTCTTCCGTAGGAGGAGTAGGCGTCCACTTTTCCGTGATCTCAGGTGGGAAAGACGGCTCCCGGATCCATTCATGCTAAAAGCTGCTTCTGCTCAGGAGGTGGAACGAGGTGCGGAGGCACGCCATGGGATACGCCGTACACTCTGTACCTGATGACCCTCGTGTTGTTGATAGCGGGCAGCTTTTCACTCACTCTGCTGTACATACTGTACTCGAGTCGGATTGAGACGCCGCCCTGAGCGATGGCGAGCCATTAGGAAGAGTCCTGCAGTAGGGCACAATACCCTCGTACAATGGAGGTGAGTGAACGGGATTTATTGCTCATGTCAAATTTTATATCGGAAAGTCGGGACAATGTGTTATTCATGTTTGACATTCAATTGGTGAAAAGACTATGTAGGGAAGCGCTTGTGAACAGGATATTTGTGATTGTTTTTGACAGTTCGTTTTTGGTTTCCGAGTGTCTGTGGCGACTCGAGGTCGTACATGCTGTCATTTTCGCTTACTTGGAAGCTGCTTAAAAACATCTCGCTGGTGTGGGTTTGACGCGGCGAGATGATTGACACTCGAGAGGAGAAGGGCTAGGAGAGACGTTCCCGAGATGAGGAATTGGAGGGGAATGGATAGGATGATGGAGAGAAGAGGCTGATGACTTCTCCTGTCTCTTCCTCATTCATTCGGAGCGTTCAAGTGCGGCTAAAATTGGAAGAGGAGCGAGCCACCCGAAGAAACCGAATTTCTCTGAGAGCAACTCAATTTGGCCAGTTGTGGTCCTGATTCCTCCCTACACTCTCGAGTTTCCCAGAAAAGACACGTAAGTCAATAAAATTGAGATAAAATTTTATTTTTAATCAGACTACAAAGTTATCACTAGTCGGAGAGTTTGCAGCTCTAATCATAGAACGGCTGAAGCGTGAATGTGTAGGGGAGGGGAATCGTGGTTGAAGTGCTGATCGACTGAACAGCTGCTGCCCCCGAGCTATTCTTTCTTTTCTCCCATCAGCCAGGAGTTGTTATGTGAATGTGTTAAGAGGGGAGAGACATCTGTTTGATTGGGGGCGACAGCGGAGGGATCAGCAAGATCTGAGAGAGATCCCGAAGGAGAATGGAAACTCGGTCTTTACTTCTTGTTGATGTCTAAAGGAAGTGTGAATTCCCAACGACCTCATTTGAATAATGAGAACTTTTCTCCGTGTCTTACTCTCACCATTGTGATTAACGAGTATGAGAAAGAGCGAGTGGAGCTGGGCTTCTCGTGGAATACTTGAGATTGAAACTAGGAATGGGTTTGGAAATGGATGGTTGGAGGAAGAGAGGGCGTGCACTGCATGACTTATGCATGGAATTAAGGAGGGGGAGGAGTGAGATTGAGGGGGGAGAGGGGGAAGTTTCGCTGCTCTATTGACGTCTCTCGAGGGCACGCGATTATTTCGACGCGCAATTTTAAATGAGATTGAGGAATGAGGCGTGGGCTGTTGTGCGGGGCATAATAGCGCACTTGCACTAGCTTTGCCTCTGATACTTAATGTTTCACCATTTAATCGGAACTGGAAACGCAAAAACTACTAGTGATAGCTGTCTCTCAGAGGAAAGTAGCAAATAACAGGAGATCACGGGAATTTATGAAGATTAGAGAGAGCGGGAAATCCGGAAGTGGATTAGGAGAAAAGAGAAACGGAGCTGCGACTTATTAGATTCTGGTCAAAGTGCAGAAAGTGTGAATCGAAAAGTATCGCAGACTCGTAAAAAAAGTTTATAGCGCCAGAATTAATCCAAAAATAATTGTGCTTGCAGGGTCACGAGTTGTCGATGATGCTGGACACGGAGGAGCCGCAGAGAGTCATCTCGGTGCAGATGCAGCTGGTGAGAATCATGCGCGTATTTTTTTTAAAATGCTGAGCACGACTTTTACCATGAAACTGCTGGAATTATTAGAAATGCACATTTCGTATAATTAAGAATTTAATTTGGAGCTTAGTTTTACTTGAGGCAGATACATTGCATGTACTCCACCATTATTAAAACAACCCTGCTACCGTAATTGAGCGAGTTTTACACTATTTCCAAAACTTTTTTTAAAATTCACTCACCAGGTGATCAAGCGCTGCATCTAGGCATGAAAGTCAGTTGTGATCGGGAATGACCGATATGTCGTACCGCCTATTGTTAAAAACACGACTATAATTGGAGCTGTGAACGACTGATTGTGGCTGTTTACAGTGATCATTATTTTTTGTATATTTGGGTCTAACCTCATAGAACACTTAGTGGCCAAAATCTCGCGAGTGAAGAAGTATTCTGATTTCTTGTATCGAGTGACTGAAAATCTCATAGTGGGGCATATTAGGCGCTCCCTCTTCACCTGAACTGAGTGATAGAGGGATTTGAGTGTGCTGTTGCGCATCGGGTAATCAGATTGTGTGAAGTGAGGCCGACTTCTGGTCTGTATCCGTTTTCGAATAGAGCACCAATTGGGCAGGTGATTGAGTGATGCAGCTCGTTCCCAAAACAAGTTATTGTCGGGAATGGACAATACTGCGCCCTCTCACTGTCTTAAAATATTATTTTCCAACATGTGCATAGCTTTCCGTAACTACCGATCGAAATATATTGGTTGATGATGGAGTGTGTGGATTACTGATTGATTGTAGGTGACGATGCAATGGCTGACGACTAACATCTCGGCCTTCCACCAGGAGATCATCGATCGAGGAGTACTCGAGAAGCTCATTCGACAACACGTCAGAAGGGTCAGCATGTCTTTGATCTTTTCTCTTTAACCTTCGAATTAGGGAACGTGAAAGGTGTGTTTTTTTGTAAACTTTTGATCTTAGAAAATAGTTGGGTAACTTAACGGAATTTTAATTTTACCACCAGGTGGATAGAAGCCGCATGCATCGATCAAATGAATTCTAACGATAATGGTCTGTTCTAGTCCGGACTGGGAATATAATAAAGCAACAATATTTCATCCCAAAGAGATTCCCTTGTTTTCCCCTCCGACTACATGAGCTTCTCCCCATTGAGCGAGTGAGCAAATAAATCCCGGTGGGAATTATGACTGTTTTGCTCCCCCACCCAACTAGAATGAGCACATTTTCTTCTGGGATTTGAACACGCGACATATTGTTCAATCAAAGAAATATAAATATCTGATTCTAATCTGAAATATTGGAGGTGGAGCTGACGCATCTGCCCGAGTTCGACAAGCGCACGGCCATTCCACGCATCGCCAAGTTGTACAGCAAGCAGGAATACTCGGAGAGGTCCTTCTTTGATCTTTGATCTTTTAGTCGTAGCAGGAGTTCCAGAACTGATCTGCCTGCAATCACTCTTTATTTCAAATAGCCGCTCAGGCATTATCAATGCTTCTCAGTTCATTTAATTCGCCTACTCAGGATGATTCAATGCTTGCAGATTCATCCTCATCCTCGAGGGACGCGCACTCGTGACGATCGGACAGGTGAGAGAGAGACTCTTAAGTTAATACACTATGCACAGACTTAAGTTAATACACTACGTCTTTTGGACGATGGGATGATGGGAGACAAATGGGAGTTGCTTTTACTGAAACATCAGAAATGTTGAAGATAGAATGAGAGACCAGATTATAAAAGTGGCACGTGTCTCCTATATTATGAGACGGTGAAGTCAAAATTGGCCGGGTGAAGCTGCGGCGTGAATCGAAGACGCGAGTTCTGAATCTTGAACAATGATCTGACTCTCCTCATAATGTACACTCTCTCGCTGTTAGATAAATCAATAATAAAAAATATACATTATCACACGATTACTCTGAATCTCCCCTATTGCAGGACTCGATGACGTTCGAGGCTGGTCCGTGGCACTCCTTCGGACAGGAGATGCTGCAGAGACTCGCAGAGACGGTACGAGTACACTAATTAATTAATATTGTTTAAAGTAATTAATTGAACCATTATACTGTTATAAAACGAAATGTTTACTAGTAAACTTCCGAAAAGAATTGCGCATATGGCTGAAAATTTTACGGCGATTTCTGGCCCGCTTTGTTCATATCCAATACTCGAAAGGATTTGTGCTTGCTTCGCAGATTAGGTATTTGCTTTGTCAGAACTGCCTGACCGCTATGTAATCGATTTCGAATCCATACATAAACATATATATATATATATATATATATAAAGCGCATTGTGTTCGTGTCTGAGCGGATTAAGAAACGGATAAGGAGAGGAATTGCATGAGGATACGAGTCAAGAAGAGTCGGTTGCAAAGCGATTGAGTGACCCCCTGCGGAAAGCGGGAGTGTTCCATTAACAAATAGTAAAAAATACCATTAGGTAATTAGAGTTCTACTATTAAATTACGCGATAGCATTTGAATTTATGGCTGAAATGTTGGACAGCGATTTGAGGCTCGCGTTTTTTTTAAATTTTCAACACTGTGAATTGGGCCCGGTTTGTACTTGCTTCAGTTTTGGTATCTGTTAGTCAGAAATGTCTGAACGCTAAATAGTCGAATGTTAGTTCAATTAACAAATAACGTTATCTCGGACAAGATTTCAGTATATAACTGAAATGTTGTGACAAGGATTAGAGGAACGCGTTTTGTTAATACTGCGAAACGGGCCCGTTTTGTACTTGCTTCACAGTTTTGGTATCTGATAGTCAAAAATGTCTGACCGCTAAGTAGTCGAATATGAGTTCTACTAATAAAAAAAATATTTAAAACTAATTGGTTAATCCCGGCGTGCTTGTTCCGAATTCGAAGCCCTGTTTTACATTCATTCTTGACCGTACTTACTCTGCTGCGAATAGTACTTTTTTAAAATCAAACTCCATACAGTCTTACAGTCAGTCAGTTGTACAGTCGCACACAGTATTCCCTCGACGAGGAAAATGCAAAAATGAGTGTGGAAATTACGAGAGGGTCTCTTCAGAACACTGGAGCGGGCGCGTCGATCACGCACTCTCGTGGTTCTCTCTCTGCGGGTGACGTCAGTGGAGGAGGAGGGCAGCAAGCCAGCAGCAGGAAGAGCGGATTCGTGCCCGATTTCAGCGTCGTACGTTTACTGTTTGATTATTTTAATTAGTTATATTTTAAATGTTGTTTTAATGGTGGGTTGGACTACCGAATCGAATAATCCGTGCGAGTAGTCCATTCGTAGGAGAGCTGAAACTAGCCAGCGCCATGCAAGCTTCGCTTTGTGACGAGAAATATTTTTGCAAACTTAGAAGGATTTATCCTTGTGAATAGGTAGGAGATGCATTGGTAGGAGTGCTGAAGCGAGCGTTCACCACGAAATGAAATTTTTCGATTTTCTCTTATGGAGGATTTGGTAGTCATTTTGTAGTGTGCTTGGCGATACGAATTGCGACAGTTTAAAAAAAAAATGACAGTTTATTTGCAGCGTAGGGTAGGGGTGAGAGATGAAGACCTTGATGTCCTGTTAATGAATACCAAATACTTACGAGTGGTTTGTACGGGGCACTAGCACACCTGGACACACTGAGTATCAATTTTTTTCAATTGGGATTTTTAAAGGAAACGGTTTATGTGGAACGAAGCAGCTAGTTGAATGGGGCCCAAATAGCGAAGTTGTCACGCAAGATATGAAAACAAAGGGAAGCTTTTTTTATTGGGTGTGTGGTTGATTTATTTTTTCGAACATTTCGACGTATTATTGACGCATCAGTGTACGAGAGTCTATCATAGTATTCCTGATACGAGAGTTCAACTCGAAAATTAGGCTTTTATTTAAATTTATTCAGATGATAGATCTGACCACTGGTTAAAGGAAACGTGCGTGTAGCGTAATGATTGTGATTTTTTAAAATGAATTCTGCGTTTATGATGAGGCCCGTTTTCGCCAAATACTAGTTGAAATATTTTTGATGAGGAATTGTGTCACGAATCGAGGCGGGCGTGAGAGTTGGTGTATAATAGCAATGTTGAAACTACAACCCACAAGGACTCGATTGTTTCACTTATTGAGAACTTCATTTTACCCTAAGAAGGGGATGGGGATACGGTGCAATAGTATATCTCTGATGTGTATTGCTTATAAATGGTGAAATTATTTAAAACCCGTTCTCCCTAAGACTGCAGGTAGGATGGCACAACTCGGTTAAAATGGTCGCCGGGAGCTCAAACTTTGGGAGCATGACCCCTAGGGTCAAGAAACTTTTCAACCCAAACCTTGACTCGAAATATCGATTGTTGATCTACCAAATCTGAATTTTTAGAATTGCGAATTCGATATTGAGTAGTAGCTCATTCGAAAGAGCATGAAAAGTTATGTAAGAAACCTTAAGGAAACCAGAATCCATCAACGATGACGTCGGTTAGAGCTCGAGGAGTGAACTTTTTGATCAATTTTGGTAGATCGTGGGATGAACAATTATGAAGATGTAGGTTCCACATCCCAGTTCGAACATATATTATGTAGTTTTCAATTCTGAACAAAATGAGCTACTTTGCGATGCCGATTTTTACGCGGCTCGTACTCAGAATCTCGTTCAACGATGACGCACTTCGGGAAATTTTTTTTACAAATTTTAGATTTCGATATCGCGCAATAGCGCATTCGAAAGAGCATAAAAAGTTATGTAAGAATCTATAAGCATTCCAGAATCCATCAACGTTGACGTCAGCTAGAGCCCGAAGGATGAACTTTTTGATTACTTTTGGTAGATCATCACATAACTAGCCATGAAGATATAGGTTCCACATCCCAGTTCGCACATATATTATGTAATTTTCTATTCTGAACAACGTGAGCTACTTTGCGATGCCGATTTTAGCGCGGCTCGTACTCAGAATCTCGTTCAACCATTACGCTATTCGCAAATTTTTTTCACAAATTTTATAATTCAATATCGAGCAATAGCTCATTTGAAAGATCATGAAAAGTTATGCATGGAACTCTAAGGAAACTAGAATCCCTCAACGTTGACGTCATCTATAGCTCGAGATGTGACCAGCTCGGCTACTTTTGGTAGATCATGACATGAATAGCAATGAAGCTGTAGGATCCACATCCCACCTCGAACATATATTATGTATTTTTCAATGCTGAATAAATTGAGACCCAGAACGATGTCAATTTTCAAGCGGCTGGTACTCAGAATCTCGTTCAACCATGAAGCACTTTGCGACATTATTCATGCATCACGGTTGAACGAGATTCTGAGTACGAGCCGCGCGAAAATCGGCATCGCAAAGTAGCTCATGTTGTTCAGAATAGAAAACTACATAATATATTTGCGAACTGGGATGTGGAACCTATATCTTCATGGCTAGTTATGTGATGATCTACCAAAAGAAAACAAAAAGTTCATCCTTCGGGCTCTAGCTGACGTCAACGATGATGGATTCTGGAATGCTTATAGATTCTTACATAACTTTTTATGATCTTTCGAATGCGCTATTGCGCGATATTGAATTATAAAATTTGTGAAAAAAATTTGCGAATAGCGTAATGGTTGAACGAGATTCTGAGTACGAGCCGCGTTAAAATCGGCATCGCAAAGTAGCTCACGTTGTTCAGAATAGAAAATTACATAATATATGTGCGAACTGGGATGTGGAACCTACATCTTCATAATTGTTCATCCCACGATCTACCAAAATTGATCAAAAAGTTCACTCCTCGAGCTCTAACCGACGTCATCGTTGATGGATTCTGGTTTCCTTAAGGTTTCTTACATAACTTTTTATGATCTTTCGAATGCGCTATTGCGCGATATTGAATTATAAAATTTGTGAAAAAAATTTGCGAATAGCGAAATGGTTGAACGAGATTCTGAGTACGAGCCGCGTTAAAATCGGCATCGCAAAGTAACTCACGTTGTTCAGAATAGAAAATTACATAATATATGTGCGAACTGGGATGTGGAACCTATATCTTCATGGCTAGTTATGTGATGATCTACCAAAAGTAATCAAAAAGTTCATCCTTCGGGTTCTAGCTGACGTCAACGTTGATGGATTCTGGAATGCTTATAGATTCTTACATAACTTTTTATGATCTTTCGAATGCGCTATTGCGCGATATTGAATTATAAAATTTGTGAAAAAAATTTGCGAATAGCGTAATGGTTGAACGAGATTCTGAGTACGAGCCGCGTTAAAATCGGCATCGCAAAGTAGCTCACGTTGTTCAGAATAGAAAATTACATAATATATGTGCGAACTGGGATGTGGAACCTATATCTTTATGGCTAGTTATGTGATGATCTACCAAAAGTAATCAAAAAGTTCATCCTTCGGGCTCTAGCTGACGTCAACGTTGATGGATTCTGGAATGCTTATAGATTCTTACATAACTTTTTATGATCTTTCGAATGCGCTATTGCGCGATATTGAATTATAAAATTTGTGAAAAAAATTTGCGAATAGCGTAATGGTTGAACGAGATTCTGAGTACGAGCCGCGTTAAAATCGGCATCGCAAAGTAGCTCACGTTGTTCAGAATAGAAAATTACATAATATATGTGCGAACTGGGATGTGGAACCTATATCTTCATGGCTAGTTATGTGATGATCTACCAAAAGTAATCAAAAAGTTCATCCTTCGGGCTCTAGCTGACGTCAACGTTGATGGATTCTGGAATGCTTATAGATTCTTACATAACTTTTTATGCTCTTTCGAATGCGCTATTGCGCGATATCGAAATCTAAAATTTGTAAAAAAAATTTCCCGAAGTGCGTCATCGTTGAACGAGATTCTGAGTACGAGCCGCGTAAAAATCGGCATCGCAAAGTAGCTCATTTTGTTCAGAATTGAAAACTACATAATATATGTTCGAACTGGGATGTGGAACCTACATCTTCATAATTGTTCATCCCACGATCTACCAAAATTGATCAAAAAGTTCACTCCTCGAGCTCTAACCGACGTCATCGTTGATGGATTCTGGTTTCCTTAAGGTTTCTTACATAACTTTTCATGCTCTTTCGAATGAGCTACTACTCAATATCGAATTCGCAATTCTAAAAATTCAGATTTGGTAGATCAGCAATCGATATTTCGAGTCAAGGTTTGGGTTGAAAAGTTTCTTGACCCTAGGGGTCATGCTCCCAAAGTTTGAGCTCCCGGCGACCATTTTAACCGAGTTGTGCCATCCACACCCCTGTTTACTTCAGTCTTACGGAGAACGTGTTTTAAATAAATACTGCGCATATCTAAAACTATCCGAATAGTCAAGTGGTACCTACATTTATCATGAATCGAAACATCCGGGCGCGGAGGTGTGTAGTATCAATACTGAAACGACAACTCACAATGTGACTCGACTGTATTTTTGTCAGGTTACCCATATTTTTTCTTTTTAGATTACGGTGTTCGCGTAAGGGAAATTACAGTAACCTCTCGGCTGTATATTACGGTGGCACTCTCCAATCGATCTCTGGTTGCAGACGGTGCTGGACGACTGCACCTTCCTGGAGGTCTCGTGCAGTTCGTGGTTGCGTGCCTTCAAGTCGACTGCTCTCTCTCGGGGTGCCCCCACGAGGTCAGTGGGCGGGACTGGAGGGAGCAGTGCAGTCTGGGCGCCCGCCTGGCTGCTCGAAGCCGCGCGCGGGAGTGGTGACGCGTCGGGTGCGCCAGCCTCGGAAGACACGCTGGAAGAGCTGCCCTTACTCGCGGTCGTCTCCTCCCCTGGACGGAGACGCGGACTCGGAGGAGGCGGCTCGCTGAGTCCCGCCCAAGCACTACGCGCTTGCCAGAGCTCCGCCTTCCTCACCACCACTCCCTACTAAGCGATCGATCGATCAATGACTGTCCGTGTGTAGATTACTGTAGAGATGGACGTAGCCCAGCTTCTTCCTTGTTGTAGCCTAGCCTATGCTTGTAACGCCGTCGTGGCAAGGTTACGAGAAGAATGCAGCAACTGCTTCCTCCCTTTCTTTCCCCTTCTCCCTCTCCCCTCATGACCTACCCCCTCGTCTCAGTTTATGCTAATCTGATGTCTGCTAATTACTCTGTTTTAATTTAGTTATTATTAATTAAGCTATTTATTTCTCTCTAGGTTGTTGTTCACCGATCACGGTCAGTTGTTTCCCCTCTCAGTCCTCTTCAGTCCTTCCAATTCCGATTTCACACCAATTAACAATGTGACATTTCCACCGCCAACCCTCCGCGTGTTTCATTTCTCATTCCTCTCGTGTGCTGTCAATCTGAGATTTACACCTTTCACTTCACCCTTCAGCTTTACCGTATCCCTCACCACATCCCCTCACCACAAGCTTTACCCTCTTAGTTCCTCATCCCTGTTCAGGCTCACGTATGCTTCACTCAGTCATTTCACCCCTTTTCCTATCGTCATGTACCGTAATCCTTCTCCCCGTGTGTTACTGTCCTTCCCTTTGTACATACGACTTTCCGCGTGGAATGAAGTGTGTGTATATTCAATGGAATGGGACACTGAATGGCGAATAACAGTACCGTATCCGGAGAATGAGTAATCGATTTGAAGGAGGGAGAAGCGGAAGGAAAAGGAATGGAAGTGCATGGCAAGCTATCTCACCTGCTATTTGCTGGCTCTGTGCTGTGTGTCTGTTGTTCGAGAACTGTTGTAATGTTCTAGTTATGATTCTTGATCTCAATTGCATGCGATTTCTTCCCGGATGGAAAGAGAGAATAATACAGAGAGAGAGATTCAGTGTTTTTGTAGTGATCGTCGTAGACCACCTATCGATCGATTAGAAGTTTCTATATCGCATCATAATACCTTTGCTTTTCTTTTTTTTTAAGTTTTAAAATAGGAAGCGGGCACACAGGCGCGCTTAATAAATATTAACACCCATTACCAATCCTCATTCAGACATCTGCAAGATGACTTCGCGTTGAAGAGACAAGGACCTCTCTCCAGCAGTCAGCACTCGCTGGTTGAGGTACGGTAGAGATGGCGACCGGGATTACTGTAGGCACGGGAAGATTACGCAACTAACTACAGGCTCCCTCATCGAACGGAGTGAAGCGCCACACCAGCTACATCACACCGCAGGTACTGTAGCTGAAGAATAACAATTATCGATTTCTGCACAACTGCACAATTCCCTATCGCTATGTTACCCTTCTATCACTGGTAGATTTTTTCCTATTCACTATCTATCGATTTTTTAGAATTAACCAGTAGTGAGGTTTTTCTCAGTGGGACAGGCTCACGAATCGGAGAGGCACTTTTGTCTAGATGACATGGGTTACGGTAAGTGCGAGGAGTGACCTTATCTTCTGTGGCTACAGTATCCCCGTGATTGCATTCCACTGCCTTGGTTTCCTGATCACTCTAGCTTAGATTACTGTAGTCACTTTATCCCGATCATCGTTGTGTTGTGCGTGTAGCACTCTTGGTTACGGTACTTTGCTTCCTCAGGATGAAGAGTGTTGATGTCATGCTGTGTACATCCGGAGTCAATTGACGATGCGTGGTGTTGTGTATGTACAGTATCCGAAACATCGTCATTGCAGCACGACAGCATTCGTCGTGTGAAGCGAACAGCGTGCGACGAGTCGAAGCCCCGTTCTGCTTCTGAATCAGAGCACGTCGAACTGCTGTCTTCCTCCATCAGAATCCCCCTGATCGACGACTCTGCCAGATCAGAGAAGGAGTCTCAAGCATAGACCCCCTCCCTTCCTCACTTTAATGCCATCTCTACCCCTTCTGATTTGTAGTTGACAGAACAGTGCTCATTAACCATGCTCAGATCCCTCGCAATCCCTTTCACTTACTTGGTCCTGCGAGAGAGATTCCTTCTGTAGCTGTGATATAGCGCCTCTTCTCAACTCTTCCCTCTTTCAGCCCTCGCACTGTACATTCCTTCTAGACTGATCCCTCTTGACGATACTACCCGAGCTTCTTCAGTTGTGCTCTAGTCAGATACAATTTGTTGTTCTACCGTAGCAAGTCTCTCTCTGCGCCATTTACCAATTCTCGTCCTGTGAGTTACCTCAACACACCCAATGATAGTATGTATTCTACACTCACATTCGATCGTTCAATCAATACACTCAGTGCCTAATTTTTCGTTCACAGCCAAATTGGCTACAGAGTATATTGAAAGTAGTTGATAATCGATTACAGTGATCGATTGTTTATCGTTCTTCCTGAGGAAATGATAAAGTTTTAAATAAATAAAGAGTGAAGTTAAAAATGATCTAGTGTTACTGTAAACGGTATACAGTACACCCAAATAATGTGAGCAGATATACGGTATCCAATAACCGTTATTTGAAAGTCTTATGAATGAGAAAATGAATAGGAATTCATGACTATCAATTGTTCCGTGATTATTCAAAGAATTAAATACTTAATATTGATAAATTAAGAATGAAAAATTTAATTAAAGAAAACAGTTGTACAACCGATGCCGTCAATTGCTTGCTAAACCTAGGACACGGTGTGCATGCACGCACTTTGAAACACAATTTCTCCTTGTTTTTTTTAAATTTTTGTGTTTTACGATCGATTTTCTTTGTTAATTTTTCATTTTCTTATTTCAGAAGATCATATGGAGGCTTCTACGTCATCGGACGCTGAATACAAGATCTCAGCGCTCACAGAACTACATGTGAGCTATCGCGAAATGTCAATTTGATCATTTTTTGTTGGTTTCGTAATTTATCGGTGTTTTTGTTGTTCAGGCTATCGCGGGTCGTCATTTCGGGCAACGAGAGCTCTTGAAGGAGCTGGACGAACGACGGCAGAGAATGCGAGAAGCCGAAAGAGAATTGAGGAAGGATAGGGCTGTTAGTGAATTCATTTGCCCCCTCTTGTTCAATTTATAGTAAACTGTGTAATTCACGTTATCTCAACTCGTTTACTTCTCAACTTCCTCATTGACCTAATGTTAAATGCGATTCTAATGTGTGCTAAATCTATCACTAGTGTATGTAAGTGAAATTCAAGTTCGCGGTTCGAAGAGCGTAATTTCAGCCCCGCACGACATTGATGACATTCGGGCACGGGTCGACCTTCATCGCCCTTCCCACACAGACGGCGTTGAAGATCACCGCCAATGATCGAAAGGTTGGTTCGATTACAAATAACAGAAGTGTGATCAAACGTGATTGTGGTATCTAAACTTCTGAAATCGCATCACTCATGGGCTTGTTAGCGCAAAACAAGATTTCACGGTGTTTTCGCCGTCGAATATCAGTGATCACGGATGTTTCCCGTGTTCCCGATCTCTGACTGATTTCGTGATCGATTTGGACAATTGAGCACGCGCCGCTAATTTGGGCGAATAGAGGTTTGAACTCGACTGGGATCTATGTGAGTACAGTGGAAGAAGAGGCTATTATCATGCATCATCCATGTTTCCCCCCTCGTGTTTTTGTGTCGCGTGTGCCATTAGTGACACTTTCACTGGTAACGGCGGAAAAGAAAGAGCGGGGTGAGAAATGGAGGGGAATAGCTCTGTTGAGAGTTGTTCTAATGATGGTTTGCATCACTGATCTCAGTTCTCCCTCTCTCTTCCGTCTCTTTCTTTTTTCTCACCTTTCCTGCAAGAGGGTTCGCTCAGCACCGATCTATGATGGGAACTGAAAATAGATGGGATTGTGATGAACTGCCATCAAAATGTGTTGTGACATGAGAAAAGAGCGACAATTTCTAATAAAAATACCCGTAAGCCTTGCTCTCGATGCTACAGTACTCTTCAATTATTGATTTTGTAGATGATCGATTCGACGATCGATGAGGTGCGCGAGGAAGTCAAGAAAAGCGCCGATGAACTACTGAAGATGGAGGGGAAATCGGATCTGGAACAACGAGGATTCAGGCTCAAAAATATTCACTCGTAGTTACTGTAGGTATTCCATTGATTCCGTATCCTTACTATTCGTTGTTATCGATCCACTTCCAAGTTATCGATTGTTTCATTCCTTTTTGTCATTGTTGATTGTGGCTCTTGAATGTACATAATAAAGACTGCAGTATTCCATCATCGGACTGTCGTGATGTGTTCGTAGTGTCCCAACCGTAATCCGTTGTCTCCAACGGCTGCAACAGTACCTCAATGTCGTGCGTGTATTGGTGACCGCGTCGTGCATGCGCGTGACTGAGACTAGCTAGGGTATAGTAGAGTGCGATGAGACTGCCTAAAAGGGGGATGAAACGTGTTTCAGCCATCTCATCCTTCGTCTCATCTCTATCAATCGAGAGTCAACTCGCAACTATCCCCTCCCGTCTTGTTAATTACCTCAATTCTCTCCCTTGTTTTCCTCTCTCCTAGTTCCTACAGTATCTGTCCTTATTCATTCTCTGTCTGTTTCTCTGCCGTCTCTCTCACTCCTCCCGCCTCTCTCTCGCTCCTCCTCCTTCGATCTGCTCGAAGGGATCCTACGTAGCGCACACCCATCGCAGTCTGTCTCTCTGCTCGCTCTCCTCGATTCGCACACTCTTTCCTCCTCCCGATCAAGTGGTTCTTCTTACGCCACCTGCAGCTCTAACAGCGCGCGCTCGCTGACTCTCCCCTCACCTTCCCTTGATCTACCTGACCTACCGTAATACGGTAGCATGCAAGAGAGCATATGGAAGCAGCGGCGGTGAGCTTATCGATTTTTCGTGAAGCGTGAATTTATGAGCTTGTTGTGTGCATAGCGGGGGTGGCTTATCGGAGCTATCCTAGTCTGTTTCGTGCTTTTCTTGCTTATCAACGCTATCGCCCTGATATCGGTCTTCAGTCTTCAGTCGATAGCGACCATTGTGCCCGCAGAATTCCAAGAATTTTTGCCGGTTTAAGTGATTTTCGACGGATTTTTCACTCGTAGTGATGCAATCACTGTGCATTTTGTAGAGTAAGACGCGCGTGCTCTATGTTTGCACTGATTTTCGAGAGATTCTTCCTAGTGAAGGTTTTCCACGCCGTTCGATTGCCAGTACTCGCCAACGATTTCTTGCCGACCTTTGCAATTACCCCTCGAACGGATTCTTCTCTCTTAGATTCACTCGATTCTCGAATTCCTGGGGAATTTCCCATTATTCACTCAGTTCTAAATGACACCACCACTCGAATCCGCGTCATCCTTCGTACAATGTCGGAATTCCCCCCCCCCCGCTCTGCAAGAAAGATTCCGTGAATTGATAGCATAACCAATCACAACTGTCGATCTCTGATAGATGACTAGCACCGTCTGTGCTTGTATGCGCTACTGCTTCTAAATTTGGAGAGTATACTCAGTCAATTGACGAAGTAAACAATGAGATGTGCGCACGCTCCTTTTACTCAGTGTTACTTCTTTCCCATTTCGTTCCTGTTCCGGCTCTGGCCGCACCGTCTCTTAATTCGAATTGCGGGGCCGAATTGGGAACGTGCCGAGGCGGAACTGCCGAAGAGGACAAGACCAAAGATCAGATTTCGACGAGGACGAAAACAGCGATCGACAGGCACACAAATGAGCGCCGTTCTCGTGATTGAGAATAGGCTCCGCCCCCTCGACCCCATATTCGATCACATCTTGGCCATTGGTAGCCATTGCGATACACAGCAAGTTGTCGTCCATTGATCATGAAGGTCCTGCTCACCAACTTTGTTTTCACGGAGTTTTTCAAGATCCAGCCCAAGAAGGTGGATGATACGAACGAACGGTGAGCTGAATTTAGCGGGGGTAATGTCATACGAGGGTAATGTCGTCAATGAAATAATGCAAGCGCAATCGATTGTCCACCGAATAGAGCTGCTCATAATAATTAATTGTTCTAATGATTCATAGTTCGCGTCGAATCTTAATCTGACTCGTGTTTTCGATCTCCTTGGTTTTATTGGTTCATTGGGTGTTCTCTCGACTGATTCGCTTCCGATTAAAAAGACGAATCATGCAAATCGGCAGTGTTTAGTGCTCGTAGTTCTCTTTTCTCATTGCTCTCGGTCGCACTGTGTTCCTACCCTTTCCTTTCTACTTCTCTTAAGTTCTACCATGGGAGATCTATGTTTCGCACATCAATATCTTCCACTCGTGTCCCTGTAATTGTAAGAATCCCGTTTCTTTCTTCCTGGCAACCCTCGGTTTCTTGTCTGTTTCACTTGCTGAAGTTCTCACGAGTGTTGATTCTGACTTGATGGTCTTTAAAAAGTAATTTATCATAAAATGCGTGGCACGAATTACCCACCATCTCGCTACTATTGCTAATCACGTCAATCACTCCCATGACTCACGCAATATCTACCGTTCTTGTCTGTAGGTGGGAACTAATCAAGATCGTCATGGATAATGAGAGTGACTCAACTGATTCATGATGGAAATGAGTGGCGAGAAAGAGATGAGATAGATGCTTATCTGATATCGAAGAGGGCGAGGGAGCTCGATACAGTCGGCAGATCCCTCCAATCGTACAGTTGTGCCCGTGAACCATCCCTCTGATTCCCTTGTTTTCATCCCTCTCAATCCGATGCCTTCCTCTCATCGATCTTCCACCCATCTGGTCCTCTCATGTGCTTGCCGTGTAGCCTGTTTCTGATCGGTTCCAACTTGGATGCTCTCCCCCTTCTTCTCTTCTCTATTCTTGGCTATTTCGGGTGCTTCCGATCTGCTGATTACGCCTTGTTTTTTCTCCCCGATCATTCATTCTTTGTGCCGGTAGGGGCGATAATTCGGCACGCACTGGGCTATTTTAAGCAGTGATGCAGCAGGTTGCATTAGATTAGGATGATGCATTGCTATTGTGGTCGATGAAATGATGATTATAATGAGACTAGATGGTTCATTGATTTGCGAATGAGAGGGTGCATGAGATACCCTTAATGTATTTGATGGAGGATGTTTTCAGTGGAATTGATATTAAGAGGCCCGTTAGAATATTGATAAATTGTTGTAACTCTGAACACGCAAGTGGTGCGCACAATTGTGAATTTTGACAAAAAATATTGAATTTTCCTGGATGAATAATTTGCGACATAAACACTAGAAATTATGTGATTAATCCAGTTAATATTTTTTAAATATATTTTTCTTGCAGAAAAATGGAGGTGGACGACCGGTTCGACTTCGAGTCGGTAGATGAAAATTGGGATGGAGGAACGGAGGATCCACTCGACACCATCGGGCCTTCCTCCTTCAAGAGAGGAACGAAGTGGAGAGACGATGACGAATCGGGACCACCCAGTATCGCAGGTAGGTCTGGAGGGAGAGTTTGTTACGGTACGGTACGGTATGAGTGCAGAGCTGCAGGAGTAGAATGCGGATGATCGTCGTTGATTTTAATCTGCCGTAGGTCATACAGAGCAGTGGAGTATGGAAAGTAGGGATAAAAAATGAAAACATACATCGGAAAGCACTGACGGGGTTACTGTGTGGAATGGTGAGAGTATAGTGATTATTGTGTTTATTTTAATACATAATATTAATCGAGTTCTTCTCAGGCGAGAAGAACATCTCAAGTCCGTTCCGTCGCGGTCTCCGCTCGTCGAGTTCACTCACGAGAGTCTCAGCTATTATAAGAAGGCCAGTCCTTTTTGTTTTTGGTTTGCAATTAGAGTAAACAAACACAGTTAAAAAGTAAAAGTGCGTTGAAGCACCGATTAGAATAATGCATTCATATATTGTAGTTAAGTTTAATCTACAAGCTTTTTTCATTCAGAAAAAATATCGACAACAATAATAAATAATCGATTAAATTCAAATTAAATTATCTTGCCAATGTTCTTTGATCTTTCGGGATTGATCTTTGATCTCTGCAGGTCTCTCCGTCTGCCCTCTCGGACCAGCTTCCCCTCATTCGACCCCGAACCAATGGATAATGTGAGTGGTCAACAATATATTTTCCTCTTTTTGACACTTAAAACAGAGTTTTGAAAGAAATTAAAATGCCTATGCTGGACCTAGATTTGCGCCCTGAATGGATGGACGAGTGCTCGTTTGATGCCCGCAGATTACACCGAATCAGATTGAGAGGGGGGAGGGATTGGAGGGACATCCCCGACCCGAGAGAGACGCAATTACGTGCACTGCGAGGGTGGAGAAGTGTAAGACGGGGAGGAGGAAGGGCAGAAGGAGGGACATCCGGAACTGGCGAATCGGTGTTATATGTAGGAGCTATGATGTGACAAGCGAGGACTGCTTTGATCATTCGTCTATCGTGCCTAAAAATGAAAAATCTATAACATTTTGGTACGGTGGTTCAATGACAAGCAGTGATCCTGTTCCTTGATCTCTTAGACATGGTTTATTTTTCTCCCTTTACGTCACACTCCCTTCTTCAAAATAGTCTCCCTCCTCCCACTCTACTCACTAGTACTCATAGCGGAAGACAACTGCCGAGTGAAGAATGCTGATGAATGAAGCCCTTGGGGAGAATTGGCAGTAGTTGGAGAGAGAGGGGGAGGGGGTTGATGGAGGGAAGGAGGAAATGGCTGCTGCAGCTGCAAGGGCTGCAGAACACTCCAATTAATATGATTTTATTTACTTCCACCCCGAGCTCCCATTGTTCTACCAGAACATTTGAGGAAGATGAAACCTCGCGGGAACCTCGTGTCACCGGGTCTGGGATTTTGTCATAATGTAAGGAGAGCTCGCAATATCTTGACTGCGCTATTTGAGAGGGGAGCAGTAGTCGGGCCCTTGTGAGGTAACGAGAGAGGGGAAGAGAAGGGAGGCTTCAGAATCGATGAGAGAGTGTGTAAGGGTGAGAGAGGGAGGGAGGGGTTACGCGCCTGAGGCAATGGAGGAAGTGGAGGAGAGAGAGAGAAGGGAAGAGGCTGGCAGAGCGGAAAGACAAGAGGTCTTCCGCGAGTCTCCCGCGTGTGCGAACTATTCGACCCCCACTGCCTGCAATCTGCGACTAGAAGGAGAGCGATGAAGAGGGAGATGGTGAGTGAGGGAGAGAGAGAGAGGGCAGGATGGGAAGGCAGATCAATGGATTTATGCCACGGGAATAGGTGTAGTTTTTGAAAGAAGGATAGCTAATCCATTAGAGCTAACCAGGGTTCAAGACCTCAAATGAAAATTGTGAAACGCGCATTCGAAGGTTTATCTTTTTTGTCGAGTATCTTGTCCCTCGCATGCAATTGAGTTGTTATTGCGCACGGTGAATGACTTAAAATATAATATTTTTAGTATTTTTAAATTTTATATTTAATTGTCATTATTCTCTGTCAGTTGGTGGACGAAGAGGGCGGTCCTCGATTCACGGAGTGGACGGATCTCCGTCTGTTGACCTACCCTGCCTACCCTGGACGACTCGAGGAGATCAGGGAGAATCGGAGACTTGGCAGAACTGTCAAAGTGAGTGCAGATTTCTCTTCTTCACATTCTCTCTTTTTGTGGTTGGGGAGATAGTGACTGGAGAATGGTATGGAAACAGTGGAATACGCATTGGAGTCTAGTGAATGTAATCAAATACGATGTGAAAGAAAATATTGGGGTTTATATGTGACCAGTGATTTGTGGTTGCGGAATTAGTACAATGTTCGTGTGGGCCACTTGTATTTGATTCACAGCAGATTTTGAGCGGAAATAAATTTAAATACTTCTGAATAATTTGACCGTTGTTAGAGATTCGATGAAAAGGAAAAATGATTGAATGTGGAGTTAAAACGGGAAACTGAATTTAATAGTTCACCGGTGAACTGTGGTTGCAGCATTAGTACAATGTGCACATGGGTCGCTTGTACTCGATTGTGCACAGATATTCAGTAGCAATAAAATATTTCTGTCTGGACCGTGGGAATTTTAAAGGTCCGATAAAAGGTGTTAGTTTGGTTCCCCATTTTTGCAAATTGATTTTTGATTCCAAAAGTGGTGTCGTGTTTGGACCTCGGGTCGCGGATTGGTAGTCGACTTGCAGTGGGGACTAACAGGGAATGTGTACGTTGGGGAGTGGAATCCCGAAGGAGAGAAGGCTGCGTGTAGTGTAAACTATTGAAGGGAAAACTACCGACTGCCGATATTCCCGCTTCGGACAATAGCTAGAGGTTTCTTGTAAAAGCTACTGGAATAAATGAGATTGGAGTGTTAATATTTCCTTTACAACACAACAGTGAACATATATTGGGAGGTAGAGTGTTTTAACGAACCACGGGACGTCGGGGTAGATCAGAGTTTGCTTAGCTGCACGTGTGAATCCTCAATCAACAGAGTAATGGATCGATTCTCGACCAATTTCATTCTTACTTTTTTCCGTTGGATCAACAGTGCAAACGTGTGTTCTGCGGTCTTTTTACGATAATTGGCTGCGATCTCTTCCTTATCAAACTTTCATATCCTGTTCGGCCTTGCCGCACTTTCACTCGAGGGTTCAGAAAGAGGGAGAGAGGAGTGACCAGCGGGGAACCCCTCGGAACCAGCCCTCCACCCTCTTTCCCTATTTTTCTGTTCTCAAACTTATCATCCCGATTTCATCAAGAGAACTGAGACAATTATCTGATTAGCTCCGCCCCTTCATCTGATCGTAGTTATAGAGGTGCTTTTCATCATATTTTTCTGGAGTCAGGACTCCCGCGCGCGAGCTTGCATTCGGCCTGTCGAATACGTCACACGAAAAAATTGCGAATTTTTAGGTGTAGGAAAACTGATTCTCTCTTTTCTCCATGCACTTCCTCTTTCATTAATCAGGTCGCGAAAAAAATCTACGTGAAAAGCGAGGGAGTATTGTTTTCGAGAGAGGGGAAAATGAAGTAAACAACAACATGTTTTATTTTCTATTTTTCGAAAACGACGCTCTATCCTCTTTTCCTTTCAGACAGGCCGATTATTTCGCAAATATGGGTTCCATATTTATATTTCCGTTTCACTCCACCACCTTCTCATCCTTATCACCCCGATTTCATCAAGAGAACATAGGCAATTATCTGATTAGCTCCGCCCATTTATCTGGTCGTGGATATAGAGGCGCTTTTCATCATTGTTTTCTATTCCAGTGGCACTAGGTCGGATGACAACTATTTCGTAAGGCCGCCTTTGCTATGTCAAAGCGGCATTACGAAATAGTTCTCATCCGAGCTAGTGTCGTTTTATTCTCTGAACCGATACATTCGTTGTCATTGATTCCTCGCTTTCCCTCTCAGATTCTCGCCCTAGGTATATTTGTGCTCGATCCGAGAGTGTCAATGGCTGTTTCGTGCAGTGAGAGAGGCCCTTTCTTCCTCGCACTTTTAACTTCCTGGTGAATGCACGTTGCGCTATTGTTTCATACGCATGGTATAGTTGTTTCGACCAATAACACTGCGCATAGCTGATTCATAAATCAAATATTGTTTATTTTTCGATGTTTGAACCTCGCTCTTAAATCAGAAAGCTTGCTCGTATAATCAATTCCTTTTCTCGTCTCACAATGTGTTTATCTCCCGTTGTTGATTGCGTGATCATGTTGATCCCCCTGAAGGATGTCCTCCTCCACTCCACCCTACTCCTCCTCTCGTCGTTTCTCCTCCACTTCCTTCATCTCACTCGATCGTCGCTTCTCTCTCGACTCCACTGACTCGGGCATCTTCACTGACTACTCTTCCATCGTCGATGAGGACGAGGCGTTCTCCTCGGCCGACTGGCGATTCCTCGACGACAACGACGTCAGTCCGGAGCTCATCCAGGAACTGCGAAGATGGGGATATCCCAGTGTGTCGGTACGAGTGCCTCCGTTCCTCGGGCTCCCTGCTTACCCTATGGATTTTTAGTAGACCTAATAAGGCATCAGTGAAACGGGGAAGGAACGGGCTCAGCCAACCTCGAGGGGATCGCTGACTTCTCTCCGTTGGTTGAGTGAGGCATAGGTAAACTTGGCACGTGCGATGGAGTGGATCTCCTGACTCTTTCCATTCTCTTGTCGATGGGAGAGAGGAGAGAGTGAGATGATTGTTCGTTCACTCGCACGCTCCTCTTCTAGGCGAGAAGTCGCAAACAATGGGGGAGTCACCAGGGGGAATAAGGGTGAGGGACCCTGAGGTAGGAATAGGGAAGTGGCTAGTCAGCTGGGGTTGGTTCCCCTTAGCAGTTCAACGAAACGAACTGATTTGAAATGTACGAAGAGAATATGGGCAGACGATGAAACTCAAGGTTGGTTGTCATTAGGTGCTGAACACTAGAGGGAGTGGTGAAGTTGTCAAGACTAACAGGCCAGCGTTGGGAGATTTATGACTACTGTAATCGCCAATGTTCCAGGTGAAACAAATCGTGCGCAAAGCGAATTGGCCGGCGAGACACGAAGTTCGCAAGGAGCTGTGGAGGGAATTGTGCAAGTGAGTTATCGTAGCGTTGGTTAGGAGGGTGGAAATATATCTGTGATATAGTAACCGTCCTGATATATGGTATGCGTTGTATCGTACTGTAAAGATGTATGTCCATTGCAGGGACAAGTCGTACGATGCCTCGATTACGGTATTCAACGACGAGATGTCAGCGCAGATATTGAATGAGGGTGAGCATTATCGATTGATTGGTATACTTACTTACTTAGATACTTAGAAGATCCATCTTCAACGGCCGGTGCCGCGTGGATCACAAGTCCGCCAGTCTTCTCTATCGCGTGCCCGCGTGGTCCAATGGCGGTAGGGGGCTCTCGTAGCGGAAGATCTGGTGGATCGTCCGGTGCTGTAGGGCAACTTCGCGTACTCCTCGATCGAATCTCTCCATCTGGCGGGTGGTCTTCCTTGTGGGCGAGTGAGATCGGGAGGAGGGAACCACTGCGTGACTCTCGTAGACCATCGATCGTCGTCTCGTCTCAGTACGTGTCCAGCCCAGCGATGCTTCGCTCTCCTGATGTAGTCGACTGGGTCGGTGAGGAGGGAGAGGCGTCGGATATCTTCGCTGCTTCGGTTCGCTTCTCGCATCGTGTGAAGGCTCGTCCCGACAAGTGACCTCTCCAGAGCACGATGAGTAGTCTGCACGAAGGAGAGGACTGTCGTCGTTAGAGGCCAAGTTTCGGCAGCATAGCAGAGGGCTGGAAGGACGTGAGAGTCGAAGAGAGAGGCGCGTAGCTTCGCATCTTGGAGTTGCGATGTGACCTCTCTGATGCTCCCGAAGGCGGCCCAGGCTGCTCTCTTCCTCCTCAGAAGCTCCGTCCGTAGGGATCCGTCACAACGGAGCTCACGTCCGAGGTACACGTATGAGTCCGTCTCCTCGAGTGGGTCACCGTGGAGGGAGATGGCGGGGCCGGGACACCACTCGTTCTTCATCAATTGGGTCTTCTTTCGGTTGATGGAGAGACCTATCTTCTCTCCTGTCTCGGCTAGCTCATTCAGCATCCTTTCCAGAGTTGATGTGTCCGTCCCGAGTAGTACGATGTCGTCGGCGAAGCGAAGATGGGAGAGGTTCTTCCCGTCGATGGTGACTCCGACTTCGCTCCAGTCGAGATCTTTCATGCAATCCTGCAGGGCGGCCGTGAAGAGCTTGGGGGAGATCGTGTCTCCTTGCGGTACTCCCTTGCCGATTGGAATGCGAACAGGCCGGTCGAATGGCTTCATCTCGGTGTAGCAACCGGAATTCAGCGACTCGAGGCACTGTACGTAGGAAGAGTCGACTCCAGATCGGGCAAGGGCATTGAGCACTGCCGGCACCTCCACGCTGCCGAAGGCCTTGCAGTAGTCGACAAAGACTAGGCCGAGTGGAAGGTGGAACTCTCGATGGTGTTCGATGATGGTGGACAAGGTGTGGATATGGTCGATGCATCCAAACCGGCGGCGGAATCCTGCTTGCTCAACTGGCTGAGCATCGTCCAACGTCCGTTCCATTCGCGTAACAAGCACCTTTGTGAAGAGCTTGTATGGAATGGAAAGAAGGGCGATCGGGCGGAAGTTGTTGAGGTCGGCGTGGTCTCCTTTCTTGTGGATGAGGAAGGAGTTCGACCCTTTCCACTGGCTGGGGAAGTCCATGTTGGCGAAGTAGCGGCTAAATCGGCCGGCAAGGAGAGAGTGGAGAGGGGGACCACCGTTGCGAAGCATGGCTGTGCTGATCCTGTCGGGGCCGAGTGCTCCATCCTTCTTCGTCCGGGATATGGCCGATGGGAGAATGGCCAGTGGAGTGGTTGGCGGAGGGGTAGGGCAGCGGGGAACTTGGGTGTCCGATCGAAACAGGTCCGAGTAGAACTCCTGAATCCTATGCTCCATCGCTGAGCGGTTCGTAATCGGCTCTCCATCTCGGCCCAGCACTGCGTCCATCGGCGTTCGTCCCTGGTGGAGAGACTGCTTCGCCTTCTTGAGTGATCTCTTCTCTTCGGCGGCCTTCAGCAAAACTCTCTTGCGGTGCTCCTTGAGGTCCAACTTGACTGAGGCCTGGCACGTCCGATGTGCCATCACCTTCTCGAAGGTAGAACATGTAGGGTCTCGGTTACATTGTCCTCTTCTCTGGATCCAGAAGCGAGACTTCTCTGAGAGGCGAGGAGGAGGAGGGACGGGAGGGATTTCCGCTCTTCGGGAGCACTCCTTCAGCCCAGTGGCTAAGAGGGAGTAGTCCTTCGAGGGATCGGGGTCCGTTCTCCATTCGTACTTGCGGATGGCTTCCTCGTATCGAAGGGGATCAATATCGGGACGGGGCGTCTTCCTCTTAGAGTATCTCCAGCTCTTCTCAATCTTCACATCCAGGCGAATCCGTACACGGACGAGTCTGTGGTCGGAGGGGAATGTGAATCCACTCACGACCGAAACGTCTTGGGCCATCCAGCGGCGATTTGTGATGAAGTGGTCTAACTCGAGACGGGTCTTTCTGGCTTCTCCCGCAGACTCCCATGTCCATCGCCTACTCGACTTCTTCTGGAAGAAGGAATTGGCATGGAAGGAGCGCATGGAAGGAGGGAGCATATGCGGAGGTGTTGGTCGTTACGGGGGGTTCGAGGGTGCTCGAGGGGGTCCTGGCGATGTTCTGAGTAGTCCAATTGGATGGCCCTGCCCCCTTTGTACCGAGCGACATCGTACACGGGCAGGGAGGGGGCGCGGAGGACTCGGGCGGGTGGGGGGACTTGTCGCAGCCAGTTTGGTGCTCTGTTTACCCTAACTTATCCGAGCTAGGGTTTAGTTGGGGCCGCCCGTACACATCAGTTTGCAAGGCCCATGTACTGCGTGAGCGTTTAGCTCGTTAGCACAACACTCGTAGCAATAGAAGTTGCCGTGGACCCTTACCCCGCTGTGAGGTGAGCAATGTAAAGGATTGGTATACGTGCTTACCATATGTTCTTTCGCCGATAGATAATAATCGCTGATGTAGCTTATCACTTCAATTGATAGAGAAACAGACGGAAAGTGCAAGAGAACTTTGTCCCTTTGTGAATTATGATAAGAGATGGTTGATAATAGTGACGATGCCCGAGGGGAGACTGATAGAGAAGGGATAATGGAGAGATAACAAGGAGAAGAACGATAGCTGATCCCCACCAATAATATTTTTGTTCACGCGAGTGTTCTCTATCTTATCGGGCGAACCTAAAATTTGGCGAATTAGTGAGAATCGTTTGACCGAAAAGCGACGGGTGCCATTTGATTTAAATTTAAAGATTGCCACAGAAGTAGTTTAATTGCCGCCCAATCACACTATGTCCTGCTCGATTTCTCTTGATAATTGTTGTGGACATTAAAGTTTGTACACTAGCTGTGGAGATATATTACTGTGTGTTGAAATGGTGGTCAGGTTATGGTTTTTCGCCGTATCTCATACGTCGTCATCTGTATCTCACTTTCCAATGCTCGTCTCTCTCAGCTCGCACTCGCTCTCCGTCGTTCCTCTCTCACGAAGGCGCAGTCGTCAACAATTTCTCGCTCACTGAGGACGGAACCGTCCGGTGAATCTTCTAGCATTTGTTATATGTTATTAATTAAATTAATAATTTTATTTTCGAAATAATGGTAAATATTTTAAAAAATTATTCCGCAGAGAAAATTGTGAACCGTCATATCCAGTTGATTAATAGCAAATCCTCCCTCTCGCAGGTTGATCCGAATGCTCGCGATGATCGAGCAGCTGCGACCGGACATCTCCTGCGCCCCGGTACGGTATTTTATTGATTTTTGTCAGCAGGGTATAGTACATTATTGACTGGGAGAGATGGGTTAACGATTTCGATGGAGATAGCTCGATCACGAAATTTTATCGATTGTGAGGACATGCATACTGTAGTTTATGGATTTATGGAGCTATAATTGTATACTATCCCCTCCAAGCATATTTTTAAACAGTCATTGCAGATCAAGAAACCTGTCGACATGATAATTTTTAAAGGGCATTTTTTGACGCGACTGTGCTGATTAGGGTTTCGAAGTCGGTCTTTAGTTTCTCGCTGTTGACCATTGTCAATATCATTGCTTCGATCACTTTATAAATTATTCTAACCTTTTTTTGGGTTTTCATCTGCTGAATGCGCTGTTAGGATTGGTAATTTTCTGATTTTGAACGGAAAGATCTAAAAATTAAAAATCATTGTTGGAGAGTGCAGCGTAAGGGAAAGACGAGGGTAGCACTCGAAAGTTATAACCCATTTGATAATTTCCTTGTTTTGCAGATCATGTACCCGCTGTGCGCCCTCTTCATGCACTACATGGACGACCAGGACGCGTACGCCTGCGCACAGTACCTCTCGAGGAGGGTACGGTAGTCAATTGATTGATCGACAACTTATTTCCCTCAAATGTTTTTCCCAGGAGATGGGGAAGCGAGAGAGAGTAATTGCTCTTCCCTCTGCAGGGTCAGGAACGCGATCCTCCCGTGCATCTCCTCATGTCGCAGACGCAGTGGGACGCCGCCCCGCACGTGCTGCTGCAGCTGGTGAGGAAGATAGATTATCGATTTCATGGGTTACTGTATCGATTTGGTGGACCTTTCGATCAAGTAGAAGATATGTGCGTATCGGTAGGTGAACGTGTGACTTTAGTAGTAGGTCAGGCGTGTGAATCCAATTGTCTCGGATAATGATCTAAACGTGAGGAGCGAATGTTGCCTCCATGGTGGAGAACACGCTCGACGATTTTTCATTGCATATCATAGCGCCAATGAGTCCCGATTAATTTTAATTTGTTTACACTCGGCAACCTGTGAACCATTGAGCAACGTGGAGTCGTTCATATTTAGTACGAGTATTAAGCACGAAACAGACGGGTGTGCGAAGTCTTTTCCATCGCGCTTTTCTTTGAGAAATGATTGTTATTTATTTTGACACTCGTTTGACGGGTGAGAGGGTGTAGGAATAGGAGGGCTACAATATTCTGAAATTTGATGAACCACAAAAAATCAATATGTTACCGTACTCTGCAGATCAAGAAGCACAAGCCGAATGCGTACGCGCTGCTGAAGAAGAAGTGCGGGACGAGCGACGATGAAGTGCTCGTGGAGGCGGTGAGAAGATTATTGATTGGCTAGGAGAGGGATACGGTAGCTATATGGGGGGAGATTCAAAATGTTTGTTTTGCAACTATATGAGGAGACGTTATTGTTGTTCTTCCAAAATGCTGAAGTTATGATCGAAGTGAGACTCAAGATCACGTGGTCTCTGAAGATTTCTCTTAACTGCTTTCTTTTTTTTCGAAAAGTGAATAACTGCTAAATTTTAAATTAGTGATAATATATTTATTTTTATTTTTTTTTTTTGCAGAGAATATTGAAATGAATAATTCATCGCTAAGAAACGGTGCATTTGCAACGGTAACCTGACGGGGGATGATATATTTCACTTGCCCTTGTAATCACTCATCGTTGACGATGCGATGAAACTCGAGTGGTCATTGCTCTTCTTGCAGATGGTGGAATGGAAGCAGTGGCTCTTCCAGTATCTCCCCCTCTCGCACATCGTCCGCATCGTCGACTGCTTCCTCGTCGAAGGTCCGTCACAGGATGAATTATGGCAAATCTGTTAGACGAGGGAATTAACTGCGTTCTGAGTAGGGACATATTTGCATGTTTTTTGCGCGTACAAAGCGTCAGTAATATCGCCTGTTAAACAAAACTCGCTATCAAGAGTGTTGTTTGAAACAGAAACCTGCAGTGCGCGAGTGATCTCTATTATTCCGATACTAGTGACCACAATCACTTGTTGACGGTCCCTTCGCCTCCCTCTGCGAGTTCACTCCCTCTGACTATTCTGATCTCATTCCATTCCCCATAATGACGATACCTCTCATTGCTCCTCTGCAGGCCACAAATTCCTGCTGCGAGCGGCGATTGCTAACGTCTACATGTGGAGTAAAGTGAACAAGGTATGCGAAGAGGGAAACAGGAGGGGATCTCGTGAAAACATGAGTCATTCTCGATACCAATCCTCTCCCGTGTATGGATCGGTAATTTTAGATAAACAAGAATGAATGTTTTCTGTTCTAGCTTTATTCTGTCAAGTTTATCATGTTACACGCGTGTTTCACCGTGTCAGCTTAATTGTTGAGAAACAGATAGTAATCTAACCTTATGCAATTCCCTATGAAATCTCAATATATGGCTTAGTATTAACTTCATGGATATTTATGTTAAGGTCATTCAGTATCTGCCAGGCAGAGTGCTCAGTTTATCGATCGATCTATTACCGTACTCTGCAGAGCAAGGCGGGCCCTGCAGAAGGACGGACGGAGGCAGAGCGAATTGCAGCGGTGAAGCACGAACTCAGCCAGTGTGCCGCCCAATGCCAGGTACGGTAACCGGGGTGCACTGTGGGAAGGGATTACTGTAGATAACTGATGGCTCAATTATTCTTGAGATTTGGTTTTGAGGGAGAAACGAGGGGAGTGCATAGATTTGGTCATTTACCAACCTGTTGAAACTTTGGCGCATCAGGCACCTTAATCGTGTAAATTCACATTTCATAGATGTATTTTATTTACAATAGATAATTGAGTTTGTCTGCAGTGGATCTCTGCTTTTCCGAATGATGTTGTGACTACAGTGAAAGGTTGTCGAAGCAGGGAACTAGTGCAGGGGGACGACTCATAGTGACATTACTCACTCGATTCTTCGGCCTTTCCTCGCCCATTCTTCCCCTTCCTCCTACAATTGATCCTCCTTCTGCAGCTGCTCTGTTCCCTCCCCCTCTTATTGTGACTATACTACCCCCCCCCCAACAATCGCCCGATTCAATATCACTAAACGCGTCAGAGAGAATTCAATACCGTCCGTCATCTGAAAAGCGAACGGCGCAATTCTTTTGATCGGAATTCTGTAGTGCAACCTGTGCTTTTCGTCGTTGGTCTCTTGGTACAGTCTGCGCAGCCATTCTGCAGTGTAGGGAGTAGATTGCGCGAAGTGAGATGTAGTCTTGATGCAACCTGAAATGAGAGATCAGGGTGAAACGAGAGAGTGCCTTGGAGCGAACGGGAATTTCGGCCGATCCGGTCACTCTATTTGCCCTCCTTCTGAATGCGCGGAAGGGCGCTCTCTCTTCGTTTCCAGCACTCTCTCGCTCGCTCTAACCGTGAGAGAGTGTCTGCGCTCTCTCGCTCCGTAACACTCTCTCGCTTACCAATACTAATTAGAGAGGGTGTGGTAGGGTGAGGGCGAGGGGAGTGCCCGATGGCTCTTCTGTAGTGGAAGGAGGGAACAGCAAGCACTGGCTGTATTTGGCTTCCGGAGTGGGTTGACCACGTGCCCTCCTCCCTTACTTCCACTATCAGTGCACTGTATTTGCGCTTTGAGGATAGGTCAGTTACTACAGATAGTATTTGATTTTCCATTGATTTACGTAGATTTTAATTTATTTGCGTTTGGGCACCCAGCACATTCTAGTTGCGCACTCAGGTTAAGTGAGGGTGTAGCTTCGATCGCAGGTATTTCTCAAGTTACCCATCGTGATTTGACAGAACGATGGAGACTTGAGAAATATCGAAACATCGTGCATTGCGGATTCTAGAGGTTTACATTGGATTTTAATATTGCGTCATCATTTGATTAGCAGTTGCGCATACGGGTGAATAATGCTAGAAATTTATTAGGTTGATATTTCTCAAGTCTACCATCACTTGTTCATACAACGATGGAGACTTGAGAAATATCGAAACCCAGCGCATTCTAGTTGCGCGATTAACTGAAGTCTCATGGTATCTGCAGTATTTAATTACATTCGGACGAAATTTTCACAAAACAATATTTGATTTTGAGAGAGACGAGTCTGTATTTTACGAATATAAATTTGATCCTTCTAATATCGGCACGAGTTGAGATGTTGAGGCCTTAGGCAAAGCGTCGGATTACCTATTAGTAGAGTCAGACGGCGGTCATTCAATTCCATTAACTGCCTAATCATCTCTTGTATCTCATTTCTCTTGGTTGTCTGAAAGCTGTCAGTCAGCCCCCCCCCCCTTACTTTCTCGGTCATCTTCTACTAGAAAACGCTCCAGAATTTTGTAACAAATGGACCCGATTAAGGTAGGCGTGGGCTTAATTGAAACGCTAATTATACTAAATAATTACTCAATTAAGGTGAGCACGGAGACGTTCATCGAGATGGCAGTGCTCATCAAGAACCTCAAGAGTGCAACCATCGCACGACTCCAGACGACCTTCGAGAAGAAGGTGAGGGGGTAGCAAGGGATGGGAATGGATTGGATTACGATAGTGAAGGTGGATGTATTGATTAGTTGTTGAGATAGAGAGTGAAACAAAATCGTCCAAGTGTGGAGGAGACTAGGTTTGTAGAAGAGACGAAACCAAGATACACAGGTAGTGCAGTAGCGAGTATATACCTCCTCTTTGGTTCTGTTCGGGCACTTTGTTTATTTTGTATATTATACTGCATATTTTGAAGCATCGAGTATAGTTATTTTCAAACGTTCGTCTCGCTTCTAATGACATCACACTGGATTTTCTCTTAAAATCATGATCTTTGATGACAGATCGATAGCATCGCGTTCAACAACAATTGAATGTGATTACTTTGACCTGATAACGAGACCGCCTTATTACCTGATCCCTTGTTCACGTCTCTTGTGGAGAATATTACGGAAAACGTCTAGAATTCCTGCCATACACTCGACTACCGTAATCCTCTGTCAGGTGCGTGAGTCGACGAATCGGGACAAGGGTCGTAAGCAGTCCTCGAATGTCTACTGCTTCACCGCGCCTTTCGAGTCGTCCATTCTGGGCAGTTCGATCGCGACGAAGATAATGTCGAGGTGAGGAGAAGTTGCGAGGAGTCTATCATGACAGATAAAACGAGAGCTGTGGTGGAGTGGTGGGCATTTCAATTTCAATTTCAATTTATTTATCCACCACGAGCAGTGCTCGAAAGGGTAGGTCACAAAAATTGTAACAAGTGGGCACGTTTCTAAAATTTAATATGAAATCCTTTAAAACGTTTTAAATAAAACTCATTAAAAATGGGTACGATTTATCACGGGTCTCCTGTAAAAGTGTAGGAAAACTGGCCCGTTTTGCTACTAGGAAATATTTTTTTCTCAGATTTCGATTAAACTTGGTTGATGGACACCATTGGGGGTCAGAAGAAGATCAATCCACTTATTTTGGTGAAATCTGCACATTATCGATTTTTGTGATCTACTGCGATAAATTGACGTCTTTCAGTCAATTTTGATCGTACAGAGAACTTCTTTTTTGCATTTTGTTCAAAATCGAGAGATCTACAACTTCCTCAACGTAGGACCAACGGCCAAATCACGTCTTCATAGTGAAAATTGCGAAAAACTGAATTTCGTGATGAGAATATCGATTTTTTGGCTTCGAATACCAAAAACACCATCGTTTTTATTCTTTATATGGAATCTCCATACAAAATTAGGGGGTGTCTATGTTGACCATTTTTCATATCTCTGTCCTTGGAATATCGATTTACTATGGGTGATTCTCGACTTTTCTGGACTTGGTTATTTTTTACAGATTTCGTTATTTGGTCATATTTCGGTTCAACGTGGTCCAATCGTGCAGTCAAAAAATGCAATCGATAGCTCTCACTCAACAAGCTCTATCAATTCGTTCAAGAGCTTCCAATCGCTACGACTCTTCGTTTTCAAGTTATTTGATTAAAACTGTCTGAAACGGGTAAAATTGTGATATTTCAGTTACAAATTTCGCATGAGAAGCGTTTTATCACTGGATTTGCATCTTTAAAATGTTTTTAGACATTTCTGATCAAATTTCAAGACATTACCATGGGGAGAAACCCGATATACCACGTGCAACACGTGAACTATGAATTTCATACCTCCATTTTGGAATAAAATTTGAGCGAGAATTAAACAAAAAAATGGTTAACAATGTTTAAAAACATTTTTAAGATGCAAATCCAGTGAAAAAACGCTTATAATGCGAAATTTGTAGCTGAAATATCACAATTTTACCCGTTTCAGACAGTTTTCATCAAATAACTTGAAAACGAAGAGTCGTAGCGATTGGAAGCTCTTGAACGAATTGATAGAGCTTGTTGAGTGAGAGCTATCGATTGCATTTTTTGACTGCACGATTGGACCACGTTGAACCGAAATATGACCAAATAACGAAATCTGTAAAAAATAACCAAGTCCAGAAAAGTCGAGAATCACCCATAGTAAATCGATATTCCAAGGACAGAGATATGAAAAATGGTCAACATAGACACCCCCTAATTTTGTATGGAGATTCCATATAAAGAATAAAAACGATGGTGTTTTTGGTATTCGAAGCCAAAAAATCGATATTCTCATCACGAAATTCAGATTTTCGCAATTTTCACTATGAAGACGTGATTTGGCCGTTGGTCCTACGTTGAGGAAGTTGTAGATCTCTCGATTTTGAACAAAATGCAAAAAAAAAGTTCTCTGTACGATCAAAATTGACTGAAAGACGTCAATTTATCGCAGTAGATCACAAAAATCGATAATGTGCAGATTTCACCAAAATAAGTGGATTGATCTTCTTCCGACCCCCAATGGTGTCCATAAACCAAGTTTAATCGAAATCTGAGATACAAAATATTTCTAGTAGCCAGCGTTCCTACACTTTTACAGGAGACCCGTGTTATACTTTTGCACTGGTCCGAACTCCAAAAATCGGGCACGTTATGTAATTTTGGACCCACTTTTCGACCACTGACCACGAGATAAGACCGGGTAACAGAGGGTAATCTTCGTGAGGGATTGGTAGATATCCGACGTATTTGGGAGTCGGTTTGGGGATCGATTGAAAATAATTAAAGCTGACGAAGAAATCTCGGTGATGTTTCCTGGGTGTTTCGAATTTGATCATGAGTAGCCCCCGAGATAATTTGAAGATTAAATTCGAGTTGTGAAAGAAAATGTGAAATTCTGTGGACGTACAGTTGCAGAATTTATGTTTCGAGATTTCAAGTGGTGGATACGCAGTGACGAACGGTGTATTTCCCATTTCAAACTCTTTATCCTATCGTTTTGCTGCGCTCTATACTCCAAGTCGCATCTTCAGTTTAGGTTTCACTAGCTATCAAGGATGGCTTGGTGGTGACAATGGGTCTTTCTTTTGTTTGCCATCACAACTAAAAAACTCTTTTTCATACATAAAATTCTGGATGGGTGTTCCTCCAATCTCCGTTCCTCTCTCAGATTCCCCTCCCGTCTGCAACTGATGACCCCCGAGTTGCTGTTCAAACTCAGCCAGGACGGAGCCTCCTTCACCCATCTGTGGAGCAAGTGAGTGACAAGAGAGAGGAAGGGTTACGGTAGGGGTGGTAGGGTGATTACGGGTGGGATATGGTAGACAATATATATCGACACAAAGCAAATCAGCAATCATTGTGACTGGCTTATAATGAAAGGAAGCTTGCGGACGAAGTATCTGGACTAGGGAGCATGTGAACTGGGAAGAGTCATTACATCACTGTACTCACTGCTTGTCTTGCAGAGTGGACGAGGCGGATCAGACGCTGCTGATCATTCGATCTGCTCGAGGGGAGGTCTTCGGGGCGTACTGCTCGTCCTCGTGGGCAGAGAGGAACGATCGGAGGGAGAGGACAAAGAGCAAGTGAGCAGTGGCTGGGGAGGGGGAGGAAGAGTAATGAACCAGAGATGAAGAATGCATCAAGTCTTGTAGCAAGGTTCGTGTAGAATAGGAATTGTGAAAAGGGGGATGTGTAGAGAAAATGTGCCCGCTCACTTTTCGATTATGCACTACTGTTCAAAAAGTTAGTGGTTAAATATTTGTTTATTCAAAACAGAGGACTCCAGAAAGGATCACTTTCCTAGCTTTCTCTGGCTTAAGGAATAATCATGAAACACGGATGTGAAACATGAATTGACATCTTGATATTTTCTTGATCTAGATATTCTTGCCACCTGGGGTGAGAGAGCATTTTAATGTTGATATTTATGCACATGAACGAGCGGTAATGCTTTTTCTTAGCTCATCTTATATCTATTGGCGATCGTGAAAATGGAATGCGAAATTCTAAATTGGAGAATGAACGTTCAATGGTGATTGTATGTCAGATACTTCGGTACGGGCGAGTCCTTCGTCTTCAAAATCACTGGACGGGACGACTGCCAGAAGGTAAGGTAGTCCATAGAGTGCTGATTGCATAATGATTATTATCATTTTTTATTCGCAATTGAATTTTTGTCGATAGCGCCTCAAATCGTATATGGATTTATGGATGAGCAATCAACAATTTGATATATTATTAGGGTCAGGTATGTATGCATAGATCGAATAGTCATGCTGCGCAAATAATTTTAAAAATTTAAGAATTGTATTTTTGAGAAAAACGTGCCGCTTTCAGAAGATTCTGATTGTTCTTGACGCCCTCTATCCAACGGTGTATCACTTTTAATCTTTTGCTCATCGCCGGGTAAAATAAACGTACCCGCAAATCATAACGTGAAAATCGGATTTTGAGACTGCGGCACGTTTTTCTCAGCGGCGGCACGTTTTCCCAGAACGGGGTCACGTTTGTATTTATTCATTTTACGGGGCCAATAATATGATGTAGAATATTCATAGTATTTGCTAAGGGAGGGTACGTTTTTCTACATGCTTTTCGATCTATGTATATATGGCGATGCAGGATTGCAAGTTGTCTTTCATAATACTTTTTTATTATGAAAGGCAGCTTGCAATCGCTAACCGTGAAATTTTCCACTCTAGAATATAGTGAAACCCCCCACTGGTGGGTGACTTTCGGTAAAATAACCTGGGTGTTTTCTCGGAAGTTACGTGGAGCAATTTCAATTAAACTTACATTACGAAGGAAAGCATTGCCTAGAAAATATTTATTATCACTATTCGTGGTTTCTTTGTCTCTCAACAGTGAGACTATGATTTGATATATTATTAGGGTCAGATATGTATGGCGATGCAGGATTGCAAGTTGTCTTTCATAATACTTTTTTATTATGAAAGGCAGCTTGCAATCGCTAACCGTGAAATTTTCCACTCTTTAGAATATAGTGAAACCCCCCACTGGTGGGTGACTTTCGGTAAAATAACCTGGGTGTTTTCTCAACTGTCAATTTTTTGTCTAACTTTAGTTCACGAAGGTACACATTTCGTATAAAATATTGATTAGCACATCAGTGTACGTTCTGTATTCATATTCACAACCTTACTGCTACTTGTCAGTGTTTGGCATTTTTGGAACGCACTATCGCCTCTCCGCTTATAATGTAATTTTGTCAAGCTTAATCGTGTTTTCGAGATTTGAGCAATAGCCGAGCTAATAGCTGATCAAAATCCGAGGAGTTTAATTCTCTGTCTCTCAGACGAGAGAGGCGAGAGACTGTGCGAGATTGAGAGAGTGACTTCATCCTTCTCTCTCAGGTCGAAATCTTCGGATGGGTGGGAAATAACAACAACGAGCCGGGCGACCACGTGCCACAGATGTTCATGACTGCAGGAGACAGACTCATCGTGGTGAGAGATGGTGGAGAGGGCAGGGATACGGTAGGATACGGTAGGAGCGAGGGAGTGCGGTTTATCCACTGATTGTGTTAATCAGAGGATAAATAATGTGTCTGGAATGATGACGAAGTAGCAGTAATTGCAGAAATTTTTAGCGCCCCATTTCCGAGCCGAATCGCTATTTCATTTGGCGAAGAATTTCAAAAATTATATAACACACTATCTGTAAGAATCGAAATAGACTTGGCACAGGCCAAAAATCGATTCCCTTCTAACTTCACCAATAGTCAGTACTCGATGAGTGAAACCGACGAGCATCTCCAGATTTTCGATCCGCATCCGCCCGCGCGGCGGCGCGGATCTTTCAAAAAACTACAGTAATCCTCGAAAATTTTTATATCGATCCAAATGACTGCGGCAGTAGGGGCGCTGCGTTCCTTGACAAATTCTAAGACTTTTTTACTCAGGGGAAATTTTCGATCAGATTCCATCTAACTTCGGAAATCGATAATTCTACTTTTACTTCGGACATGAATGCAATTCTCCAGAAATTTTTAAAGAACCCCTAAATATTATTGTTGATTTAGCTTCTGCTTGAGCCGATACATACTTCAGTACAAGGGCGCAATTTAAAATTTTCTATAATGAAGTCAAAATGAATTATGAATGAATTGTGGTGTAATTTTTGGGTTACTGTAGGCGAGTGAAAAAGATGGACGACTTTTCCTAATTGGTGTAATATGTTCTGAAAATTGATTTTAGTCTATGTTGCACAAATTAGGAAAAGTCGTCCATCTTTTTCACTCGCCTACAGTAACCCAAAAATTACACCACAATTCATTCATAATTCCTTTTGACTTCCTTATAGAAAATTTTAAACTGCGCCTTTGTACTGAAGTATGTATCGGCTCAAGCAGAAGCTAAATCAACAATAATATTTATGGGGTTCATTTTTGGAGAATTCCATTCATGTCCGAAATAAAAGTAGATTTCCGGCGTTAGATGGAATCTGATCGAAAATTTCCCCAGAGTAAAAAAGTCTTAGAATTTGTCAAGGAGCGCAGCGCCCCTACCGCCGCAGTCATTTGGATCGATATAAAAATTTTCGAGGATTACTGTAGTTTTTTGCTAGATCCGCGCCGACGCGCGCGCGGATGCGGACCGAAAATCTGGCGATGCTCGTCGGTTTCACTCATCGTGTACTAACTATTGGTGAAGTTAGAAGGGAATCGATTTTTGGCCTGTCCCAAGTCATTGAAGAAATATGTTGATTTTCTGAGATAGTGTGTTATATGACGAAGGGAGCATAAAAGTCGGAAGCCAAAATTATTCTAATAAGAAGGGCGCATTCTGGAATTCGTTTTGATAGTACTCGAATTGATGTCTCAAAAAAGTACATGAAACAAATTCGTAAAGCTTGATTTTTAAAATCGGTAGGTGATAATCGGTTTCACTTTCTTTGTGAAGCATCACTAATCCTGTCTTTTTCGTGTGAATTTCCCAGCAATCAGAACCGCAATAATAAATTCGGAAATATACTATAGTTTAGTTGAGCGCACTGATTATGGTATTCTGGTCGATTATCGATTGTCCTCTAAATTATCGATTTATTGATTTCGTGTTCAGATCGGTTCTGGTGACGGCGACGCGATTCGCATCAGCGAAGAACTCACTCAGGGAATATCATCCAGATGCTCCACCTTCAATTCGCCCCCACTCGTCGACGACAGAGGATTCGATATCAACGAGATGGAGGTACGGTGCAAGGGTTACGGTAGGACTGGGGATTACGGTAATTCTGCAGATCAAATGTTATTGCTTGCAGGTGTTCGGTGTGACCTCAGGCACGTGATGGTCTACCCAAGTAATCGATGGATTACCGTATCTCCGCCCCCGATTCCTTCACAGTTGCCCGCTGATCGCCTTGCCAATGCATCTCTCTCCGTGACTCGCCCCTCTCTTTCTCGCCCTCTTTCACACTTTTAGATGCCCATCCCCGTCCCAATCAGCTTTCCCCTCCCCGTGCAATTTACTAGTATCTCAGTGACTATTCGAGACCAGAATCCTTCCAATCCCCCTCCCCCTTTTCCCATTCCATTTCTCGCCTGAAAGGACTCCAAGTCTCTTCCTCACTTTTCGGATATTATTTTTATTATCGTATTGGTGCCTCACGCCTTATATATAGTATACATAGTGTACATAAATTGGCCCGCCCTTTCTCTCCCTCTCATCCTCTTCCTTCCTCTTCTGTGCTATGATACTTCTCCTTCGTCTCTGCTTCCTGTGTCCTATCGCTTCCCTTCCTCCTCCTTCTCCGCATTCCAGTTACGAGCTGAAGACACTGTAAGATGCGATGGTCGATGGACTATCGATTACTCGCAACCTCTCATCTAATATTCCCTCCTCCCCACATTCCTCATCGCTACTGAGATTCGTCCCAGACACCTCGTTCACTTGCTTCCCCCTCCCTCCCTTCCCTTCCTTCCTTCCCTCTCTCCCCTCCTCACTTTCTCCTAGGTGTCTCATTGTGTGAATGTCTTTATTTCCATCACCAGGTCCTATTATTCTTCGCTAGTAACTTTTGACTATGTAAGAGCTTAACCGACTCCGCCTTTTGTTCGTTATTACAATACTTTTAATCTAATTTGCAATAGCTGGGTGCATGCTTGTGTGACTCGTGTTAATCGCATCGATAACTGACTCTACCGTAGGCCGACGCGATCTCATCGATCGGTCTGTTCACCCCCCCCCCTTATTCGGGTCACTTCCAGTGTTGGCACCCCCTTTCCCTTGCTCGCTCGGTTAAGATCAAAGATCAGCCGAATGCCTCTTGTTCCATCTGTCACATTATTCATTCCGCTGATTTTTTCAATTTTATTATCGCCTGTTTCGGACCCAATCACAGCTTTAACCTGACCTCTCTTTCCTCCCCTCTCTATTTCGTCTCATTTCGCAGTAGGAAGCACAATTGACATGAAACAAGTGCAAGATGTAACTCTGCAAGCTGTTGTAGATTCCAGTGTAGCTGTTAGATGGACCCCGTCGTTAATTTGTAATGATCAATAAATCAATACCATCCTTTTTGCATCCATTCATCACTTGAATTTTCCTAAAACCTCGGATAAATGCTTCGAAAGTTTTTTCGCGATGTGTAGTGTAGTGTGATAACGTAGAGCGTCCGATGTCGCCGAGAATATCATTTATTACTGTTTTATATGGTGTGAATCGGCAAAGATATGTTGATTTTCTCAAAGGTAGATCATTGAGCTTTTGTGGTGCGTCGAGTGAGTTGGTTATTCGAGATTTCCAACTAGTCGCCCATTCGCACCACCGGCTCCCGCGAGTTTGGCACAGTTGGAGCTTTTTTCTCATGTTTTTATCATGAGATTGTTTTATATTGGCCTTCTTTTCGCCTCTTGATTAGCACTCATTATTATTGCACAAAACGGAGCTATCTCAAGGCGTTTCGCTCTTGTGTTGCTCATCCTCTGCTCCTAGTTCTTATTTCCGGGCTATTTTCACAATATCATTTTTTACCTTCAACGATATTAGCAGGATGGCGTCACTGGTGAAGGAGACGTTCACTCGCGGAGTCTCGTACGTCTTCCCCGGGAAGTGCTTCGACGAGCTGGTCGTCAAATTCCACTTCGACAACAGTCAGTTTCCCGTTTCATCCTCGTCTCTTGATTCGTTGTTTCATTCAACGGGCAATAGGAGACGCGGTTGCATTAGAATAATAAACATACTTAGTTCTGTGATTTGTACCGAAATTCTCTTATTTCGATCGATCTTCTCGAAAGGGTCAAAGTATCGTGAATTTATGGGTGATCGTTATCACCACTTTGATCGCCGACTTCATTGGCTTTTTTTCAATATGAGTTGTCGATTGTAACTGAGACGGTTAGAGCTATCGACAGTTTTGGTATTCGTTTTAATGGCAGGGAAGATGCACAATCAATAACCGATCGATAATTGTTGCTTGAGGTGCGTGCACGTCTCTGGTGCTGTCCCGTCTGCTGGGTCTGGCCATCACTGCCGGTTCATGCATGCTCTTCTTCCCCCAGATCGCCAAGATCCACGCGGCCAAGTCGGCGCAAGGTACGGGAGAGCATACTGCGAACACTTAGTACAGAGTGCAATTTCAATTAATTCTGGTGAAAAGGCAATTCTATTTTCGGCCTTCCGTAGGCTCCAGAATGCCACGGTAACTGAGTCAGTCGAGTGATTCAACGGGCATTCCATCAATGGATGTAACAGGCGAAGAGGGTTGGACATTGAGGAAGTAGGAGCACAATTTTATTTAAGGTCTCTCGCTGTGCGCGCAGCTTCTGGCACTGCTGGGTGCGGCATCGACTGCAGCCTACTCCTACTCGAAGGGATTCGTATTCGGGTACGGCATTGAGTATATATTGTATCGATTTCCCAGCCATTAAATTGTTTTAAATTGTGTTCTTCCTTGCAATTGGGAAATGCCTTTAATAATGGCCGAATGGCGAACCGGTGATTCATTGTTTCACATATTTTGCTTCAAAAAGCTGCTCCTGTAATTAGAGGAAGAGACTGGTTAATTAGACTTAAATGTGAACTGGGTGGATTCGAGGTTCACCTATGTGATTGCAGTCAATGGGGCGACTCCTTCTTCGTGACTCTCCAAGTGATCGTGATGGTGATGCAGATCCTCTACTACTCACCCAACAAGGCGTACGTGCTCCCTAATTATTTTTGTATTTATTGTTTCGATTGAAAGATTTCCTATAATTGACTTGTGCCGTGTGGTCACGATACTTGGCAATTCGCTGAAATGTTAATCAGTCTTGTTAGTAGTATTTTTTTTCATTTTTCAACTGCTATAATATTTTTATCGCAAACCTGAGGACTCACTGAAACATGAATCGCCCTTTCCAGTTACACGTTCCCGTTCTTCTCGCTGTGCTGGGCCGGATTCTTCGCCATTCAGGGTTAGTATTTCGCTAAATATTTCATTGTTTTAATTATATACTGCTGTCAATACTTTTAAAAAATATTATTATTACTTTATACTCAATTGTGAGCTCGGATGGCGGTGGCCATAGATGAAAGATCAACGCTCCTTCCTCCAGGTGGCTACGTGCCGATGCAGGTACTCGTGTGGCTGCAGGCTGCAGGCATTCCCATCGTCGTCGTCAGCAAGGTTGATCTTTGATCCTTGATCCTTGATATCGTAGTCTTGATACTCCTATATTGCGGGCACTTTGGCGATCTTGTTCGCCTATGAATTGAACTACTCAGTGCCTGAATTCGTAGTGCAGAAATTACCAAAATTATTTTTCCATATCTGTTCTCGCCCCTAGTATCGGGAGTTAAACCGAAATGTGGGAAGAAGTAGCATGTGATTGGCAGGGTCTTCAAATGTGGGAGTGTCACTCTACCCGCTCCACTGGTGTCCTCTCCATCATCTCCGTTGTGATGCAACTGGGAGGAACCGTCGCCAGAGTATTCACTTCCGTCAAGGTACGGTAGAGGGAGATGGGAGGGTACGGTAGGGAAAACAATCGGGAATATTACTGTAGAGGAATCACGTGATAATTGTATGAAGGAAATGTGAAATTAATCACTGCTCCTATATGCCACCTTGGCATAACATACTGGTGAAACAAGAATCCTATTGTCTTAGAAGGCACATGTGGAATTCCATGCCCCTACAAACTTTCGATACAATAAAATCATGGAGAGCAGTATAATCGATGGCTGCATTATACAGTACCCCTCTCGAGGTCTTCGTTGCAGGAGACAGGTGATCCCCTGCTCATCGGTGGATTCGCCATCGCGGCCTTCCTCAACGCCGTGATCTTCGCCCAATTCTTCATCTACGGATCCTCGAAGAAGGACGAGAAGAAGAAGAAGCAGTAAGGGAGTGGAATTGGCAGAGTGCCAAGTAGCTCCTGACACCATTCATCGAGCTTCCTCCAGTCAAATCATCTTTTATTCAGATAATAACTTAATAAAATATATTCTGATGCCGTAATAACGCGAGTATTTAGGTTGTGACAGTGTGTTTTCTATTGTTCAAAGTAAAAACATTGTTCGTATTTATGCTCATTTGTTGCACAGGCATGTTATAAAGATGTTATTTATTCCGATTTTCTGTTTGATTAGAGCGATGGTTTGGACGTTTGAGTCGTCAGAATATCTGTGGGAGAGGGGATTTTTTTACATTTTTTGTAATAAGTAATTCTTTGATACATATTTGCTTTCTTCAACCATCTAGCTTTCGCATGACGTATCTGTTGAAATATTGAGCATCGTTCTCTCCCTTTTGCAACTCTAACATCTCCTTAGAATGGCGACGGCGTCAGTCTCGTCGCGCGTCGGGGGATTCTTCCGTCGACAAGGGAAAAACTTCGTCGGATTCTGGAAGCAGTTGGGAGAGGACTACACAGTCACGGCCAAGGGAGTCGTCGATGAGGCGAAGGAGAAGCCGTGGAAGGCAGGTTAGCACACTTTCTACTTATTGAGGAACGACGTCCACTTCAGAACAATAGATGAAGAGATGGTGAAACAAAAATGTCCCAATTTTACAAATCCGTGAACTCATGTGGTTATTCGCGACTAAAATAGACAAAAACTTGCATAAATTGCATTATGTCCTTTAACTGAATATTGATATAAAATGTTGGAAGTAGTATACGAGATCAGACCGATTATCTTCCTGTAAGGATATCATATCTACTAATTCTGGCTCCTTATATTGTGTATGTGACGTGACATCATGCGTAATAAAGGGTGCTTCACTGTCCTTCTAATTCTCCCCCTTTCAGTGGCGACGGGAGTGGTCGCGGGTGTGCTGGGATACGCGTATTCGACGTGCCCCGATGAGCTGTCGATGTGGGATGATCTGAGGGAACGACGACAGCTCATGTCCACCGTGCCCGCATCAGAACACAGCAGGAAGACGGGTAGGAAGGGGAAGTATAGAGATTATTGATTAGTGAATATCGTGAGGGGTACGGTAATTACAGTCTATTCTTTGATTGCAGACGCGGAGCTGTCATTGAGGACAGCACTGGCGAATCAACGCCGTCTCGAGCACTTCAACCTCCTCTTCTTCTCGCTTCTCGTGAAGAGAGATTACGACACGCAGGTAGGGACTCTCTTCAGTGGTTAGAGAGAGAGAGACGGGCTACAAAGAAGAAGAAGAAGAAGAAGAAGCGAGGCTGTGTTCGGCACTTCATTTCGTATCGTTGCGAGATCAGGAGAGTAGGGAACATGTATGGAGTAGAGTTCCTTTTTTTCGAAGGCTGAATACTAGGCATACCCTTTAATGGCGTCTTCGAGAACGCAGTAAACTGAACACGTGTATCACGAGCCAGTGGAGGAGTGCGAGAACATTTTGAAGTTTTTAATTTCGAATTAGATCCTTATTATGTTGTAGTAATACCCTGGCGTGATCATTTCGAAAAATATAGGTGATTGGTCCCAGAACCGGCTTTTAGGAATTTTCCGGTTTTGTACCTGGCTCCACTGTATTTCAGCTCCCAGAATAGCTAGAGAGCTCGCATTGGGCTCAAAATGAGCGGAAAATTATTCTGAACAAATTTTACGTTGACAGCTTTTTGAAATAATTCCAAATTCAAAAGATACTACTGAAAATGCTAAATCCGAATATTTCAAAAAATGTGTTCTCCATCACGCAGGAAGCTTTCAGTGGATTTTTATTTCATAAAATGAAAGAAGAACCCCTCATACATCTAATAAAAATATAAAATCAAAAATCGAGAGGGGTTCATGTTTCGATATTTCGCATCAAAGTGTCATATTGGCGTAGCATCACAACAAATTCTGTCTAGTGAACCCTAACATTACATTCAATGGGAACTCGATGTGATTTATTAGTTTTCTCAATGTTATAATTAATTTTGTGTTGAAAAATTCAAAGTTTGGTAAAGTTGAAAAAATCGATTTTTTCACCCTCGATTATTGGCATTTTTACACATCTCGAAGTCACGAATCTTAATTCCACACAGGAAATAACTGAACACAAGTTTTAGTAGACCCCGAGATGAGTGAAAATATTTGAGAAACAACCCACTCAAACTTCATAATTCAGAGATTTATTCACGTGAGCATGCCCTCCCGAGAGTTAAGGAAACATTGGAAGTTCATTTTTTGAACAGGGTTAATAGGTTATGAAATTGTTTTGAATTTCAATACAGGGTATATTATGTGATGATATCAAAAACGTTAGTAATACAGCAAATGATAACGGTTTGGGAAAAAAACGTAAAATGGGCCGTTCAGAAAATTTAGAATTTCCCGGAATTATGAAATATGCTAGGAATTCATTATTAGTTGAATATTTCTCGTCATTTGAGATATTTTCAGGTTGACAACTGATCGGTAGGTATGACCCTGGCCAAAAAATGAACTTCCAATATTTCCGAAACTCTCGGGTGGGCATGTTCATGTGAATTAATCTCTGAATTATGAAGTTTGAGTGGTTTGTTTCTCAAATATTTTCACTCGTCTCGGGGTCTACTAAAACTTATGTACAGTTATTCTCTGTGTGTCATTACGATTCTTGACTTTCAGATGCGTAAAAATGTGATACATCGAAGATGAAAAAAAACGATTTTTTTAACTTCACCAAACTTTGAATTTTTCAACACCAAATTAATTATAACATTGAGAAAACTAATAAATCACATCGAGTTCCCATTGAATGTAATGTTAGGGTTCACTAGACAGAATTTGTTGTGATGCTACGCCAATATGACACTTTGATGCGAAATATCGAAACATGAACCCCTCTCGATTTTTGATTTTATATTTTTCTTAGATGTATGAAGGGATCTTCTTTCATTTTATGAAATAAAAATCCACTGTAAGTTTCCTGCGTGATGGAGAAAACATTTTTTGAAATATTCGGATTTAACATTTTAATTCATACCTTTTGAATTTGCAGTTATTTCAAAAAGCTGTCAACGTAAAATTTGTTCAGACTAATTTTCCGCTCATTTTGAGCCCAATGCGAGCTCTCTAGCTATTCTGGGAGCTGAAATACAGCGGAGCCAGGTACAAAACCGGAAAATTCCTAAAAGCCGGTTCTGGGACCTATCACCTATATTTTTCGAAATAATCACTCCAGGGTATTACTACAACATGAGAAGGATCTAATTCGAAATTAAAAAATGTTCTCGAGAGGTCTCAACTGACTCGTGATACACGTGTGAAATTGAATTTGCAAAATTACCGAGAAGAAGGTTCTATGAGAGACTTTTTGAGCCGGTGAACATATGCTTGGCATTAGCGAAAAATCAAATTCCTCCAAAATGTGTACACATGTAATACTTGGTAAGTACTACTCAGACGTGGCATATTTAGTGTTCTAGATCAAGGGTTCGGGAATGAGATATACTCTGGTTCAAAAATTTCATTTTTCGAATTTTGCCGTTTCGCTATGGATCTGATCGATTCATATCTCTAAAAATTCATAATATTCGCTTGAGTGCACCAACCAAGTTTCATCAGAATCGGATGAAAACTCGACGTGAAAACATCAATTTTCGATTAATATTATTTTTAGCTATTTCAGATATGGTGGTATTGACACTTTTTATTAGCTTGATTTGTAGCTCTCACTGATTACTGTTTACTATAAAATTTTGAGCGAAAAATAAAAATACATGTTTGGCGAAATTTTCGAAAACCCGAAAAATGTCAGTTCGTAATAAAGTTTCAGGCTACCGTATCCTGTCATGAGAATGCTTCGCAAAACGGCGAACATTGATGAATTTTTGAATCATTTGGAATTTGACTGTTTCAGTGCTGATCCTATCTGACACAACAGAGAACAACTGAAATCATTCGATAATGTGCTGACATCGGTCAGAGGTGTGACACTTGTGTAATGGTGCATTTTACAAATTGCCTGAACTTATTGCCCATGTAGTTTTCTCACAAACTTTCATGAGCTATAGTCAATACTTGTATCGAAATTACGATTTCAATACATTTGAAGTGATAGCGGTCAATTACTGCAATTTGTAAAATGCACCATTACACAAGTGTCACATCTCTGACCGATTTTAACACATTATCGAATGATTTCAGTTGTTCTATGTTATGTGCCAGTTAGGTTCTTCACTGAAACAGTCAAATTCCAAATGATTCAAAAATTCATCAATGTTTGCCGATTTGCGAAGTATTCTCATTACAGGATACGGTAGCCTGAAACTTTATTACGAACTGACTTTTTTCGGTTTTTCGAAAATTTCGCCAAACATGTATTTTTATTTTTCTCTCAAAATTTTATAGTAAACAGTAATCAGTGAGAGCTACAAATCAAGCTAATAAAAAGTGTCAATACCACCATATCTGAAATAGCTAAAAATAATATTTATCGAAAATTGATGTTTTCACGTCGAGTTTTCATCCGATTCTGATGAAACTTGGTTGGTGCGAATACTCAAGCGAATATTATGAATTTTTAGAGATATGAATCGATCAGATCCATAGCGAAACGGCAAAATTCGAAAAATGAAATTTTTGAACCAGAGTATATCTCATTCCCGAACCCTTGATCTAGAACACTAAATATGCCACGTCTGAGTAGTACTTACCAAGTATTACATGTGTACACATTTTGGAGGAATTTGATTTTTCGCTAATGCCAAGGGTATCTACAGATATGTTCACTCACTCAAAAAGTCTCTCCTATGCATCAACTCATTTTGATAGCAAGCACTAGGACGTCTCTTGTTTTAGCCAAGTTAAAGGATTATTCCAGATGGTTGTTTACTGATATTTTCGTATTAGTAAGTGCATCCTACAAATGACACTATCGTAGGTGCGTATCTATCACACGCAGGATCCGAACATCAACTCATGGTGGATAACGTCCACACTAAAGTGAGTGCCATAAAGTACCGGATAATGTATCTGAGTTTACTGTTAATTAGTATCAATATTCTTTCTTTTAAATATCAGTTACTATACGCATAGGATGCACTATATCACGCCTCTCATGAGAGAATCGAGCTGGGCGTGGGAATGGTGACATTGGTTCTAACCGGTTTTGGCCATCCTAAGGCATGCCTGAGTGACCCCCGAAGTCTTATTGTTCAGACTTCATTTTGGAGCTTCCTACACCGGGTCGCAATTCGGCATCACATACTTCAAGGGCCGATTTCTCGATAACGGTGATAGATTGAGCAAAATTGACCTCTGAGTGACCGCAACTCATTTTTCGAGCTCTATCGATCTATCTAAACCATTTTCTCTGAATCCGATTTTGAACAGTGGTACACTTCAGGGCATTTTTCTCAAAAATATAGGTGCACATGCAGCTCAAATTTTCTAAGTGAATGCAGCTCAGTGAGAGCTTTCAAATGAGTGGTTTGTCAACAAAATACGGACACGGTGGTGAGAGTTTCGCCCCTTTTACATGTTTCGATAATTTGAAGGCACTAATTCTTCGCACACCGCACTTTTTTTTGGAATTAGGGAATAGTGAGAACAATGGGGGAGTGAGGGACAAAGGGATAATTTCACTTTGCTCTCTCAAAAACGCGCGGTGTGGCGAGGAATTACTGCCTTCAAATCATCGAAAAACGTAAAAGGGGCGAAACTCTCACCACCGTCTCCTTATTTTGTTGGCAAACCACTCATTTGATAGATCTCGCTGAGCTGCATTCACTTAGAAAATTTGAGCTGCATGTGCACCTACATTTTTTAGAAAAATGCCCTGAAGTGTACCACTGTTCAAAATCGGATTCAGAGAAAATGGTTTAGAGCTCAAAAAATGAGTCGGGGTCACTCAGAGGTCAATTTTGGTCACTCACTCTATCACCTTTTTCGAGAAATCGTCCCTTGAAGTAGGTGATGCCGAATTGCAACCCGGTGTAGGAAGCTCCACAATGAAGCCTGCACAATAAGACTTCAAGGGTCACTCAGGCATGCCTTAGGATGGCTAAAACCGGTTAGAACTCAATTCACGATATTCCTCCATTCCCATGAATGGCAAATCCAGCTCGATTCTCTCATGAGAGGCGTGATATTGATTCCTACCCTCCCTCTCAATCTCTCTTTCTCATCGCAGGAACATAATGGACGTGGGTGTATTCGGTCGATGGTACCATCTGGAGAGGGCCTTCGTCGACTATGACATCAACGAGGAGGAAGTCTTCCCCGAAGAGACCACCCAGTAGAAAAGAAGAATATAGAGCCAGTTATCAGAGAGCGATCTGTGATCTCATACCTATTCGTTTTGTTACACTTTTGTTTGATGATTGTTCGCATAGAATGAATAATTCCTCTTTTTAAAGATTTAAAAGTGCGTGTTTTTTGCCATTTCAAAATTTGATCTTTGAACGTGTTTAACTATTATCCACGTAGCCAACGAAGATACTTTCCTGTTTTACTAATGCACTTTCCTGCTTCAGCGCCTGGCCCCGCCCCCTTTTCTCCTGCCACCTCCCTAACCCTTCCTTCTCGTAAAGCTTAGGCGTAGACTCAGGCTAAATTACTAGGAGGGGCAGGTTTCCATCCCTATGATCGTTCTCGGCCCCGCTCCTGCTCTGGGGGCGGGGATAGGGGGGCGTGTCCTGGCGCGGAACTAGGAAAGTCCCATTGTTTTCCCTCGAGTATCGCTAGAAAAGTAGCCACGTTAACCGTACGAGGGTTTCGGGAAAGCATTGCTAGCCTTCCCTCGGTTTGGCGCTAGGGCGTGAGCCTACACTAGGGGACGCGCATTTTCCCGCTCAAAAGGGGGCGGAGGGTGTCCTCGCCTCTCTGATATAAAGGGGGCTCCTGTCTGTGTCTCATCTTACGTTCGTGAACTCGAGCAATCAATAGTCATCATGTCTGGACGCGGAAAGGGAGGAAAGGCGAAGAGCGGAGGAAAGGCCAAGTCCCGCTCGTCTCGTGCCGGTCTGCAGTTCCCCGTGGGACGTCTCCACCGCATGCTGCGCAAGGGCAACTACGCCCAGCGTGTCGGAGCCGGAGCCCCGGTGTACCTCGCTGCCGTCCTCGAGTACCTCGCCGCTGAGGTTCTTGAGCTCGCTGGCAACGCTGCCCGTGACAACAAGAAGACCAGAATCAACCCCCGCCATCTCCAGCTCGCCGTCAGAAACGACGAGGAGCTGAACAAGCTCATGGCTGGTGTCACCATCGCCCAAGGAGGAGTTCTCCCCAACATCAACTCCGTGCTTCTTCCCAAGAAGACCGCCGGAGACAAGGAGTAAACCCTTGATGGCTGCTCAACACGGCTAACCCCAGAACCCAACGGCCCTCTTTAGGGCCACACTTGTATTCCAAACCAAGCTGATATCTGGTTTTTACTCATCTTTGTGTAATAAAGTAACCTATTTTTGGATTAGATTTGTGAGATTATGTTCTTGCGGACTTCTATTTTTATTATTCTTTGTTCACAATTGACACCTGATTCTTGTCGTATTTTCCTCGCTAATTACGATCGAATGAAAAAGCCACCACGTTTTTGATTAGGCGTCGGTTTTTTTAGATTTTCCCGCCAAAAAAGAGGCGGAGCGTGTCCTCGTCTCTATCGTGCATATAAGCAGGTGACGGGAAGGCCTCGGCTCGCGCAGTTCGAAACTCACGCAATGGCCCGTACCAAGCAGACCGCCCGCAAATCGACCGGAGGAAAGGCTCCCCGCAAGCAGCTTGCCACCAAGGCAGCCCGCAAGTCGGCCCCCGCCTCGGGAGGAGTCAAGAAGCCCCACCGTTACCGTCCCGGTACCGTGGCTCTCCGCGAGATCCGTCGCTACCAGAAGTCCACGGAGCTGCTCATCCGCAAGCTCCCCTTCCAGCGTCTGGTCCGCGAGATCGCCCAGGACTTCAAGACCGACCTCCGCTTCCAGTCGTCCGCCGTGATGGCCCTCCAGGAGGCCGCCGAGGCTTACCTCGTCGGACTCTTCGAGGACACCAACCTGTGCGCCATCCACGCCAAGCGAGTGACCATCATGCCCAAGGACATCCAGCTCGCCCGCCGCATCCGTGGAGAGCGTGCTTAAGCATTGTGCTTGAACAGCCGCTAATCTGAACCCAACGGCCCTCTTTAGGGCCACATTTTCATTCCAAGCCAAGCTGATCGAATCTGGGGTGGGGTGGGGAAGATACATTGGCCATTTCTCGAGAATAAACTGTGTTTTGGATGTATTTTGCCATCTTCCCGAATAGGAAAACCTTTGACAAGCAATGACTAAAGCTCTCTTAGGTGGGCGTTAGAGCGTGAGCCGACACTAGGGGGACGCTAGTTTTCCCGCGCAAAAAGAGGCGGAGCGTGCTCTCGCCTCAGCCTGCATATTAGGAAGGCGCCGGGACGCATTCCTATCACTACTTCGTGAACAGTCAACATGCCGCCCAAGCCGTCCGCCAAGGGAGCCAAGAAGGCCGCCAAGTCCCAGAAGGCCGTCCGCACTGGAGACAAGAAGAGAAGAAAGTCGAGAAAGGAGTCCTACTCGGTGTACATCTACCGTGTGCTCAAGCAGGTCCACCCCGACACCGGAGTTTCCTCCAAGGCAATGTCGATCATGAACTCGTTCGTGAACGACGTCTTCGAGAGAATCGCCGGTGAGGCCTCTCGTCTCGCCCACTACAACAAGCGATCGACCATCTCCTCTCGCGAAATCCAGACGGCCGTCCGCCTCATCCTCCCCGGAGAGCTTGCCAAGCACGCCGTCTCTGAGGGCACCAAGGCCGTCACCAAGTACACTTCCTCCAAGTAAGTCCGGCAACGGATGAACTTGCGTCGATAGTGACCACCCAGAACCCAACGGCCCTCTTTAGGGCCACATTTCTATTCCAAACCAAGCTGATTTCTCTTTCTGATCTCATGATTAGACTGACTTTATGTGTGTTTCTAAGAAATGTAACCCTTGTTCGATAATAGACGAGAAACGCATTGCCTCCTTTGCTTCCCCGCGTCCATGCAATGTTCATCCGTCGAGTATCGCTAGAAAAGTAGCCACGTTAACCGTACGAGGGTTTCGGGAAAGCATTGCTAGCCTTCCCTCGGTTTGGCGTTAGGTCGTGAGCCTACACTAGGGGACGCGCATTTTCCCGCTCAAAAGGGGGCGGAGGGTGTCCTCGCCTCTCTGATATAAAGGGGGCTCCTGTCTGTGTCTCATCTTACGTTCGTGAACTCGAGCAATCAATAGTCATCATGTCTGGACGCGGAAAGGGAGGAAAGGCGAAGAGCGGAGGAAAGGCCAAGTCCCGCTCGTCTCGTGCCGGTCTGCAGTTCCCCGTGGGACGTCTCCACCGCATGCTGCGCAAGGGCAACTACGCCCAGCGTGTCGGAGCCGGAGCCCCGGTGTACCTCGCTGCCGTCCTCGAGTACCTCGCCGCTGAGGTTCTTGAGCTCGCTGGCAACGCTGCCCGTGACAACAAGAAGACCAGAATCAACCCCCGCCATCTCCAGCTCGCCGTCAGAAACGACGAGGAGCTGAACAAGCTCATGGCTGGTGTCACCATCGCCCAAGGAGGAGTTCTCCCCAACATCAACTCCGTGCTTCTTCCCAAGAAGACCGCCGGAGACAAGGAGTAAACCCTTGATGGCTGCTCAACACGGCTAACCCCAGAACCCAACGGCCCTCTTTAGGGCCACATCTCTATTCCAAACCAAGCTGATTCAATTTCTGATCTCATGATCATGCTGATTGCGTTTTAAGTGTGATAAATAAATCGTCCGTGGGTTTGTCGATGGGGAGATCATTATGATTTTATTCAAAAGAAGCTTATTTTGCATAACTTGAACCAACAGATCCATCGCATGCAACATTTTTGATTCATTGGATGCTCATTTTGTGTAATATTTTGGTTTAAAAACCTCATGAGCGACAGTTTTTGGTTCATAGCTATTTGAAATTCATGATTTGGGTGTAATCTGTGTGATTTGCATAATTGTGTTGATCTGATAAAAACGAAAATCTGAGAATCCAAAAGAAACAGTCGATTTCTGATTGGCAAAGAAAGGCAGGGAAGCGTGAGAGCATTTTCCCGCGCGATGGTGTCCAAGCGCGCGCCGTCACTTGAGGGAGAGGCAGGGGAGGGGTGTATATAAGGGAGCGACCAGAGGGGGCACGCCATCATCACTCGAGCAATCAAGTGCAGTCAAGATGTCCGGACGTGGAAAGGGAGGCAAGGGACTCGGAAAGGGAGGAGCCAAGCGCCATCGCAAGGTCCTTCGCGACAACATCCAGGGAATCACCAAGCCGGCTATCCGCCGTCTTGCCCGTCGTGGTGGAGTCAAGCGTATCTCTGGACTCATCTATGAGGAGACCCGTGGTGTCCTCAAGGTGTTCCTTGAGAACGTGATCCGTGACGCCGTCACCTACTGCGAGCACGCCAAGAGAAAGACCGTCACCGCCATGGATGTCGTCTACGCCCTCAAGCGCCAGGGCCGCACCCTCTACGGATTCGGTGGATAAGTCCCCGATCCAGACTAGTGCTCTTGCGAGTGCAAACCCCAGAACCCAACGGCCCTCTTTAGGGCCACACTTGTATTCCAAACCAAGCTGATATCTGGTTTTTACTCATCTTTGTGTAATAAAGTAACCTATTTTTGGATTAGATTTGTGAGATTATGTTCTTGCGGACTTCTATTTTTATTATTCTTTGTTCACAATTGACACCTGATTCTTGTCGTATTTTCCTCGCTAATTACGATCGAATGAATGCGAAAAAGCCACCACGTTTTTGATTAGGCGTCGGTTTTTTTAGATTTTCCCGCCAAAAAAGAGGCGGAGCGTGTCCTCGTCTCTATCGTGCATATAAGCAGGTGACGGGAAGGCCTCGGCTCGCGCAGTTCGAAACTCACGCAATGGCCCGTACCAAGCAGACCGCCCGCAAATCGACCGGAGGAAAGGCTCCCCGCAAGCAGCTTGCCACCAAGGCAGCCCGCAAGTCGGCCCCCGCCTCGGGAGGAGTCAAGAAGCCCCACCGTTACCGTCCCGGTACCGTGGCTCTCCGCGAGATCCGTCGCTACCAGAAGTCCACGGAGCTGCTCATCCGCAAGCTCCCCTTCCAGCGTCTGGTCCGCGAGATCGCCCAGGACTTCAAGACCGACCTCCGCTTCCAGTCGTCCGCCGTGATGGCCCTCCAGGAGGCCGCCGAGGCTTACCTCGTCGGACTCTTCGAGGACACCAACCTGTGCGCCATCCACGCCAAGCGAGTGACCATCATGCCCAAGGACATCCAGCTCGCCCGCCGCATCCGTGGAGAGCGTGCTTAAGCATTGTGCTTGAACAGCCGCTAATCTGAACCCAACGGCCCTCTTTAGGGCCACATTTTCATTCCAAGCCAAGCTGATCGAATCTGGGGTGGGGTGGGGAAGATACATTGGCCATTTCTCGAGAATAAACTGTGTTTTGGATGTATTTTGCCATCTTCCCGAATAGGAAAACCTTTGACAAGCAATGACTAAAGCTCTCTTAGGTGGGCGTTAGAGCGTGAGCCGACACTAGGGGGACGCTAGTTTTCCCGCGCAAAAAGAGGCGGAGCGTGCTCTCGCCTCAGCCTGCATATTAGGAAGGCGCCGGGACGCATTCCTATCACTACTTCGTGAACAGTCAACATGCCGCCCAAGCCGTCCGCCAAGGGAGCCAAGAAGGCCGCCAAGTCCCAGAAGGCCGTCCGCACTGGAGACAAGAAGAGAAGAAAGTCGAGAAAGGAGTCCTACTCGGTGTACATCTACCGTGTGCTCAAGCAGGTCCACCCCGACACCGGAGTTTCCTCCAAGGCAATGTCGATCATGAACTCGTTCGTGAACGACGTCTTCGAGAGAATCGCCGGTGAGGCCTCTCGTCTCGCCCACTACAACAAGCGATCGACCATCTCCTCTCGCGAAATCCAGACGGCCGTCCGCCTCATCCTCCCCGGAGAGCTTGCCAAGCACGCCGTCTCTGAGGGCACCAAGGCCGTCACCAAGTACACTTCCTCCAAGTAAGTCCGGCAACGGATGAACTTGCGTCGATAGTGACCACCCAGAACCCAACGGCCCTCTTTAGGGCCACATTTCTATTCCAAACCAAGCTGATTTCTCTTTCTGATCTCATGATTAGACTGACTTTATGTGTGTTTCTAAGAAATGTAACCCTTGTTCGATAATAGACGAGAAACGCATTGCCTCCTTTGCTTCCCCGCGTCCATGCAATGTTCATCCGTCGAGTATCGCTAGAAAAGTAGCCACGTTAACCGTACGAGGGTTTCGGGAAAGCATTGCTAGCCTTCCCTCGGTTTGGCGTTAGGTCGTGAGCCTACACTAGGGGACGCGCATTTTCCCGCTCAAAAGGGGGCGGAGGGTGTCCTCGCCTCTCTGATATAAAGGGGGCTCCTGTCTGTGTCTCATCTTACGTTCGTGAACTCGAGCAATCAATAGTCATCATGTCTGGACGCGGAAAGGGAGGAAAGGCGAAGAGCGGAGGAAAGGCCAAGTCCCGCTCGTCTCGTGCCGGTCTGCAGTTCCCCGTGGGACGTCTCCACCGCATGCTGCGCAAGGGCAACTACGCCCAGCGTGTCGGAGCCGGAGCCCCGGTGTACCTCGCTGCCGTCCTCGAGTACCTCGCCGCTGAGGTTCTTGAGCTCGCTGGCAACGCTGCCCGTGACAACAAGAAGACCAGAATCAACCCCCGCCATCTCCAGCTCGCCGTCAGAAACGACGAGGAGCTGAACAAGCTCATGGCTGGTGTCACCATCGCCCAAGGAGGAGTTCTCCCCAACATCAACTCCGTGCTTCTTCCCAAGAAGACCGCCGGAGACAAGGAGTAAACCCTTGATGGCTGCTCAACACGGCTAACCCCAGAACCCAACGGCCCTCTTTAGGGCCACATCTCTATTCCAAACCAAGCTGATTCAATTTCTGATCTCATGATCATGCTGATTGCGTTTTAAGTGTGATAAATAAATCGTCCGTGGGTTTGTCGATGGGGAGATCATTATGATTTTATTCAAAAGAAGCTTATTTTGCATAACTTGAACCAACAGATCCATCGCATGCAACATTTTTGATTCATTGGATGCTCATTTTGTGTAATATTTTGGTTTAAAAACCTCATGAGCGACAGTTTTTGGTTCATAGCTATTTGAAATTCATGATTTGGGTGTAATCTGTGTGATTTGCATAATTGTGTTGATCTGATAAAAACGAAAATCTGAGAATCCAAAAGAAACAGTCGATTTCTGATTGGCAAAGAAAGGCAGGGAAGCGTGAGAGCATTTTCCCGCGCGATGGTGTCCAAGCGCGCGCCGTCACTTGAGGGAGAGGCAGGGGAGGGGTGTATATAAGGGAGCGACCAGAGGGGGCACGCCATCATCACTCGAGCAATCAAGTGCAGTCAAGATGTCCGGACGTGGAAAGGGAGGCAAGGGACTCGGAAAGGGAGGAGCCAAGCGCCATCGCAAGGTCCTTCGCGACAACATCCAGGGAATCACCAAGCCGGCTATCCGCCGTCTTGCCCGTCGTGGTGGAGTCAAGCGTATCTCTGGACTCATCTATGAGGAGACCCGTGGTGTCCTCAAGGTGTTCCTTGAGAACGTGATCCGTGACGCCGTCACCTACTGCGAGCACGCCAAGAGAAAGACCGTCACCGCCATGGATGTCGTCTACGCCCTCAAGCGCCAGGGCCGCACCCTCTACGGATTCGGTGGATAAGTCCCCGATCCAGACTAGTGCTCTTGCGAGTGCAAACCCCAGAACCCAACGGCCCTCTTTAGGGCCACACTTGTATTCCAAACCAAGCTGATATCTGGTTTTTACTCATCTTTGTGTAATAAAGTAACCTATTTTTGGATTAGATTTGTGAGATTATGTTCTTGCGGACTTCTATTTTTATTATTCTTTGTTCACAATTGACACCTGATTCTTGTCGTATTTTCCTCGCTAATTACGATCGAATGAATGCGAAAAAGCCACCACGTTTTTGATTAGGCGTCGGTTTTTTTAGATTTTCCCGCCAAAAAAGAGGCGGAGCGTGTCCTCGTCTCTATCGTGCATATAAGCAGGTGACGGGAAGGCCTCGGCTCGCGCAGTTCGAAACTCACGCAATGGCCCGTACCAAGCAGACCGCCCGCAAATCGACCGGAGGAAAGGCTCCCCGCAAGCAGCTTGCCACCAAGGCAGCCCGCAAGTCGGCCCCCGCCTCGGGAGGAGTCAAGAAGCCCCACCGTTACCGTCCCGGTACCGTGGCTCTCCGCGAGATCCGTCGCTACCAGAAGTCCACGGAGCTGCTCATCCGCAAGCTCCCCTTCCAGCGTCTGGTCCGCGAGATCGCCCAGGACTTCAAGACCGACCTCCGCTTCCAGTCGTCCGCCGTGATGGCCCTCCAGGAGGCCGCCGAGGCTTACCTCGTCGGACTCTTCGAGGACACCAACCTGTGCGCCATCCACGCCAAGCGAGTGACCATCATGCCCAAGGACATCCAGCTCGCCCGCCGCATCCGTGGAGAGCGTGCTTAAGCATTGTGCTTGAACAGCCGCTAATCTGAACCCAACGGCCCTCTTTAGGGCCACATTTTCATTCCAAGCCAAGCTGATCGAATCTGGGGTGGGGTGGGGAAGATACATTGGCCATTTCTCGAGAATAAACTGTGTTTTGGATGTATTTTGCCATCTTCCCGAATAGGAAAACCTTTGACAAGCAATGACTAAAGCTCTCTTAGGTGGGCGTTAGAGCGTGAGCCGACACTAGGGGGACGCTAGTTTTCCCGCGCAAAAAGAGGCGGAGCGTGCTCTCGCCTCAGCCTGCATATTAGGAAGGCGCCGGGACGCATTCCTATCACTACTTCGTGAACAGTCAACATGCCGCCCAAGCCGTCCGCCAAGGGAGCCAAGAAGGCCGCCAAGTCCCAGAAGGCCGTCCGCACTGGAGACAAGAAGAGAAGAAAGTCGAGAAAGGAGTCCTACTCGGTGTACATCTACCGTGTGCTCAAGCAGGTCCACCCCGACACCGGAGTTTCCTCCAAGGCAATGTCGATCATGAACTCGTTCGTGAACGACGTCTTCGAGAGAATCGCCGGTGAGGCCTCTCGTCTCGCCCACTACAACAAGCGATCGACCATCTCCTCTCGCGAAATCCAGACGGCCGTCCGCCTCATCCTCCCCGGAGAGCTTGCCAAGCACGCCGTCTCTGAGGGCACCAAGGCCGTCACCAAGTACACTTCCTCCAAGTAAGTCCGGCAACGGATGAACTTGCGTCGATAGTGACCACCCAGAACCCAACGGCCCTCTTTAGGGCCACATTTCTATTCCAAACCAAGCTGATTTCTCTTTCTGATCTCATGATTAGACTGACTTTATGTGTGTTTCTAAGAAATGTAACCCTTGTTCGATAATAGACGAGAAACGCATTGCCTCCTTTGCTTCCCCGCGTCCATGCAATGTTCATCCGTCGAGTATCGCTAGAAAAGTAGCCACGTTAACCGTACGAGGGTTTCGGGAAAGCATTGCTAGCCTTCCCTCGGTTTGGCGTTAGGTCGTGAGCCTACACTAGGGGACGCGCATTTTCCCGCTCAAAAGGGGGCGGAGGGTGTCCTCGCCTCTCTGATATAAAGGGGGCTCCTGTCTGTGTCTCATCTTACGTTCGTGAACTCGAGCAATCAATAGTCATCATGTCTGGACGCGGAAAGGGAGGAAAGGCGAAGAGCGGAGGAAAGGCCAAGTCCCGCTCGTCTCGTGCCGGTCTGCAGTTCCCCGTGGGACGTCTCCACCGCATGCTGCGCAAGGGCAACTACGCCCAGCGTGTCGGAGCCGGAGCCCCGGTGTACCTCGCTGCCGTCCTCGAGTACCTCGCCGCTGAGGTTCTTGAGCTCGCTGGCAACGCTGCCCGTGACAACAAGAAGACCAGAATCAACCCCCGCCATCTCCAGCTCGCCGTCAGAAACGACGAGGAGCTGAACAAGCTCATGGCTGGTGTCACCATCGCCCAAGGAGGAGTTCTCCCCAACATCAACTCCGTGCTTCTTCCCAAGAAGACCGCCGGAGACAAGGAGTAAACCCTTGATGGCTGCTCAACACGGCTAACCCCAGAACCCAACGGCCCTCTTTAGGGCCACATCTCTATTCCAAACCAAGCTGATTCAATTTCTGATCTCATGATCATGCTGATTGCGTTTTAAGTGTGATAAATAAATCGTCCGTGGGTTTGTCGATGGGGAGATCATTATGATTTTATTCAAAAGAAGCTTATTTTGCATAACTTGAACCAACAGATCCATCGCATGCAACATTTTTGATTCATTGGATGCTCATTTTGTGTAATATTTTGGTTTAAAAACCTCATGAGCGACAGTTTTTGGTTCATAGCTATTTGAAATTCATGATTTGGGTGTAATCTGTGTGATTTGCATAATTGTGTTGATCTGATAAAAACGAAAATCTGAGAATCCAAAAGAAACAGTCGATTTCTGATTGGCAAAGAAAGGCAGGGAAGCGTGAGAGCATTTTCCCGCGCGATGGTGTCCAAGCGCGCGCCGTCACTTGAGGGAGAGGCAGGGGAGGGGTGTATATAAGGGAGCGACCAGAGGGGGCACGCCATCATCACTCGAGCAATCAAGTGCAGTCAAGATGTCCGGACGTGGAAAGGGAGGCAAGGGACTCGGAAAGGGAGGAGCCAAGCGCCATCGCAAGGTCCTTCGCGACAACATCCAGGGAATCACCAAGCCGGCTATCCGCCGTCTTGCCCGTCGTGGTGGAGTCAAGCGTATCTCTGGACTCATCTATGAGGAGACCCGTGGTGTCCTCAAGGTGTTCCTTGAGAACGTGATCCGTGACGCCGTCACCTACTGCGAGCACGCCAAGAGAAAGACCGTCACCGCCATGGATGTCGTCTACGCCCTCAAGCGCCAGGGCCGCACCCTCTACGGATTCGGTGGATAAGTCCCCGATCCAGACTAGTGCTCTTGCGAGTGCAAACCCCAGAACCCAACGGCCCTCTTTAGGGCCACACTTGTATTCCAAACCAAGCTGATATCTGGTTTTTACTCATCTTTGTGTAATAAAGTAACCTATTTTTGGATTAGATTTGTGAGATTATGTTCTTGCGGACTTCTATTTTTATTATTCTTTGTTCACAATTGACACCTGATTCTTGTCGTATTTTCCTCGCTAATTACGATCGAATGAATGCGAAAAAGCCACCACGTTTTTGATTAGGCGTCGGTTTTTTTAGATTTTCCCGCCAAAAAAGAGGCGGAGCGTGTCCTCGTCTCTATCGTGCATATAAGCAGGTGACGGGAAGGCCTCGGCTCGCGCAGTTCGAAACTCACGCAATGGCCCGTACCAAGCAGACCGCCCGCAAATCGACCGGAGGAAAGGCTCCCCGCAAGCAGCTTGCCACCAAGGCAGCCCGCAAGTCGGCCCCCGCCTCGGGAGGAGTCAAGAAGCCCCACCGTTACCGTCCCGGTACCGTGGCTCTCCGCGAGATCCGTCGCTACCAGAAGTCCACGGAGCTGCTCATCCGCAAGCTCCCCTTCCAGCGTCTGGTCCGCGAGATCGCCCAGGACTTCAAGACCGACCTCCGCTTCCAGTCGTCCGCCGTGATGGCCCTCCAGGAGGCCGCCGAGGCTTACCTCGTCGGACTCTTCGAGGACACCAACCTGTGCGCCATCCACGCCAAGCGAGTGACCATCATGCCCAAGGACATCCAGCTCGCCCGCCGCATCCGTGGAGAGCGTGCTTAAGCATTGTGCTTGAACAGCCGCTAATCTGAACCCAACGGCCCTCTTTAGGGCCACATTTTCATTCCAAGCCAAGCTGATCGAATCTGGGGTGGGGTGGGGAAGATACATTGGCCATTTCTCGAGAATAAACTGTGTTTTGGATGTATTTTGCCATCTTCCCGAATAGGAAAACCTTTGACAAGCAATGACTAAAGCTCTCTTAGGTGGGCGTTAGAGCGTGAGCCGACACTAGGGGGACGCTAGTTTTCCCGCGCAAAAAGAGGCGGAGCGTGCTCTCGCCTCAGCCTGCATATTAGGAAGGCGCCGGGACGCATTCCTATCACTACTTCGTGAACAGTCAACATGCCGCCCAAGCCGTCCGCCAAGGGAGCCAAGAAGGCCGCCAAGTCCCAGAAGGCCGTCCGCACTGGAGACAAGAAGAGAAGAAAGTCGAGAAAGGAGTCCTACTCGGTGTACATCTACCGTGTGCTCAAGCAGGTCCACCCCGACACCGGAGTTTCCTCCAAGGCAATGTCGATCATGAACTCGTTCGTGAACGACGTCTTCGAGAGAATCGCCGGTGAGGCCTCTCGTCTCGCCCACTACAACAAGCGATCGACCATCTCCTCTCGCGAAATCCAGACGGCCGTCCGCCTCATCCTCCCCGGAGAGCTTGCCAAGCACGCCGTCTCTGAGGGCACCAAGGCCGTCACCAAGTACACTTCCTCCAAGTAAGTCCGGCAACGGATGAACTTGCGTCGATAGTGACCACCCAGAACCCAACGGCCCTCTTTAGGGCCACATTTCTATTCCAAACCAAGCTGATTTCTCTTTCTGATCTCATGATTAGACTGACTTTATGTGTGTTTCTAAGAAATGTAACCCTTGTTCGATAATAGACGAGAAACGCATTGCCTCCTTTGCTTCCCCGCGTCCATGCAATGTTCATCCGTCGAGTATCGCTAGAAAAGTAGCCACGTTAACCGTACGAGGGTTTCGGGAAAGCATTGCTAGCCTTCCCTCGGTTTGGCGTTAGGTCGTGAGCCTACACTAGGGGACGCGCATTTTCCCGCTCAAAAGGGGGCGGAGGGTGTCCTCGCCTCTCTGATATAAAGGGGGCTCCTGTCTGTGTCTCATCTTACGTTCGTGAACTCGAGCAATCAATAGTCATCATGTCTGGACGCGGAAAGGGAGGAAAGGCGAAGAGCGGAGGAAAGGCCAAGTCCCGCTCGTCTCGTGCCGGTCTGCAGTTCCCCGTGGGACGTCTCCACCGCATGCTGCGCAAGGGCAACTACGCCCAGCGTGTCGGAGCCGGAGCCCCGGTGTACCTCGCTGCCGTCCTCGAGTACCTCGCCGCTGAGGTTCTTGAGCTCGCTGGCAACGCTGCCCGTGACAACAAGAAGACCAGAATCAACCCCCGCCATCTCCAGCTCGCCGTCAGAAACGACGAGGAGCTGAACAAGCTCATGGCTGGTGTCACCATCGCCCAAGGAGGAGTTCTCCCCAACATCAACTCCGTGCTTCTTCCCAAGAAGACCGCCGGAGACAAGGAGTAAACCCTTGATGGCTGCTCAACACGGCTAACCCCAGAACCCAACGGCCCTCTTTAGGGCCACATCTCTATTCCAAACCAAGCTGATTCAATTTCTGATCTCATGATCATGCTGATTGCGTTTTAAGTGTGATAAATAAATCGTCCGTGGGTTTGTCGATGGGGAGATCATTATGATTTTATTCAAAAGAAGCTTATTTTGCATAACTTGAACCAACAGATCCATCGCATGCAACATTTTTGATTCATTGGATGCTCATTTTGTGTAATATTTTGGTTTAAAAACCTCATGAGCGACAGTTTTTGGTTCATAGCTATTTGAAATTCATGATTTGGGTGTAATCTGTGTGATTTGCATAATTGTGTTGATCTGATAAAAACGAAAATCTGAGAATCCAAAAGAAACAGTCGATTTCTGATTGGCAAAGAAAGGCAGGGAAGCGTGAGAGCATTTTCCCGCGCGATGGTGTCCAAGCGCGCGCCGTCACTTGAGGGAGAGGCAGGGGAGGGGTGTATATAAGGGAGCGACCAGAGGGGGCACGCCATCATCACTCGAGCAATCAAGTGCAGTCAAGATGTCCGGACGTGGAAAGGGAGGCAAGGGACTCGGAAAGGGAGGAGCCAAGCGCCATCGCAAGGTCCTTCGCGACAACATCCAGGGAATCACCAAGCCGGCTATCCGCCGTCTTGCCCGTCGTGGTGGAGTCAAGCGTATCTCTGGACTCATCTATGAGGAGACCCGTGGTGTCCTCAAGGTGTTCCTTGAGAACGTGATCCGTGACGCCGTCACCTACTGCGAGCACGCCAAGAGAAAGACCGTCACCGCCATGGATGTCGTCTACGCCCTCAAGCGCCAGGGCCGCACCCTCTACGGATTCGGTGGATAAGTCCCCGATCCAGACTAGTGCTCTTGCGAGTGCAAACCCCAGAACCCAACGGCCCTCTTTAGGGCCACACTTGTATTCCAAACCAAGCTGATATCTGGTTTTTACTCATCTTTGTGTAATAAAGTAACCTATTTTTGGATTAGATTTGTGAGATTATGTTCTTGCGGACTTCTATTTTTATTATTCTTTGTTCACAATTGACACCTGATTCTTGTCGTATTTTCCTCGCTAATTACGATCGAATGAATGCGAAAAAGCCACCACGTTTTTGATTAGGCGTCGGTTTTTTTAGATTTTCCCGCCAAAAAAGAGGCGGAGCGTGTCCTCGTCTCTATCGTGCATATAAGCAGGTGACGGGAAGGCCTCGGCTCGCGCAGTTCGAAACTCACGCAATGGCCCGTACCAAGCAGACCGCCCGCAAATCGACCGGAGGAAAGGCTCCCCGCAAGCAGCTTGCCACCAAGGCAGCCCGCAAGTCGGCCCCCGCCTCGGGAGGAGTCAAGAAGCCCCACCGTTACCGTCCCGGTACCGTGGCTCTCCGCGAGATCCGTCGCTACCAGAAGTCCACGGAGCTGCTCATCCGCAAGCTCCCCTTCCAGCGTCTGGTCCGCGAGATCGCCCAGGACTTCAAGACCGACCTCCGCTTCCAGTCGTCCGCCGTGATGGCCCTCCAGGAGGCCGCCGAGGCTTACCTCGTCGGACTCTTCGAGGACACCAACCTGTGCGCCATCCACGCCAAGCGAGTGACCATCATGCCCAAGGACATCCAGCTCGCCCGCCGCATCCGTGGAGAGCGTGCTTAAGCATTGTGCTTGAACAGCCGCTAATCTGAACCCAACGGCCCTCTTTAGGGCCACATTTTCATTCCAAGCCAAGCTGATCGAATCTGGGGTGGGGTGGGGAAGATACATTGGCCATTTCTCGAGAATAAACTGTGTTTTGGATGTATTTTGCCATCTTCCCGAATAGGAAAACCTTTGACAAGCAATGACTAAAGCTCTCTTAGGTGGGCGTTAGAGCGTGAGCCGACACTAGGGGGACGCTAGTTTTCCCGCGCAAAAAGAGGCGGAGCGTGCTCTCGCCTCAGCCTGCATATTAGGAAGGCGCCGGGACGCATTCCTATCACTACTTCGTGAACAGTCAACATGCCGCCCAAGCCGTCCGCCAAGGGAGCCAAGAAGGCCGCCAAGTCCCAGAAGGCCGTCCGCACTGGAGACAAGAAGAGAAGAAAGTCGAGAAAGGAGTCCTACTCGGTGTACATCTACCGTGTGCTCAAGCAGGTCCACCCCGACACCGGAGTTTCCTCCAAGGCAATGTCGATCATGAACTCGTTCGTGAACGACGTCTTCGAGAGAATCGCCGGTGAGGCCTCTCGTCTCGCCCACTACAACAAGCGATCGACCATCTCCTCTCGCGAAATCCAGACGGCCGTCCGCCTCATCCTCCCCGGAGAGCTTGCCAAGCACGCCGTCTCTGAGGGCACCAAGGCCGTCACCAAGTACACTTCCTCCAAGTAAGTCCGGCAACGGATGAACTTGCGTCGATAGTGACCACCCAGAACCCAACGGCCCTCTTTAGGGCCACATTTCTATTCCAAACCAAGCTGATTTCTCTTTCTGATCTCATGATTAGACTGACTTTATGTGTGTTTCTAAGAAATGTAACCCTTGTTCGATAATAGACGAGAAACGCATTGCCTCCTTTGCTTCCCCGCGTCCATGCAATGTTCATCCGTCGAGTATCGCTAGAAAAGTAGCCACGTTAACCGTACGAGGGTTTCGGGAAAGCATTGCTAGCCTTCCCTCGGTTTGGCGTTAGGTCGTGAGCCTACACTAGGGGACGCGCATTTTCCCGCTCAAAAGGGGGCGGAGGGTGTCCTCGCCTCTCTGATATAAAGGGGGCTCCTGTCTGTGTCTCATCTTACGTTCGTGAACTCGAGCAATCAATAGTCATCATGTCTGGACGCGGAAAGGGAGGAAAGGCGAAGAGCGGAGGAAAGGCCAAGTCCCGCTCGTCTCGTGCCGGTCTGCAGTTCCCCGTGGGACGTCTCCACCGCATGCTGCGCAAGGGCAACTACGCCCAGCGTGTCGGAGCCGGAGCCCCGGTGTACCTCGCTGCCGTCCTCGAGTACCTCGCCGCTGAGGTTCTTGAGCTCGCTGGCAACGCTGCCCGTGACAACAAGAAGACCAGAATCAACCCCCGCCATCTCCAGCTCGCCGTCAGAAACGACGAGGAGCTGAACAAGCTCATGGCTGGTGTCACCATCGCCCAAGGAGGAGTTCTCCCCAACATCAACTCCGTGCTTCTTCCCAAGAAGACCGCCGGAGACAAGGAGTAAACCCTTGATGGCTGCTCAACACGGCTAACCCCAGAACCCAACGGCCCTCTTTAGGGCCACATCTCTATTCCAAACCAAGCTGATTCAATTTCTGATCTCATGATCATGCTGATTGCGTTTTAAGTGTGATAAATAAATCGTCCGTGGGTTTGTCGATGGGGAGATCATTATGATTTTATTCAAAAGAAGCTTATTTTGCATAACTTGAACCAACAGATCCATCGCATGCAACATTTTTGATTCATTGGATGCTCATTTTGTGTAATATTTTGGTTTAAAAACCTCATGAGCGACAGTTTTTGGTTCATAGCTATTTGAAATTCATGATTTGGGTGTAATCTGTGTGATTTGCATAATTGTGTTGATCTGATAAAAACGAAAATCTGAGAATCCAAAAGAAACAGTCGATTTCTGATTGGCAAAGAAAGGCAGGGAAGCGTGAGAGCATTTTCCCGCGCGATGGTGTCCAAGCGCGCGCCGTCACTTGAGGGAGAGGCAGGGGAGGGGTGTATATAAGGGAGCGACCAGAGGGGGCACGCCATCATCACTCGAGCAATCAAGTGCAGTCAAGATGTCCGGACGTGGAAAGGGAGGCAAGGGACTCGGAAAGGGAGGAGCCAAGCGCCATCGCAAGGTCCTTCGCGACAACATCCAGGGAATCACCAAGCCGGCTATCCGCCGTCTTGCCCGTCGTGGTGGAGTCAAGCGTATCTCTGGACTCATCTATGAGGAGACCCGTGGTGTCCTCAAGGTGTTCCTTGAGAACGTGATCCGTGACGCCGTCACCTACTGCGAGCACGCCAAGAGAAAGACCGTCACCGCCATGGATGTCGTCTACGCCCTCAAGCGCCAGGGCCGCACCCTCTACGGATTCGGTGGATAAGTCCCCGATCCAGACTAGTGCTCTTGCGAGTGCAAACCCCAGAACCCAACGGCCCTCTTTAGGGCCACACTTGTATTCCAAACCAAGCTGATATCTGGTTTTTACTCATCTTTGTGTAATAAAGTAACCTATTTTTGGATTAGATTTGTGAGATTATGTTCTTGCGGACTTCTATTTTTATTATTCTTTGTTCACAATTGACACCTGATTCTTGTCGTATTTTCCTCGCTAATTACGATCGAATGAATGCGAAAAAGCCACCACGTTTTTGATTAGGCGTCGGTTTTTTTAGATTTTCCCGCCAAAAAAGAGGCGGAGCGTGTCCTCGTCTCTATCGTGCATATAAGCAGGTGACGGGAAGGCCTCGGCTCGCGCAGTTCGAAACTCACGCAATGGCCCGTACCAAGCAGACCGCCCGCAAATCGACCGGAGGAAAGGCTCCCCGCAAGCAGCTTGCCACCAAGGCAGCCCGCAAGTCGGCCCCCGCCTCGGGAGGAGTCAAGAAGCCCCACCGTTACCGTCCCGGTACCGTGGCTCTCCGCGAGATCCGTCGCTACCAGAAGTCCACGGAGCTGCTCATCCGCAAGCTCCCCTTCCAGCGTCTGGTCCGCGAGATCGCCCAGGACTTCAAGACCGACCTCCGCTTCCAGTCGTCCGCCGTGATGGCCCTCCAGGAGGCCGCCGAGGCTTACCTCGTCGGACTCTTCGAGGACACCAACCTGTGCGCCATCCACGCCAAGCGAGTGACCATCATGCCCAAGGACATCCAGCTCGCCCGCCGCATCCGTGGAGAGCGTGCTTAAGCATTGTGCTTGAACAGCCGCTAATCTGAACCCAACGGCCCTCTTTAGGGCCACATTTTCATTCCAAGCCAAGCTGATCGAATCTGGGGTGGGGTGGGGAAGATACATTGGCCATTTCTCGAGAATAAACTGTGTTTTGGATGTATTTTGCCATCTTCCCGAATAGGAAAACCTTTGACAAGCAATGACTAAAGCTCTCTTAGGTGGGCGTTAGAGCGTGAGCCGACACTAGGGGGACGCTAGTTTTCCCGCGCAAAAAGAGGCGGAGCGTGCTCTCGCCTCAGCCTGCATATTAGGAAGGCGCCGGGACGCATTCCTATCACTACTTCGTGAACAGTCAACATGCCGCCCAAGCCGTCCGCCAAGGGAGCCAAGAAGGCCGCCAAGTCCCAGAAGGCCGTCCGCACTGGAGACAAGAAGAGAAGAAAGTCGAGAAAGGAGTCCTACTCGGTGTACATCTACCGTGTGCTCAAGCAGGTCCACCCCGACACCGGAGTTTCCTCCAAGGCAATGTCGATCATGAACTCGTTCGTGAACGACGTCTTCGAGAGAATCGCCGGTGAGGCCTCTCGTCTCGCCCACTACAACAAGCGATCGACCATCTCCTCTCGCGAAATCCAGACGGCCGTCCGCCTCATCCTCCCCGGAGAGCTTGCCAAGCACGCCGTCTCTGAGGGCACCAAGGCCGTCACCAAGTACACTTCCTCCAAGTAAGTCCGGCAACGGATGAACTTGCGTCGATAGTGACCACCCAGAACCCAACGGCCCTCTTTAGGGCCACATTTCTATTCCAAACCAAGCTGATTTCTCTTTCTGATCTCATGATTAGACTGACTTTATGTGTGTTTCTAAGAAATGTAACCCTTGTTCGATAATAGACGAGAAACGCATTGCCTCCTTTGCTTCCCCGCGTCCATGCAATGTTCATCCGTCGAGTATCGCTAGAAAAGTAGCCACGTTAACCGTACGAGGGTTTCGGGAAAGCATTGCTAGCCTTCCCTCGGTTTGGCGTTAGGTCGTGAGCCTACACTAGGGGACGCGCATTTTCCCGCTCAAAAGGGGGCGGAGGGTGTCCTCGCCTCTCTGATATAAAGGGGGCTCCTGTCTGTGTCTCATCTTACGTTCGTGAACTCGAGCAATCAATAGTCATCATGTCTGGACGCGGAAAGGGAGGAAAGGCGAAGAGCGGAGGAAAGGCCAAGTCCCGCTCGTCTCGTGCCGGTCTGCAGTTCCCCGTGGGACGTCTCCACCGCATGCTGCGCAAGGGCAACTACGCCCAGCGTGTCGGAGCCGGAGCCCCGGTGTACCTCGCTGCCGTCCTCGAGTACCTCGCCGCTGAGGTTCTTGAGCTCGCTGGCAACGCTGCCCGTGACAACAAGAAGACCAGAATCAACCCCCGCCATCTCCAGCTCGCCGTCAGAAACGACGAGGAGCTGAACAAGCTCATGGCTGGTGTCACCATCGCCCAAGGAGGAGTTCTCCCCAACATCAACTCCGTGCTTCTTCCCAAGAAGACCGCCGGAGACAAGGAGTAAACCCTTGATGGCTGCTCAACACGGCTAACCCCAGAACCCAACGGCCCTCTTTAGGGCCACATCTCTATTCCAAACCAAGCTGATTCAATTTCTGATCTCATGATCATGCTGATTGCGTTTTAAGTGTGATAAATAAATCGTCCGTGGGTTTGTCGATGGGGAGATCATTATGATTTTATTCAAAAGAAGCTTATTTTGCATAACTTGAACCAACAGATCCATCGCATGCAACATTTTTGATTCATTGGATGCTCATTTTGTGTAATATTTTGGTTTAAAAACCTCATGAGCGACAGTTTTTGGTTCATAGCTATTTGAAATTCATGATTAGGGTGTAATCTGTGTGATTTGCATAATTGTGTTGATCTGATAAAAACGAAAATCTGAGAATCCAAAAGAAACAGTCGATTTCTGATTGGCAAAGAAAGGCAGGGAAGCGTGAGAGCATTTTCCCGCGCGATGGTGTCCAAGCGCGCGCCGTCACTTGAGGGAGAGGCAGGGGAGGGGTGTATATAAGGGTGCGACCAGAGGGGGCACGCCATCATCACTCGAGCAATCAAGTGCAGTCAAGATGTCCGGACGTGGAAAGGGAGGCAAGGGACTCGGAAAGGGAGGAGCCAAGCGCCATCGCAAGGTCCTTCGCGACAACATCCAGGGAATCACCAAGCCGGCTATCCGCCGTCTTGCCCGTCGTGGTGGGGTCAAGCGTATCTCTGGACTCATCTATGAGGAGACCCGTGGTGTCCTCAAGGTGTTCCTTGAGAACGTGATCCGTGACGCCGTCACCTACTGCGAGCACGCCAAGAGAAAGACCGTCACCGCCATGGATGTCGTCTACGCCCTCAAGCGCCAGGGCCGCACCCTCTACGGATTCGGTGGATAAGTCCCCGATCCAGACTAGTGCTCTTGCGAGTGCAAACCCCAGAACCCAACGGCCCTCTTTAGGGCCACACTTGTATTCCAAACCAAGCTGATATCTGGTTTTTACTCATCTTTGTGTAATAAAGTAACCTATTTTTGGATTAGATTTGTGAGATTATGTTCTTGCGGACTTCTATTTTTATTATTCTTTGTTCACAATTGACACCTGATTCTTGTCGTATTTTCCTCGCTAATTACGATCGAATGAATGCGAAAAAGCCACCACGTTTTTGATTAGGCGTCGGTTTTTTTAGATTTTCCCGCCAAAAAAGAGGCGGAGCGTGTCCTCGTCTCTATCGTGCATATAAGCAGGTGACGGGAAGGCCTCGGCTCGCGCAGTTCGAAACTCACGCAATGGCCCGTACCAAGCAGACCGCCCGCAAATCGACCGGAGGAAAGGCTCCCCGCAAGCAGCTTGCCACCAAGGCAGCCCGCAAGTCGGCCCCCGCCTCGGGAGGAGTCAAGAAGCCCCACCGTTACCGTCCCGGTACCGTGGCTCTCCGCGAGATCCGTCGCTACCAGAAGTCCACGGAGCTGCTCATCCGCAAGCTCCCCTTCCAGCGTCTGGTCCGCGAGATCGCCCAGGACTTCAAGACCGACCTCCGCTTCCAGTCGTCCGCCGTGATGGCCCTCCAGGAGGCCGCCGAGGCTTACCTCGTCGGACTCTTCGAGGACACCAACCTGTGCGCCATCCACGCCAAGCGAGTGACCATCATGCCCAAGGACATCCAGCTCGCCCGCCGCATCCGTGGAGAGCGTGCTTAAGCATTGTGCTTGAACAGCCGCTAATCTGAACCCAACGGCCCTCTTTAGGGCCACATTTTCATTCCAAGCCAAGCTGATCGAATCTGGGGTGGGGTGGGGAAGATACATTGGCCATTTCTCGAGAATAAACTGTGTTTTGGATGTATTTTGCCATCTTCCCGAATAGGAAAACCTTTGACAAGCAATGACTAAAGCTCTCTTAGGTGGGCGTTAGAGCGTGAGCCGACACTAGGGGGACGCTAGTTTTCCCGCGCAAAAAGAGGCGGAGCGTGCTCTCGCCTCAGCCTGCATATTAGGAAGGCGCCGGGACGCATTCCTATCACTACTTCGTGAACAGTCAACATGCCGCCCAAGCCGTCCGCCAAGGGAGCCAAGAAGGCCGCCAAGTCCCAGAAGGCCGTCCGCACTGGAGACAAGAAGAGAAGAAAGTCGAGAAAGGAGTCCTACTCGGTGTACATCTACCGTGTGCTCAAGCAGGTCCACCCCGACACCGGAGTTTCCTCCAAGGCAATGTCGATCATGAACTCGTTCGTGAACGACGTCTTCGAGAGAATCGCCGGTGAGGCCTCTCGTCTCGCCCACTACAACAAGCGATCGACCATCTCCTCTCGCGAAATCCAGACGGCCGTCCGCCTCATCCTCCCCGGAGAGCTTGCCAAGCACGCCGTCTCTGAGGGCACCAAGGCCGTCACCAAGTACACTTCCTCCAAGTAAGTCCGGCAACGGATGAACTTGCGTCGATAGTGACCACCCAGAACCCAACGGCCCTCTTTAGGGCCACATTTCTATTCCAAACCAAGCTGATTTCTCTTTCTGATCTCATGATTAGACTGACTTTATGTGTGTTTCTAAGAAATGTAACCCTTGTTCGATAATAGACGAGAAACGCATTGCCTCCTTTGCTTCCCCGCGTCCATGCAATGTTCATCCGTCGAGTATCGCTAGAAAAGTAGCCACGTTAACCGTACGAGGGTTTCGGGAAAGCATTGCTAGCCTTCCCTCGGTTTGGCGTTAGGTCGTGAGCCTACACTAGGGGACGCGCATTTTCCCGCTCAAAAGGGGGCGGAGGGTGTCCTCGCCTCTCTGATATAAAGGGGGCTCCTGTCTGTGTCTCATCTTACGTTCGTGAACTCGAGCAATCAATAGTCATCATGTCTGGACGCGGAAAGGGAGGAAAGGCGAAGAGCGGAGGAAAGGCCAAGTCCCGCTCGTCTCGTGCCGGTCTGCAGTTCCCCGTGGGACGTCTCCACCGCATGCTGCGCAAGGGCAACTACGCCCAGCGTGTCGGAGCCGGAGCCCCGGTGTACCTCGCTGCCGTCCTCGAGTACCTCGCCGCTGAGGTTCTTGAGCTCGCTGGCAACGCTGCCCGTGACAACAAGAAGACCAGAATCAACCCCCGCCATCTCCAGCTCGCCGTCAGAAACGACGAGGAGCTGAACAAGCTCATGGCTGGTGTCACCATCGCCCAAGGAGGAGTTCTCCCCAACATCAACTCCGTGCTTCTTCCCAAGAAGACCGCCGGAGACAAGGAGTAAACCCTTGATGGCTGCTCAACACGGCTAACCCCAGAACCCAACGGCCCTCTTTAGGGCCACATCTCTATTCCAAACCAAGCTGATTCAATTTCTGATCTCATGATCATGCTGATTGCGTTTTAAGTGTGATAAATAAATCGTCCGTGGGTTTGTCGATGGGGAGATCATTATGATTTTATTCAAAAGAAGCTTATTTTGCATAACTTGAACCAACAGATCCATCGCATGCAACATTTTTGATTCATTGGATGCTCATTTTGTGTAATATTTTGGTTTAAAAACCTCATGAGCGACAGTTTTTGGTTCATAGCTATTTGAAATTCATGATTTGGGTGTAATCTGTGTGATTTGCATAATTGTGTTGATCTGATAAAAACGAAAATCTGAGAATCCAAAAGAAACAGTCGATTTCTGATTGGCAAAGAAAGGCAGGGAAGCGTGAGAGCATTTTCCCGCGCGATGGTGTCCAAGCGCGCGCCGTCACTTGAGGGAGAGGCAGGGGAGGGGTGTATATAAGGGAGCGACCAGAGGGGGCACGCCATCATCACTCGAGCAATCAAGTGCAGTCAAGATGTCCGGACGTGGAAAGGGAGGCAAGGGACTCGGAAAGGGAGGAGCCAAGCGCCATCGCAAGGTCCTTCGCGACAACATCCAGGGAATCACCAAGCCGGCTATCCGCCGTCTTGCCCGTCGTGGTGGAGTCAAGCGTATCTCTGGACTCATCTATGAGGAGACCCGTGGTGTCCTCAAGGTGTTCCTTGAGAACGTGATCCGTGACGCCGTCACCTACTGCGAGCACGCCAAGAGAAAGACCGTCACCGCCATGGATGTCGTCTACGCCCTCAAGCGCCAGGGCCGCACCCTCTACGGATTCGGTGGATAAGTCCCCGATCCAGACTAGTGCTCTTGCGAGTGCAAACCCCAGAACCCAACGGCCCTCTTTAGGGCCACACTTGTATTCCAAACCAAGCTGATATCTGGTTTTTACTCATCTTTGTGTAATAAAGTAACCTATTTTTGGATTAGATTTGTGAGATTATGTTCTTGCGGACTTCTATTTTTATTATTCTTTGTTCACAATTGACACCTGATTCTTGTCGTATTTTCCTCGCTAATTACGATCGAATGAATGCGAAAAAGCCACCACGTTTTTGATTAGGCGTCGGTTTTTTTAGATTTTCCCGCCAAAAAAGAGGCGGAGCGTGTCCTCGTCTCTATCGTGCATATAAGCAGGTGACGGGAAGGCCTCGGCTCGCGCAGTTCGAAACTCACGCAATGGCCCGTACCAAGCAGACCGCCCGCAAATCGACCGGAGGAAAGGCTCCCCGCAAGCAGCTTGCCACCAAGGCAGCCCGCAAGTCGGCCCCCGCCTCGGGAGGAGTCAAGAAGCCCCACCGTTACCGTCCCGGTACCGTGGCTCTCCGCGAGATCCGTCGCTACCAGAAGTCCACGGAGCTGCTCATCCGCAAGCTCCCCTTCCAGCGTCTGGTCCGCGAGATCGCCCAGGACTTCAAGACCGACCTCCGCTTCCAGTCGTCCGCCGTGATGGCCCTCCAGGAGGCCGCCGAGGCTTACCTCGTCGGACTCTTCGAGGACACCAACCTGTGCGCCATCCACGCCAAGCGAGTGACCATCATGCCCAAGGACATCCAGCTCGCCCGCCGCATCCGTGGAGAGCGTGCTTAAGCATTGTGCTTGAACAGCCGCTAATCTGAACCCAACGGCCCTCTTTAGGGCCACATTTTCATTCCAAGCCAAGCTGATCGAATCTGGGGTGGGGTGGGGAAGATACATTGGCCATTTCTCGAGAATAAACTGTGTTTTGGATGTATTTTGCCATCTTCCCGAATAGGAAAACCTTTGACAAGCAATGACTAAAGCTCTCTTAGGTGGGCGTTAGAGCGTGAGCCGACACTAGGGGGACGCTAGTTTTCCCGCGCAAAAAGAGGCGGAGCGTGCTCTCGCCTCAGCCTGCATATTAGGAAGGCGCCGGGACGCATTCCTATCACTACTTCGTGAACAGTCAACATGCCGCCCAAGCCGTCCGCCAAGGGAGCCAAGAAGGCCGCCAAGTCCCAGAAGGCCGTCCGCACTGGAGACAAGAAGAGAAGAAAGTCGAGAAAGGAGTCCTACTCGGTGTACATCTACCGTGTGCTCAAGCAGGTCCACCCCGACACCGGAGTTTCCTCCAAGGCAATGTCGATCATGAACTCGTTCGTGAACGACGTCTTCGAGAGAATCGCCGGTGAGGCCTCTCGTCTCGCCCACTACAACAAGCGATCGACCATCTCCTCTCGCGAAATCCAGACGGCCGTCCGCCTCATCCTCCCCGGAGAGCTTGCCAAGCACGCCGTCTCTGAGGGCACCAAGGCCGTCACCAAGTACACTTCCTCCAAGTAAGTCCGGCAACGGATGAACTTGCGTCGATAGTGACCACCCAGAACCCAACGGCCCTCTTTAGGGCCACATTTCTATTCCAAACCAAGCTGATTTCTCTTTCTGATCTCATGATTAGACTGACTTTATGTGTGTTTCTAAGAAATGTAACCCTTGTTCGATAATAGACGAGAAACGCATTGCCTCCTTTGCTTCCCCGCGTCCATGCAATGTTCATCCGTCGAGTATCGCTAGAAAAGTAGCCACGTTAACCGTACGAGGGTTTCGGGAAAGCATTGCTAGCCTTCCCTCGGTTTGGCGTTAGGTCGTGAGCCTACACTAGGGGACGCGCATTTTCCCGCTCAAAAGGGGGCGGAGGGTGTCCTCGCCTCTCTGATATAAAGGGGGCTCCTGTCTGTGTCTCATCTTACGTTCGTGAACTCGAGCAATCAATAGTCATCATGTCTGGACGCGGAAAGGGAGGAAAGGCGAAGAGCGGAGGAAAGGCCAAGTCCCGCTCGTCTCGTGCCGGTCTGCAGTTCCCCGTGGGACGTCTCCACCGCATGCTGCGCAAGGGCAACTACGCCCAGCGTGTCGGAGCCGGAGCCCCGGTGTACCTCGCTGCCGTCCTCGAGTACCTCGCCGCTGAGGTTCTTGAGCTCGCTGGCAACGCTGCCCGTGACAACAAGAAGACCAGAATCAACCCCCGCCATCTCCAGCTCGCCGTCAGAAACGACGAGGAGCTGAACAAGCTCATGGCTGGTGTCACCATCGCCCAAGGAGGAGTTCTCCCCAACATCAACTCCGTGCTTCTTCCCAAGAAGACCGCCGGAGACAAGGAGTAAACCCTTGATGGCTGCTCAACACGGCTAACCCCAGAACCCAACGGCCCTCTTTAGGGCCACATCTCTATTCCAAACCAAGCTGATTCAATTTCTGATCTCATGATCATGCTGATTGCGTTTTAAGTGTGATAAATAAATCGTCCGTGGGTTTGTCGATGGGGAGATCATTATGATTTTATTCAAAAGAAGCTTATTTTGCATAACTTGAACCAACAGATCCATCGCATGCAACATTTTTGATTCATTGGATGCTCATTTTGTGTAATATTTTGGTTTAAAAACCTCATGAGCGACAGTTTTTGGTTCATAGCTATTTGAAATTCATGATTAGGGTGTAATCTGTGTGATTTGCATAATTGTGTTGATCTGATAAAAACGAAAATCTGAGAATCCAAAAGAAACAGTCGATTTCTGATTGGCAAAGAAAGGCAGGGAAGCGTGAGAGCATTTTCCCGCGCGATGGTGTCCAAGCGCGCGCCGTCACTTGAGGGAGAGGCAGGGGAGGGGTGTATATAAGGGAGCGACCAGAGGGGGCACGCCATCATCACTCGAGCAATCAAGTGCAGTCAAGATGTCCGGACGTGGAAAGGGAGGCAAGGGACTCGGAAAGGGAGGAGCCAAGCGCCATCGCAAGGTCCTTCGCGACAACATCCAGGGAATCACCAAGCCGGCTATCCGCCGTCTTGCCCGTCGTGGTGGAGTCAAGCGTATCTCTGGACTCATCTATGAGGAGACCCGTGGTGTCCTCAAGGTGTTCCTTGAGAACGTGATCCGTGACGCCGTCACCTACTGCGAGCACGCCAAGAGAAAGACCGTCACCGCCATGGATGTCGTCTACGCCCTCAAGCGCCAGGGCCGCACCCTCTACGGATTCGGTGGATAAGTCCCCGATCCAGACTAGTGCTCTTGCGAGTGCAAACCCCAGAACCCAACGGCCCTCTTTAGGGCCACACTTGTATTCCAAACCAAGCTGATATCTGGTTTTTACTCATCTTTGTGTAATAAAGTAACCTATTTTTGGATTAGATTTGTGAGATTATGTTCTTGCGGACTTCTATTTTTATTATTCTTTGTTCACAATTGACACCTGATTCTTGTCGTATTTTCCTCGCTAATTACGATCGAATGAATGCGAAAAAGCCACCACGTTTTTGATTAGGCGTCGGTTTTTTTAGATTTTCCCGCCAAAAAAGAGGCGGAGCGTGTCCTCGTCTCTATCGTGCATATAAGCAGGTGACGGGAAGGCCTCGGCTCGCGCAGTTCGAAACTCACGCAATGGCCCGTACCAAGCAGACCGCCCGCAAATCGACCGGAGGAAAGGCTCCCCGCAAGCAGCTTGCCACCAAGGCAGCCCGCAAGTCGGCCCCCGCCTCGGGAGGAGTCAAGAAGCCCCACCGTTACCGTCCCGGTACCGTGGCTCTCCGCGAGATCCGTCGCTACCAGAAGTCCACGGAGCTGCTCATCCGCAAGCTCCCCTTCCAGCGTCTGGTCCGCGAGATCGCCCAGGACTTCAAGACCGACCTCCGCTTCCAGTCGTCCGCCGTGATGGCCCTCCAGGAGGCCGCCGAGGCTTACCTCGTCGGACTCTTCGAGGACACCAACCTGTGCGCCATCCACGCCAAGCGAGTGACCATCATGCCCAAGGACATCCAGCTCGCCCGCCGCATCCGTGGAGAGCGTGCTTAAGCATTGTGCTTGAACAGCCGCTAATCTGAACCCAACGGCCCTCTTTAGGGCCACATTTTCATTCCAAGCCAAGCTGATCGAATCTGGGGTGGGGTGGGGAAGATACATTGGCCATTTCTCGAGAATAAACTGTGTTTTGGATGTATTTTGCCATCTTCCCGAATAGGAAAACCTTTGACAAGCAATGACTAAAGCTCTCTTAGGTGGGCGTTAGAGCGTGAGCCGACACTAGGGGGACGCTAGTTTTCCCGCGCAAAAAGAGGCGGAGCGTGCTCTCGCCTCAGCCTGCATATTAGGAAGGCGCCGGGACGCATTCCTATCACTACTTCGTGAACAGTCAACATGCCGCCCAAGCCGTCCGCCAAGGGAGCCAAGAAGGCCGCCAAGTCCCAGAAGGCCGTCCGCACTGGAGACAAGAAGAGAAGAAAGTCGAGAAAGGAGTCCTACTCGGTGTACATCTACCGTGTGCTCAAGCAGGTCCACCCCGACACCGGAGTTTCCTCCAAGGCAATGTCGATCATGAACTCGTTCGTGAACGACGTCTTCGAGAGAATCGCCGGTGAGGCCTCTCGTCTCGCCCACTACAACAAGCGATCGACCATCTCCTCTCGCGAAATCCAGACGGCCGTCCGCCTCATCCTCCCCGGAGAGCTTGCCAAGCACGCCGTCTCTGAGGGCACCAAGGCCGTCACCAAGTACACTTCCTCCAAGTAAGTCCGGCAACGGATGAACTTGCGTCGATAGTGACCACCCAGAACCCAACGGCCCTCTTTAGGGCCACATTTCTATTCCAAACCAAGCTGATTTCTCTTTCTGATCTCATGATTAGACTGACTTTATGTGTGTTTCTAAGAAATGTAACCCTTGTTCGATAATAGACGAGAAACGCATTGCCTCCTTTGCTTCCCCGCGTCCATGCAATGTTCATCCGTCGAGTATCGCTAGAAAAGTAGCCACGTTAACCGTACGAGGGTTTCGGGAAAGCATTGCTAGCCTTCCCTCGGTTTGGCGTTAGGTCGTGAGCCTACACTAGGGGACGCGCATTTTCCCGCTCAAAAGGGGGCGGAGGGTGTCCTCGCCTCTCTGATATAAAGGGGGCTCCTGTCTGTGTCTCATCTTACGTTCGTGAACTCGAGCAATCAATAGTCATCATGTCTGGACGCGGAAAGGGAGGAAAGGCGAAGAGCGGAGGAAAGGCCAAGTCCCGCTCGTCTCGTGCCGGTCTGCAGTTCCCCGTGGGACGTCTCCACCGCATGCTGCGCAAGGGCAACTACGCCCAGCGTGTCGGAGCCGGAGCCCCGGTGTACCTCGCTGCCGTCCTCGAGTACCTCGCCGCTGAGGTTCTTGAGCTCGCTGGCAACGCTGCCCGTGACAACAAGAAGACCAGAATCAACCCCCGCCATCTCCAGCTCGCCGTCAGAAACGACGAGGAGCTGAACAAGCTCATGGCTGGTGTCACCATCGCCCAAGGAGGAGTTCTCCCCAACATCAACTCCGTGCTTCTTCCCAAGAAGACCGCCGGAGACAAGGAGTAAACCCTTGATGGCTGCTCAACACGGCTAACCCCAGAACCCAACGGCCCTCTTTAGGGCCACATCTCTATTCCAAACCAAGCTGATTCAATTTCTGATCTCATGATCATGCTGATTGCGTTTTAAGTGTGATAAATAAATCGTCCGTGGGTTTGTCGATGGGGAGATCATTATGATTTTATTCAAAAGAAGCTTATTTTGCATAACTTGAACCAACAGATCCATCGCATGCAACATTTTTGATTCATTGGATGCTCATTTTGTGTAATATTTTGGTTTAAAAACCTCATGAGCGACAGTTTTTGGTTCATAGCTATTTGAAATTCATGATTAGGGTGTAATCTGTGTGATTTGCATAATTGTGTTGATCTGATAAAAACGAAAATCTGAGAATCCAAAAGAAACAGTCGATTTCTGATTGGCAAAGAAAGGCAGGGAAGCGTGAGAGCATTTTCCCGCGCGATGGTGTCCAAGCGCGCGCCGTCACTTGAGGGAGAGGCAGGGGAGGGGTGTATATAAGGGAGCGACCAGAGGGGGCACGCCATCATCACTCGAGCAATCAAGTGCAGTCAAGATGTCCGGACGTGGAAAGGGAGGCAAGGGACTCGGAAAGGGAGGAGCCAAGCGCCATCGCAAGGTCCTTCGCGACAACATCCAGGGAATCACCAAGCCGGCTATCCGCCGTCTTGCCCGTCGTGGTGGAGTCAAGCGTATCTCTGGACTCATCTATGAGGAGACCCGTGGTGTCCTCAAGGTGTTCCTTGAGAACGTGATCCGTGACGCCGTCACCTACTGCGAGCACGCCAAGAGAAAGACCGTCACCGCCATGGATGTCGTCTACGCCCTCAAGCGCCAGGGCCGCACCCTCTACGGATTCGGTGGATAAGTCCCCGATCCAGACTAGTGCTCTTGCGAGTGCAAACCCCAGAACCCAACGGCCCTCTTTAGGGCCACACTTGTATTCCAAACCAAGCTGATATCTGGTTTTTACTCATCTTTGTGTAATAAAGTAACCTATTTTTGGATTAGATTTGTGAGATTATGTTCTTGCGGACTTCTATTTTTATTATTCTTTGTTCACAATTGACACCTGATTCTTGTCGTATTTTCCTCGCTAATTACGATCGAATGAATGCGAAAAAGCCACCACGTTTTTGATTAGGCGTCGGTTTTTTTAGATTTTCCCGCCAAAAAAGAGGCGGAGCGTGTCCTCGTCTCTATCGTGCATATAAGCAGGTGACGGGAAGGCCTCGGCTCGCGCAGTTCGAAACTCACGCAATGGCCCGTACCAAGCAGACCGCCCGCAAATCGACCGGAGGAAAGGCTCCCCGCAAGCAGCTTGCCACCAAGGCAGCCCGCAAGTCGGCCCCCGCCTCGGGAGGAGTCAAGAAGCCCCACCGTTACCGTCCCGGTACCGTGGCTCTCCGCGAGATCCGTCGCTACCAGAAGTCCACGGAGCTGCTCATCCGCAAGCTCCCCTTCCAGCGTCTGGTCCGCGAGATCGCCCAGGACTTCAAGACCGACCTCCGCTTCCAGTCGTCCGCCGTGATGGCCCTCCAGGAGGCCGCCGAGGCTTACCTCGTCGGACTCTTCGAGGACACCAACCTGTGCGCCATCCACGCCAAGCGAGTGACCATCATGCCCAAGGACATCCAGCTCGCCCGCCGCATCCGTGGAGAGCGTGCTTAAGCATTGTGCTTGAACAGCCGCTATTCTGAACCCAACGGCCCTCTTTAGGGCCACATTTTCATTCCAAGCCAAGCTGATCGAATCTGGGGTGGGGTGGGGAAGATACATTGGCCATTTCTCGAGAATAAACTGTGTTTTGGATGTATTTTGCCATCTTCCCGAATAGGAAAACCTTTGACAAGCAATGACTAAAGCTCTCTTAGGTGGGCGTTAGAGCGTGAGCCGACACTAGGGGGACGCTAGTTTTCCCGCGCAAAAAGAAAACGACTTCGTTACCATGCCTCTGAAACTGTTCTCGAAGGGAGCCAGGAAGGCTGCCAAGCGTCCTTGCCTTTATACAATGAAAAGAGCGTACAAAGATTAGCATTTAAACATAACTTACGGTACATAAATACGCTATTTCTACGTTTGATTCACTGGGAAAAAGCGCATTGTTGAAATTAATACTCTCTTAAACTATTTTTTGTGTTAATTATGGCGAATTACATACACAACAGAGAAAGTGTTTCGCTAAGCTCTCAACCCGTAGAAGATAGTGAAGAAATGGACATTGGGGGAATGGTTAGGATGGGATGGATGGCAGAGAAGGAGATCACTTCATCACTGTCGCATTGCACTGATTTGTTCGATGAAACTGAAATGACCCTTGTAGAACCAGTCTCATGAATCTGCAGTATTGCTGTACTCACACACAAAATCTTCTTGCCTACCGTACCCATGTTACCGTATACCTCGTGGTGTTGTGTACGTGGGTGGCCAGGAGTGTCACCGAGGGGAAGCCCGGCTGTGAGCGACGCTTATCGTTCCACTGACGGACAAGAGCAGATTCTGGAATAAAACAGGAAGTGAAAGGGAAACAAGCAAAATCCGTTGGAAAGTTGCTGATTCAATCATAGGATCAATTCCGACTGAAGGCCAACGAATCTGCCACACCTGCGAACGTCGCTCCTCCGACCATGAAGACGATGATGTGGTCGATGCGAGCGTTGCTGCAATCATTGTTCATTGGTAAATAAACTCCAAAGTTGCAAGTACTTGTATATATTCGTGCATTATGGTACAAATGATAATCCAATGAGAGGACCAAGTTCCCATGAAAACACTAATTGCTGCAGATAAAATATGTGTGATGGGTAATCGCACAGTAAACTAGTTTTATTGCATGGCCTTTATGTGCGCAAGAAATATAGTTACAAATTTGAAGCCTGTATTTCCGTTCGACGACCAAAATTTCCCCCTATTTTTTAGCCAGTAAAATATATAAAATGACGACAGACAGTGCGTTCTCTCCGGCTGCAGCCCACAGCCCCTCCGGCAGTCTCCCCCTCGTCGCAGCCTCCAACTGCGCCTGCAGCAGAGGGACGTGCTGCGTGTACACATTCTCGACACCCTTGAGACCTTTGATGAACCTGAGAGAGACGAGCTCGAACTAATATACAAGATAAATGGAAGCACTATCGTTGTTAGGGACGATATGTGAATTGTGAAAAATTAAAATTTGTAAGTCAACCATTTAGCTAAAAGTATTTGAAAATATAAATTTCGAAGGATTTGCGTCTTTTTCCTCTTACCCATTAAATCCTCACACATAATTTGTTTAATTCAGTTATATCTCGATCCAGTTACGAGTCTCCCGATCAATGTTTCACCAGCTCCCTACAGTACCTCTTGGTAATCTCCATGGGGTTTCCACTCCCGAACAGATCTCCCTTCCTCCTGCCCGCTCCTGCATACTTGATCAGTGTCTTGAGTGCTTCCGTAGTCTCCTGCACACGAGATATTATCGAGTGTATGAATGGAAGGAAGATTTGAATCACACAATTGTACCACCCGCCAAACTACTGTTTCCTTGTGTACTCACCACAAGGCTATTTTCAAAACGATCAACACATGATCAAATTCATGAAATACACGATTTTGTTATGACGGGCGCAGAGCTGCCACTTCCCTATTTACAGTTATGCGATTTACACTTGGAAAAAACAAGCGAGACTATTGTTTCTTAAACCACACATCATCATAGAAAGAGCTATGTTTAATCTAATAATCAGATCTAAAATGAGTGGGAACAAGTCGTTCCCTCCCCTTACCGTGCTTCTGATCTTGGCAGCAAGGGCGAGTGGATCCGTCATGTAGGATCCCTGGAAGCGGAGGGCGTACAGCATGATGAGACGAGTCGCGTCCTGCAAGTAGCAGTTTACCGGTTTGTGTGATATATAGAGATATATACCACGCACTACGTGCAAAGAATTGACCATGCGACTGTCCATCTGCTTGCACCCCCTTTGTGAAGTACAGAACAAGCACGATTATTCTTTTAAAAAAAAGTTGAGATAAAGGTTCTTGAGACAGTGAGTCTTCCATAAAATAAATCGTAATTCGTTCGGTTATATGCTATAAACATTTTCTTTCACTGGTTATACAGAACGGAAGAGATTGAAAGCAGATATCTATCATACTAGTCAATATCGACACAGTTCGACAAGGGACTATAAGAAGATATGATTTTTTTTGCCTCATTATAAGAGTACTACAGCTTTTAGAAATATTATTATTCTATTATTGTTGTTAGTGTATTTCTCCCTACTGACCAGTTGAGTCGTCTTGGGATTGGCGAGTAAAGTCTTGAGTCTCTCGAGTGCTCTCCCCTGGTCTCCGTCCACTACCATCGATTGTTCCAACTCGGAAACCTTAAAAGTAATCCAATTAATCTGTTCATTTAGTTTTCCCAAAAGTTTTAGTTAATTCTTGCCCACCTCCAGTAGATTATGTGCGCCAACCAGTCGCGATAGCTCGCCGATTATGGCTACGTGCTTCGAGACAGACCCTGAGAGAGATAATTTTGCAAAGCTGGAACACGGAGTTCCTCCTTTTCACTCTTTATTGCGTCATCTACCAACAAAAGAATCTAGGAAACCGAGAAACTAAATTTTGCTCCCTACAATTCTCACAAGATAAACAAATAGCTCTTTTTGCACTATTTTGTAGTCAATCATACAACAGAATCGCTGAGTGAATCTCCTCTCTCCTCTCTGATCTTCTCTCTCTACTCACCGCTCATCTTCTTGAACTGCGGGTACTCATCCACGAACTGCTTCATGTCCGCGATACTCTCCACCTAAAAAGACTAGTTTAAATATGGTACACAAATCACAGCTCTTTTTTTCCAACTCGATAAGAAACATTAATGACACCAGCAGGTAGCAGCAAGAAATTATTGTAGACTCTGAGTAACAACGGAGTACTATCGACATACCACCAATAACACAAATGGAAATGTTACAACCATAACTCGAAACTACGTTCTTGACTAAACTTCTTGCAATATTTATTGAACAAGACTAATTCTCTATCGAAATCTATCACTGACTTGAACGTGTGTGCATTATAGAGAATTCAGAATCCCTGGATCCCTTCACTCACATTCTTATGGGTATTCGCTTTGTGCTGGTACTCCGTGATGAGTTCTTTGCAATTGGCGCCGATCTCGCCGAAGTTCGAGCACATATTCTCCAATTATTTATAATTAATTATGTAGAAATATTATTTTAACGATTGCATAATTAAGTTGAAATATAGGTTGCACATTGACCTCACATCAAGTTACTATTCATGTTTTTCAAAAGGTAGTCCAAACGACTATTGAAGTTCCTTTGTCGTATTAAGACATGGTCTCACCCTTGCATAGAAGTCATCGTCCCTCTCATTGAGGACGTACTTCGTCCCTTCGACCGTCACGAAATGCTGCTTGAACGTCAACAACTCGTGCACCTGAGAACCAATACCATTGTAATTACGCATTATCCAGGACAATGCAATTATGCATTATCTGTCTAATATACCTCCCAGTAAACCTAATTCTCATGATGACACGAACAGAAGAAAAATACTTAATGATTAATGGTACAAAATGAATCCTAATCTCGTCAACCAAAATTGTAGTGCATGCCCCTTCCCTGCCTCCCTCACCATGGCTTCGTACGTCCACTGGTTGAGGAGGGGCGTGATGGGATCTTCGAATCTGTCGACCACGAGAAGGAGAGTGTCGAGTGAGGTTTCCTCGAAGAGCTGCGCCTCACGACGGATCACCTGAGGAGGAGAAGCCAATCCCCTTCCAGCAACCAACCAACCAACTCTAGAAATACTATGTCCATTTCGTCCCAATCCACAAGTGCAAAATTTTCTACATTATTTGGATATATATGCTAAAAATGGATGGCCACTTGTTCGAATGAAAACATAATTAAAATATGATTGTTACCTCTCCAACTTTGAGTGCCAATTTGGCAGCATCTTCAGAGGAAGTCTGGTACTTGATCACTGGTCGTTTCTTGAGGGAGAGAAGCAAGGCGATGAGGGCCTCCGCCGATCGACGGTGAGACTGGAGTAAGACTAATTTATATTAATACATCAATTATTGAATTACATTTATAATTGAATTTTAAATGAAACGATCGACGTAATAGCTAGTAGTACTAACTACAGAAAGTTACAAACAAGCATGTAAACAGTTGGCATAGTGCATGGTCATGCCTGTTGTGCTAATCGTATCCTCGATTACGGTATAAAATAATACAAAATATCATGACAATTTTTTTCTTTTTTCAATGCGGTTCCCTGTTACCCATCGTACCTGTACACTCATGCTAATGGCAGAGTGGTCGTAGGGTCGAGGGATGGAGAGGGAGCAGAGGGAAGGAGAGAGGGCGATCGAATCGATGAAGAACTCTTGCACGTCACGGACCTCAACGAGAGAGATCCATTACACAGACTGATAAAGGTCACTATCGTGATCATTAGGCAGAGTACTACAGTACAGCCAAAGAAGAGAACGCCAACAGATAGGCATTGGAATAAACTGTTTACCGTTTCGTGCTCGTCCGCTTCCGCGAGCATTTTGAGATCCGCCTTCGAGATTATGTTGGAGAAATCTGCGATGGTAAGAATCAATCGATAATCTACACTGCTACCCCTCGTATTGATCCATAAACATTTCCAGACCCCATTCTAGTATAATATTACAATATTTTCAATCTCGTTGAGTTTACATCCCCTCCACCTAACAAATAACCGGAACTACCCCGTTTCACGTTTCTATTCACAGCTGTCTTTGCAATAGTGCAATCTTTTTTCGATAAAGATGACGCATACAGGGAAACCATCTAATTAGACTTCGCTCATCACCAAAGTATCAAAATTAAGCGTCGTTTAGTCACGAGAAGTAGCTCAATCTTCGCGGTGTTCGGTGATTCGATGTTTCCCAAGGGGGGCAAAGGATGCTCACAGATGTAGTACTGCGCGTATCTCGGGTTCCTCAGTTCCTCCTGCAGCAGATGGAGGTTATCGGGCGTCGGTCGCACGAAGACGATGCACTTCAGATATTTGATCGGCTCTCTGAAACATAATAATTACAATGTTTGAACCACTCACAAATAAGAGTTCAAATATATTTCTAGCTGTATTCTTCGTAAATATCAACGATCCGTCTTTATCGTCTGTAGGGATATCAATAAGAGGAAACAGCAGTGTGCACTGACCTCTGGACGCCGTTGTCGATTCTGTCGAAGATGAAGACTTCCTTCTGCATCATCTCATTCTGCCCGTACGCACACGAGACGATACTCGTCTGCAATCGACAGATGCGTGTCCACTTTTCGAATTGTACGATAGAGAGATCTAATAGGAACGGTAAGGAGGAATGGCGAAACGTGGACCTTCCGTACTTGGGAATGTACGTCGACCAGTTATAGCTAGTTGGCACATTCTCTATGCCACTATTTAAAGAAGGACAGTGGAAAGACTCATTTGGCAAAAGATCTACTATTAAACTACTCACAGTTTCTTTGTCCATAAGCATGATCTTCATCTGCGGACCCGCGAGATGGACCATCTCCTGAAGTAAACAAGGGGATGAAGCACGAAATCAGCATTTCATGAGGCATTAATCTTCTTGGAAGGGAGGGAAAGGAGGGAAAGGGCTTACTTTTATGTACAGTCGAACCGTGTCCAGCACGTCCACCATGATCTGAAACTCAAATAGTATGGATTAATCGGTTAAATGGAAATTAGCAAAAAACGAGAGAGACACACCACGGAAATGGAGCTGTGTCTAAACTGAAGCAAGATTGGCCGCACTCGCCAAATAGTAGGAGCACAAAGCACATCGACAACTGATTTTATTCAATTCTAAAATTCACAGCTTCTCTCTTTGTGTTGCAAAGTATTACCAAGGAACCAGAACTCGAACATGAGTTGTTCATGTTCATATAGCTTAATTTTCCGTACTGTCCTTTAGCTGATAGGATAAACTATGTATAATGAAAATGATAAATTCACGAGCTAGAGATAAGCAGCACAGCGGCTTCTGGCGCATTTCAACGCCTACTTGAGACATTTCAATGGTAGTCCAAAAGTTTATCTTATCTTCTCGAAAAAAGACAATGAGCTTTCCAGCTATAGGAAGAGGGTAATTAGTTATGAGGTCCTTAACAAAATATCTAGCTTCTAAATTAAAGTTACAGGACGAGAACAAAATTGACCCCACTATTTTTTGTCCTCCATCGAATAGCCGATGGCTGAATTAGTTGAGAATGAATATACAAAAATAATAAAAATCAATAATAGCCTCAAGGGAAAGCCGGAAATGATCAGCGTAATCCCGCGCTCTCTCACTTTTGCATACTCGCTCGTACACGCGACCAGATCAGGGTCAGATCAGGGTTTCGTTCTCGTCCGGTAACTTTAAACGTAGTAAATCATAAATTATATTAATTGGGGAGAATATGAGATAGGAAGGCTATCTTCAACAGCATAATTAAGGGAACGGATGAAATGGAATGTAAAACATAATGTAGCAGTGGGGAAATGCATATGTCACAAGGGAGGGGGGGATGGATCACTCTGTGAAGTGATTGGAGAACTCGCCCATCACGGCTTCGCATAGGAGGTGGACGGGAGAAGAGTCTCGTCCTCTTGCTCCTTCGATCTCTTCTTCGTGGGACTCTTCTCGTCAGAATCCTGCAATTTCAGCGTCAATCCCTCAGCACGACGAGGCGAGGCAACATACACCCCCTTCACTTCCATCCTGGACGTCCCGTCTCCCTCTCCGAATGCACTTTCCACCACTAATTATTTCACAACCAAATTCCTAATTAAGGGATTCGTGTACAAAACCTATTTTTTCGGATTCTGGTCTCAAACACACTTTATTAATCTTTTCCCTCTCATTCTCCCCTTCAAGGTTAGGGTGCCTGATGGCTCGAAAAGTGTAAGCGTAAGGGCTCACAATGGGATGAACTCACGAGTGTCTCCACAACTCTCTTCGCTTGTCGTCGGCTGCGCACCCTGAATGGGCAAGCGTGATCCAACGTGGGCGAGCATTACTCATGAGTTTCATCACCCTGGAGGGTATACCTCGGTACGATTCCAAAAACCTAATTGGTCTATTGCAAAATGGAGCATACATTTCTGAGAGAATGTGAAGGAGAGAGGAACGAACATTGGGGCATGTTTTGAGGATGGAGGAATTAGAAAAAAGAAAACTAGAAATGAGTACTTACCACCCCGATCTCTCCCGATTCCTTCCTTCTCGTCGACTCCTCTTTCGTCGCCGTTGAAGATCTTCTGAATTGGCAATTGAATTAGTCAAATATATAGCACCGAAAAATAATAGTATCCCGGTGGAACATTTTGTAAAATTCACTAGCGTCATTCTTTTCTTCCAAAATCCAACGTAGCAACTTATCCTTGGCTCCAAATATACTATGATAAGAGTTCTTTCACAATTAAAATTAGGAGGTACTGTACTGTTCCTTCAGCATCATTGATTGGCAAAGAAAATGTTAATATGCATCAGAAGAAGCACTCACCCTTTGGCTGTAAATCGCCAGCCCGATCTATTTGAAGATTTTCCCAGGGTATAATGCTCATGATCAGTCGATTGCTCCTGGTCCTCGGATGAATTATCTTCCTCTTCCTCTTCCCTAGCGACGCTTAAACAAATTATTATCAGTGGCTAGTGATGAAATTAGAACAATGATTTTGACTTGAGAAATTGGGATTAGAAAAAACGTAAATAAAGAAAAAGCGTAAAGAAAGAAAAGGCAACTTACATCTCTTGAATTCTCTTCGAGGTTGACTTGACTGGATTCTTGGCAGTTCTCTTCACGAGAATCTTCGTTGCTCTCCCAGCAGGAGTCCCCTTCACTGAATTCTTCTTCGTCTCGTTGCCTCCCTTCTGTGATCAGGAATGATAAACACTCCCGTGATATTAGACCATACCACTTCTCTGCCGATTGGTCGATAGGGAGTAGGCATTTTGGAGTTTGATCGAGTTCTAGTACCGATGGGGGAAGTGAAGATAGGCTTCTGATCCTTCTCCTTCACTTCCTCATTCTTCGATGGATACCCCCTATGAAGTGAAGAGTATACACTACAGCATATTTCATGTGTCCATTTTAGATAAGGATTGTACTACTGGACTGATAGCAAGCGATAAAATTACTATGTGTCCACTTGAGTAGAACTGCACTCTTAATCGAATCGAGGCAATCAGTACTATTCTTTCCTTAGTCATTGAATCAAATCTATATTTTAGAAATAGTAGAATGAAAGAGGGCACCTTCTGGATTTGGCAGTCGTTTCTCCCTCTTCTTCCATCTTCTCTCCCTGCTGCACCCCTGTCTCGAGTCCCTCTTCTTCTTCTTCCTCTTCCATTATCGGTTCTCTCGGCAGTTTCTGATCCCTAGGCAACACATGTTTTCATAACATTAAAGCAGAAATGAATAGCACTATGCATTACTGCATAAAAACGAACTTCTTTGGCTCAGACTGCTTCTTCAATGGTAGTCTGATGGATCCCTTCACTTCCTCCAATGGATCGGATGAATGGGAGGGGGAGGGGTGCTCGACTGCTTCGTCTGGGTTCATCACCATCTGAGGGGAGGGATATTGATATTTGTTTATGAGCTATGATATCGCTCACCGATTCCAAATCTCCTCTTCCTCTTCCAATTTCGTCCATCATGGAAGGAGAAGAATCGAGAGAGAGAACAGCAGACGGGGCTGCTTCTTCTAGAATGTACGAATATCACTACATGGAATGGCTTTAGATACCTTCAATTGTTCCTGTAGTCTCCTGAGCAGACTGCATCTTCATCTGAGGAGGAGGAGGTTATTTCGAGGGAGTCCTAATCCGTGCAAATTACTCACCGTTTCATTCTCCTCTCCTTCGATCTCGAGTGGGGCAGTGATCGAGTCTACTGTAGTGTCTCCGAGAGATCGAGAATGGCTGAGAACGGTATTTCATCATTTGAATGGTAAGAAAAGAGTAGAGTTATCAATCTTACCTTTCATTCATCTCTTCTGCTCCGGGAATATGAAAAATCTCGGCCATATCTTGCATGTCATGAGCGGAATCTGCGTTATAAGAGATTAAAACATATTATATTTTCTTTTTTGCTTTTTTCACAATTTAAGAAGATACAATATAAGAGCCTTCCATTCATTTCTCTCATTCTCATCCCCTAACCGATGGGATTATCGATCGATTCCTCGAATCCCTTCGATTTCTCGTTGTCCTCGAGGGAAGGATGGTCATCTTCGTCATTCGACACCATCTTCACTTCTTCTCTCTCTTCATCTTCCATCATCATCTTCTCTTCTCCTTCTGGAGATCGAAGCTGCGATGAATCATCCGACGAGTCAACCGTATCCTGCAGACAGTTAATACTTTATCTCTCTCCAATCTCCCCACTCACTCCTCCTTTCCCCTGATACATTTCTTCCCTTTTCAAACAGTCGGTTCACTCCTCATTTCCATCACTTTCTCTCTCCCTTACCTTTCTAAGATTACTTAAGGTCGTGTTTAGGTCACTTTGGTAGGATTAAGAAGGTAACAGTGGCAAAGTAGTTCATAATGAGTGTACGAGAGATACATGGTGCAATAGTTCTCATTCGGCATAGTTCCGTAGTGAAATGAGGATGCGTCGACAAGTAGTTCGAGCTATAACTACTAGCTCACTTCTGAGGCATCGGTGTTCCACTCGTCTTCGTCACTGTACAGCTCACCAGCCAGAAGATCTTCTGCAATGCCAAAATAAGAATTCATCATTACACAAAATGTGATTATTCGTATCTCATTGTGCGGAGAAACAGTATGTAGTCATGAATGCTCATGAATAGATCGGTAGAAAGTCAATAAGTGGGATCAACGAATCATACCATCGATGACGTCTCCTCCACTTCCCCCACGCCCTGCAAAGAACACATTGATAGCTTTATTGATTCCTTTGACAGAGATGTGCTCATCTGCTCACTTCCTCCGTCTCTCGCAGTCATCTCTCTTTCTAACTCGTCGCTTTCCGAGTCGAGAGAAGAGTCCGACTCAGACTCGTCCGATGCTTCCGATTCGAGTGAACTGTCGGACTCATCCAGCATCTCTTCTTCTGCATCCTCTACAATAACCAATCATTTTATATTTATTTAAATAATTGAAACATAAGTTCTACAACTCAAGAATACTGACAACACACCATCATCGTTATCAGTTGCTCCTTCAGGGTCGAGATTCGAAATCTGTCAAGGAACTTGTTGATTCAAAATTGCGTGCTTTTCAAATATTCCGAAGTCTGATTCAGGGAACCGATTGAGTGGAAAAGTACCTCCAGAAGCTCCTTGAGAGGCAGCTTCGCCAACCTTTGCCGCATAGAGAGAGGAAGAGAATCCGTGTGAAGATAAGCTGAAAAAGTAGATTCCTAGCCATTAATTAACCTTACAAGAGCCTCTCTAACTCACAGAGATCCTCGATGATTCCGACGATGACATTCCAGTGCTTCTTCATTGTCTTCATCTCATTCTCCTTCTCATTCATTTTCCGATTGGCGGCCACTGTCTGCGCGTGAGCAGCCTGCCATCCATTGATTCCAACTGGCAGCCCTCTACTACTCACCTTCCCCACGGCCACGGCTCGGCTGAATTTGGTTTCGAGATCTTCGATCTTCTCCTTATATTCCATCAGAAGGACATGACTGCGGGCATACTTGCATTCCCAGTTCATGATAACAGCTTCTTGTTCCTGGAAGTAGAATACGAAATAAAAGCTTATGATCAAAAATTAAACAACAATGCAGTAAAAATCGAAATCAATAATTAGTGAACAAACAAGCCAATGACTCATTGCATTACGTCTCACAGCATCGACATTGTTCTTATTCTCCTCTCGAAGATGCTGAATTTGTGATAATGCCGAGGTCAGATCCGACTGCAAATTCCATTATTGAAGTGATGGTAACAACTAAAGAGGGGTTATGCTCGTGGAATGAGTATCCAGTCACCTGAACGGAATCCCTTTGCACTTCTGCTGTTCGAAGTTTCCTGTAGTATTCCTCGCCTTCTCTTGATACGACTGCATTCTGCCTGGCCAAATCATCATACTTCTGCAATCGAACTCGTTGTCTTTATTATCGTTTCAAGCAATACAAACCCTTTGAAGCTCGAAGTGCAGAGCCTGGACTCGTGCCGTTTCATTAGCTGCGTGGAGTGCCTGGGGCAACATATCGTCAAGCGACCGATTGATGGGACCATCCACGTCTTCCTGATGACAAACAAATGTTTCAGTTAAATAACTGTTTGGGAATTGTTTTCGCTCGACCTATTTCCATACTAAATTCGTTGAACGGTTGCCGTGATGGATTCACAGGGGAAACAAGTGGGGTCAAATACACAGATATGGAACAGGTTCACCATTCAAAATGTCATACCTCATCAGTTTCCTCTCCTCTCTGAGACTCCGGCGGAGCAGGAACAGCTTCGCCACGGACTTCTATACTCATCCCAGTTTGTTTCTGCAGAGACAAATTGAGACGAATACAAAAACATATGCACGCATTGTGAATTGAGTCTTCACGTAGTAATAGTAGATCATGATTATAGAAGCTTTGGCACAATTTGGCACTTCTTCGGTTTCTGGCCACCCCCCCTCCCTCATCTAGCCCACTCATTTCTAGGTATTCATACCTGATTTTCGGCCGCTCAACCCCTCAATGATGGGAGGGAATGGGAAATTAGAGGGGGGGGGGGGTGGCCAGAAACCGAAGAAGTGCCGCATATCAAGGTTTTGATCCAAGAAGTGTCATAATGAAATAAGGTTTTGATCCAAGAAGTGTCATAATGAAATCCAAGAAGTGTCATAATGAAAAAAATGAGAGACATGAGAGGGAGGAGGGTAGGGAAACCACTATCATCGTAGTATAAAGCAATGTGGCAGTCCCGTCGTCCCAAAATAGTAAATTATCAACCTCGTTTGGCCTAACATGTCTCCGGTACTAATCACTCCACAACCATCTCGATGAATTCTTATAATAGTACAGCTCCTGTTCAGCAGAAAATGCAGAAAAGGCCAATGTAGGTATGCAGGCAAACCATTTGGTGCAAATTCGAGATTCTCAATAGAGGAAATACAATACTTCCTCTTCCCCATACCTATGGTATTTCTCCCCCAGATTGGGGCCCTATAAATCTCACTGATTTCCTCCCTCACTCCACATTGGGAGAAACATCAAAGGTACCGATAGGAAACAACTGGGAAATATACTTGGGGACTACTAGGAAGACGACTCTCCCAGTGGCATGCCAGTCTTTTCAGTCAATATTTGTTGCGGGTGCGAGAAAAGAGCGGCTCTTTCGAAGACACTACAAGAGATCATTTACATGCACAAGGCTAATCATGATGTAATTGACTAAATAGAATCTTCGAAATATGAGTTGGTCATAATCGATGAACAAAAACGAGAAGTAATGAATAAAAATCGATAAAAATTATTAGTACATTTTCAGATAATTTAATTTTCCGCGCTACCTTTCAACTGATCGGGCAAAAACTATAGATAATGAAAATGTTAAATTTGGCGATGAAGAGATAAGAAGCACTACGGCTTTTGGTGCATTTCAACGCCTCTCTGAGATATTTCAGAGAAGTGTAGAGTCAAAAGTTTATCCTGATATCTTCCAGAGAGAACAACGATTACAACAATTATTTAGCTTTACATATATTAATGGGTATAGTGAAATGAGCATACAAAATCTTCAACTACGGAACATAGCCTTTTACATTAAACGTAATGAAACATTAATTATATTAATTGGGGAGAGTATAGGAGGGGAAGGCTATCTTCAACAGGATATTTAGGGGAAGGGGTGAAATCAGGGACCATAATTTAACAGTGGGAGTATTAAACAAAGTGAGGCGGTGGTGGATCTCTCAGTTGGTCGATGGTAGTCTTCGTCCTTCACACCTTCCCATGGGAGGTAGACGGGACTTGAGTATGGTCCTCGCCTCTCCTCGATCTCTTCTTCGAGGGAATCTTCTCGCCAGAGTCCTGCAAGTATCCCCTCATTACAGTTACAATCCCAACCGCTCACCATTTCTTTCAACACGAAATTGGTTGCAGGCTGATGCACTACGAGAATGAGAGTGCATCTCGAGAGGGGAAATGCCCACGATGTGAATGGAGATGTAAGTGGCCACGCTTTGCGCTTAGCTCTAAGCTTGGTCACTTACTCCATTCACTTCGTTCGTGGCATTTCATCCCCTCTCTAGATGCACTCTCATTCTCGAAGTGCATCAGCCTGTAACCAATTTCCTTTTGAAAGAAATCGTGAACAAAAACTTTTTTTTCGGATTCTGTACAAACACAATTAATTTATCGATTTTTTCCCTTCATGTCCCCTTCAAGACTAGGGTGCGTGATGGCTCGAAAAGTGTAAGTAGGGGCTTAAAATGGGGGTGTACTCACGAATGTCTCCACAACTCTCTTCCTGCTGCTTCTGGTGATCGGAGTGACGGGGAGGAGCAGCCGAGCCGGTGTACGAGAGCTTATCGTAGACTGCGCACCCTGAATGGACAAGGATGATCCAACCTGGGCGAGCATTACTCATGAGTTTCATCACCCTGGAGAGTATGCCTCGTTACGATTCCAAATCCTAATTGGTCTATTGCAAATGAAGGATACATTCCTGAGAGAATATGAAGGAGAGAGGAACGAACATTGGAGCTCGTTTTGGGAGTGGAAGAAGAATGGGAATTGGCTAGAAATGAGCACTTACCACCCCAATCTCTCCCGATTCCTCCCTTCTCGTCGACTCCTCTTTCGTCGCCGTTGAGGATCTTCTGAATTGGCAATTGAATTAGTCAAATATATAGCACTGAAAAATAATAGTATCCCGGTGGAACAATTTGTAAAATTCACTATCGTAAATTTTTTCTTCCAAAATTCAACGTAGCAACTTATTCTTGGCTCCAAATATACTATGATAAGAGTTCTTTCACAATCAAAATTAGGAGGTACTGTACTGTCCCTTCAGCATCATTAATTGGCAAAGAAAATGTTAATATACATGAGAAGAAGCACTCATTTTCATACTCACCCTTTGGCTGTAAATCGCCAGCCCGATCTATTTGAAGATTTTCCCAGGGCATAATCCTCATGATCAGTCCATTGCTCCTGGTCCTCAGATGAATTATCTTCCTCTTCACAAGAGACGCTTAAACAAATTATTATCAGCCTCTTGTGAAGTAATTACTGTGATATCAGGTTGGAACAAAAGTTCTGTCCGATTTCAACATTTTGGTTTTCTTGCATTCAACATCCTTCCTTTTCGACCGATTTTCAAATGGTTGTTCTCACACAATAAGTGATTCAACACTCTGTATAGCGCACATTTGTACAGCTCTGTAACATCGGGATTGTGGTCGCAGTGCGAGGCAAAAGTTACAGTAATAGGTAACTGGGCTATTAATTTCTCCGAGTTCCAATATATCGGTCTGAGAGATTACCATGGTCGTGTATTACAGCAGCAACTTAAAATGAATTATAGCATGAAAGGCCAACTAGTAAAATGCACCAATTGGCCAATACTGATGTCCTGGACATGATCTCAGCTGAATTTATCTACCGTGCATTCAAATAGTTAGACTTAGAGATTAAAACATACTGAAAATGTATAGATCCGGCCCTGTTCAGCACATTATTTTAGTTAGGTAATTGTGCGATCCTCCTGTCACAAGCCAAAATTTATTTAAAAATTGATCCCCAAAATTCAACATTAAAATCGACATATTTTACCAGTTCCTGTCTCACATACAGTTGATCAGCTCGTTATTTTGTGATTACATGCTGTAGCCGATCCTACCCTATTACATTTTTGCTTGGGTAAGTTAGGTGATAGGGACTTTTGGTAGAGATGTAATCCTAGCCTGGACACCAAAAGTTGGAATTTTGAATGTTTCTCAAGTATTATATGTTTTTGAAAAATCACAATTTCGAGAAAGATGAAGATCAGTTCAGCTAGACTTTTCTAATGTATTAATGACGCAACAGTAGTGCACTATATCGCCCATATTCTAAGAACTGTCAGTTTGATTATTGGGGTAGGAATACTAATCGAATGAACAGCTGCATCACTCCATCTTACTCCTCGTTCCTCATGTAATTCGGGGAAGGGATGGATCAACCCCACCATTCAACCCAGGTTAAGAAAGTACTAGACATGACCTTCTCAATAATATATGTGAAGTTGCCCAACGATTTTTCTCTTCTGCAAAATAGTGATCCAAACACTTTTGAAAAAAAATCCGAAACTTGGTTTGATGACAATCATCAATTTCTCGTATTCCCTGACTCGCTTATTTGATCTGAATATATGTAGGGAATGTTCAAGTCTTCCACCTAATTACGCTACTAAGTTAGCTCAATGCGATTTGAGATGAGCATTTTACGCGAACTCAAACGTCGTTCACGAAATCGGACAGAACTTATGTTCCAACCTAATAATAGAATGCGTAGCAACGTGGTGTACATGATAAAATGCTTAAAGTACAACAATATTAGCGGAACGGGGAAATATTTTGTATTGAATATTTTCCCGTTCCGCGAATATTGTTGTGCTTTAAGAATTTTATCATGTACAACACGTTGCAATGCACTCTATTCTCACTGTGAAACAATGATTTAAACTTGAAAATTGGAACTTGAAAATAGGTAAATAAAGGGAAGGCAGCTTACATCTCTTGAATTCTCTTCGAGGTTGACTTGACTGGATTCTTGACAGTTCTCTTCACGAGAATCTTCGTAGCTCTCCCAGCAGGAGTGCTCTTCACTGAATTCTTCTTCGTCTCGTTGCCTCCCTTTTGTGATCGGGAATGATAAACACTGTCCCGTGATATTAGACCATACCACTTCTCTGCCGATTGGTCGATAGGGAGTAGGCATTTTGGAGTTTGATCGAGTTCTAGTACCGATGGGGGAAGTGAAGATAGGCTTCTGATCCTTCTCCTTCACTTCCTCATTCTTCGATGGATACCCCCTATGAAGTGAAGAGTATACGCTATAGAGTATTTCATGTGCATCTTTTCGTAACGGATTGTACTTCTGGACTAATAGCATTACAAAAATGGTTATTTTTCCAACGACTACGCTCTTCCTCTAATCGAGTATATCAGTACTATTTCTTCTTTAGTCATCAAACCGAATGAGCCACATCTATGTTTTTAAAAAATAGAAGAATGAAAGGGGGGTACCTTCTGGATTTGGCAGTCGTTTCTCCCTCTTCTTTCACCCTTCCTCGAAGTTGATCTCCCACCTCAAGTCCCTCTCGTTCTTCTCCCGCTTCCTCTCTCAGCTCACTCTTCACTTTCTGATCCCTAGACAACACATGTTTTCAAAGCAGAAATGAATAGTACTATGCATTATCAGAGGTCTTCTGAGAGAATGTAGGAAATCCAGACCCCGGGACAAAAAAATCATACCGCTTCTAATGAGTCCCCACGACAAGGGTTGGTACATCTGAGGTCAGGGAACTTTGTGTATGAGTTATGGAGCCGTAAATTGCAAACTACCTAAAAGGCGGCTCCTGAAATTTCGAAAGTTTGGATTACTGTAACATGGTTCATTTTTGAGTAAACGAGACGTTAAAAAAAGAAAAATGATCGCCTCGAGCAGCTCAACAACTTTACTGTTGAGAGTGAAAAGGTACGAAATGGAAAGTCGAAAACGTGCAAAATTCATTTTTTCGACCATGTTTTCGATAATTTTTTCGATCTGGTGAAAAAAAAGATCCCATATGTAAATGAGATCTCTACATATTTGAGATCTACGTACTTTTTTGGTCCGGAAAATGTTCTTGCCTTACCAAATGACGAGTAAGAAGACACTTTTAAATGGCTTCAAATGTGGAGAAACGCGTGATTTTTAACACAAGATGGAATTGCTCAATCATTGATTTCACATTTTCGTGTTCAAAACGAGTTTGTACGTTTAAGGTTGATACAATTCAATTCAATAAACTTCGTTTTTAAGGTCTGGAGCCGTAAATTGCAACTAAACCTAAAAGCCGGTTCCAGAAATTTTCAACACTCGAGGTTCCGAATCTTGGTTAAAAATAGACGAAAAAATACATTTAAAATACATAAATGACCGTCATGAAGAACTGGATAACTTTACTGTTGATGGCGAACGGCTTAGAAAACAAATATGAATTGAAAACTTCAAAAATTCGAGGTTTTGGCTGTGTATGTCGCCTTCCATTACATTGATATGACCACGAAAGCTGAAATGTCAATGTGTTATTGCACGTACGATGAATTCGAACTTTCTGTGCGTATTCCATTTTGAATTCAGAAGAAAAAAGTGTTTATTAATTGGGTAAGGAAGTATAGTATGCTCATCGTCTTCGAGAACCCAGAAAAATTACACAATTTATCTTGTAATTCCTCAATTCTCACTAATACCCATTAAAAACACTTTTTTCTTCTGAATTCAAAATGGAATAAGCACAGAAAGTTCGAATTCATCGTACGTGCAATAACACATTGACATTTCAGCTTTCGTGGTCATATCAATGTGATGGAAGGCGACATACACAGCCAGAACCTCGAATTTTTGAAGTTTTCCTTTCATATTTGTTTTCTAAGCCGTTCGCCATCAACAGTAAAGTTATCCAGTTCTTCATGACGGTCATTTATGTATTTTAAATGTATTTTTTCGTCAATTTTTAACCAAGATTCGGAACCTCGAGTGTTGAAAATTTCTGGAATCGGCTTTTAGGTTTGGTTGCAATTTACGGCTCCAGACCTTAAAAACGGAGTTTATTGAATTGAATTGTATCAACCTTAAACGTACAAACTCGTTTTGAACACGAAAATGTGAAATCAATGATTGAGCAATTCCATCTTGTGTTAAAAATCACGCGTTTCTCCACTTTTGAAGCCTTTTAAAAGTGTCTTCTTACACGTCATTTGGTAAGGCAAGAACGTTTTCCGGACCAAAAAAGTGCGTATATTTCAAATATGTAGAGATCTCATTTACATATGGGATCTTTTTTTTTCACCAGATCGAAAAAATTATCGAAAACGTGGTCGAAAAAATGAATTTTGCACGTTTTCGACTTTCCATAATTTTCGTACCTTTTCACTCTCAACAGTAAAGTTGTTGAGCTGCTCGAGACGATCATTTTTCTTTTTTTAACGTCTCGTTTACTCAAAAATGAACCATGTTACAGTAATCCAAACTTTCGAAATTTCAGGAGCCGCCTTTTAGGTAGTTTGCAATTTACGGCTCCATAACTCATACACAAAGTTCCCTGACCTCAGATGTACCAACCCTTGTCGTGGGGACTCATTAGAAGCGGTATGATTTTTTTGTATCCCAGCACATGCGATCTCTCAGAAGACCTCTGTTATATAAACTGGGGGTACGACATTTCCGCAACGGAGCGCCGTTTGCTTGAGAATTGGGTCAGCAACTTGGGAATTGTTGCATTCTTACCAGTATGTGCTCCCATACATTTGTATTTATATATTTTGTTTCCAGGCGATCTTGAGTTTCACTCCAAATCAACGATTCGGGGTTCCTGGAATATGGATTTCCATGAACCCCTATACGTTGAAATGCAATACTGGTAACAAGAATTGTATATGCAAAGGTATGGGAGCACATACTGGTAACAACGCAACAACTCCCAAGGTTCTACCCCAACTCTCAAGCAAACGGCGCTCCGTTGCGGAAATATCGTACCCCCTATAAACTAACTTATTTGGCTCAGACTGCTTCTTCCAAGGTATTCCGATGGATTCCATCAAATCCTCCAGTGGATCGGATGCATGGGAGGGGGAGGGAGACTCGACTGCTTCCTCTTCTCGTTCTAAATCCTCTCCTGATGAGTGGGTCGATGACGAGTCGATGAGCATCGCCCCGCTCCATTCACTGGACACGATCGATTGATCTGGAAATTAGTTAGAACAATTGAGCTTGCACTATCACTTACCATTGATGGCTGATTGAATCGAAATGCCGAAGATGCTCTGCTCAAATGCACTCTTCCCAGCAAATCTCATCACCATCTGAGGAGAAGGATATTTCTTCGTGCACATTGACATCACTCACCGATTCCGAATCTCCTCTTCCTCTTCCTAATTCGTCCATCTTGGAAGGAGAGGATGCGGGAGATAACACAGCAGACGGGGCTGCTTCTTCTGCAAAATTTGTACATCGGAATATGGTATGATTATTAATACCTTCAATTGTTCCTGCAGTCTCCTCAGCAGGTTGCATCTTCATCTGAAAGAGGCTATTATGTTTGAGGGAGTACTAATCCGTGCAAATTACTCACCGTTTCACTCTTCTCTCCTTCCATCTCGAGTGGAGCAGTGATAGAGTCTACTGAAGTATCTTCGAGTGATCGAGCATGGCTGAGAACGGTATTTCAACGGTACTTCATACTTTGAATGGTAACAAAATAGTAGAGCCATCAATCTTACCTTTCATTTATTTCTTCTGCTACGGGAATATCAAAGATCTCGGGCATATCTTGCATGTAATGAGCGAAATCTGCGTTATAAGTGATTAAAATTGTGAACAGAGCACTTTAGTTCACGGTAATTAAGAATTTTAATTTAAAAGATGCAGCATGGAAGAATAGATTATACCTTCCGTTCGTTAGTCTCATTCTCATCTTCTTACCGATGGGATTATCGATCGATTCCTCGAATCCCTTCGATTTCTCGTTGTCCTCAAGGGAAGGATGGTTCTCTTCATCATTCGACACCATCTTCACTTCTTCTCTCCCTTCATCTTCTATCATCATCTTCTCTTCTCCTTCTGGAGATCTACGAAGAGGCGCGTAGTCCAATAAATCAAGCGTATCCTGCAGAGAAGTGAATGCATTTAACATTAAAATGACAATTCTACAATTGAAGGATGAGGCTCCGCCCACTTTCCAATGATCTCTCCATTCTCCACACTCTTTTCAAACTCATTCGGTAGAGGGGGTAATACATAGGATGATAACGCAATAGTGATGCAATAGCTCATAAATAGTACATGAGACATGGCGCAATAGTTTTCATTCGACAGTTCCATCGGAAGAGTATGTGAGATTAAGAGGCGGCGACAAATATTTCAAACTATACCTACTCACCTTGTCCTTCACTTCTCCCTCTTCTTTCACCCTTCCTCGCAGTTGATCCCCCATCTCAAGTCCCTCTTGATCTTCTTCCTCTTCCATTCGCGGCTCACTCGACACTTTCTGATCCCTAGGAAATATATCTTTTTATAACATTAATCGTAAAGCAGAAATGAATAGCACTATGCATTTATGTATAAAAACGGGCTCAGGCTGCTTCTGCATTCCGATGGATCCCTTCACTTCTTCCAATGGGTCGGATGAATGGGAGGGGGAGGAAGGGTGCTCGACTGCTCCCTCCTCTTCTTCCGAATCCTCTCCTGATGCGTGGATCGAGGTCGCATCGACGAGCATCTCCCCACTCCATCCACTGGCCACACCCCATTCATCTGCCAATTATACTTATGAATAAACGTATTCATCCTAGCTGCAAGCAGCTATACCCTCCCGGGTTTCACTTTGTACCCATTATTCTTCTTACTATTTTACGGTAGAAAAATGCCCGTAAACTCAGCCGATTTTGTTTCTAATTAGTGTTCACTAGGGTGGCGAGAATGGCTCAAGGATATCCGTCTTGTTTACCCCCTCTCGCGGCTCATCCTTGAGAGGGGGGTTTACAGCCTCCCTCTCGTTGGCTCGAGCCGTTTTACAACCCTGAGCCGTTTGTGAGCCGTTTTTGACGGCTCAAGAGTATCGGCAGTCTCTCCCTCATATCTCCCCCCTGGCAGTTCCCCTTCCCTGCTCTCTCACATCCACACACTCTCTCGCGTCTCTTCCCTGAGCCGTTTGTGAGCCGTCCGAAACGGCTCAAGGCTCATCTATGCCAGCGGGAAGGATATCCTCTCTATCCTTTCCTGACCCTTTCTCGCTCTCTAAAAGACGACCCGTTGAGCCATTTTCGCCACCCTAGTGTTCACCATATCAGACAAGGAAAAATAAGATTCCAAGACGGTAAAAACATATTCTGATCATACTTATGGTTAAACAAACCGTCGGTCGTTCCTGCAGTCTCCTCAATAGGTTGCACCACCATCTGAAGGTGGTTATTATGTTCGTGAAAGTAGTAATAGGTGCAAATAACTCACCGTTTCACTCTCCTCTCCTTCCATCTCGAATGGGGCAGTGATCGAGTCAACTGCAGTGTCTCCGAGTGATCGAGAATGGCTGAGAATGGCGTTTCAACGGTACATCGTCATTCTAATGATTACAAGAGTGGAGCTATCAATTGTACCTTTCATTCATCTCTTCTGCTTCGGGAAAATCAAAGATCTCCGGCATATATTGCATGTCATGAGTGAAATCTGCGTTATAAGTGATTAAAATGGTGGGTACTACGCCGGATGACAATGAAAAAATGGGCCCTTCTGTAAGACTTTCCCATTAGCATTCTTGACACTTTGGGAACCTAGTGAAACAAGGAAGAATAGACTATGTGTTCCACACATTTCTCTCATTCTCATCTCCTTACCGATGGAATCCTCGATCGATTCCTCGATTCCCTTCGATTTCTCGTTGTCCTCGAGGGAAGGATGATCATCTTCGTCATTCGAGACCATATTCATTTCTTCTCTCCCTTCTTCCATCATCATCTTCTCTTCTCCTTCTGGAGATCTACGAAGCGGCGCGTAGTCCAACAAGTAAAGCGTATCCTGCGAGAGAAGTAAATACTTTATCATTAATAAAATGACAATTCTGAAATTGAGGGATCAGGCTCCGCCCATTTCCCAATGACTCGATCTCTCCATTCTCCACTCTCTCTTCAAACTCAGCCGGTAGAGGGGCACTACGTCGAATGAGAACGCAATAGTGATGCAATATATCGGCACTATGTCGAATGATCACTGTCGGATGAGAACCTACTGGATGATAACCAAAAAAGGACCTTTCTGTAGAACTTTCACAGTAGGTTCCCAGAGCATCAAAAATGAAATGGTCCATTTTTTGGTTATCATCCGACCTAGTGCCAATATAGCATAACTAGTTCATGGCGCAATAGTTCTCATTCGACAGTTCCATCGGAAGAGTTTGTGAAATGAAGATGCGGCGAATTATTTCGAACTATACCTACTCACTTTGTCATTCACTTCTCCCTCTTCTTTGATCCTTGCTCTCAGTTGATCCCCCCTCTCAAGCCTCTCTTGATCTTCTTCCTCTTCCATTCGCGGCTCACTCGACACTTTCTGATCGCTAGGAAATATATCTTTTTATTACATTAAAGCAGAAATGAATAGCACTATGCATTACTGAATAAAAACGAACTGCTTTGGTTCAGGCTGCTTCTGCATTCCGATGGATCCCTTCAAATCTTCCATTGAATCGGATGAATGGGAGGAAGAGGAGGGGGAGGGGTGCTCGACCGCTTCGTCACGGTGCAACTGAGGGGGATAAGACGAAAAAAAATTCAGAAATGACCATTTCAGAAATGATTTTTCAGAAAAAGACTGCAGAAATTTCATTTCAGAAGTGACCAGTTCAGAAATTTCAAAATGACATCACTCACCGATTCCGAATCTCCTATTCCTCTTCCTAATTCTTCCATCTTGGAAGGAGAAGAATCAGAAGAGAGAACAGCAGACGGAGCTGCTTCTTCTAGAATATAACATATACATATTTCTATATGGAAATGGCTTTAGATACCTTCGACTGATCCCGCAGGCTCTTCAGCAGGCTGCACAATCATCTGAGGAAGAGATTACCATGTTTTATAAAATAAATGGAGTAAATCACTCACCGTTTCACTCCCCTCTCCTTCCATCTCGAGTGGTGCAACGATAGAGTCAACTGTAGTGTCTCCGAGTGATCGAGAATGGCTGAGAGCGACATTTCAACGGTAATTCATACTTTGAATGGTAATAAAAGAGTAGAGCCATCTTACCTTTCATTCATCTCTTCTGCTCCGGGAATATCAAAGATCTCGGGCATATCTTGCATTTCATGATCGAAATCTGCGTTATAAAAGATTAAAATGGAGTATTAGAGCTATCACTTTGGCCTATAACAGTATAATAAGATAGAATATTAAAAAGAAGAATTGAGGATGCGTTCCATGCATTTCTCATCCTCTTCTACAGTACTCCTTACCGATGGGATCCTCGATCGATTCCTCGATTCCCATCGATTTCTCGTTATCGTCGATGGAAGGATGGTCCTCTTCGCTATTCGACACCATCTTCACTTCTTCTCTCCTTTCATCTTCCATCATCATCTTCTCTTCTCCTTCTGGAGATCGAAGCTGCGATGAATCTTCCGACGGGTCAAACGTATCCTGCAGAGAAGTAAATACATTTAAAAATTAACAGAATGCCACTTCTGCAGTGAGCGAGCTGTATACTCGGCGCTACGATGCTCAGTTACGACACTTGTTTACTCCTAGCCCTACTTCGCAATCTGGACATACGCCAGGGCACAGCGCTTTATATATATTAGATGATGATATGTGGCGACACAACTTTAACCAGTTCGAGAAACGATGCTACAATTTCCTTCATTCTCCACCCTTTCTCCTAACCTAACCAAGCAAGATAGCACTGGGTCGAATGAGAATGCAATGAGAATGAGAAAGTTCTCGTCCGTCATAGTTCGAAGGTGTATGTACAATGAAGATGCGACGGCAAGCATTTCTAACTATACCTATCAGTGATACGCTTCAAATATGACAGAGTTCGGGGGTCGCAAATCGTGAGAGTGACCGGGAGTGCCCCCCACCCCCGCTGTCGCCGTTGGGGCAGGGTTTACATCCGCTGCCCGCTACCCCACCCAGTTAAAGTAGGTCAAAAATAACATAACGTGCCAGGTTTTTGACGCACCCATTTTTTTTTTTAGAAATTTTAGAAACGTGCCCACTTTTTACAATTTCTGTGACCTACCCTTTTGACCACTGACCCCACCCCACTCCCCCCCCCCCCCCCCCCAGCAGGCTCTTTTCGGGGCCGCGAAATAAAACCCGATTCGACGGGTCGCAAACATTTTTTATTCCCTATCCCACCACTGATATCCACTCACCTCTGAGGCAAGAGCGGGCGTCGACTCGTCCTCGTTCATGTGATCCTCACGAGTAACCACATCTTCTGCAAAATTAATATGGAAAATATTTTGTATTTTGTAAGAAAAATATTTTGTATCATAACAGATTAGATGAATACTCGAATCTCGTCGTGTCATGATCATAGAAAAATACGTATACACCCATTAAGAAACATTGGAAGTGATATGGACTAATCATACCGTGGATTCTCTCATCGATGACATCTCCTCCACTTCCTCCGTCTCTCTCAGCCATCTCTGCTGATGCAGGCTCCTCCACTCCCTTGGCGAGAGAACCACCCGAATCAGCCTCCAGCACTTGCAGCACTGACTCTGCCTCTTCTACAACAACCAATCGTTTTATATTTATTTTAAAAAAACATAATTGAAACTTAAGATCTGCAACTCAAATGGGATAAGATTACTGAGCAACACACCATCATCATGATCGGTTTCTTCTTCTAGCTTGAGGTCCGTAATCTGTAAAAGGAACTTGTTGATTCTACATTGCATGCTTTTCAAATATTACGAGTGCCTGATTCAAGGGGCCGATTGAGTGGAAAAGTACCTCGAGAAGCTCCTTGAGAGGCAGCGCAGACAACCTTATACGCGCAGAACGAGGAAGTTGATAATTGTACTTAAGACCTGAAAATGGGCATTTGAAGCTGCGAATTATCCCACCATTAAACAAGAGTTCGTTAGCTCACGGATATCCGCGACGAGTTTGACAAGGCCACGCAAGTGCTTCTTCAACGCCTCATTCTTCTCATTCTTCTCATTCAGTTCTTTTAGCAGGAAGTCAACTGAGGCTGCTCCTGCAGAGGGAGAGGCCCTCCATCCCTTCTCCCCATCCCCCCCTCACCCACCTGCTATTTCAATCGCTTCCTTGCTCGCCTTCCACTTTTCTTCACTAGTGGTCTTCCACTTTTCCAACTCCTTCAAACTTGCCGTATAGGCTGCCTCGGCCTTTTTACCAGCCTTCTTCGTACCTCTCAACCACTTGATGAACTGAACAGAACCCATTGATTACTGTACCTTCAATATTGATTTAACAGACTTCCTACAATAACGGCTGCTTTAAACTTGTGGTGAACTTACTGTCCTTTACCCCGATATATAATTTCAGTCCCATCTTGTCGTCTCCCTTACCTCGAAGTTCACAACTGCTACCGTCTTCCAGTCCTTCTTCATCTTTGCCGATCTCTCGTCCAGATACGTATACAGCACACCTGGCTCCTCAGCGAATCTAATTCGCTGCAGGAAGGAACATTTGTTAATTATATGGCATTAACACAAAATTGTATTGTACTAGAGATGGGATGATTCACTGCAATCGTGGACTGATTGTGAATGGGGCGCCATAGTTACTTCATCAGACATGTCGGTTCGAAGTGCATGTATAGAATATTGAAACAGATCGGGTTTAACTTTGGATGTGATATTAAAATGCTCTCTCATACCGTGGATGCTCTCGTCGACGACCCCTCCTCCGTCTCCCCTGCCTCCTCCCCTTCCTTCCCCTCCCCTCTCTCCTCCGTCTCCTCGACCTGAACACATTGAGCGACCTTCTCTCCTCTCTCACAGGTAGGTCTCTGCTAATCGTTTCACTGTTAAAGAAGGAAATATAGAGTGTAGCATACGGCTATCACGGCAAGAAAAGGAAAAAAAGTACTGCGCGAACTAATCGCTCAAATTACAGTGTAAAATCTGCGATTCTTCTAAATTCATGCTGAGTTTGCCTTCTTCACAGCCTTTTTTCTGAGTTAAAGTCGCAATTCAGCCGTTAAAAGACATCCTAGATTTTGAATTTAAAAAAACGAAAGTGAAGTTACTACTAATCAATATCCTGCGCCTCTCCCGTACCTCCATCCTAGCTGGTTTGAGGATTCCCTTCGAGGCGAAGGAGCTCTCGTCCAGACCCTCGAAGACGAACGAGTACTGTAATCAGGCCAATTATCGATCGCACTACCATCTACGTGGTCACTGTAGGACGACGTTCATTCTCTTTTCGCGATAATGGCATGCAACTCGTAATCTGCTACCGTGCCCCTCCCCCTTCCCTACCGTCTCGCTCATGGCCTCAAGAAGGGCGGGTCGATCCTCCGCCGCGGCGTTCTTGATAACAACCTGGAGACTGGGATGGAGGTGGGAGTAGATACTGGCGTTCTCGTCGTCATTCTGCAACAACTCTCCTATCTTATACGGGAAAATTTTATGAGCTTGAAAGTGAAAAGACCCTACGATAACAAAATACTTTTTTGCAGATTCCTTAAAGTTACCCAACAAGGACGAAATTAATCCCCTATTTTTGTCCTCCGTCAAGTAGCCGATGGCTGAATTTGTTGAGAAAGAAAATATAAAAATGCGAATAATCTATAATAGCGACAGCGGAAGGCCGAAAAGGATCAGGTTGAAGTTGCCTGATCCCGCGCTCTCTCACTTATGCGTACTCTCTCAAACACGCGACGCGCTCACAATGCGCAGCGTCTTGGGATCAGGATTTGGTCCTTGTTGGATAACTTTAACAGTAGAACAATGAAAACAATCAATATTTTGTTTCCATTGAAAATAGTGCGTCGTCCATTTCGAGTATCCCAGTGACTGCGCCACCAGACAAGTGATCGATCGAATTTCTCTTTTGGTTTCATATATGTTCATATTAGAAAATAGATATATGAGGTAAATTATATGACCGGTTAGAGAGCAACAATATGGTTTGACAAAAATACCGACGTGCAACAGATTTCACATTTCAAGTTTTATGTACATACCTCATTACTGTCCTCCGAGGGCGCCTCATCACGATCCTGCAACAGGGCACGACCCGCACTCTCATCTTCATTATCACCACTCATCCCAGTTTGTCTTTCTGCAGATAAACAATTGAGATAATAACAAAAAATAATACCATCACGTCCATGCACATTGAGTATTCACGCAATAATAGTATAGCACCATCAAAACAACGCATATTCAAGTTATAACAGTTGCATACATATACGATAAAGAATTGCGGCATCTAGAGAAGGGATGGGGACCGGGATCACTTTAGCAATCACTTTATCACTTTAGCAAAATTGAAAACTTTCAAGGCTGCTGAGGGAGCGCTCGAAATCGCAACGGATTAGAACGAGGAAAGAAGATGGATGTCAAGAGGACAGAGATAGCATACGTGAAACAAGAAAGAGTGACTGAGAAAGGAAGCGATTTAGTTACGAGGAACGCGATCTCATTGATAGATAGACCCTCCCACTTTTCTACGAGAGATGACAGTGGTGTCGTAAGCCTCATCCTCATATCACTAAATTCGAAAATTTTAGTCTTATACTTACAAGGAAAGGCCGCGATGATAGGTTGGAGTATTTGAACGAAACCTAGCGGTATCGAGAGAGGGTCAAATTCTAGGAACTTCTAAGTTTTTAATATCAGCTGAGGGCCTCTATGGACGACTGGGTTGTACTGGGATTTCAGAACATGCCTGAGAAATTGACGGTTTTGCACCTCTCCCCACTATGAGCGCAGACATCCACAGAGGCCCTCAGCAGATATGAAAAACGTAGAAGTTCTTAGAATTTGATCCTCTTTCGATCCCACGAGGTCTCGTTCAAAAACTCCAACCTACCCTCGCGGCCATTCCTTGTTAGTTTCACACCTCAAAAGTATTCTCAAACGCGCTTGCGACATGTATCGGTGCCTCACATGTTTCATTGAAGCCAATAAGGATAATTTATCGAATATTAAGCAGCAAAAATGAAAAGAATAATGACTGGCCTTTTATTCCCCGGGGGAAGGCATCCAATTGTGAATTCGACCTATTGAATATTTGGGTGCCCCCTCCCTACGCTAAAGTCACTTTAGATCCAGCCCTTCCCTCGTCATGCATGTTCACCGCATGCTCTCTCGCTTTATGCTGCGGGCGATAGGGATTGAGAAATGGAGAGACCATATACTACAGTATCTCACGCGCAAATCGAGTCTTATTTTTCGTTGTACAATGAGATTCGACTTTTGCACACCTCTTACCTCGTACAGACGAATATGCATTAGTCGAATGAGACAAGATATTGCAATGAAAATAACATTAGACACACTCGCAAGGACAAACAACAGAGGCTTTATTCGAGCAACTGAAAACAACAGGTTTGGAGAAAACAGATCAACAGAGGAAAAAAAGTGATCAAAATGGAGAAGACGATGGGATGAGACCCGAATGAACGGATTACAACGGAAATCCATTAAAGGAGAGACCACCCTTGACAGAATCGATCACTCGTCGTTATCATTGTCCACCGGCTCATTCTTGACATCACAATATCCCTTGTCCACCGGCACAATCTTCTCTCCATTATTATTGGATTCGGAAGACGAGTCATCCTCAATCTTAATCGTCTCTTCCTCAATCTTCTTCTTCTCTTTCTCCTTCTCTATTTCTTCATAGTACGACTCAGGTATGTACGGGTTCTTCACAATCCCTGATCCGTCGTCAGAAGAGCAGACGGCGAATTTGCGACCTAAGAATGGACGTGAGAAACGACTACTACACCAGTTCTTCCCCTTGGTTTGCTCCATCTCACAATCATAATAATCACAAATTATCCTCTTTATTCTCCCGTTTCTCCCTCAACCGAATAAGTATTGCTGACCTTTCTGGCAGATGGCGGTGCACTTTCGTCCTCCACAATTGGCGCACGTCCAATAGCATCCAGGGCACGCGTGGTTCTGGCAGTCACAGAGGGCCTGGATGGGGGGAATTAAGGAAGGAGGGATTCACTGCCACAATCGGAATTCCTTATCAACATCTCATGAAATATCACATTTTCTGATCTATTTTCAGATTTGCATTAATGTAATAAATAAAAGAGGAACAGGAAATGAAAACTGACCACTTTGAGGCCACACGAAAGAAGAAGTCCCTCCTCGTCGTGTTCGAAGTTTTGGAAGGGATTTTTGCTCAGTCGATGAGCCAACACTTCTACGTCGCTGTCTGAACACAATTGTTTAACTATTTGCTTGTCTGCAGCCAAGAATTCATCCAAAAAGATTACTCAGAAAATATTATTCCAACCGTATTGTTAACATTTCTCACCCAAACTAAACGCCTGATCGTGACAAAAAATGAGTTCCGCCTTTCACCGAAAGAAAAAATAAAAGAGGTTTTACCACGCGGCGGCTCCTGCTTCTTGAACACAGGCGGTAGCCTCTTCGGACGTCCTCGAGGTCTTCTCACCTCCGGTTCCTGAGGCTGGGGCCGAGGATCGAACCTTGACTTCGTTGTAATAATCATCCACCGGCTCAGTCTTGATATCACGGTCCATCGGATCCATCTCTGTAATGGAAATCATCAACAGAAGTCGCTTTAGAGCGAATTGAAAGCGTTACAAGAGATACGGTTCATGGAGTGGGCTAATCCTGATGTCACGCACTAAGCATAATCATAGGAAAAATGCGTTAGTCAAAACCGATAAACAAAAATGTGAAATTATAAGGGAAAATCGATAAAAAAAAGTGAAAAGTGCACACCTATTTGCACTTTGAGATCAAGGGAAGCCGCCTTTTCTCTCGTTGTCTGCACTCTCTCGTCTGTGTGTGCTTTCTCATGTCGCCCACCTCGCGCGCGCTCTCTCTCTCTCGTGGGAATCGGGCTCACTTTTCCCATGCACTTTCTGGGAACGGGCGATGGTTTTCCCAGCCCGTTTTTTTTCTCGTTTCGGGGCGAGCAGACAAGTCATTCACTCAAGTGAACCTCGTCAAGAATGGACGGTGCTGCCTTCGCTTCTCCCAGACCTGTCAGTTACCTTACTACTTCCCACTTCTATCATAGGTCATATCTCAATTATTTTCTTGTAGAATCCAGTCCAACGTCGTCCGGCCAAGATCGTGATCCCCTCCGATAGCCAGATAGAAGAACAGCCCAGATTGCATAGCAGGCCCCAGTCTGACGACAGTACGGACAAGGTTTGTTTCTTCTTCTTTCTCCCCTCCCTTCTCAATCTTCTAATCGCAGGTGCATCTGACGTACATTCCTCCTGGCTATCGCACTCCCTCGTACACTTCGGGATCGAGCTCTGGTGGTTCTTCCCCCAACAGTGTCTCCCCCAGCAAGGACGGACAAACTCAGTAAGTATATTTACAGTTTCTAACGTATTTTTATGATGAAATTGCCCTCATTTCGTCATCTCTTGCAGCTTCAAGTTCGGCCATCGTTCTCTGCGCGCCCAGCATGCTCCTAATGCCGTTTACTTCAACAATGGGGCGTCGGTCCAACACCTCTCCCTCAAGACTCATCGACACGACCCTCCCAAGCAGCTCCTTTCCCTGTTAGTTCTAGCTTCTCTTCTCTTATCATAGAAATGGCATAGTGTCTGGAAGGACAAATAAATCGGGTCTAATTGTTTTACCTTTGAGGGCTTCCCAGCAGCAGCAGAACTACTCTCCTAGCGAGTCAGGCTACTCGCACTCTTCTGAGTCCTCCTCCTGCTACTCCATCTACGGCTCTTGCCAGTACAACGACAGACACGACGGAAAGGCAAGTACTATGGAAGGACTTAATGGGGCGCCGGTAGTTCATGGGCTGGTAGTGTTACTGATTAGGCAAAGGCTAGTTTCACAGGCGCAGATATCTAGTTGGCCCAAAGCAGAGTTTACCTGTCAGGGGATATCGATACCCCATTCTGGGATTCTTTTATCCGATGATCTGATTGTCAATAGCTCGCATATTTTCATCATCGAATATTGCTTCTTTCAGCAACTTCTTCAACTCCGTTCGTACGTCTCCTCTGAGATGGCCGAGCAAGAAGTGTGCACCTTCTGCTACCAATTCGCCGTCCATTACGCCCACTCTCATTATCAGACTCCTCTCCCCAGAGTGGCTGACAGAGGATACTGGAGAGGACACATCCTCAAGGAGGGAGACAAGATTATGTACGTTACTTACCCACTCATTGTATATTGTAATATGTCTCTTGCAGCTGCCCTCGTGCCCTCCGTCGCGTGTGTTCCCTCTGCGGGGCGACTGGCCAGAATGCCCACCTCAACAACTTCTGCCCCATCGCCAAGAAGCACACTTCTTCCTACTGATAGATCTACCCTAAGTGGTTAAGCTATCGCCTTATCATTGGTTCTTACTGAAATTCTTTCTAGTTATCACTAAACCATTCTAATCATTCTCGTCTCTAGTTATATTTTCTTATATTATCCTACTTACTCTCAACTCATCTCATAGTTACTCACAAATTGTTGTTGTCTAGCACCTTCTAAGTTGCTCTTATTGTAGTTTCAGTTTGTTGTTGATAAAGTTTGGAAAAATTATCCATGATCGTGAGTCCCGCATCAGTAGAGCACATCTACAAGTGGAATTAATGGGGATTAGGGAATTAATTATAGAGGGGGGGGGAGAAGGGGTACTTTGGATGATGTTCCAAATTTATCGATGTTTAATTTGTAATCGCGTCTGTTTTTCCCTCCTTTTTGAGCTTGATCGAATTTTGATTGTCCTCGCACAAAGAATGATGTCAATGGCGAGGTCAACAAAGTGTTCTTACACGTTGTAGATCAATAATATTTATCATATTCATCATTTATAGTACAGGAAAAGGCGGCGATAACCAACTTGCAACACATTAGTTATTACATCATCGTTAGCTGTCTCAAACGTACACACATTCAAATAAGGGACCGATATTTACAAGGGTCGATATAGCATGAGCGGAAACAACTGAAGAGAAAGCACTAGGAACGCGTTCAGTAATACTACTCTAATCGTCATGATGCGCTATGTACGGATAAAACGGGCAAATGGAGCCTTAGTTGGGTAGGATTGGCGAAAGTACCGGACATTCTAATGAACACACTATACAGAACATAAATGATTGAGCAAGGTCGCTCAAAGGTACCGTAATCAGTCGAAGGAACAGGTGCTAATCGATAATCGTGAAGGGGAGAATTATGTCGAATAAACGAGATGACGGGAGTTCAGATCGGACATCGCATCGGATGATCCTGCAGAGGTCGAAGGTCACAGACTCATTCGATAAACACCCTTCCCCAAGTGCATATCGTCATCCAAATAAACAGACAGAGCTACCGTATCCTCCCCGTGACTACCGCACTACGCCCTCCCCCCTACCTGAATTCTCAGTGGCAGCGATACTGGCCTTCCACCTGGCCAGCTCGTCCATGCTTCTCACGTAGGCTGCCTCGGCCTCTGCCGCAGCCGCAGCCACCATCGAGTGGTAGTCCTGAACGGAAGTCATTTATTACTGAACCATGATTATTGATTTTCCAGACTTGCCACAATAACCGCTACTTTCAACAGGTGATGAACTTACAGTGTTTAGCGCCCATATATAATTCAAATCTTAACTGCCCTACTCCCCTCACCTCGATGGTCACGGCAGCTCCCTCCCTCCACTCCTCTTCACTCTCTGCAGATTGCTCGTCCAGATACGTGTACACGCCCGCCACCTCAGCTGCGATGCTGATTCGCTGCAGATACAATCATCAGTGTTTATAATTATATAAATACGAATTTTGTTTCCCGAAAAAATAAAACACTCATTAATTAGTGTAAAATTTACGAAATTTGTCAGTTTTATGCTAATTGACCTCCTTTGCAGCTCTGTGCAAGTACTAAATAAATGATAGAACAAATTAATGTGAAGCCTCTACTATTCGGCATCCCTTCTTCTGTTCCCGTACCTTCATCTTGGCCCTTCTCTCCTTATGGGCCGGCTTGATGATTCCGTTCGAGGTGGAGGCACTCTCTGCATCCAGATCCTCGAACACGAACGAATACTGTAATCATGCCAATTATCGATCGCAATAACATAACCATAGCAGCCTCATTCACCCTTCGCTATAGTGGGTATTCCCTCTACCGTACCCTTCCCTTACCGTACCGTCTCGCTCATGGCCTCTAGCAGGGCGGGTCGGTCCTCCTCCATGGCCAGATGGATGAGAGAGTGGCGGATGGGATTGCCATCGCCTGCCAACAGAGGAGACGACTGCAAATTGATTAATCAATGACACATTTGAAATTTAAAAAAAATATTTAAAATGCTCTACGATAACAAAACATTTTTACAAAATTGTTTACTGTAGAAACAAATAGGTAGGATAATAAGGGTTTCCAAATAAATAAATAAAATATAATCGACGGTGTTAGTCTCCATTCGAAATATTGTATCGCCCATTTTGAGTTTCGCCACCAATCATGTGATGGATGTGCAACTGCACTCTCCATTCACAAAATATTCAATTTCCTTTTGCCTCATCACTTTTCGCACCCATCACGCCTATTTTCGGCTCTGAAATTCCCGCATGATTTCCAAATCACTCAAATCGGATTAGCCCACGCTCTCCAATGATTCACGCGAGTCTTTCGTCTCCTCGTCCTACCACGTCCAGGATAGATTCTAGTGTAGTCTAGATACATCCGCCGATCTACCGTAACCATCAGACCTCATTACCGTACCATATCATCTAGACAAAGCCTGAGGTGTCTGTTCGCAATGTCCTCGATTTCGCCATCGTCGTCAGTGTCAATCTGCAGAAATCAAAGATTGGACTTCGCCCAATGATCAAATATCAACTAAGAGATCGCTCTCGATCGTCCACACATCACACTAGTCATGCAGCAAGCAGCGGCAGCAGCCAACTTAGGAGTGCGACTCGCTTCATTTCGTGTGATCTCTCGCCAATTAGATCAGATGAGAGAACACAAGAAATGAAGAGAGCGCGCGAGCAAATCATAATAGAACCAAGCAAAACTAAGGCATGCCTCGGAGTCCGTTTCTTCTTCTTGGCGCACTTCGGGTGTGTCTTCTCGCTCCTCCTCCTCTTCATCCACCGATTGCTGACGTGCTGCGGGCGCTGCTTCTTCCTCCTCTTCGATGATCTCCTCCTCCTCAATCTCGACGATGGTCACATCTTGGCCGACAGCGGTACACTCGATCTGCGTCAGCTGCTCAGCTCCGCTTGGCGTGTGTACTGTGTCTGGCAGCAGCTGCTGCGGCGACATGCAGCATGCAGCATCTGCGCTCTCCTCTACCTTGGGTGATGCAGTGACTGCAGCGGCAGATGGAGCCCAGTTGGCGCTGGTGACCGGCCGTTCGGCTGCCAGAGGCGGCGTCTGCAATCGGGGAGGCGACGTTTAGGAAAGCACACCACGCGCGCCACACCATCGGTAGGGGTCAGACATTATCAGTGGTCTTTACTAATTTTCCATTTACGTCACAGCATTCCGCGGCGATTGCGCTTCTAAAGGACCGAAAGGGGAGAGAAAGGGTGCTAATTTACGAGGGAGAGATTGCACGTCCACTTTTACGACGTTTCCTCTCGATTATCAATGCATATCGTTAATGTTATCGGCGTCTGGACAAAAACTCGCTAACGACGTCGAAAGAAACATGTCATCGAAAAATGATTAGTACGCGCAATCGGAAATGAGCATAGGAGATCGGGGCAGATATGTACACACACTCCACTACAGTAATCAACTCCTGGGCACAGTACACTTCAGAGAGGGGTTCGGTAGGTCATAGCAGCAACTCACGCATGCCTCGTCTCCGTACGGCTTGCTGTTGTAGGCAGGAGAGGGAGCGAGGCGATCGAAGGACATCTACAACCAACCGATATCTACATGCACCGTACTAATAATTATCTACCGTAACTCTACCGCACCTCAGCGTACGACTTCTCCATGACCAGGATGCTCTCATCCTCGAGAGGAGGCGGGGCTACCGTAATCTCGCGACCGCGCTCCTCCAGGTAGCGAGCCGAGAGTGACTTGCGAGGAGAGCAACTCTGAAAGATAGTGGTTTGTCACCTATCAATTGTGTGCCACACAATTTTCTTATTCTCATAGCCTATACACCAATTCGGAATAGTTGTAGCAGAAATTGATGGAAAAACAGTTCCATTCGTCATATCAGCATTCCAGACAATGTTATTACGCATACAATGACCCGCAATTACAGAGCGGAATCATGAATTCCAACAATTGTTCGAACAAAGATTCATCGCTTCACATTTGCTCTTCTCATATTATTGCCGTGGAACCCATGTAGGCCTATAGAACTTCAACATCAGAGTCATTTTAACATTCGAATTCGATATATTTCATCCTGCGTATTTCGTACCTCGAGACTCTCCCTGCGAGGGGGCGTCATCGGGGGAAGAGGACGATGCTCCTCTGCCGTCATCGTCGAGACGAGATCTTCGGAGGAAGAGCAGCCTGCAGATATCAAAGATCAGCCCAATGTGACCAATCAGTGACTACTTCACAATTCAACTATGAAAATATTCAATCATTCTAACGAAATTTTCAAGACGTTCACACAGTTTAATTTTGCACACACATCCTCACACATCCTTCCTATGCCCATGGCGGCAATAGTTTACAATAGCTTCACAATTCCCGGAACATACATATTACAAATACTAAAAAACATACCCGACGACGTCATCGACTCAGCAATCGACGAGGTGGATACGGTAGACGAGGCCGTCGAACCCACCGACGATCGACGCACGTCAGAGTCATCCTCGTCGCCTACAATTAATCGATAATCCATCGTAATCATTAAATAGCCTCTAATTTCCCCCAGTTTCAGCAGCCTGGCGAGCACATATTCAACTACCGTATCCCGATACGTACTACTGTAGTGTCTGAGGGCGGAGGACACCCAATGGAGGTTCCAGTTGAAACTCGGCTGCTGGCTGTAGCACAATTCCATCTCTTTGCTATTCCGGATCAATCGATCGATGCGGGAGTAGATCAGTCTGGAGAAGGGAGAGGCTAGATGACACGCCAATAGATACGGATGCGAATCGCAAGAATGAAACACTCATTAGGAAGAGGGTCAATCGAAACAAACTGATTAGAGAGAAATATAAAAATAGAAGCAACCGTGTGCGTGAAACAATAGGGTTAAGCTCCCGATAATAGAGGGAGAGAGGGAGATGGAGATAGGGAGGGGGGAGGGGGCTATGAATCACGACGAGAGTATCGAACAAAGCGAGTATTCTTCCATTGATCACAGACAAACCAACGAATCGGGAGAGATTGCCCATCAGGCATAGGTACTTCCACAGTGGTGGTCTCGTTCTAATAATCGGGTGCGTTATCGGTGACTAATCAGCCCAGCATGAGCCTGCCTCCTACTCACAGATGATTAGTACTGATAATGAGTGATAATGAGGGCGGGGGTTGAACGATACAAGGACTGTCAATAACCACTGATATGCACTATCAGTACCTGAACTCTGCGAATGACGGGAGAGTCGTTAAACTACAACAGGTAGGTTCACCGCGGGTGAATAGGGAGTGCAGTACCTACCCCCTCACCCGACCTTTGTTCAGCTAATCCCTCTGAATAGACTCACGAGGCAGTGGCAACAATACGAATTCTTATGCGAGTAAACCGCGATAGAATGAAGAAACGACGAGGGGGGAACGAGGAAAGTGAAAGGGTAGCTCCCACTCTCGAGATATCGAACCAACTCCCAGTCACCACCACGGGGAAAAACGGGAAGGAAGGAAGAGGGAGCTCGTGCGGGTATGATTCATTAGCTCCATCCTGACACGGTTCGAGTACCCTTGCCAGTCCCATCAAGAACTCTTCGAAAACCGCTCCGGAGAGCGGCGCGAGGCACTAAACCTCATGGGATGTTCTACCGAATTAAGGCAATTAGCTCTAAACTCGCATCGATCGGATCTCCACTCTCTTCTTCCTTCCTCCCTCTCCCATTCATCTACTCTTAGTTGCTTTTTGTACGATCGTCTCTCCACTCTCTCCAATCCCCCCCCGGTCTACCGATAGGAATGTTGTTCGCAAAAGTGAGACCAGATCATCAACTGGCTTCGCTCGGCTCATATCCGATCGGCGGGGTGAGGGGACAAAGGGGTAGGTCAAGGAGCGCAGTGCATACAGTATTAGATCGTAGCTTTTTCGATGAGCAGCAAAATCACAAGGAGACTCATGGTTGACATTCAAAATGCAATGAAACCTCTCCCTTCTACCATCTGTTTTCGCATAAATTCTCGCACCCCGTGCGTCGTGAATATGCAATGAGCCGAGAAACTCCCAAAAAGTACGACGTCGATCGACCGAACCCCGACCCCTTCCTAGTGGTAAAAAAAAGAGATTCGAGATACCATAACCACCCAGACAACCTCGTCAAACTTTCTGCCTTTTCTGACGGAACCAGAGCATCCAGTCAACGGGGCACCAAAGGCGGCGGCATTAAACCAGAAAATACCGGGAGTTGTGTGGCAAACCATGGAGGGGCGCTCTCCCTTTCTCTTCTCATCGCAAATCCGCCTCTAAACCCAATGTAAACAACTCGTCTCTTTTGTTTCACTTTTCGCTCTCTGTCCCAGTTGTGATTCAGAATAGAAGAGCGAGAACAAAACAATGCACGAGGTCAGGCACACCGACCAGACACCGAAAGCCCTTTCCGGAATAGGAAACATATTTTACTCCTGGGTACAGAGGATGTAACGAGTCTCTTCAACAAAGAATGTTGTTTAAATTCAAGAAGGAGTTTCCGATCAAATCAAAATCAGAAATAGTTTCGTGACTCATATCAATATTGCACATCGAAGTCACCAGGTTGCAATAAAACCCAGGGATAGTTCTCCGCGTCAGAAAAGGTAAAAGCGTGGAGCGTGCACTGCCCTCTGCGAATCACAACTGATAAAGCGGGGCAATCTCTTCATCTCTTCGTGCAAACTCGTCTCGATATCCGAGCTGCGCCTTATCACAGGGTGTGAAGATAACCAAGCGTGCAAAAAACGATCACGAAAGAGAAGGAAAAAGGAGGGGAAGCCGATGGATGGAATCCGGCCTTTCCTCAGGGGCAACACAAACGAAACTGTTTCTATCCTCTGGCACCATACGGATCAAAGTGGGAGGGGAAATGAAGAAACGCCCACTGAAATGCGGGGTTTTCACGTCGAAATTGAGCTCCTAGTGCCCTTATCAACCTCATCGCTATCATTAGAATACTCGAGGCAATCACACGACGAGGCGCAAAAGACGACGATAATAAACGATTTCCCTCGTCAAACAAAGCCGGCGACGGAAATCATCAAACGAGCATGACATCAGAAGCGGGTCAACCAGGTCAGACCACGAGCGATCGACTCATGGCGGCTTTCGCAAGGACGCCCAGTGTAAGACTCCTTGGCAACTGCGCGACTCTCTCTTCTCTCCGTGTTCTCTCACCCTTTCTGCGTTCCAGAACACGAGCAGCTGACACAACTCTCACGTGTGGTCACTCAACTGAGAGAGGTGTTCAAGGAGAGCAGGGGCAATCAGAGGGCCATACACCTTCTCTCTCTTGTGGGAGTGACTCTCTCTCTTCTAATGGTACAAGTAGCAAGTATGTGCGTGAAATGGGGAGGGCGAGATCATTGTCCGGCCATCATCCAGAGAGCGAACACATCCGACAGAGAGGAGGGAGGCACGCGAGCGAAAGTAGGTTACTCTCCTTCCTCCCCTTCCCTCCCTTTACCTGTTCGAGAAGGGGCGAACGAGATAAACTACTCTCGACCATCGCAGTAAATTATCATCACGCAGGGAAGAAATTATGGAGGGGTCACTGGGAGTTTTTACGGTAATGAATCACTCCTCGCGGCGGCCCTTTCCTCTATGCGAAAATGGCTCGCTCTTGCGAAACGAGGAAGAATACTATAGTACCCTACGAATAGCTCGTGGAGCTAGATGTTGAAATACGCCCCGGGGACAAGAGGTCCTTGCTTCCCAACTGCGCAGACAGTAAAGTTCCAAAGCATTGGGGCGATCAGGAGGGAGGCAAAACTGAAAGAGGAGAATAGAAAGAAGAAGAAGCAAAAGAAGTAAACGAGTTCCGGTTGTATGCAGCCTCCTCTCACCACCGCACCTTCCCAACTCCACAACAGAGAACTCCTTTCATAACTCATGGGCAAGTGGCTGGGAATCGGGAGAATTCAAAGGGGTTTGAGAACTGGGGAGAAAACCGCAGATGAATGAGGCGGTGAGCAGATGTGAGGAAGAAGGAAGGGAAGGAGGTGCTCTAGCAAGAAGGAGAATGCGAACTGAGGGGCGGAGTCTGCGAGAGGGATAACTGATAAATCATAGCAACGATCTGCCCAAGACTGATTGATCGACGAAGGGACGAGTTGGCCTCACAATGGGCTCCATTCAGCAGCCATGCAAGTCCGAGATTACAACAGGACTCAATCTGATTATGCAAAGAAGCGTGGTGCGCGGACTGGTGGACTAGCTGTGTTTTCGATCCCCCCTCCCCTCCGGCCAGTTACTCACTCCCTCACGCCTAAACTAGTAGCGGCGAATGGGCTAGAGTGAACTCTGCCCTGCCACTCCCTCCTTGACCTACCATATCACACTCATAACGATATGTGAGCACCCTCAGGACACGATCCCCCATTGTCATGCGTGGGTACTGCACACAACAACAATACCTCACGATCCCATTACGATATGGGCGATGATAATGCGTGAATCATAATGGGAATGGACGAGGAGAGGAAGTAGGAGAAATGCATCTAGACAATTTGGAAAAAAGGAGATGAAGATGGACAAAGGCTGATTGATCACGATCGGAACATGATGGATGGTGGGTGACGACATCTACAGCTGTCTTCTATCGTAGAAGGGATCAACACGAGGCCTCAGCTGGCCTACCATCCATCCGCCTGTCCGTTCACATTACGACTTCAGCTCCCAACACTCTCCTTCTCTCTCTCTGAACCCTCTCAATTTCACACGTTCTCTCGCATGCGCAGGTGGGATAATTATGCTAACATCGCTCCCCGTCCCCTCGCATTACCGCGACGAGAGTGCGCGAAATGAACGGGATTGCGTAGCTGCCCTCGGGCACTGTGCTAATGGGGCTGCCAAGCAGTCAACCATACTTCCGCGGTAAGGAACCAAAGACCACCACCGAATCGGAACAACAGAAAGGGTAAGCAGAGCGTAGGGTAAGAGTGAAAGTGACCTCTCCCCCATTTCCTTCCTGTGTTATGAGATACTCTTCCCCCGTGAAACATCTTGCACAGGCCAATTAAACGAAAGGGAGCCTTAGCTACCGTTAGAGAAGCATCTCACAGAAATAGCCAACGGTAAATAGATCTACAACTGAATGAACCGTTCACTCGCCCTTCTCAGGGAAGCGTTACGGTTCGGAGGTTTGAGCAAATAAACACGGCGCTCGGCCTTCCCTCATTGTAGTCCCCTCCCTCTTGTCCCCTGGCACTCCAGAGAGCATAACGCAAATAATACAGTTACGCATCCTCATCCATAATATGGAATTGAATCCATGTTGCAACGAAACAATCTTCCGAATCAAACTTGCAGAATAAGTGTCCCCGATGTGGCATCAAAGACCTTCACCTTCACGGATGGCTAACATCTTGCACTCTAATCCGAGAGTGGGAGCTAATCTGCATCACGCGATTGTCGCATTGCCCTGTGTCAATGTCTCGGTGACAGTCCCAATGGTCACGAGCTCCTCTCACTACCTTCTTATCGCTCCCGATAACCAATCCGACTCCTTCCAGTTTTCGCTTGTTTTCCAAAGCAGCCCAAGCCTTCGCCATCCTAAAGTCTACTTGATCCGATTGAAATTCCACATTGGCCGCTTTAGGGCGTTACCACAGATACCGTACTCCTGCGACACGCAAATTAGCAGGTCGTGATACTGTACAAATCCGTCGTTGAAACGCTAAATGCGTCAATCAACAGCTCAGGGGAAATTGAGCCGATTTTGCACACGAAACTGTAGCTCTAAGCGGGTCGAGATAATCCGCCGGATTAGATCATGCAGCGATGGAGAAATCGAGAGGCTAATCCAGAGAGGCCAGAGGTTGTTGGAGAGAGGGAGAGAGACGTCGTGGACATCCTGCCAATCTGCACCATTTCGTAAGCCATTGCAGAGCAAGGGAAACAACAAATTACTAGAGGTAAGGAATCAAAGCAGGCATGCAAAGGACGTACAGACACACACTCTTTATCAGGCGAATATAAATAGATACCTGATAATGATTACCGTAATCAGAAACGGAAACTGCGTGACGACATTGGAATGCAAAAAAGGGATAGACAAGCAAACAATGGGGAGGATTCGTGCATTCATGCAAGGGGAGGGGATACGTGGAAATGGATAAATCATGCATCCAATCAGGGTAAATCATGCAAGTTCACAACACAACACACAAGCATCATGCAAGAGTAGAATACAGTACCTTATCAAATCATAAGTCTGACCCACGAAACCCTTTAGAGTGCGCTCAGTCCCATTCTCGGGCCATTAGTTAACCTTCTCTTAATCTTCGCGTTCTTTCTAGGCGCTGGAGTAAGAATCTGCACGCTCTCAACTCGCACCATCCTCCTACCGTAGTAGTACGGTAGCTCTACTCTGCTTGCTGTACGTCCTGCTACCGTATCCGCCATGCTGCTCACCCTACCGTACCCCTCGTCACACTGGATCGCTAACTGACATTGCTGCGCGTGCTGCACGTCGTAGCTGCCGGTGGTTCGATTGTTGGTGTAGATGACGGAGGGCGTCGATTCCCTCACTGAGATGGAGACGACGTTGGCTGCAGGGGCTGCAGCATGCAGCAACTCCGCCCCTACCACGGGCTGCAAGTAAACGAACTGGGTTGATGATATTAACGGCGTCATACTATTAAAGACCGATAGATAGTTATTTTTGTCAAATGAGGTGTAGTCAGTTAACGATAGCTAAGCAACATGAACCTACCGTAGACGTGGGCGAAAGTAGCTGGCGCCCGTCCGACGACCGGACGCCCACTACGGTAGGCAGGAATCGAGTAGTCTGCAGAATACGATTTTATAGGCGTAAATGCAAAACTATTACTATATCCCCTCGCTCACAATCCCAGGTCGAGACTCAGTATAACTGGTGAGCAGCAAGTGACATAGATTCACAATTTCGAAACTCTATCCCATCTCTCACCCGTCTCTCTGGCTCAGGCGTCAGCACGACGGTGTTTGATCGAGGGGGGGGCTGCAGCTGCTGCGTCCCCTTGCTGCAGGGGTCGTCACTCCTTCCTCCTCCCTCCCCTCTCTCCTTCCTGGCTTCTCTCAGTGCGAGAAGCGACGCGTCGACGGGCGACGCTGCAATGAGGGGGATTCACGCAATGAAGACGATACATTGACTACTGGTGTGAGATTGATATTGTTGTGGGATCACAGCGTAGAAACACAACACAACCTGCACTACCTAGGGAATACTGAAAGACTGGATAGTAACGGCGCTTGTCATATGCCTGCTTGAAGATGAGACGTGCGCATGAGAAATGTAGATGATGAAACTGCAGCTCACCTTCCCTCTCCTCGTCTTCTCTCGGCTTGCGGGCGTTGAACTTGCTGAGAAGTCGCTGCATCTCAGCCACGCCAGAGGCTTCTCCAAGGAAACACAATTTAGCCATCTTTTTTCAAAAATTAGAGCCATACTATTGGATTGACCAACAAATCTTCCAATTGGAATGAGTATGAAAAAGTAGCCACACAGTTACCACTACACTATCACATAATTACAATTCCGTTTAGCAGCCGACGGAAGCATACCGTATCCCTCACTCACCCTGATTCTCAGGGACGATCTTCGCGTACGTGTTCGCTTTCCTCTCCGTGCTGGATGGCCTACAGTATCCCATTCGAACACCGCCCTCCGTGCTCACTGATCGCTTCGAGACCTGCAATAGGATTTTTTAAAAATTCTTCCCGTTCCCACATTCGTCCTGCATAAGCAACAGCGGAAATGTAATCAGTGGTGGGCTTCAAATATGACTTTTATCGGGGGGTCGCAAATTGGGAGGGTGCGGGGGGTCGCTGTGGTGGTACCCCTATCTCAGAACAATTCATATTATTTTAAATCATTTCTCGACAAGCCTAGGACCTAATAAGTTCATCGATCGAGTACCAGTGTACAATTCATTAAGCACAAACTCGCGTTCTCACTAATTCACTAACCCTCTACTTGACTACCGTAATCCTTTCCCCTACCGTACCTTGGATGCGGAGGAGAAGTCGGATCTCGGGAGGGAGAAATCCGAGTAGGGCACGTGGGTGGACTCACTCCTCGATCGATCGGATCTCTCTGATCGTGCGAGGGAAGAGTAACGAGAACCAGCCTCCGACGAGAGATCCACCTCGGAGGAAGAGACACCGCGCTGCAAGGTGGGATTATTATTCCAAATACCGTATTATTAGAAGCAATGAGCGTTCGTTTATTTAATACCTAATATAAATCGATTACAAGCACGACCTTGACCGGCGAAATAGGAACGCAGATGGCTTAGAATTACTAGTGCCACGTCAATTACTCTAGTATCCCAACTCTCCACCGGGCAACTGAGACCTAAACTGTGCCAGTAAAATAGCATCTCCACTCCGACAAAATTCGGCTGTTTCCACATACTCATTCATTTTAGACATAAATATTTTTGCACATATCGGAAGTTACTCTTTATGGCCATGCTACTGTGCATCCATTGATGGGAACTTCTCCCAATCCCGTACCTTCTAGCTCACATGGACTTAGTCAGAACTCACATATCCCGATCTGTACAATATTTCACGGTTGGAATTTAGTCCCTATGGGATTCTCAAAACCGTTGTCAAAAGTTCCAAAATGTTCCTGGGAGTTGACTTATGAACGTTAATAAGTTTTCGTGCAAAATCCTCATGCAATCTATCCGGCACTCTTCATCAGCCTTTTACACCAACGACTCAACAGCAGCGGTGGTACAGTGGTAGTGATGTGAGGCGGTGTGGTAAAGGATGTGGGTTCGTTCCCCCCTCCGTGCAAAACTTTTGCCCATTTTTGGAAGGTTGTCATTGCAAGTCCAATGTTCCTACGTATTGAAATTAGCATGATTTGGCAAGTTACTGCTACATTTGAATTGATATGTTCGAGAGATTCGAGAATAGTGTTTCGAAACCAACGAACCTGTTTTCATCTTCATGTGCAGGGAGATATAGAGGATCCATCTTGTTATCATCATCATAGCGAAAAACGTTCCAAATTTTAACAGCGATAAATGAATCTCATTTACAGTAAAAGAGTGAAACTGGTGTAAGAGAGTGTGTCGAATGATCAGGATTCAGAAATTTCGAAATATTTCCCTTTTTTAATTCAACTCCAGATCAATTCAAATGTAGCCGTAACTTGAAAAATCATGCTAATTTCAATACGTAAGAACATTGGACTTGCAATGACAACCTTCCAAAAATGGGCAAAAAAGTTTTGCACGGAGGGAGGAACGAACCCACATCCTTTACCACACCGCCTCACATCACTACAACTGTACCACCGCTGCTGTTGAAACGTTGGTGTAAAAGGCTGATGAAGAGTGCCGGATAGAATGCATGAGGATTTTGCACGAAAACTTATTAACGTTCATAAGTCAACTCCCAGGAACATTTTGGAACTTTTGACAACGGTTTTGAGAATCCCATAGGGACTAAATTCCAACCGTGAAATATTGTACAGATCGGGATATGTGAGTTCTGACCAAATCCATGTCAGTTCAACCAACGAGGGTGTCTAATACTATCTAGTCCCCCTCCTCACCATGGGTGGCTTGGGTTCCTCTGGCGGGGGGCTCACATCCGACGCCGCTCCAGTGTACGAATCACGACGACCCGTGGGAGGAGAGATCAGATGAGTGTCCCTGAAACATAAGTTACCGTAACAAGTTTTACCGCATTATCTTTACAATTATTTTATCGTATCCACGCGACTAGTATTTCCGCAGCGTCCATACAAAGTATTATCACATCAATAGCTATGAGCTACCGTACCCCTAAGCTACAGTACTACTCACGAGGGCGGGGCGGGATCAGCGGGGGCGCTCGTCACGATGGCGAGTGGCTGCTGCTTGTGGGAGGAGGCGGAGTCAGTCAGATCGACAGTCGATCGACGCAGTCTACGGGCCATCCTCACGAACTCCGGCTCTGCCTCGCTCTCCTCAAATAGGAACAGTGTTTGTCATTTATATTTTAACATTCCGAAAGCTAAGCAAAACCTTGCTCTACTAGTCAAACTTTCATCCTACAAAACTCGAACGTGGAGTCCGAGGAAATTGTTGCTCACCTCGTCAAAGACTGCTCGTTCCTCCTTCTCGGACACTCTTCGACTCGCCTTCTTCAATGGCACTGCACGAGTCGTCGTGTACTGCACAAAGAGCAAAGATCAGCCTAGCCCAAAGTCCAAAGTTCACCTCTCCCTCAGCTTCATGGTCCAGCGTGATTGGCGCACTGGGCGCGGACAGGCGTAGCTCGCGCGGCGGCGGCGCATCGTGGCTGCAATAAGCATTCCACATTGGTCTTTGATCTTTGTTCGCTCACCGCGAGTCTCCCAGATTGGGCGGCACCGTCTGGTGCGTTCTTCCCCGCTCGATGAAGCGCTCCCGACGAGCATCCTGGAATCGATAATCTACGGTAATAGCTTCGATTTTTTGCACGTTTGCACTCGCGCCCTACTGCAGTACTTCCACCGTAATCGTCGATACAGTACTCTAGAATACTCCGTTCCTCCTACAGTACTCCCACTCACACATCTCCAGGGTGCGGGTGCGGGCACTCCCTCGACGGGTCGATCGAACATCTTGCGCAGCTGGCGAATGTCCACCATGTCGTCTTCCTCGATCGAAAGTCGATGGCCGAGTCTACAAATCATCAACATATTGATTACAAGCTTATTAATTATACAAGTTGCACACATTTCAACACCATCAATAGTACTCTACCCTTTACTCCTCAATGTTCGTACAAAAAAACCCGAAATGCTAAGTTTCGACCTGCACACGAGTTACTGGTTTGTGTTCTAATAACGAATGACGCACTAGTGAGTAATAACATTTGAGAGGCGTCAATAAAAATAAAACTACTTAATAACAACACGCATCAGTTCAATATTCATGACGAACTAGTTCAATAATGAGAATTCCTAGGTCACAAAAATTTCTGAATACTTTCCCAGTAGAATAAAACAATAGCATGTCATTTGAAAACTAAAATAATGCAGGTTCCACAAAGAGTATTGGTGCAGATATTAAATATTATTCCACGTGCGCTCTTAAACGACCGCAACAAACCATATTCCCGAGTTTCCCGTTACTCTAGCCAACTCGCATGTTTCTCATGTTCTAAGACTTATGCAGTAGACAAAGGGTGCTCCCATTCATCATCCTCTCCCCACTCCTCACCTCTCCTCCTGCTGTCGCTCGTACTCCTCCCTTCTGCTCGGTCGCTGCAGTGAGAAGGCGCGTCGATCACTGAAGAGGGGGAGATCAATTGCGAGAGTTCGATAACCTATCAGATAGATCAGAAGGTGCGTGCAATTTCGGAACCGAGAGCCTTACTGTAGGAAATATGGTGTACTTTGGAAGAATAGAGCGCACGAAAAAGCAAAAGCCAAACAACCTTCCCAAGAATAAGAGAAACAACTCAATATAAAAGAGAGCAGTGATAGATCTGAAGAGCGTGCGAAACATGAATCGAGCGCGCTACAGGATTACGTCTAACTTCTAACTAGAGGATTGAGAACCGAGTAATAATGAGTGAATGGGAGAAGATAGAGGAGAAGCCGACTGGAGAATGGCCATTGGGAATCACAGATCGCTTTTCGAAAATACGCCAAAACAGCAGACCAGCAACAGATGTCAACACAGCCCCCAAGTAGCGCCGCCCAATACAACAACCAGAAGAATAGCGGAGAATAGAGAGACAGAATCACCACTTGTAGTGAGACAACAAATTATTGTTCGAGTCTTCCCTAGATTACAGGAAGAGAGCAAAGATTACACAAAGGAAGAGTTCGCGCGAAATCTTGCTTCTTCGCGAGGGAAAACGGCTGTCAGCGCGACCAATCGGGGAAGGAAGTGCGAGAGACTATGTGGATTGGAGAGGGTGCATAGAGATAGACGGTGAGGGAGGAAGCGACTCGGGCGGTAGATCACGCCTCTGTCTGTCTCCCCTCTCTTCCTTTTGCACTCTCTCTCGCCTGTCTGCGGGAAGTGAGAGAAGGAAGCGGCTCGGAGAATATGCCCCTCAGGCAATGAGGAAGGGCTTGGTTTAGAGGTCACGAAACGGTCCAATACAAGCGAAATGGAGCGTTATGGCGGAGAGTTTGAGGCCGCGTATTGAGCAACACAAAAGAGTCGGAAATGAGCCGGAAACAGCAAGAGATACACATCTTTTTGGGAGTGAACTGCTTCCTATTCTCATCATTCTAGCCTCGCACTCCAGGGGGTCGAGGCAGTGAACCCCCATCATTCTCCACTGATAGATGGAGAACGAATCACTTGAATAATCGTCTGTCTCCCTCTCTGTGTTCCGAGCTCTCTCGCCTACCAGACAGAGGAGTAGTTGGAACATTGCTCAATCACTCAAGGTTCCCCCATCAACAGCCCGATTACGGTAGGATACGGAAGGCATGGAAGGGAGGGGGATTGTGGGGTTCAAGCTACTTCGGTCCACTACTAACCTCAACTTCTCTCCGTCGTCTTGCAAATCTCCTTCCCACTGCATACTATAACAGCTCGTTGCCAATTCACTACCACATCCTCTCAATTTCGCGTGCTCCCTCACCCCGACCCAGGCTTTCTATACGATCTCAAGCTTTGTTCAGTGGACGATGGAGTAGCTGAAATGGAGAGAGACAGACTACTACTTCCACCCCCTGGAATGTTCATTGTGATTCCCCCGAGATGGGGCTACAAGTAAATAAGAAGCCCTGTTATCAAAGCAGTGCTTCCTCCCCCCAATAAAGGTCTCTCCCCCACTACAATAGCTGCAGTTCGAAATCAATGGACAATAGTCATTCTCGTTGACTCTCCCAGATTACCGGAATAAATAATCTAAATCCCCCGTTTTCGCATAATCCCGTTCCGAGAAAAGAAATATCCCGAATGCGAAATGAGTGTTCTTCCTCAATTTGACTGCTACCAAATAAGGTTGTATTCTCAACCGTCGATTCATTGCCATGAATCACGGGGCGCATTTCAGAAGGGAAAACAAGTGGAATAGTGAGACAAAAATGGTCTAAATCATTGCCTACAATAGATGTGCAGCGGAGTTGAAGCAACGATGAAACCGAGAATGAGCAAGTGTACACCAGGAAGAGTACTGGTCTCATAACTCGGGCCGAACAGGGGGAAGAAAAGAACCCGCGGGTCTACTCTCCAAACCCGGTTTGGTGCCCACTCATCGTCTCTCTCACACTTTCTCGCTGCTCTCCTCAAGGATGGGCTGAGAGGCCCGAGAGGCGTGCACTCATTGCATACCACGGTCTCTCCCCAGTTAGAGTAAGAGGGAGAGGGCGCAAACTGGAGGAAAATGACTTGCTATTACAACCAACTAAAGACTACTACACGAGACAGTAAGCTACTGGATATGGTAACAAGCTATTGGGCTCTACCGGTATATGAGTGGATATGACTGATTGATGAGAGCTAATCAGGAAGGAGAGAGTCATGAATGGAAAAGCTCCGTGAGATCAGAATAAAAGTGGTACAAGTGAATTTCTTTGCTTTCAAAAGACAGAAGCGTGAGTAATTGCAAAAGCAAATTTCCCGGTTGTCTAATCACCACTTTCCATTGAAAGAATAGACAAAACTTCAGATGTACGGGATTCAGAAACTAGTATATATTTTGAGCATTGATAGAAATATCGGTCCCAGAACAATTAAGCAACGCGAAAATTGTTCTGGGACCGATATTTCTATGAATGCTCAAAATATATACTAGTTTCTGAATCCCGTACATCTTGAATTGCAAGATCGGCAAAAACCGTGAAACAAGCGGGCTCGAAAGAAAATAATCAACAGTAAGAACAATTACTTCGCGGGCCTTATCATCACCAGCTCTTGCTCAATCTAACGATGCTAAAGATCATATATTTAGGATCAATCAAGGGAGCCAAAAGCAAAATAGGGAGAGACATTGGTCTAGTGATGTCCAATGCGCGCTCTCTCGCCCTCGCTCGTTTTTGTAGATTTTGAACTTTCGAAAGGCGCAAAAATGATAATATAATATAAATAGAAAGAATGCAAATATAACTAAATAACAATGTTTGTAAACGTCGAGCGAGAAATAAAAAGTCGATGAAAAACTACCGTATACTCGTCCAGAATTACCGTATCATCAGTGAACAATATAAATGATTTAAATTCGATTTAGATTTAAATAGTTAATCTTATACTTTTTTATATTGCTCACTATGATAGCGACTATATTATGCACAAGCAAGAACAAAAAATGTCCATAATTCTTATGACAGACGAACAGTCGAATAGAAGAAAGCCCTGCTCACCCGAATTCATCAGAGCCCAGGTCAGCCATACTCCTCGAGGTCCTCCTACTCATCTGCTCACTCCCGGAAGAATGACGAGGAGAACGATCGAGGGTCTGTGTCGATCTGAGAGAAGAACCGTCTGACTCTTTTCACTTCACGCACTTTCTAGCCTTTTATGACCATCGAGAGATTATGTGGACTAACGAAGGTTTAGTATGGATAATAATAGAGAGAAAAATATAAAAAATAGTTATGTGAGACTAAATATTTTATGACATGGTTCATCTCTGGTTCATGCACCATCCCAATCCCTCTCATGAGATAAGAGATAGTTCTTTTCATGTTCTCATTCCAACTAATACCATAAATTACCGAACCTATCAGGCAGTGTCAGTTGTCTGCCATGTCTCCGGTCGTAGCTACCGTACTCCCCTGGCGATTCCTCCAAGATGTCATCGACCGAATGATGCCTGCAAGGTGCGAAAAGTAGATAGTTGAACTCTTCTTTTCTCTAGAATAGGCATGAATAGCCTCCAATTGAGAATATGATTTCGATTAAGCACACGTCTCCTTGCGTGCATGTATGGAGTCGGATAGAAAGGGTTAATCGAGTCACTGAACAAGAAAATGACGGGAAATAGCGATTGTCCGCCATTTATCTCAGTGACTAAAGGTTCTTCTCTAATGATTCTCAATGATCTCACTTTTCTCTCAACTGACCTCTTGTGATTCTTCCTCTTCTTATCTGTTGATATCCTACCGAACTTAGCTTTTAGCTTCTCTACGATACCAGGGCCGTACTCAAGATCTGCAAAATAGATTTCAGTAGGCATAACCACTACTCCTTTACAATTTTTGCTTTACTGAGTGGTGTTACCTCCACCGAATATCGACAGTAGTGATCGTCCTTTTCGTGGTGGACGCGGAGGTGCGCGAGGCAGCGGTGGTGGAAGCATATCCGCAGCGCTCCTCCTCTTTGGCGCCGGTGACGTCAGGATGCGTGTGAGACGCGTGGCAGGCGGTACGCGCCGCTCCTGAGGCGGACGGGGAGCGACCGCGAGGGCGCGTAACATCTCTCCCTCTCTACGCATGTGGGCCCGTTCATCGGCTAGTGCTCGTCTCTCCTCTTCGAGCAATCTTCTCTCTTCTCTCAAACTTGCGATTTCCTCCTCCTCCTCTCCTCTCTTCCTCCTCTCACTCTGAGTCCTCACGATGCGTCTCTTGAGACTCGAATCTGCCCGTGCAGGGAGCATCATCGATGGCTGCCTCCTCAGAGGAGGCGTAGACGGACAGGCGGTCATACGCCCGCCGGGCGTATGCTGGCGCATGGGGTGCGGCCACGCGCGCGCCTCGTGCCACTCTCGGGGGAGGGAGTCTTGTCGATGGAGTACGCTCGGGCTATCGTCGAAGTCGTGGACGCCGTAGTAGGAGGAGTGCGTGAATCTGGCGCGCGAGTGGCGGATGGGCGACGCGAGGCGGACGGGAGCCGCGTAGTAGTCATCGGAGGACGTCGTTCCTCCATCGTCCCACGCGTACAACGGCCTGTGGCAGCTGCCATACTGCATAGGGATGCTGCGGCAGCTGCTGGAGGGGACAGGTCGACGCTAAACACCGCAAGTTCGATCGATCGGAACGGATAAAGAGAGAGATAAGTGGCGGGGGATTGAGACAGGGACGATGGATCAATGCATGTCATCTAACAATCAAACAGTGGAATCGACGAAGGAGAGGAGAAGAGGGGGGATATGCACTGAGGAATTCAAACGGGGATCTTGTTGCAAGGGAGGGGTCTCCCTCTGAAGTCTGTTCCGTGAGTAGCCCGAACTATGAACTATATTCAGATATGGGCAATGCATAGTCACTCAAACATCAAGCCCTTCCTATTCTAACAAGGGAATGAATGGCCTATTGCAGCATTATGTACTCCGTTGAGATGGGAGGAAAACAATAACCGAGCCGAGCGATAACTTAGCGATGACAAAAGCGGGAAAGAAGTGTAGTTCGGTTGAAGAAGACTCGCCCGTGCCCTCTGGCATCAATGACATACTTTGTGTGCACTGAGGATTCCGTGAAGGATCAGACAACAAAGTTGGAGGAGAGACAAAAAGTGAAGACAAAGAGAGGCGATGATCTACTCCCGGCGATGATCTACTCCCAGGATTCACTCGATCTCTCTAGAAGAGTGCAAGGGGATCGATCCATTACTCTCTCAGAGCGTAGCTTAGGAGTGAAATCGATGCGATTAGCAGAGGGTACGTTGAGTAGAGCAATGGTCTGACTCTCTTCAGTTTGCACGCTCTCGCCGGTCAGAGAGACGAGAGAGCGTGCAAACTGAAGAGAGTCCGACGATTGCTCGTTGAGTAATAACTGGTATGATGATCGTTAGCCAGGGATCATTAGGGAAGAGATGCAACGATCCAGCCTACTGTTCACGAACAATGGATTGAACTACGAAATCGAATCCCAAACTGCAGGAGATCTGGTTCCTGTTATCACCGAGTCGTAAAGTATAACATCAGGGGGGATGCTTACAGCTGTAATTTGGGGTGATGGTATCTAGCATGAGAGGGGGGAGTTACTCAGGCGAGACCACCACCTCTAAGCGGGTAATTATCATAAAGGAAGCCGATTAGGTCAACTTTTTGCAGCAGCCTGAGAACAGAAGAGAAGGGTAGGGGACAAACCGGGTTACTCGAGTCAGGAGGGGGCGAAGGATGGAGAAAGAGGCAGAGTTTCTCGAGGGAGTGGCAGGCAATGGCGTGAATGGGAGAAGAATGGGAAAGGCGCAATTGATCTGGCCTTAGAATTCCAGCTATTCAATGATGTCAGGCCACCCCCGTCATTGAAGAAATTGGCGCAAAACGATCGAGTAAAACGGTAGATCAATGATTCGGGTACAGTATCAGCGCCTGCGGGCAAAGGGGCGATCAAAGGAAGGAAAGCGGCGTTCTCTGAGGGGTTCTTTCTCATTGCTCGCTTGTTTCCCACACCCTTTCCTTCTTTTTCTCGCCTTTCCCCATTAGCGAAGGACGGTAATGGAGATGGATCGTGACCCGAGGAGGTGTCGAACAGGCATATTCACTTGAAATATGCAGGAAACTAGTCAGATACGCAACGAGTCAGGGTAGATCAATCACCCTTTGATGTGTGTGGCAATTGGGAAGATGTAATTGGGAGATAAGGAGAAATTCCCAAAACGTGTCTGCTTCTCCGTTGGTGCTAATCCTCACGGGCATCCGGTCTCTCTCTCCAAGTCTATTAATGTGATCTACCAACGAATTCTCGTCGTCTACCCTCTCTCCGATCAACTCCCTCCCTCTCTCTCCCTCCCACTTCGACTGATCTCTCTCTCACAATCCGGAAGGCGCTTCTATTCTATCTTCGCTTTGTTACAGATTTCCACTCGACTGGGGCGAGATCGGATCAGTTACAGTGCGTGGGCTGAGTACTGGCCTCCTCTTCGAGTTACAGTTGAGATTCAGTCAGTCGCAATAGACAAATTTACAATACGAAATGAGTGAAACAATAATACATTTCGAAAAAAATTAATAAAATTAAAAGCAAATAATTGTAAACTTTTTTACCTGAACCACTTGAGGCGTTTTCTTCTTCTTCCATTTCAGCAGCAGACTTTCTGCAAATATTTAATTTTAAATTTTAAATTTTAAGAAATCGGTAAAAATTACCTGTTTTCCCTGACAATTTCCTCCATGAGGATCTCCACTGTCTCCCTCCTCGCTGCCATCTCCCTCTTGCGAGTCTGCAAAGAAATCAGATAGATGACGTCACCCCCTTCATTGGCACTAGGTCGATGAAGAATAACCTTCCGAATGATAACCAAAACATGTACCCTTCTGCAGTATAATGCTTATTGGCAGTATGTGAACATACTGGGAAATCCTAAAGAAGGGTAAATTTTTTTCTTTTTTCCCGGAAGGTTATCATCCGATCAAGTAACCCCTCGTTCCCTCACACTGTCGGTCCTTCTCAATCTGACTGTAGTCCCTTCGACTTCCATCGTGTCCGGTCGAGCTTCAGATAGGGAGAAGGCGGATTTGCTCCGTGACGATGAGATGATCCCTGCGATGTTACTGTAGTCAAAGAATGTTACGGTAATCGATGAGATGAGTCAGCCGGAGGATTTGTTTTGCTCATACCAAAATAGATTTTGAAAGACGTGAGTAGGAGGAAAAGTAAGGAAAAGGATCGCCCTGAAAGGCTAGGCGATTTCTTCCCTGAGAACTAGAGTAAGCCGTAAATTAACAGTGCGCAGTGCGAATAGTACACTGAATAGGGTCAATCAAAGGAGCGAGAAGTTGAACCGACCCTAATATGGATCGTTTCCTTCTCTCGCGCAAGATTTCGTGAGGCAGATCGACGAGAGACAAGGGGAAAGAGAGAGGAGCAGACGACGAGAGAAGACGAGAGAGCAGGGGAAAGTGAGAGAGTGCGGCCAGATATCACTTTCTAACTGACTCGTGCTCGACCTTGGGGCAAGTTTCAAGTTGATAATGAGAGAGAGAAAACAAGAAAGACCCGTTTCGGAATCGGGCAATTCGCAAGCTTGTTATGATCTGCCTCTCTTCGTTTCCCACACTCTCTCGTCTCTCTTGAAGGCTAGAGAATATCTAGGCGAAGAGGAGGGAGTCAGGCAATAACCCACTGGAGATGGGATGGTAAATGGGAGGATAATGGCAAGGAGATGGGCTTGCAAACTAGCAATCAAGCTTCATCTACGCAATCTCAACTGTGAGACTGAACTTCCAACTTCTTTTTGGCCTTGTTGAAAGCGTCAGGGATTTCACAAAAACTTAGCGTTGTAGCCGAAGAGGTTGAAGGAAGATCAGGAAAAAAATAAATCAATGAAGCGCATGCTAGATTCCTATTCGTAGAAATCGAACATTTTACGGTAAACCCATGTCGTGCGAAAAAAAAAGAAAAACGAAAGAATTCTTCACTGTCCTGATGCAGAAAAGGAATAATGATCGAGGATATTTCGAGTAATTTCTACATGCCAAAAAGATGAAATGCAATGATGGGTGCGCGATCTGCTTTCGAATTTTCTGATAAAGGGCTGCAGAATGGAAAATTGTACACGAGAAAGGAGGAGAGTGCGAGTCCGTTCCAGGGGCTTTTCGGGTAGAAATGCGAGAAGGAAGAAAGTGTCTCATTCTACGTTCGCTCCTCAGACCAGGGAGGGAGTGCATGGGATGGGGAGACGAATTCCATACGTGGGGGGGGACACACTGAGGATGGGCTAGAAAGATGAGTAGACAGTCGACACAAAAGGAAGAATAGGGTCGTGTTTGCATTCACTCTCGCGCTACGAGATCACTCGCTTTTACTAGCTCTCTTTTTGGAACCAACGAGCACCCTCTCAATCCTCCATGCTATCTAGCTGATAGAGGATATCACGGAGAGACCCTTTTGGTGAAGGTACATCAATTTGGAACCACCGTTCAGGAGAAAACATCGAAGAAATAGAAATGAAGCGCTGCTTGTAGTGGAAAGGCGTTCAGAATTCATGGAAAGCAAGGCAGGAGATGGAACGGTTTCGGTTTCTGAAGAAAAGACTGAAGAATGAACGAACCTCCCATGGCAAGAAACGAAGGCAGAGGATGAGGAGAAGAAAAAGGGGAACTGAGCACAGGAAACTAAGAATCCCCTTCGAATCGTTCGACGCGCTTTATGATGGCATGAGTCAACAGGAAAAATAGACATGGAGTAAGGATCTCACTGTCTCTCCATTTCTCATGCCCTTTCGCTGTTCTACAAGCTAGAGACAGTGTGAAATGGAGAGAGTCTGACTGTTGCTCGATTCATGATACATTGGGTTTCTTAGGTTTTCCTACGCAAATGGCGAAACTGTTGCAAGAAGGGGCGGATTGTGCCTACTCATCCCTTCCTCGGGTATGAGATTCCTAGAATCCACCTGAGATCCCCTTCTAAGAATACTTAAAGAGATGGACAGGAAATGGGGAGATTATCTCGTCATCCCTCAACAATGGAATTGACCTACCAAGAGACGAGGAAACTACACAACCTTGGAAGAGCAAAAAAGTGAGTGACCCTTAGAGTGAGGGATGGACTTCGAGTATCATCACCACCTGCCTATTGTTGCACGAAAGTAGAACGAGACGAGGAAGAGAGAGACTACTCGACTCACACACTCTCCCACAGGCAGAGACACAAGAGAGCACGCAAAATCGAAAGAAGCAGAGAAAGAGGAAGCGCCAAGTGCAATGATAAATGGCACTCGTGACAATAACCGAATAATAATCAAGTGCACGCTCACCGATTCCTCTGTGGCCTCCCCTTCCGGTCCTCCAGATCGAGCTGCTCGGGTCGGAAACCTGATGTTTTTAATTTAATTTTTTTTTAATAATTTTAAAATTACCACGATAGTTTCGCTGACGAGACTCATGCTTCCGCAGAAGGAAGCAGACATTCGCTTCTCGGCATCTTTCTGAAATTATGTAAATCCAATCTGAAATAAAACACCATTGCTCACCTTGAAAAAGGGATTGTTCTTCACGAAATTCAGTGCCATGAATTCTTCCTCCATTTTAACTGAAATTATCAGATTTTTGTTGGCTTTTTTTGAGTCTAACCTGTGCAAAACTCCTACAATTGGATATTCCTACTGAGATCGCTTTTCGAAATTTTCTGATGTCGTTCTTCTCTAGAGGAGAGAGAAGAAGTGGCGAGGATTGAGTCGATCGCTGAATTAGTGAATCGCGTGTGATAAATGGCATACGAATTCAATCGGTCGAGAATCAATAGTACAATTGGAGATAATCGGGCGAAACTGCACTGATTGTGTGGGGGACACAAGGGGGGCTCTTCCCTCTCTCTCCACTCATCCGAGGGTGTGCCTTATCTCCCTGATTATGCCTGCTGTTATCAACAAAGGGAATGGACTGAGTCAGCCGGAGGATGAAGTCACCCCGGAAGGATCGAGAGATCCTCATCTCTCATGCCTATACAGCTTTGTGCCTGCTTTCAACATTCAAATTCGTAAAAAAATTATTTTCAAATTTTTCTATCTGATTAAAGAGTTACAAGGAATCGATTAATAATCCTCACAGTTTTTTAGTGGTCAGGCTGCTTTATAGATTTCTAAAGCACATCTTCCAGGAGTCGACCTCTCTTATCAATACAATGTCAATCTGAGCAAGATGCGCGGGGGTGCTAATGACCCTAGCTGTCCGTCAAGAGAGAGGGAGTCTTCTGTCTCTACTCCCTCAGAATCCGTCGATCGATCAAAGCCGGAAAAGTACACGAGGGGGGAATGAGTGAGGGCGGCATCGCACCTCCAAAGGAGGGAAGAGAAACGATAAGCGGAAGGAAGGAGGAATAACGAGGAAGAGAAGGGGAAGGCAGTATGACTGGGCAGAAGAATATTCGTCGCAGCCGATTTACCCGTAGGAAATTATAAATGGGGAGCATTCTTTAAAGGAGGAATAAAAGCAAAACTAAAAATATGACTCTTTCATTATCATTGTCTAGCTTTCCCTAACGATAAGAGACTTTGAAAGTTATACGCTTTTGTCTCTGCTCTGAATTATAGGAACTTGGATGATTGCCAACCATGGAATCAGGGAAAGAACGAGCATAATCACTGATATTGAGGAAAATGTTCAGAAGGAGGAGACGACGTGATTCCAAGTAGCCCTAACCGGATAGAAATTACGAGAAGTCTCATCTCTTCTAATCTGGAGCGGCGAAGCAATGCGAGAAAACAGCTCTCGGAAGCGACTTAGAATCTTTAGAAACCGCATTCACGAGATATAATCCGATGGACTAATGGGGAAGAGAAGCGTGATAAGCAGAGGGAAAACAAAGATGGTGACACGACGAGGCATGAACATATCTCATGAAAGATTACGGACTAATGCTTGTTTTTACGCATGATGAACTTCGAAAATAATAATGAGCGAATTCCTAAAAAATGTATAAAACTCATTTCAATCGTTCGCAAAACTATGGAAAAATGACCCGCTCCATTTACCGTGCCCTCAATGATAGATTACATTTTTGATAGTTGACGATCATTAGAAACGAAAAGATGTGAATATGAAACACGCTGTGGGAAATCGAGAAAGAGGGAATAAACGAATGAGGGTCCTTGAGTGGATAAAGAGAGGCCCTTCACTGCCCACCCTTGATCTACGCCCCTAAGTGGCCAGTCGCTACTCCTGTTATCTAGAGTATCTAAGCTGCAATCATACAAACCCTTCATTTTCAGGCGATTATATTTAGCATGGATCTTCGTCACGAGGAGTAGGTTCCAACTCATGTCAAGCTCCTGATGAAGTACATCACGTAATCAAGAGAGGGGAGCGATTGAATAATATAAACGAAAGAGCTGTGAAAACCAAATTCCATGAGCTATTGTTTCCATGGTATTGTGTTCATGAATAATAGTCACGGTGAAACAAGCAGGCAATTTCTAGACTCGTTCGACCACTGGCAATCATCCCCGAATTGTTCTCAGTCGCCTTTTTGCGTGGAAGGAAGAGCCGCTAGGCACACCGGAGGGATAATGGAACGCCGTTCCCCATTGTCGCTTTTTGCCCACTACTGAAGACACGCGCACACGATACTGGACACCTGATGATGGAAGACGGCGCTCTCTCCATTCTACACGCTCTCTCGCTTTCTCTGATATACGAAAAAGTCTTTTGAAGGAGTGTTATGGCTACAGAACCCTAAGGGTATATCAGATGCTGCACAACAGTGCAAATCGGATAATATCGGGGAGAGTTTCTCCTCCGAACTTCTCACGAGAACACGGAAGAGATTAGAGAGAGAAAGGGAGATGGACAATGAGAGAGGGGGGAAACTGATCGGAATAAGGAGAGCCTTCATCGTGTTATTGTTGTGCCCTCAGGAGATTTGGGTCACTCGCACTGGGAGATTACGGGGATCTCATGATTTACGATTTATTGATGCTAAACTGGAACATAATTTGTAAATTACTAATTAATAAGTCTAACGAATGACGTAATGATAGGCATAAAATAAGGTATACTTCCAGGTGGTTGAGTAGACAAGAGTTCAATGGAAATTTTCGACCGTGAAACGAAGGTGAATGTGTTGAGAATTACCGAGGATTATGAAAACAACACTCAAACCAGTTGAGAACTCGCAAACTCAGATGGAAAATCTATACTTATTTTTACATCGAGAAAAGGGGCAGTGAAACGATGGAAAAGGGTTTGGATACTCATTTTGAGACTATTCTCCGTGGAAGGGGAGCGAATGAAACGGTAATGCTCGCCACGCAGTCCAACCCCATTCGAACGTTTCGCCCCCTAGATACAAGAGATCCCGTGTCACGATAGGGTCTCCAGCCAGGGGAACTATCCCCATCCTGCCCCATCTCTCGTCCCTCAAGGAGGGAAGGAACTCGTAGAATGAGGATGGCTTTCCCAGTCTAAGGAGAGCCGATCAAAGGGGAGAAAGTGAAAGGAGAGGGTCGATCTAATAATCGAGAAATGATTGCCCCTCCCCTCTTGAAAAGCGCCCTTGGAACCGGGACACGCGAACCATCTGGGAACCAAGAGAGAGGAGCAAAGGGAGTGCAATCGAGGCTGAATAACTGAAAGGAGAAACCAATAAATTCCTCACTCTTATAGGGAAAATTAGCGAATTCATAAAAGATGATGTGGGAACTATGGGGGGGGCGGGCACCAGGATTGGTTCTCAAGCTGGTTAGAACAGGCACAGAAGCTGAAAGAATGGGCGAACGGAGTGATGAGCCTAACCAAACACGGCTGGAAAAGGGGTCAAGGAACGAAGCATCAGTGTGAGGGTTAGCAGAACGCTCACAGAGACACTGTTTTGGCTAGATCTGAATCGCAACGAATGATTATTCCGACACGAATTGAGTTCCACTGTTCTCTGTGCTGCGACGATATTGGACAAATGAGTGGGTGGGAATAGACGCGTTGCAGATCGATACATATCATGAATAAGAAATATGAAATAGATAGAAGCGAAGCCGAATGAGGAACGTGCACTCTCCATTACCCATCCTCTCTCGTCTATCTAGCTAACGGCATTTCAGCCATTCTTAATTCGATCTCAAGGACAACCGGACCTCATTGGAAGAGAAATAATAGGGAGTCAACATTTGAAGAAGAACAGAAATGGGAAGAGGCGCCTCTTTGGAACGGAGTGAACTTTGGAGACTTCGTTCTCTATTCGAACAAACAAAGGGAGAGAAGGAAAGCAAGACGCGTAAATGACAGCCTCAAAGTTCAGATGACCCATAAGGGGAGAGACTGGGGTGAAAAGAGTAGTCGCGAAGATAACTGAGATTACAAGGGCCGTACCTAAATTATCATAGCCTGATGAGTTCATCGTCGGTGACGTCGTCGCATCATCCTTCACATCTCCTTCCATTCGTAGTCGTCCATCCATCCTGCACCACTCTACCACTTCCCTGGACCTCCAGCAATGGGCCCAATCAAAAAAAGTGATGATCATTTTTCGAGTGTTTGATCACCCCATCAATTGCCAAAATCATGCACCTCTGTATTTCGAAAGGGCAACGTTTTTGAGTTTATTGGGAATAAAGTCAACAATTCGAAATTAACACTCAAAGTGAAATACATCGCAACAACAAAACAAGTGGAAGACACGCTTAGCATGGGAAGCCTAAATGGGGTGAGGTAAGAACAACTCGAGATCCAAACAAGTAATATTCCATCGAGTACAGTGTCAAGGGGTAATATATCTAATCTATCTTCGCTACATCGCGCCTTCTCCTCCTTCAGTCACTCCCCTCAGTCTGCACTATCACCTTGTACGAGTAGAAGGCTGCCACTGCACTCTTCTGAAAGAGAATACACTCAACTACTAAATCACTTAATAATCTGAATCACTTATAGGATGGAGATGCTAAGTTTAACTTTATTTGAATCTACAGCAAACCAGCAATGAGAAAATACTGGCCTTCTTTTCATCGAAATGCTTGAATACATCTCCTGGATTTGGATAGCTCTTGTCGGGACAGTCAGCACACACGTATCTGCATTATGAATTTGTATTATCGTATGCTCTTGATCTGAGAACTCATTTTCACCTTTTCAGCTAAAAATAAAACTCCCGATACTCTATTTGATCAACCATTTCATCCATCCCATTCCCTGCACTTACCGTAATCTCTCTGGATGGATGTCACCGTGGCCGTGGAGATCGTTCAGATCAGAGAAACTTGTCTGCAATTGAATTCACTCCTCATTGAATCTCTACATTATATTCCAACTGCCGCAACCTATACTAGACAAAGAAGAAGTTATCTTCTTGCACTTCTCTCATCAACCTATTGCTTCATCCCTCACCTGGCAGACGGGGCAGTTGTATCCACTCTTCATGCTGGCCGACACCTTCTCATCCAGTTTCTGCTTGTCCATGAACTGAGGAAGTGCCGGTCTGCCTGCAATAGAGACCCATCAATAAATGATATCAATTTCACTCTGAGACTATGGCAATCGTGGTTGGATCCCACTGAGATTCCAATAGTCACAAGAAATGCTAATATCATCCGCCATCGACTTAATTTCATTCACCCATACCTCTTCCGTTTCTCTCTCGATGATCATCATGGAAGTCGAAGTCGTCGACATCGAAGTCCATCTCTTCATCCTCTCCATTCCTCTCTCGTTGATCCATCTCATCCCAGTCGAATTCCTCCTCCTTCACTTCCTTACTGTTGTCGAAGAGCATCTCTTCATATTCCTCATCCACTTCCTCCACTTTGATCTCCCTGCCAAGAGATGATCATGTTGAAGAGTGATCAATATTTTACAAATGAAATATTAAATTAGTTTGACACGCATTGTTTACATTCGTTATACTTTCTCACGTAGCAATAGGTCTTAACTAATAGCACAATGACGCATTAATATGAAACGTTTTAGCGGGGATCACTTCGCTTACTTTTTCGTGCGCGTCTCTCCCGAGCAGCTCTGTCCTCCCGTGAAGGACGGAGCACCGCCAGTGACACGAGCCTGGCTTACCACTGCTATCTGAAATACTCAATTTGAAACTCGGAAGAACAAAGCCAGGTTGTGATTGATTTCAATTCAATCCATTGATACTAGATGATGAACGAAAACTCATAATCAAAAGTTGACTAATAAAACAAGACGAAATGGGTTTGAAAAAAGTAATTAACATCCCAATTTGAGTACCCCAATAGTAAGGATTACGTTGGGTCTTCATTACATTTCATAATTCCACTCATTGCACGCAATGAGTCGTCTCTCCACCCTTCTACTCACTCCATCGGCATTCTCGCTCCCGTACTCTGGATCCGTCTTCCTCTTGATCAGTGTCTGCGGAAAGCTCTTCGGTCTCCCTTCCTCGCCACTTCCTCCCTAAAATCACATTACATAAATGCTTATGAAATATACTTATCACACAAATTTTATTTTCTTGATCGCTGTACAATAATTTAATGCAGCAAATCTGTCCTCACCTCCACTTTCTTCGTCACCCAGTTCCTCCATTGGAAGTGATGGCGACAGACGCAAACTCGGTCTGCAACACATTTCAATTCGAGCATTCTTTAAGGTGATTGTTTCCCTAATCAACATATCAACCATCACGCGACAAAGCATGGCACAGTTCCCTGAAGGTCGGTGAATTTCCCATTTCTTCTCACCATTCCTGCATCTCTTAAGCTTCTGGACGACCTTCTTCGCCTCTTCTTCACTGCACTCGAGACCGTACATGATGAGATTGGACAGATCCGTCTTCAGGAGCTGCAATTAGATGATCACTCGGAGTGGCAGAAGCACTCTTCCTTCCATCTGGTAGACTTCTTCGGCAGAATAGATTCGCCCTTTAAATCCCCTACCCCCAACAACCAAACACTTGAAAGGAATAAGGAATAATCCGAGTTTTTCTGAAGGTGCTCTGAAGCATTCATAACAGCGAATGGTTCGTACCGCATAAGCCCTCGTTCGTTGGTCACAGTACGCGCACTTCGCCTCCTTTGCGCACTCCACGATCTTCTGCAATACACAATTCAACTCCTCTCTCCTTCGATCACACATTTTCTGAACAACCCTATCAGTTGTGGATCACTCCCATTCAGTGTCTTTACTTGATCACAACCCTATTATGAGGGCCGAAGAGGGGGAGTTTACCTAAAAGAGGGGAAGCAACTTCGAGAAATGATTTCGAAAAATGACCTTAAACTGAATATCTTCCCAAAGGTTAGCTCCCCTTCCGTCCCTTCAACTCACCGGAGGAGCCAAGACGTAAGTGTCGTAGTCGAACTTCCTGATGCAGTCTCTTCTTTCCTCCTCCGTATATCTCTTCATCAACTCCTCTAGTTCTTCCTTGTTGAGCACTCGGCCAGTGTTGAAGCACATTTGAGACTGGTGAGGAGTCTTAAAGGGAGTAGGTTAGATAGCGCGTAATGGTAGATATAATTGTGGTTCAAACTTATTAGGAAAGTCATATAAAAGAACGGTCGAGCGTGTGTACTTACATTTTGCCTCGTAAGATGCTTCTTGAGAGCATCGACCGAGACGAAGGTCTGCAATGACGTGGTTATAAGATCTACACCATTATTGCATGCTTTGGTAGGTATCAAACAAAGTTTTCGCGGCCTTTAAACGAACAACATCATGGCGATGCCCAATCACGCTCTACTACATCTAAAACGGATCCTCTCCCTCTTTCACCAATCGACATCCATCACAGCCGAACTTCGAGTCCATCGAAGCCAGTCCATGGGCAGTGAAGTGGACGTCGAGGTCGAAGAAGGTTCCCAGCCAGATCTGCAGATTGCCACTCTCATCAAATGAACCCGAGTATAATGCTGCTGAATCTCACATGGCACAAGGGACACTCCACTGGCTGGTACAACTTGCGGAAGAACGCTGCTTCCACCTGCAATTCACAATATTTTTCAAGGTATAAATAAATCGGAGGGGGGGGGGGAAGAAAAGAGACTGACGACTTGTCTGAATAGCACTGCCTCCCTATTGCTCTCGGAAGCGATGCGATCGTTAGAGCAAATCTGAAAAACAGAGAAATATGATTATTCAAAAATACGGAAAAAAACAAGATCCCAACATGCATATTTCTGAAGATAAATTTTGGATACACACGATCGTTATTTCACTGCTTCATCACAATAACTTCAACTACGAAGGTTGGCCATATTTTACCTTGTAGTGCTCCTTGAGCTCCCAGTAGTCGAAGAAGGATCGAATCCGACAGGAGAGACACTCGTATGGGGCCTACAATCAAACTATACTTTTCAAGCACGACAACTTTCAATATGAGATACATAGCAGAACAGCTCAAACTTCACAATTGCACAGAAAGTACTCACATATTCGGGATGGTTGTCCAATTTGTGCAACTCGATCTTGTACTTCTGCATCACCATCCCGCATATACCGCAGGCCTGCAATGATCCATATGGCATGAGAAGCATGCGATATACAATAATTAGATCATATTTTGAGTAGCAAATAGCACAGATCATTCTGTCATTTTGACCTACCTCGTTCTTGTTTTCTTCGGTGACAAAATTGACGTAAGTGTTGACGACGGGAGGCTCTGGCACTGCCTGCAAGTAGGCTATTGCTGCCCCTTTCCCTGTATTCCGAAATCTCACCATCTGGGCTCTGTAGGACGGCTCGGGAGGGGCATCACACTGTTCCTCTTCAGACTCCATCTCCAGCACTTCCTCCTTGATTTCCTTCTCGGGCACTTCTGGCACTTCCTTCATAGGCTCATCCACTTTCCCCTTCACGGCCGTCATCTTCTTGCCCGTCGATGCAGTTACTATCGTCTCCTCCACTTCTTCACTCCCCCATTTCTTTCGCTTCTAAAAGTGAAATCGATTAAGAAGGAAAAGAACTGATTAACTACTAATAAAAATTTAAATAGTATCACCGGAATGTAAAAATTTCAGAATGGGAACACAATCGATCGACATACCGTATACTTTCGCTTTGCCTTGGCTGGCTCCTTTGCTACGACCACTTTCTTCCTTCGATCTTTCGGCACAAGATTCTCGCCCTAGTAAGCAATTTGATATATTTTCGCAATAGGCATAATAATAAAAAAACAATAATAAATACAAAACACACTGGCAAATCTCCCTTCGGTACGACGATACGACCGTAGCGCGTTTTCTGAATTTGAATTTTATACTGTAAATTTTAAAAAAGTGATCAATAAAAACAAGAAAAGAAATAAAGGACAAATTAAGAAGATATTAATCAATCATTCAGTGATTATGGGCTAGAATAGTACCACAGGTCGCTGCTCCTCAGGTGATTCGGAAGTGCCTGGCCTTCCTACGTTCCCCGGACTCAACGACATTGAAACACTGAAACAAAGAGGAGTAGAAAAAGTCGATATCGAAGAATAAAAAAAAATCGAAAAACCAACAATCCGATTTGCGTGTCTGATGATACTACAGTATGGTAAGAAATTGCGCCATATTTCGAATGATGATCGTCCACTGACTATTTCGATTTTTCTTTGAGCGGCTCAAAACTACACTTCCTCTACTGGCTTTTCATACATTTTTATATTTCGATATAAAGAATAAGACGTACAAACTATTACAAATAAGTTTAATCAAGTAAATAAGCGAACAAACTTAAATTTGAAGATTTTAAAGCGAATCGTAAACTTCTTCAAGACCGCGATATAATCTTACCGGGAATTCAAACATAAGTACGGTATCCGTTCTCTGTAATAGTGGGCCACTATTAGGGTTGCAGGGTTGCCAGTGGGTATATTTCGGGTAGTTGTGCGAGGATAATTGTCATCCCATAATCGATCGATCCGTTGATTCTAGTCTGCTCCTCATCTCCTTTGCATCTCCCTATTCCGTGAGTAAACGTGCGATCTCTCACACGACATTCTCTCGTCGACACATCTCCTTCTCTCCAATCACGTCTTCTCTTCCTCCCTCTCTCCATTCTCCCCCTCGTCTCCCCTTCTCGAGTGGTCGCCATGTCTGCCCTCCGTCTGCTTCGTCGCACCACTGCAGCCCTCAAGAGTATGTTGATACCCGTTACAGTACTCTTGTAAATATCGATTTATTGTTGCCGTACTATGTGTTTGGCGCTGAATGTGTGAGGATGACCAAATTTATGATTCAACTGTCCTATGGTGAGAGGGAGTAGGATAGGCAAGAGCGCATGAGAATAGAGGAGAGTGGGGGCTAAATTGCTCACTTGCAGTGTCGACTCGCTGTCATGGCGTGGCGCCGCACAACCCGGGCCCGCCCACCACGTACGACTACATTTCTGTGCCCTGCCAGGTACGTTTTGATCTTTCTTCTCGGCTTAATTGGTTCTAGTACTCTTGCGCGTTCCAAAATACGAACGCTTGATTTTTGAACAACTTCCAGGCATCATCATTCAGAAATCTAGAATGTAGCCTTTGGTAATTATTCCGAATCAGAATAGCACTGTATGCACGAAAAAAAGAATATTTTTTACGAGATTAGCATTTCCCTTCATGTCCAGTCCAGTCCATCTTTGATCTTCTTCTCTTCAGTCGTACGCGAAGGTGCACGCCGAGCTGCAGGCCAAGTTCAACGCCTACATGGCCTTCGGACTGGGGATGCTCACTCTCAGTCTCGCCTGTGTGAGTACCACTCTCTCAGTTTCACACGCTCTCTCGTCATCTCTCACTGAATGAACTGATTTTTTATATTTCTCAGGCCGTGAAGGCGAACATCTTCGCTACTGAGTGTATGCGACCGCCCAACAGCTGGTACGAGCGAAAGTGATCTCTGATCTCTGATCTTTGATCTCTGATCTCTGCTGTAGTCTCCCTCACGCCAAAGACTTCTTATCACGCGTATCCCCCACTGATTGTTTATTGTATGAACCCCCTGGCTGAAGATAAACGCACATTGACTGAAATTGCTTACAGTACACTCGCCTTGATACAGACGCATATGTACAGTTCTAAACAACTTTGAAAAATATCTAAGCATAAACTTTACCTCACAGTGAGCATAGCAATACGAATAAACGTGTCAATCATTTTAAATTAAATATTAAAAAAATATAATTTAAAAAACTCATTCAACAATGAAATGGTACAGTATTGCACAAATCGTAAGTAGAATTCGGCGATTCTGCGAGTTTTAAAAATTTTTATTTTGATATTTTTGTATTCTTATTTTCCCTTGTTATTACGATTCTCCTTTCCTTGTATCTGGCTCAAAGCGTGGCCCATTCCTGATATTACCTATCTGTAGGCTTGGGCGCCACATGTCAGTAGAGGAGGATCAGGATCTATTAGAGTTCAATAACAAGTTAGTTTTTTCTTGATTTCGCTGCTTCTTTTGTTCTAAATACGTGATTTAGGTTCGAGAAATATTCGGACAAGCTAGCGTTTGACGCCGTACCCGATCTCTCGTCGAGTCCTTCCCTCTCGAGGAAGCGATTGCGTTTTCTCAACCACGCGACGGACAGCGTCGTTCTTTTCTGGATTAACTACGATGTAAGATTTGAATTTCCATTCAGCATCGTTTACTTGAGAGTCGAGTTAGTACAAAACTTGAACGTTTTACTAGTTTGGTTCAAGTGAAACATAGTATTGATTCAGTCTCGCTCGATTCCGTACGCTAACATCGGCCCGAAGCAGTACATCGACATCACCACCTATTGTGGCCATCCCTGGGTCGGACGATTCCAGCGAACCGGAGGTGAGTCAACCAAATTTGCAATTACTATAAGTAATTGTCAAATTATTGGTTTTAAATTAGGTGCTCAATGGCACTTCCTTCTAGAACTTTGCGTCTTCCGACTGAGCGAGAAACCCACCTTTAACAACCACAAGATCTTCATCGGCAGTCGCCCCGTGCCTCCCAACGTCGTTGATCGAACTGCCATCAGGATCCTCAGAGCTCGTGAGTTGCACTGTTTGCCTTCCCTGTTCCTTCAACCAGTGAATTCGTGTTACATGCTGGACGTTTAACGTGACCATTTTTTTTCTACAGTTTCACCTAGCCTCCATTCCATTTGCATTGGAATAAAAAATGATTTTCTCAGACTCTATCTATAAATTTTCAGAAGGCTATCTAGACTGGCTCTCCTTTTCTTGCAAAAATATCATTTTTTTGCAGAGGATACTCTTCTCCAGTCTTCGATCAAGGCAGTCGTCGAACTACTCAATTACCATAAAGACAAAGTCGCGGAACTGCCCCTCCCTGTGCTCGTCAAGGTAAATCTTCCTGCTATTCCAGGCTATTTTGTGTTTTATTATCACGATAACACATCATTACACATTTAAATTGACTTTCTTTTATCGCAGGACGAACTAATCGCCACTATCAACAGACGAGATCGACTTTCTCGCCCGGAAAATTTCATCCAACGCAATCGGTTTGTGAATCTTACTTCCGTTGTTTAGAGAGATCCAATTATTTGTATTGTAATGCCATGTTTGTGATTTCCTTTGCTGATTTTTTTTCAATATTCTAACAAAATATATTTTAGATAAATCAAGAATGGTGGTTCTCGACAATAGTGGCAAGAACGAGAAGAGTCTCGTGGAGGAGATCAGAAAGGCACTCGGAGGTGAGAATATTGATTATCTTTCATACGAGGAGTCGTGCTCACTTGATTCGTCACGATACTAAAGTAGGTTAGCGATTTGCCGATGTGCTGAAAGCTCGGTACATTTGTCCCTTTGTTTAGTTCTTCGCATATTATCGTTATAATAAATGCTGTTAAGTTAATTCGATGTAAGGTGTCCAAAGGTTTTTTTGCAGGTCCTTCCGATAAGCTTCTGAGTACTCTCTCTTCTCTCCACGCTTGGGCTGATGAGGTGCAATATTTACGGTTAACGTTTTATACTCCTTCGATTTTAAATTATTTTGTTTTTGATCATATTTTTCATTTAAAAATGCAGGTCATGGCCTATTCCATTGCAGGTGTTGACTGCAGTGATTGAGTGTGTGGAGAAGGCGGAAGATGGAGGGGAGAAGAAGAAGAAGGAGGCCAGAGGAAGCATCACTCTCCAGCACTTGCTCAGCCACGGATTCAAGAAGTCAGCATCTTTTTGCCCTGTCGTAGCCTAATATTATTTAGTTCAACCTTGAAAAACGAAATTGTATGTTGCAAAATGGAAAATCTCAAAATCCACAGGGGTAACTATGGTTTTTGGCAGATTCATGACCGAGCACGTGGCTCAGTTGGGTGCAGAGGGAGCAGTGAAGATTGTGAAGGAATTGGAGACGAGAATCGAGGACGAGAAGAAAGAAGAGACGCAGACCAGGTGAGCAGGAAGGGAATGGAAGAGATTAGACGAAGGGAATTCCTTAATCCCCCCTGAAAAGGCACTTTGCGATTTGTTGCTACAGACAAAATTATTTAAATTTTCCTATTTTAGTTCGTCTTTTATGTTCGCTGTATCCCCTGTCAAGTAGTCGATTGCTCTCTGTCAGGATCTACGCGTATCTGCTCGTTCATCTGGTCTCTCAAGGGGCGAATGTGATGGGATACGAGAAGTTGAGAGGGACGGTGAAGGAAACTCTCGCGAGAACGGCAGTCGGACTGTGGAAAAGAGGAGTGAATGGTAAGGAGCACGAGGGGGCTAAGTAACGGCGTGGTGCATATCCTGAATTCATAAAAAAATGTGCTCAAAAAATCCGAAGAATAGGTGCATGATTAATGATGGCGCAATATTTATATCTGAAGCAACGTGTATCGGTAGCGAAAGCGTGAATTTCGGGTTCAAAATTACGATCTTTCTAATATTCATCCAAGATACGATAGTTTTGAAGCATTTAAGGAAGCAGCTTAGTTTTAAGTGTAATTTTACAAGTGATGTTGGTACATCTAATGAATGGAGTGAGAAATCTAGAAAATGTCGCAAGAATTGAATTATGGTAATAATTTTGTATACAAAGTGTGGGCTGGAGAAAACGGGTTTCAAGGTGGTATTAATTGTCTATGAAATTCATTCCTGCGCTAATGCCAATTATATCATCAGCAACGCTAATGATATGTTTGGTATTAGCGAAAGATGTCGTTTCGTATAGTTTACCGCAGAGATTCATGTGGTTCTAATAAAAAGTATATATATTCTGTTTTATGAGAGTTTCATAAAATATGTGATTGGACCGTTGAGGGCAGGTCTCTCATTTTTAGCGGCGCATGAATGGTTTTACTTGAAGTAAACACTAATATGTAGACTTCTCAGACGCGTCGTACTCGCTGGCGCGTGTGCTGGTGTATACTCTGCTGGCGGAGCGAGACTACATCGAGGGAAGGGAAGAGGGAGAGGGAGAGAAGTGGTGGAAGAGAGAAGTCATCGAGAAGGAGAAGGTGAGGTAGGGAATCGAGAGGGAGTTTAAGCGGAATAAAATGAAGTTGTAAATTTCTAGATACTTGTTAAAAATCTATTATATTCCAGAAGCTGAAGAAGAATGCATTCTTTGCCGTGCTGACGACGTTGATCGAGAATGGGAAGGAGGACAAGGAATGGGCAAAGGTGAGTGGAGAGAGAATGAGAAGTATGGTTAGGGTAGGATTTTACTGACAGCAACTTGTAAATTCCATTATTAAAATCTCGTATTTTCCTGGTACAATTTCCAGGTGGATCTCACGGCAGCAGAAGAGGGGACGATCATGGGAGTGGAAGGAGTGATGACTGCCAGATGGATTGTCCGTTTGATTACTGTATCTTTGGTTATATAAGCAAGGCAACGAAGATACTATTGCTCACTACTAAAATTATCAAGGTTGTGCGTGACATCGATCGTACTGCTGACAAAATACTTTTTAAAATTCAATCAATAATTCCCCTTGTTCAGCTGGTGGATACGGTAGTCTGCCACGCGGCTTCGCTCACTGCTAGATGCTCGTCTACTGTATTCGAACAGCTACTGAGAATCGTCGTGAGGGCTTCCGTCGAGAGGAAGGAGGTCAGCTATTAGTGATCGCGTGTTTAACCTTCGTCACTTGGGATTACAAATGTTTTCTAGCTGATATTTCTAACATTTATTACGTTATTACCTAGTAATGGAAATCTTGTGAGAGTGTAGTAGCTGAGGCCCACTATGGAGCTCTGCGTGGTGGAGAATTGGGGCTGCTCGTGAAGTGGTGTTTCACCCGCACTAATAACTATTCCATAAACTGTGTGCCATATAGATATCAGACTGGCGTAGATCCAAATGAGTGTAACTTCCTGCTTCAGTTGGTTTCTCTCTTCACTCGTATCTCTTCGATGACCGATCTGCCCAGAGAGGCATGGACAGTCGCAGTCAGAGAGGGAATCGATGCCATCGCCAGAGTATTCCGTCAGTTCATTTACTATTTTTCTTCTATTTGTGCTTTAGTATTGTTGTTGTTGTTTTGTACTTGCAAAGAAAACATATTTCTATTTCTAGGATCTTGTAATTGTATATTTGTAGAGTCGTGCAGTGAATCTCGGGAGAGACTGGTGGTGGAGGGAGAGAAGGCGACCATCCATGAGGAGGGAAGAGGAATGAAACACAGAAGTGAGTGGGCAAAGAGTCGAGAATTGTTTTTGCGAATGAAAAAATTGGAAAAGGTAAAAAATATAGTCTTCGAGCATCTAGATCGACAATGAATACAATATTGTTCTCGACGGAGATGTGGTTAGCATACACATAGGACTGTTAAGTGAGGTCGGTAAAATAGGGCCCAGAATTTAGGATTGAACAATTATCTCAAACATAAGGGCGGTAATAAAATTAACTAGTAATTGTATATTATAAAATTGTTTAGTGGGTTGCGGGTGCGTCTCTCCGGTCGCCCAGATCGTCGCTGGTCTTTCTGCTGTTCCTAAGACGTCCATCGACGAGAGAAGCAGACTGCTGATGGAGGTGAGCGAGGACGTTCACTTGTTGGGTCTGTGCTACACAGATGAGAGAAATTCTGAAGGAATTGCTGAAAGTGATTTGTCTTCTCCGAAGTGCAATAATTAATTAAACGATTAATAATTTTGATTTTGCTGTAGTGCCAGTGTTTTGATTATGACGAGTGTGTGACAGGCGTTTCAGAGTAGATGTATTAGCCGGGGTAGAAGCTACTAGTGGTAGGGTTGCTGCGGTAAAGAAAACATTTCGAATAATATTTTTCAATGCTGATTGTTCCTTCAAATGCGAAATGTAACATCTACAGAATCTCTTTCAGCTATTTATTTATTTTATATACTGATTTAATTATCTGCCTTTCTTTCAGTCGTCGTTGATTCTCTCGCTCTCTTCGATGGAGACGACGGCTGACGAAGAGGGACCACTGAGGGAGGGAATGCATCTGCTAGAGTGGCTGGTCGAGGAGGGAGGAAGGTCAACTACATTGATAATCGCTTTTTTATTATTTAAATTAAAAAAAAGGTCATCAACGTAATTACTGTTTCTCCATCAAAACATAGTTAATGACATTCCTCCAACATTGATGTATAGCAGAGGTTGTGTGCCACAAAATATAATACTGATTGGACTCTCCTTGCAGACTCGCTGGATGCTCTAAGAGGGCATGGCCTGCAGAGGGAGTGCAACTGCTGAGGGGAATCAAGGCGATGATGATGAGGGAGAAGAAGGGAGAGGTAGGAAGAGAAATGGTCGAGGGGGTCTATGGGATAGTTCTGCCAATGTGGATTCTATTGAGCACCTCACCATCTTTGTTTAATTTGTCCCTGAAAGAATATCCAGTAATTTTTGCTTGTATCCAGATGTGCTACATTTCATCAGTTTATATCAGTGCTTGCAGACTCACTCCTCGCTCATCTCACTCTCTCGCTGCATTCTCTCTCGCTACGGTCACTCACTCGACTTCCCCTCTCGCATCTTCCTCGATGTGGGCCATGTGGCCAGACGAGTACTCGTGGGAGAGATGAGCAATCTCGAGTTGGAGACACAAGTGAGTACGGTAGACACTATGGTGACGGATTGCATTAGCGAGATATGTGATAAGCTACTGTAGATGTATTGATTTGCAGAAGCCATCGGGAGTAGCGAAGAAGACGGACAAATTGGCGAAGTCGCTTCTCAAGTGGGCGAATGGAGTGAGGATGGGAGAGGAGAGGGACGAGAAGGAGGTCGAAGTACGGTAGTACATTATACTAGAAATATATTAATCGATTTGTTTATGGCCAAGGATAAAACGAAAATTTTCTTTAGAAATGTTGAAAATATAATTTTGTCACCAAGAAGTTCCACGTTTCGTGATGTGCACAAATTACCATGGTTTTTCTTCTTTTTTTCAATAAATTTGTTGGACAACGACAGAACTAAAACACTAAAATATTCCGTTGCAGCTGCTGCTCGAGTGGTCGCAGACGCTGCTCACGACCACTACAGCCCACGGACTGAGTACTGTAGTGCTGCAGACGATGGTGAGAGAGAGGGGAATTACTCTCTCCATTCCGCATATTCTCTCGCTCTTTATATCCTGGGAGAAAGCATGAGGAGTGGAGATGGCAAATAATGGACCTGTGATGAATCCATTGAATGGGAATGATATACTTTGTTTATTTTAAAATGGACATCAGAGATGAATCGACTATAGCGCAAAGAGAACGGGGTAGTAGAAGAGACGAAACGTGAATCTGCAGGTGTCGATGGGGAGGGAACAACGAGAGGAGTTGCTGCCACGAGTATGGAATGAGAAGGAGAGTGTGAGGAAGATTATCGAGTGAGTCGACTACTGTAGGATACTGTAGTTATTGGGTATTCGAGAAGTTTTTTTTAGACCAAACCTTGGTTCAATTTTCGGCACTGGAAATATTGGGGTGTCCGGAAAGTTCGTATAATTTTTTGTTTGTATTTTTTATTCAATGCTTTACAATTCTCAGTGACCAATGTATGCCCCCTTCTTTCTCACTACCTCCCTCCAGCGATTGGGCAGGGTCTCGATTCCTCTCTTCCAGAATGCGGGTTTCTTCGAGACCGCCCAGTTCACGAAAGCCCTCACAACTTCATCTCGATTCTTGAACTTCTTTCCTTTGCAGAAGTCAGAGAGAGAGCGGAAGCAGTGGTAGTCGCATGGGGAGAGATCCGGGGAATACGGTGGATGGGGAATCCTCTCGATCTTCAGCTCGTCCATTTTCTTCTGGGTCATCTTCGCTCGATGTGGGCGAGCATTGTCCATCAGAAGAAGAATTTTGCCCTGGTTCAGGAGTCTGGGAGGGACTCTGATCGCGACATCTTCCAGTTGTTCAGAGAAGAGGTCGGCACTGATGCTGGTGCCAGGGGCGAGGATCTCCCAGTAGATGGGACCGAGCACTGAGAAGAAGAAGCAGAGGAGTTCCTTCTTTCCGTGCTCTTCCTTCTTCGGGACGGGCGTGGGCTTCTCATCTGCATCCACCCATTGCAGCCTCCTCACAGGGTTATCGTACGTGATCCACTTCTCATCTGTAGCGATGATGGAATTGACCCATCGAAGATTGGATCTACGATGGAGTAATTCCCGACAGACTTGAACACGATTTTTCAGCTGTTCGGGGGAGAGGTCATGGGGAATCACTTGTGGGAGTTTCGGCTTCTTCCCAGATCGATGGAGGATATCGGACACCGTTGATCTGGGAGTACCAGTATCCTTCTTCAACTCACGCACACTGGCCATGGGCTTGCGCTTCAGTGTGCGGAGAACGAGAGGCTGATCGAGGGAGGGAGGGCGTCCAGAGCGGGGTTGATCATCGAGACCAAACTCCCCTTTCTTGAAGCGGGAGAACCACTTATAGCAGAAGGGTATGGAGGGGGCGTCAGCTCCTTCCGACTGGGCCAGGGCAGAGTGGGCCTCCTTCACGGATCGGCCAAGACGGTAGTAATGAAGTAAAACTGCTCGGGGGTAGAGATGGGAGTCCATCACAAGAATCAATGTAGCAACTAGGAGACTGATTAAATCCTCTCACTACTCAACGTCAGAATGATGCAATACATTGTTGACAAACAGATTGCGCAATCACTGCATTTGATCGCGAACTGACTTTTTTCCGAAGCATTACTTTCCGGACACCCCAATACTAATGACGGGGAATCGAAAGTTGCCAGGGAACAATGATGGGCCGGGAATATTCTTCTGCTTTTCAGTGACTGTCTCTCTCTTCTGCTCGCCTCCTCTCCTCCCGATGAGACTTTCGAGAGAAACACCGATGAACATGTGAGTGGAGAGGGTTACGGTAGATGGGATTCCGTATGCTAATTGATTTCAATTTTTTTTTAAAATTTTTATGTTCAAAAGAATGGGAATTCGCCAGGCTTTTCCCAGTTGCCGTGGTACTAGATATCATTTTTTGTCTATGATGCGATGCTGGTCGTCAGTGTCATCAACTAAATTCTCTTCTTCCAGTCGACTGCAGTAGTCTGCTCTGCTGCAGCTGCAGTGGACGTCCATCTGGCCCGTGCAGTCTGTCTCTTCCTCCTCAATTGCACGCCCTATCTGACCACGAAGGTGAGCACTCTCCCATCTCAATGTACCGATGCTGCAACTTGTATCCGACTGATTTGAAGTTTCAGGTATTGACTATGAGTCGCGGAGCTTTAGATTTTCTTCTTTTTGTTTACTCACAACAACAAGACACTACAGGAACTAATCGATTCCTTTCTGCTGTAGATCTCTCCGGCCGATCTCGCGACGTGGGAGCGACTGCGCTCGATGGATGAGCAGTGTGCCGGTCTCGTACTGGAGAGAACCAAGCCTGAGGCGGTGAGGGGGGGGGGGGGATCCGGTTGATACGGGGAGGGACAATTGAAAGCTGGCTTTTTTTACAAATAAAATAACTGTAATTGGTCGATAAAAATACTGAATAATGTACATTAAGGTTCCTAAGAAGATGGTGGGCTGACTAATCTCTTTCTCAGATCCAATCGCTCTTCTCTTCTCTGCCCGCTCTCATCGATTCATTCACTCCTCCCATGACTTCATTCAAACTCGAAATTGTGAGTTATCGACACAGATGGTTGTCGGTATGAAAAGCCTGGAATATTGGGGATGCTCCGGTATAATACAAATGTACAAAATCACACTGATTGATAACAACTATTTCCGATATTGTAACATCAATATTGGTATAGGTATATTCCTCTAGATACATAATCTATTTGCATGAGGATGCTCCTGAAGCAGAGGAGGAGAAGAAGGGAGAGGAGGGGGAGAATGGAGAGAAGAAGACTCGTAAGAGGAAGAGGGCGGAGGCAGGCGTCGACCCCCTCAAGACTGCCTCCCTCCTGCAGCTGACGAGACTGCTCCGACTGGCAGGGACAGCCCTCTCCGAGAGAGCAGCAGTGCCCATCGAGGAGGCTGCTGCTGCACTGGCTGCAGCTGCAGCCTCCCTCGCACTCGCAGCACCCGCTGCAGTGAGGGCAGCTGCAGAGGCCGCCGCGGCTGTATTCTACGAGTTGGCCACGAGGTGAGAACAGGGGGAGAGGAAGGCCTGAAGTACAGGCAACATTTTGGGAATATCCTCTGTGATTCGATTTTCACTGTTCCTTAAAAAGAATATGGAAGATTGGTTGATAACCGAACAAATTAATTTTTTTGGCTGTAAATGCAGCCATATCGTCAGCTTAGTCAATGGACTCTCCATTGAGTGTAATCCTTGCCATTCAGATGCGTGGAAGTGTACGGGGAGGCGTGCGGGCAGTCGGGAATCCTCGCTATCGCACTGGCTGCAGCTGCGACCAGACCACCACCCAGCAATGACTACGAGAGGCGAGTGGGGGGGGGGGAGTGCTAGGAGGGTTGCTAGGTGGATTGGGGCGCGTAGGGATTGCACGCATTTCATGCTCGGGTGGTCTGAATAGACGGTTTTTTACGAATGCAAAAGTTTGCAAATGTGAGTGATATTTGCTATGCATACGTATTTCTTGTTTTTTATTAAGGCAATCGCTAGTTATCTCGTTCAAATAGCTCGCTTAATTCGTTCTTCACTCCAAAAAGAAAATTTTACCTGAAATAAATCTCTTTTTTCTTGTTGCACCATGTACTCATGAGCAGTTGCGATGACCCAACTTTGATAACGTGAAGAACGAATTTGAATAGAAAGACTAATGAACGTGCTGCAGGTCGCGAGCGGAGCTGCTGCAGCACGCTCGACTACTGGCTGCAGCTGCACGGAACTGCAAGCAGGGACTGCTCAAGGATCAGGTGAGAGAGGGGGAGAGAGAGTCTCTGAAGTACACTCACTCGATCATCTGCTAGGAAGAGAATGTGGGAATAAGAGAAAGACCATTCAAAAAAGGTTGAAACAGTTTCTTTCCCTTTTCTAAATATCACGCTGATGACCAAAATATTTTTGGGAAATCGGAATCGTAATTTCATAGATGTATTACTCCGCTGCTGCGGCACTAACCCCCCTGCTGCAGGTGTCTCTCTACACTCAACTGCTGTCGAGAGTACTGCAGGCTGCAGCTGCTCACGGAGAACGACTGCAGGAGCTGCAGAAGGGAGCAGCAGTGGAGGGTCAGTGAGGAGGGAATGGAGAGGAATTCCGAAAATGAATAGGTGACTAGGTGTTGTTGCGCAGCCTACTGACAACCTTGTGAGCAGGGTTCGAAAGCCTAGGGTGAACTTGGTTCCATTTTGGGGGTGTACGTTTTGCCAACCAAATTTAAAGCAAAACGAACATCCCAGAAGTGAAAATAGTCTTATACCGTGGGTGTTCGTGCCACGGTATAATATTATTTTACCTTCTGGGGTGTTCGTTTTGCTTTAAATTTGGTTGGCAAAACGTACACTCCCAAAATGGAACCAAGTTCACCCTAGGCTTTCGAACCCTGCTTGTGAGATAGCATTATGAGTCGGGGTTTTCTGGTATCTCCCAGTAAATAAATAATAATGATCTTTCAGCGTGCTCCTCGGTGTCTTCGATGAAGCGACGTCGCGACAAGCAGAGGACGTTGCACTCAGCTGCGAAGGCTGCCAATGCAGTCAACGACGAGACTCAATTCGCAAGGGTGAGGGGAGAGGAGGAGGAGGGATGGGCTGAGCAGTCTGAGGGGGGGGGGATCGGCACAATAAGAAGTGGAGATATGGTGATAGAGAAACACTATAACACGGGACTCCTGTAAGAATGCAGGAATGCTGGCTTACATTCCAAAATCGATGTTTTGAGCATCACATATATCAAATACAAAGGGTTTTATTATACCAGTGGATTCTCCAGACAAAATAAGGGGTTGTTCATGTTGAGCATTTGTCATATAAGTGGCACCCTACTATCGATTTACTATGTGATTAAATGAACTGTTATGGACTTGGTCGAATTTTTCGAGATTTTGTTTTTTTGGTCGTATCTTGGTTCAAGTTGTCCAATCGCGCACTTAAAAAATGAAATAGATAGCTCTCTGAGAGACGAAAAAGAATGACTAAGTGACATGAAGTGCTGAGAGTACGTGTTTTCGAGTTATCTGACGAAAACTGCTAAAAATGATCACACAATGTGTGTTTTCACACCTCTGCTCTAACCCGTCGCTAATTTTGCAGTAGTATTACATTGTTGAAGTCTGAACACACAAATACAATCTAATTTTAATTCTGCACGTGAACAAACCGCACCATTTTTCAAGTTTCACCAGATTAATTCGTTGTGCCATTTTAGGTTGGATGAGTATGAACAATTGTGGCTGGCTTTCATATGCATTTGTCAACTCAATGCGAAAATATGATTGTATATGTGTGCTAAGGCATCATAAATGTAATAATATTGCAAAATGAGCGATGAATTAGACCAGAGATGTGAAAACACACAATGTGTGATCATTTTCAGCTGTTTTCTTCAGATAACTCGAAAACACGTACTCTCAGCACTTCATGTCACTTAGTCATTCTTTTTCGTCTCTCCGAGAGCTATCTATTTCATTTTTTAAGTGCGCGATTGGACAACTTGAACCAAGATACGACCAAAAAAACCAAAATCTCGAAAAATTCGACCGTCCAGAACAGTTCATTTTATTCCATAGTAAATCGATAGTAGGGTGCCACTTATATGAAAAATGCTCAAGATGAACAATCCCTTATTTTGTCTGGAGAATCCACTGGTGCAATAAAACCCTTTGTATTAGATATATGTGAAACTCAAAACATCGATTTTTGGGTAGATCAAACGATATTTCGTGGAAATCGATATGAAAATCAATTCATATGCTTTGTATGTTGCTGGCAATGTTGTAAAGCTCGTCAATGCGAATATAATTCATTACAAAATTTCCTCGCTACGATCAAAATTAATCGATTTATACCCTTTTGTAAATTGTAGATCAAAAAATCGATAATATGCTGATTTTTTCCAAACGAACCGGATAGGCCGTCTTCGGACCCCTACTGGTATCCACAAATCGACTTTGAACGAAATCGGTGACATAAAATATTTTCTAGTAGCAAACGGAGCTCCTTTTCCTACACTTTTACAGGAAACTCGTGATAACTCATTGCGGAGATGGTAGTACCGTAGTGTAGTGGTTTTGATGAATATTCAATCGAAAACCCGTCGGAAACAGTGAATATTTATGTAATTGACAGCCGGCTGAAACATAAATCATCCATGGTGTAACAATGGAAAAAACCGTACATTAAAATACAGTCCAGTTGGTTTCCCATGTGAACACGTTGCGCTCCGAGTAACCCCCAGTAACCCCCACTGACCCCACGGGTCTAGCACGTTCATCTTTGAGAGAATTGTGCTTAAATTAGTTTCGTTGTGTTCAGCATGCAATTCTGCATCGAATCATATACAATTTGTACTATTAAAAGTTTAAATATTTCGGTAAATTAATTTTAAAGTTGTCGAAAAGAAAAAAATCACTTCCCGGTGTTATCAGGGTATTAATTCTATTTTCCAGTTCTCTTTCAAATTTTTCCGGTTTTCATACTTTTGATAAGTTTTACGGTTCCCCTTTCTTAGTTTTGTTTACGTTATAAATACTATTGACTTTGTGGAGTAGTATAAACCATACAAATAATGAAATAGTGAATCGTATCAAAAGTCTGAAAACCGGAAAAATTTGAAAGAAAACTGGAAAATAGAATTAATACCCTGATAACACTGGGAAGTGATTTTTTTCTTTTCGACAACTTGAAAATTAATTTACCGAAATATTTATACTTTTACTAGTACAAATTGTATATGATTCGATGCAGAATTGCATGCTGAACACAACGAAACTAATTTAAGCACAATTCTCTCAAAGATGAACGTGCTAGACCCGTGGGGTCAGTGGGGGTTACTGGGGGTTACTCGGAGCGCAACGTGTTCACATGGGAAACCAACAGGACTGTAGATAATGATTGCAGGTAATTCCCTTCGTGATCTCCGACTGCCTTCTTCCCCTTCGCACCGCCCCTCCCTCGATACAGTACCCTGCTGTGCTACTGTCACACGCCATCGATCGATACGGACGGTGAGTAGTACCGTAGTAGTTATGTACTGTTCAGGGAAGACAGTAGGTCAAGGTTCTAAAAAAATCGATTGACCTTTGACTTCTCCAGCTCATTCCTCGCCACGTGCCTCCCTCCCGCTCAACGCCTCGCGTATACAAGAATGTTCCCGACTTTCAAGGAGATGAACAGAAGGGTTGTGTAGATGGATACGGTAGTTATGCTGATCCTCTTACCGACAACTGACTTTGTTGTTCTTCATTTTTATTACGGTATATTATCGTGAAATTGTTCGCTATTGTTTCAGAAACACACCGATCTAGTACAACGGATAGTTCTGCCTTTCAGTATCTCACAAATTTTTCTAGATTGTTCATATAATGTTGTCGTATGCTCCGAATATTCACACGCATTCCTCGCCCTATTCACTAGTTTGATCTTTGTTGTTGTTACGCTGCAAATCACTGATAAAGAAGAAAATTATAAAGATTCGTTACCTTGTATGGAACGTGTGAGGAATCGAGAAATGTCGCTGTGCGCATTCGAGAATACTTTGGAGGTGCGAAAATACCAGTTCTTGAAACCTACTTTCACATATGATTATTGTGTGATCAGTTGGCGTTTGTTGTTTCCAATGCTGCTGAGTGATAAATCTTTGTTTGATATCGTTGAATTTATGGATTAAAAGGCGATAGTGGAGTGTTGAGAAAGCGCACTTGAGAACTGTGGAAAAACGAAGTATCTTTTTACTGGTACTCTTTCAACAAAATTTTATAGAGGGGATTATGTACTTTCTTTGCGTGGTTTGATGAGGTTCAAGTACCTGTTAAGAGCGGGTAGTGGACGATAGAAAAATACTAACGGTCTGCAGTAACTCTGCTTCTGTTGATGATTTCCATTGCAGAGATGGATCCCATGGACCATGATATCAAGACTGAGCCGGTGGATGATTATTACAACGAAGTCAAGGTTGTGCCGGTGGACAATGATCAGCCCCAGCCTAAGGAACCGGAGGTGAGAAGACCTCGAGGACGTCCGAGCAAGCTTGCGACTGTCTTCAAGAAGCAGGAGCCGCCGCGTGGTAAAACCCCTTTTTTCTTTCGGTGAAAGGCTGAACTCATTTTTTTGTCACGATTAGGCGTTTAGTTTGGGAGAGAACTGTTAAAAATACGGTTGGAATAATATTTTCTGAGTAATCTTTTTGGATGAATTCCTGGATGCTGGCAAGCTAATAGTTAAACAATTGTGTTCAGACAGCGACGTAGAAGTGTTGGCTCATCGACTGAGCAAAAATCCCTTCCAAGACTTCGAACACGACGAGGAGGGACGACTTCTGTCGTGTGGCCTTGCGGTGGTTCGTTTAGTGCTTCCCTTTGTCTCCTTTATTATAATGCAAATCCGAAAATAGATCAGAAAACGTGATTTTTCCTGAGATGTTGATAAGGAATGTCGCTTGTGGCAGTGAATCCGTCCTTTCTTAATTCCCCCCTTCAGACCCTCTGTGACTGTCAGAACCACGCGTGCCCTGGATGCTATTGGCCGTGCGTCAATTGTGGAGGAAAAATGTGCAGTGCCATCTGCCAGAAAGGTCAGCAATACTTATTCGGTTGAGGGAGAAACGGAAGAACAAAGAGAATGACGTGGGGACGAACGATTGTTATGATTGTGAGATGGAGTAAACCAAGGGGAGGATCTGGTGTGGTAGTCGTTTCTCACGTCCATTCTTAGGTCGCAAATTCGCCATCTGCACTTCTGACGACGGATCAGGGATTGTGAAGAACCCGTACATACCTGAGTCGTACTATGAAGAAATAGAGAAGGAGAAAGAGAAGAAGAAGATTGAGGAAGAGACGATTAAGATTGAGGATGACTCGTCTTCCGAATCGAATAATAATGAAGAGAAGATTGTGCCGGTGGACAAGGGATATTGTGATGTCAAGAATGAGCCGGTGGACAATGATAACGACGAGTGATCGATTCCGTCAAGGGTGGCCTCTCCTTTAATGGACTTTCGTTGTAATCCGTTCCTTCGGGTCTCATCCCATCGTGTTCTCCATTTTGATCTCTTGTTTCCTCTGTTGATCTGTTTTCTCCAAACCTGTTGTTCTCAGTTGCTCGAATAAAGCTTTCGTTGTTAGTCATTGTTTGCGCATGATCAGATTAAAACTAAACTAGCATCTGATTTTTTAAAACATTATTTTCCCACTAAACAAATACCAGAACGAAAAGAAGATCATATTATTCTGCACAAAACAGGTTTCCTCTGCGATTTTTTACAGAAGGAATTTAAATCTAAGATTTTCATGCAAGGTCATCTTTGTTAATTCCAGAGTGCTTCAGTCATCTCGTAGTTCATTCCTCCTACGAGAAGCGAGCTGTTATCAGTTTTTTGGAAGGAATATATCGATCCATACCGTACAACTGTTTCAGCAACAAATTATTGTGTTGCTAGGAAATCGGCCTAATTCTCTGGTAAAAATTTCTCAGTGGGATCCATAAATAAAATAAATAAATAAATCCCTGCAGGGTACCAACTGGGAAATTCCAATGAGATCCCACTGGGATAGTGACTTGGGGAGAGACAGTGGTAGCTCAGTCCCAGTGGAATTTCTCAGCTGATACCCCGCAGGGATTCCCCTGGGAAACTTTTACCAGAGAATCGACCAAGTCAAGTTCTTGACTTTTTTATTTTTCCCGTTATACATATCTGGATTATTTGTTCAGTATTGCTAACACTAGCTATAACACTAGCTAGATATGTGTCTACAATGCTCAAGCGTTTTTAAAAAATTGCATAGGGAGAGCAGACTATGTCACTTTCATATTTCAAGATTACAGTACCCAGCGACAGTTGGGCACACCACAATTCGCATCAGTTTTCGATTGACGCTTATCATCCCTCGATTTTCTAGTGTTTTTGCTGAAATAAACCTTGTATTTTTTGGTTTTCTGAGTTTGACAGAGGTCCTCCAATATTCCCCTTGTAGAATGTTGCTATGAAGGCGCAGATATTCCACATATTGACTTGTTTGAAAATTGTTTACATTCGACCCTGTTTCGCGATCGATATTTCGATTTTCTTGAGAATCACACGTTAGCGCTCCTCAGACATGAATTCTGCAGACCTTCTAGAACCTAGTAATGCTAGCCGCGGGTAGCCGCGTCCGTTCGGAGCTGAAATAAACCGTTTTGTTTGCCGAAAACTCGCGATTTTCTGGTTTTGAGATCGATATTTTATTTTTCTTGAGAAGCACACGTTAGCGCTCCTCAGAAATGCATTCTACAGACCTTCTAGAGCCTATTAATGCTGACCTCAGGCAGCCGCGCCCGTTCGGAGCTGAAATAAACCGACTTGTTTCGACCGTTGTTCTACCCGAGTTTCCATTAAATCTCAAAGATAAACTAATTTCCCGTTATATATGTCCCAAAACTACATTTAGATCAATTCGAGAAACATATTTTCATATAATCTTATGTCAAAAAAAACGAAGAAAAATAAATAATGAAAAATATAGAGGAAAAGTCAGTTGCTAATTCGGTCATGGTTGAGGTCGGAGGGGTACGGTACCTTATCCTCGGCGTTAATTTTGTAAATTCGCTTAATTAAGTTATTTCGCAAAATTTTTAATTTTTTGTTGTCGAAATCGTATCAGCAGCTCATAAATCATCGGATTCTATGCGCATTTTATTTTAGAAGCATTTTGAAGAAACCCGCCTGCGCTCCCTAAAATTGCAGGAGAAAAATTGCAAACCGGCAAATACAATGTAGGCTGGGAACTCACTAGGAAAAAGGGCACTAGGGTTAAATACATGGTCGTTCTCTATGGGAATGTCTGCTTGAATCGATGGAAGGGCGCGTACCCTCTTTCTCTCCCTTCATTCTCTGCACTTCTCTCAGAGGGTTTCAGCAGAGAGGGACGTGCTTTTTGAAAGGTCTTCTCTCTTACTCGAGGGAGACTCGTGTCTCTCTCACTGACTTCCTCTATGTTTTCTAGCCCCTGCGTCAATGCTGTCATTACCATGATCCCTTCTCTCGGTTCACTTTACAGTGGATTGCATGGCTGCCTTCAGAGGAGTGTCCCATCGACCCCTGCAACCACTCAAGCGGCTAATCAAATCAGCCCCTAATCGAGAGCTTTTTCGCCCCCCTTTTTGCATGCGTGACCAGATAAAAGTGGACGTTTCGCAAAAGTTCTCTCGCTCTTAGGTGATTTCGTATCTTTGTTTACATTCGGCCCCTGACCCTTACCGCATCCTTTGTTTGCGAGCGATTGCTCGAAATAGCCCCTCCATCCTCGTGTTCCATAACCAGATTGGAAGAAAAATATTTATGAGGGAATGATCACCTCTAGGGATGGGGACTCTCCTTTCCTCTCCATCTCTCTCCTAGTAGAGATAAAGGGAGCACTCCATCATCTCTCATCCCCGATCACCTCTTTTGCACCAGATGGTTAAAGAATACTGTACTTTCTTCCCTTCCCTTTCACTTATCTGACGTCTTCATTTCCCCCCTCCATAACACCTGTGAACGATGAACAGTAAGCTAATGTCTCAGACTAGCCATATCATTCATTCCCGTGATGTTGTGAGCTAAGCTAAATGGTGAGGAAGCAACCCCTGCATCTCGAAATACCACCTGCTCGATCCGACTAAAGTACTGCTTCATTTCACTCTTGGAGCTGTCAAGAAACTTGAGACACCTCATCTTTTTCTGGGTTGGCTTCTCCTTCTCTCTCCGTTTGCAGCATGCCCGCAGTAAACCCCCGCCGGAAATGTTTGCTGCTCAGTTGTTCTTATCTGCCTACATCCTTTCACACTCTCTAGTTGGTTATAAGGGCGATAGAGTGTGTGGAATCGAGAGAGTTAGAGAAATAGTGTACGCTTCTTGCAGTGGAGTACTTGACCAAGGGAACAAGTTCAGGTCGCAATAGTTTTATAGATACACAATGATTATATTAAACTGTGGTCTCGTTGCTCCCTCCTTCTCTTCATCTCGTTGCCACCAACTACTCATCTCTCTGGCGCCATCTCTCGTCCTTTCCTCTCCATGTGAATTGCATAGGGAGAAGAATGCCTCCCGCAGTCACGCCATAACCTAGATATATAGTTTCCCTAGATTGTGTGGGATTTCACACCCAACCAGCCATCCCTCCCACTCCAATCACTGCTACTCCCATAGCTGTCAAGGTTGGCCGAGGCTCTCGATCGTAAAGTGGAACTGGAGTATCGCATTCGAGACTATTTTAGTGTTGTTGTTCTCTTTGATCGACTAGCATCGAATAGTTAAATCGGTTCGATCGCTTGCAAAATTCGAACTAGTTCTGAGAGGAATTCTTGAACGAGGGGCAGGTCAGAGTGGGAACTCGTCACGAGACTTCTCCACCTTTTCTGAAACTGATTCTCATCGTACGTGTAAATAGGAATGAGCGCGTGTTCCCCCCTCTCTCCTCTTGCAACAACTGCTGTCGACGGTCCTCCTTCCTCTCCTCTTTCTCACTCCTCCCTTTCCCCTCTGATCCCACTGATTCCATCTCGCTCTTTCCCTCAAGTCGCACGTTCGCTACACATTTCCGTCCCGAAATAAGAGGGTTCGCGCCAATTTCGAAATTCAAATTGCAGGCCCTTCTCGAAAGCCTTGCCTGAGGCATGGCCGAGGCAAGTGCTGCCCGACCCGCGAAGGGTGAGAATTGATCTTTGATCTTTGATCTTTCAACTCTTGCTTCAGGATGGTTGCGACTTCTGATCGAGTCGGTCGACGTACCTCTCGATCATAAGGTGAAAGACATTACCGTAATCCTGTGAATGTAATTGTTGGTGGTGTAGGCATCGCGAGACGAGCCCTCTATGTAATTTTCTCCTCCTTCCGCAAGTGAAAATAGAGTATTCATGAGATTTTTCGCAAACTATTGGCTACCGTATCCCTACCATATCCTTCTTCCCCTCAGGAACCGCACCGTCTGCTCTTCTCCACCGTGCAGTCCCTGATTCCGGGTGCGCACGGCCTCTACTACCGCGGCGCCGACGGAGCCCGCAAGGCCCTCACGTGAGTATACGGTAGAATGTATTGGAGGCGACATTTGCTAAACGTCGTTTCGCTAACTGTTATTGCCTCTTCCTTCGGGTAGCGCATCCCACTACACGGCGTAGTGTGGAGATGTGTGGTGTTTGTGTGTTCGAAGTGTACTAAACGTCGCCGCGTTTACGAGTGATTGTTTGCGACGCGAGTTTGCAAGTCGACGACAATGATAATATGTTATCTCCCACCAGCAAGACAAAGAGAGAAAGTGATTTTATGGCCGGTTATCGCTCTCTAAATTCGCACTTTTTCCTCGTTTTTATTACCTTCTCGTCGGTCGAAAACCGAGCAACTCTGATAGATAAGAGAAATTAGGCCAATTAACCTTGCACAAAAAGCGTCAAAGTTGGCGAGTTCGAGAGTAGAAACTTGATTAGGGATGAAGGACTATCTCCATTTCGAATGGTCCATAGACAGTCGAAGAGACGAGAGAGAGCAGACAAAATGATGAGTGTGACCTATTCATCTTTGAACTTGCACTCATGGAGATGACTGCTGATTGATTAGTACTAATTAGAGGGATCGAGAGGTGAGAAAAACACACACGACCTACATATTGCGTCATTACTTGAAAATACCGAACATACTGTTGTGGATTCGAAGAGGAGAAAAGGAGATTGCATCATCCCTACGCAATTCAGATTCGATGGCGCCGGCAACGTCAATGCACCTGACAATGGATGGGATGAGCAGAACATCTTCGTTCATCTCGGTAAGTTGATCTTTGATCTTTCTGTCCATCGTTATCTTCGTGGCATAACGTAACCTCGCATGCTCGTGCTTCTTCTCTCTAGCCCACGGCCACCGACCCGGCGCCTTTGGCTGTGGTGGTGGTGTCATGCGGCGTGCGGGCTCGTCGGGCGACGTCTCCGAAACGTCCCTCGACGCCTACACAATGGCCACGGACCGCTTCGAGAAGACCGTCTCGCTAGTGCAGAAGATGATGACGGGTACGGTAGTCAGCACATCACGCGAGTGCAGTAGTTCGTTCTGTCGTTTCTCTCTGTTAGTATGCAAAGCACGAGGAGGCGAGATCCATCCGGTCTGGACTAATACGCAGATACGGCTAGAAGAAGGACGAGAATCGATTATTTCAGCAAGCTCAGTTCGAGTTCCGCGCAAGTCTTCGAGAGTCGCGACCTCTCTCGGTTCCACTTCTGAGGTATTGCATCATCACTATATAAAGAAATCTATTTTGCTAAATTTGACACAGGGAGATATATTGTCAAGTGAAGAGAGCATACATCTTGCAGGAGGACAGCGTATCCAACCGCTACAAAGAGGAGAACGATGGACTGAGGAAGAGGTGAGTGCTCTCTCACTCTGATGGGCGAGAGCTGATTAATGAACCACTTCCGAATCACTGAACTACCTAAACACATGCCTCTCGGAAGTGGTTTCGCAATTCTCTCATCTTCAGGGTTTCCGACCTCGAGGGAGAACTGGCATTCGCCCAAAATTCGATGGAGGAGCTGAAGAATGAGAGTGGAGAGATGACAGCATGTGAGTAGATCAGGAAGATCTATCGATTTTGACCACTAAGAGATTGATAGTTGTTATTTTGCCAACTGCAGATACATGAAACGTGAGCAACTTTGCTCTCAGGTAACTTGAAAACACATCCAAATGAGGAAGACAGATAGAAATAGATTGTTTAAATCCATTTTCGTTGCAGTGCGCGAGACCGCGGCTAATGCGGAGGAGCGGTTGGCGGAGGCAGAGCGGACTGCTGAAGCGACAACGCTTCGCGCCAGCGAGGCGGAGGGCGTTTCTGAGGTCAGCAAAAATTGCAAAACAGTAATGGAGGTATGGGGAATCGAACCCCAGACTTCTCGCATGCAAAGCGAGCGCTCTACCCCTGAGCTATACCCCCGACGAGGGGGAGACACTGTGCGCGTGTTGCTATCCCTTGCTCGCATGGTTTTGCCTCGACTGAAGATAAATCGCAAATAGGTGCTTGATCTTTGCTCTTTTTCAGTCCGAACGCGTTCGAGCGGACAAGGCGGAGTGGTCCCTTGGTGAGCATCGTGCATGGCTCAACGAGGCGAAAACGAGGTTTGTGAGCAGTCTCATTCTTTGTTCTGTTTGTTTGACGTTCTAGAGATAGTGAAAAAGTGAAAGTAATTGTTGTGAAAATAATCATTAGTAAATGGCAGATCGTCTCAACTCGAGGCCCAGCTGGTGGAGGCACACTGCGAAGTACGATTACCTTATGATCTTTGACCAGTGATGTTTATCCGTTCTTTCTCTCTTTAAAACACAAAAAGTTAAAGTTAAAGAAAAAAAGAAAAGAAAAGCTAAATAAAAGGTAAAGAAGATCAAGATTAAGATTACGATTAAGATTAGAAGAAGATTAAGAAGATTTAAAAGTAAAGAAGATTGTCTGCCTTTCCGAAAGTTGATCTTTGATTTCTCAGCTTTCTCGCGAGCAGTCCCGTGCCGACAAGGCCGAGTGGACACTGGGAGAACACATCACTTGGCTAGGAGAGGCAAAGGCGAAGTGGGTACTGTAGGATACACCAGAAAGAGTAGGGTACGGTATCAGGGGATACAATTATCGATTGCAGGAATGAGCAGCTCGAGCGTGCACTCAGCAGCGCCCAGGATCAGGTAGGTTATTGATTATTGAAGATTTAATAATTATAAATATTTGATTAATTACCATTAATTAGATCTCGGAACTGCGTGATCGTGCGGAGAAAGCAGAGTGGAACTTCGAGGAGCAGGCATTGAGACTCGCAGAAGAGAGGGAGAAGTACGTCGAATTACACGTTTCATTTCGATTTTTCTTGATCAAGAAGATATTAGATATTCTGGAGATTCAATGCATATCTACTGTGAACAACGGATAGATACTAAACAAAATGATTAATTGGCAAGCAAGAAAAGATGAATTAAATGCAGGACTCGTGCAATCACAGCTGCAGCAGAGTCGGCGACGACCGAACTGAGGGAGAGAGTGGCCTCCATCGAGAGCGAATTGTGCTGCCATCGGTGAGGAGAAAGAAGGGGGGAGCACAATGGGAAGACCAATTATCCAGTACATCCAGGAAAATCATATTCATTAGGATTGAGAAGTGTAAGTGTATGGATAACAAGAGAGAGGTCCTAAATGGACATGGTTCTTTGAAAAGGAACTTCAGTTGATCTAGCTGATCAAAGCGACTGAGAAAGAGAGTTGGTATCTTTCAGTGAGCCTCCAGTGATCACCCCCGCTCACGTCGAATGCGACACTACTGTCGCATCGGGTACTAACTCGGAGGAGGGAGAGGAGAGGGACAAGGAGGAAGAGCAGGAGGTAAGACGATGCTACCATTAATTTTTCTACATCAGGTTTTACGGCAAGAACGAAAGAGTCACTGAAGCCTCCGTTTGTGAATATTGAGAAACAATTCTGAATAGAAACGGAAATCTCTCTCCTGTCTCCCTATTTGCGTTCTAGGAATGCAAATGAAGCTTGCACTGTGACCCTTCGTGCCATCAATGAATTGGAAAGAGTGAGAAGTGACCCATTGATGCTCCCTCGTTCAGATCGAGGAAGAGCCCATCATCGTGAGCGTCGTTCACCAGCAGGCTGCAGCTCCCTCCAGACAGGATACTGTAGAGATGCTCGAGACGCGGTGAGACCCAAGATCACTCTTCGTATTCCTCTCCTGTCGTGATACTAACAAGACAAAATACCTAATGATCCTATTACCTAATGATGATATCATTCATCCTCAGAGTCTGCGAGCTGGAGGCTGCCTTGGAGGAGAGCCGCAAGGCCGTCGAGGCAGAGTTCGACGCCCGTCTCGCCGACGTTTCCCGAAGAGCAGACGAGTCCCTTGCGGAGGTCGTCGCGGCGAAGAAGAGGTACGGTAGGCACACCTCCGATTGGAGACTGATTGTATTATGTAGGTATGAGGAAGAAAGCGCAGCGGAGGTTATCACGAAGTTGGTTTAGACTGAGTGTGTGAGAGTAGATACCGTAATCCCGCGTTACAGTAACCTTTCTCGATTGAATCTTTATAGCATGAGTGCGTGCAATTTGATAGGCAATCTTCTAAATTCATCTTGTTATTTCAGAATCCAGGAGCTCACGGAGAAGGAGGACGAACTCAAGTGAATTATTCGAATTCAAACTTTAAAAATATATTTATATTCATAAATACGTTGTTATTTTCAGCAACCTCCACTCTGTAATCGAGGACCTGCGTGAGAAGCTTAAGGTGATTTTTAGATTACTGTTCCTTTCGACCCTTCGTATTTTAGTGTTGTTTGTGTCTGCAGATAATTCTTCCATTCAATATCACCAACCGTAAGTTCAGAGTCTGGAGCGTGCTCGTGCCGATGCCGAATGGCATCTCGGAGAGCACAGAGATTGGCTGAAGAACGAGAGGGACAAGTGAGTTGAATATCGAGTTCAACTGCACGTCTCAACACTGGTTGCTGAATGAGTGGGCAATCAGTTTACAATCGATCGTAGAACTCTGAGCATTTAATTGGCTGATAGACGAGTTTTACGAAAGTTCTTTGAAGTGGCTGGATCTTTCCCTTTGATCTTTGACCTCTCTCTCCTGTAGGGTTGCGTATCTCGAGGAGCAGCTTCGTCGTGTGAACAATGGAACCAGCAGTCGACCAGTCAGCAGAAAGAACAGCACTGAGTACGGTACTTCACCATTATTACGGTAGCTGCAGTTCGATCAGTTTACCATCGATCGATTACTGTAGGTCTAATTTCAGGTCCGGCTTCGGTGGCAGCACTAGCGCTCACCCTAATGGAGACGACTCTGGAGGAGAGAGGAAGGGAAGTGAGAGGTGAGCGAGAGAATATCATCGAGGAGAGAAGGACGGAAGTTGATTGTGCTTCGTTGTGTGCATGCTTAGAAGTAGATGACTAGCAGGTGTCGTAGAACTAATACCCTCACTACCATCGCAGCTATTCTCATATTATTCGTACTACAAATTTTTCGTTACAATTGCCTATTTTTCGTTAATTTCTAATTTGTCGCCGCTTCACAATTCCGTTGATTCCTTCCGAGATCGATAATGGCGTGCTTTCTCTCCTCTGACTCTCTCCCTTTCGCACACTCTCTCGCCTAGGAGACAGAGTGAGAGAGCGTGCGATATGCAGAGAGTCGGTTTCTCCTCCGCGTGCTTCTAATCGCATCCCCTCCCCCTCTCATCTCGGGAGATCAAAGGTCAAAGATCATCACTGCAGCCCGCCCGCTCCGGCGATGATGCAGTCGGTGAGGAAGATGAAGTTCACGGCGACGAGCTCGGATGATCTCGCCGCTGAGCTGATGGCACTCAGCAAGGATAAACAGAGGATGGCAGTCGAGATCAGAGAACTAAAGGTCGGTCTTTGATCTCTCGTCTCAGATCGTAAGATGACACCGTGAAGGCAAATCTGCAAAATTCCTTGTGTTTCCTCAAACGAGAATATGGGTAGTGATATTTGTGTTCCTTCGAGTGGAAAATGAATTTCTTGAGAAGCTCAAATCTAATACGTCACATCGAAATACATCAATTCAAATTGTTGCAGATCAAGTATAAAAAACTATCAAGCGAGGTAATGATTAACCCACGAACCATCCATAACATTTTCGAGTACATTCAGCATGTTATTTCCTTCTATCTACAATTTCTTTAATACTTTCCCATTCTCTCTTCCTCCCTCTCCCCAAATATAATCAGACCTTACTCATAGCGAGTAGTCTAGACTAGAACTGTGGTGGCAGATCTGTTGCAAATCGTTGATCTCTCAGGCTCGACCCGATCCCACGATTCTCGAGGCAGAGAGACGCGCATTCGCTGAGACTGTCCAGGTATCTATTAAAAAATGTTTCCTATTTGTTTCCTAAATGACTTTTGAAAACAATAATATTAATTTCTCAGGAGTGCAACGAGCGATGCGCACGCTTGGAAGCCGAGACCGCGCACTTCAAGTGAGCATTTGATCCTGGTCTCAAAGGTTGATCTTTGATCTCTCAGGGACATCGCCGCTCGCGTCAACATGGACGAATTCAATGCCAAGGACGAACGGATCTCAGAGCTTCAGAAGGTCGAGTTTATCTTTGATCTTTCTAAAGATTCCCAAGTTTATCTTTGATCTCTTCCAGGTCCGCGCCGAACTCGAATGGGCTTTGGGCGAGAAAACGCAGGAGATCAACGACGCCAAGTGGAGGTGAGAATATCGATTTCTTGGTTATCGATATTTTGACCTTCGATCATTCCAGAATCGGCGAGCTCGACGGTCAGTGTGCGCATCTCAAATCGCAGCCATTGAACTGCGAAGCCATAGAGGCTAAGGTGACCTCTAATCTTTCCCATACATTTGTTGTTTATCACAGATTGACCTTTGATCTTTCTCAGGAGCGAGATCTCCGCCAGCTCCGCGATGAGAAGGCCCATCTCTCACAGCAACTGGACAACGCCAGATGGAGGTGTGAGAGTTGTGTCATGAGAGCTGTAAGGATATCTGACAGATATTCCAGCATGAGTAGCATTTGTCATACTGTCATGCTGTTTCACTTGAAAATGTGACATTCACCTTTCTGATCTTTGATCTCTCCCTTTAGACTGGGCGAACTCGAGGCAGAGTGCTCTTACCTTCGTCACAGCAATTCGTGCAATTCATCGGAGAAGGAGGAGTTGGAGAGACTGAGGAGGGAATGGAACGACCAAAAGTGGAGGTATTCTTCATCCATTCTTTATGTTATGAAGTTGTCCATCAATGAATTGATCTTTAAACTTTGAGAATCGGAGAGCTCGAATCAGGGTACGCCCACCACGAATGGCAGCTGAGTCAAGCACCCAGCCATGATGAACTAAGAGGTACGAATCAAACTCTGTAAATTACTTTATAAATGTGATGTTTTTCTGATAAACTTGAGATATTGATAGAGTAATAATGATTCAATTTTAGCCCTCCGCGACGAGAAGTCGAAGCTGGAGCATTTCCTCTCCGAAGCCAGAAGATCGGCTGATGACGCCAAGTGGAGGTCTGAACTTTGAACCTTGATTTTTCGTCTTCCATTGACTTTCATGAACACAAATGACTAGCACACTTTTAATGGTATCATTTTCTAACTCGAAGATAATGATGTTTAATCTCTTCAGAGTGGGCGAGTTGGAGGCAGAGATTGCATCTCTGAGACCGGGTGCAGCAGATGGAGCAGAGGTGCGCGCCCTGAGAGCAGAGAGAGACAGACTGCAGAAGGAGTGGCACGATCAACGATGGAGGTCAGAGAGGACTCTCGATTGGATTATTGATTTTAAGTGGGCAACAACGAGAATGCTACTAGAATTTTTTTCTTATTAGGGTTCTTCATGAGACTGCGAAGCGTAACCATTGTCTTTCAATGAGGGAAAATAGCATTGAATTCCAACTATTTCCACAGCGATAATAGCTTTAGCATCAAATTTGATATTCCGAAGAGTACAACCGTTTACCGTATTATCATTGGTCTCTTAGAATCGGCGAATTGGAGTCTGGCTACACCCATCACGAGAGAGTGATTGAAGATCTGAGGAAGAAGGAGAGGAGGGAGGATGGTGAGTTATTTGTATCTGTTGAATCACGATTGGTTTTGATTTTCATATTTTCACTTTATTGTTATTTTTTTCAATTATTCGAAAGGAATACCCACGTAATCAGTACTTCGTTTCACTTTCATTTATAATTTGAAAATGGCAAATACCAGGTTCTTCCTTCCACGAGCGAGAACTCGAGTGGAAGTTAGGCGAGGCTCACAAAGAGTGCGAAAACCTCAGAGGACGGTGAGCTTAATTTGATAGAAATGATTTATTATCCACAAAAACTCAATTTGAAAATGATCTTTGATCTCTCAATGTGACCGTACGATTTAATCGATATTCCAAGCTGTTGATGCACGTGATCCAAGGTACCTTTGCAGCATCGGTCACCTCGAGTCCGAACTGGGAAGAAGGGAGGCTGCAGCAGCTGCTGAGAAACCAGGACAGCTGGAGGAGTCGTTGAGAGGACTGAGGACGGAGAAAGTGAGTGGGAAATCATCCTTAAGAAGCGATCGCCTTTTTTGATAACAGATGTATAGATCATGAGGAATGTCCTTGATTAACATGTGTATATTTTTAAAACAAATATTAAAATTAAAGGATCAATTGGAACGTCGCGTCCGCGAACTCGATCAGATGTACAATGACACCAAGTGGAGGTTAGACTAATCTTTGAACTCTGATCTCATGTTCCGCAATCATTTCCAAGTAGCTATTTTTTCTTCAAAATGTGCTTCTGTAAAGTGTGAAATTGAACATGCTTCTCTTGTTGATTCGGAGAGTTGATCTTTGATTTCTACAGGAACGGCGAACTCGAGGCTGGTCTCGCTCACGCCAAGTGGATGCTCGATGAGGAAAGAATGAAAGTGACACGACTTGAGGATTGGTGAGCTGACGTCTTTCCTGCACTGCACCTGTTCTCCTTCTCTTCTGGATTTTAGTTTCCTGCATAGAACAGGGGTGTGACAGGGGTGTGTCGAGAGGGTGAGGCAATCTCAGTTTGCTGCAGCTCGGATGTCTCCCGTGACGGCTCCTTCGTCGTGCGACATCGTCGACCTGGAGACGCACGACTGTGGCAGCTGGCCATGAGAACGTAAGCCACCATCAAAGTCACTCCCAATTTCTCACACAAAACGAATTGAAAAAGTGCTTCGATTCTGAGGAGAAACACAAGAGGTGGTATTCGGAAAATTTTTATAATGAAAATGTCGCTACTTTCAGTTCTAAGGATGACACATCCGAGTTGCGCGCCGTCACGTTGACCATCGACGAGCCCAGTGAATCAGATGCAGTCTTCCTCATCGTGAGTTCGAGGATTGATTTTGATCCCAACTGCCTCACTGCTGATAATAACATTAATTATAACCTGTATTATTTATTATATGATATATCTTGATCGTTGATCTCTTCCTCCCCGCAGGGTTCCTTCTCCACTTGGGAGTGCTGTGCTCGTATCACTCGACCTAATCCCTCGAGTGCCCGTCGCGAGCTCACTGTGCACTTGCCAAGAGGAAGACACGAATTCAGGTGTGATCTTTGACCTTTAGACTTATTTATGCTTCATCAATCGATATAGGCTGTACTAGCAAAAAAACATTAGATTGTAAATCCTTTTGGACGACACTAGTTTTCAATTGGAAGCAAAATCTAAAATAGAGTTCTAACTTCAATTCTCTTTCAGATTCATCGTAGACGGAGGTTGGGCGAACTCCACTTCGTATCCCACCGTACCCAACCCCTTCGGCACCGCGAACAACTGGATTTCCGTCGAGTGATGGGAAAGGTCCCCCGCACCACCGCACGCAACACCATACCATTGATATGCACCACATCTTGTTACTGTTATATTCCCCGCCACGACACACAGAGTATTCACACACTTACCGTATATCTGTTATACTTCTCGGTAGTTTTCTGGCTAGTCTATGGGTACTCCCTGGATGTTTACAAATAAGTAGAGAATGGTTACTCCGAATGGATAAACACATTAAGATCCGTTTATTGGTAGATCCATTCGAGCAATGCACTTGTTGATGGAGCAACTAATATTGCACGATATTCAAACTTTCAAATCTACCCTATGAAACAGTCATTTATCTACGTGAAATATTCTACGCATATTGTTTACCCGCAATAAGGATGATCACAATTTGAACACTTTATCGATCCATAAATTACACGCGTACGCATTGGAATAGGCGATCATGGGCGGAGCAAGCAGTTTGAGTGTGTCACGGGGGAATTGAGGCATGCGAGATGGGTACGGTAATACTGAGTGTGTTGTGAGATTCTGTGCTTTGCGAGACGTCGTCGTGTCGTCGATTAGACGCACTTCTCTGCGAAGCAGATGGCGAGGGAGGCCGCCTGCCAGAGAAAATGATTACCTTCTAGAGTTCATGAATGAGGAACATGGGAAAATATATGGGATGTATGATATATCTATAAGGCAAAGATGAAACTGACGATGGTGCACAGGATGGACATTCCCAGTGCGACACACTCCACGATGTAGGAAGCGCCGACGGAACCATCAAGGCCCATCGTGAAATCCTCTGAAAATGAAAGAACTAATTAAGCTCCAACTTCCAGGTGATATCTCATTTAGTTGAATTCAGAAATCGATAAATCTACAAAAGTGCTGACTGATGGCGGTTCCGCTGTTGATGGCGAAGACGATGACTGCGATGGCGAGGGCGACGACGTTGAGGAAGGAGATGGCAGAGAGAGGATGGATGATGTGCTGCAATCAGGAGAATCACTCTCAATCGGTAGTCTCTATGCTAGGGAAGAAAGAGAAGAAGCGTACACTCTTGCAGCAGCAGGCACAGATGGTGATGAAGTTCCACACGAGGGCGAAGACCTAAGAAAGATCATAGATCAGTGAGTGACACATTCATTCTCTCCTATCTCGAAGTGCTAACCTGGACGACGATGGCGATGAAGAGGCAGATCGCGACGGTTCGTTCGTACGCCTTCATCCTCTGAAAGAAACAATTTGATATCAAGGGAAATATTAAGGTAATCCGCAATTAAAACTGCCGCTAATAAATTTCTAGTTGGTGTTGCTCATTGCGAGGACAAAATAAACTTTATGATGGAATGATGTTGTTGCTTGAAAATGAATGTATCGTACGCGATGGAAATTTAGGAACGTATACCGTGCAATTTCCAAAAATATCATGTTTCGTAGATTCTGGTGATGGCTATTTCGACCGGTTATGGCTATTTCGTCAATATTGCATAATTTTCGCGAGCTTTATTGCATTTTGAGCCATATTTCCGTGTAAAAACCCATCCGTTTTATGAAAACGCATATGAAAAAAAGAATGCAAAAAAGCAAAACTCGCAAAAATAAAAATTCACCATAATCCACGAAACATGATATTTTTGGAAATTGCACGGTATACGTTCCTAAATTTCCATCACGTACGATATACGAAGGGAGGGGGGGAGGGGTACTTAATAAGATGACACCGTTGGTTGTTTCTGAATTTAGCATAGCAAACTTACATCCCACCATCCGTTGCAGATGACTCCTGGATCCGACCACTTTCCATCGGCAAGACTCGTGGGACAGAAGAGACCCTTATGGGCAGGGCCATTCTCCTGCTGGACCCAATCTGAAGGAGAATAGTAAATTATAAGAATGATAATATTGTGATCACTTCATACTGGATTTTAGTGTACAAGATAGTTATAGGGCCAGCACTCCATGATCTGAAATACAGATGATCTGAGATTCTGGATAGTTTTTTGAAGATGGAAGTTTCATGCGTCAGTTCTGACCGTGCCCCGTTTTAGTCCTTACATTTTACTCATTAACTACTAAACTTGTTCATCTACCACCATTATTCATTTCTTATCTCTATCCTGGTTATGAGCCATAGTGAGGGGAGAATGTAAGCAGATCACTCATCTCACTCGTTCATATTTGAGTGATGGGCAATAACCCGGGTAGACAATAAATGAATCACCGTTCCGTCTCAAGATCCTATGCTAGCACAAGCCCATACACTGTAGCTACGAGTTCAATAAGCTTATTCATAAAAATTAGTCATCCTAGCGGAAACAATTACATCCAGCGCTCCTAAAAAACAAAAAAAATGAACTCATCACTCTTAATTCATAATACCAGCGTGCACACACTGTTGTGACTCATTCGGGAGTAGCCACGTATCTCTCTCCTCTCAGTACATTCTTAGACAAACAAGCAAATACACGAGACACCGAGTAGTTCCCTGATTCTCTCCCTTCTCCATTCTCTCTTACAAGGGAGAGAAGGGGAAGAATTCACAGAGGAGTGAGATACAAGCAGACATTTTCAATAGACGACGTTCATTTTGTAACCGCTATGAGTCAGGGGAAACCACATTCCGCTCCCAGAATAAACCTCCAATATCCGTCATTGCCAATCACGGCTTAGGAAGCCAAACAGAGAGATTGCACCATGAAAGAGTGATGTTGCACAACCCCGTTGAGGTGCAATCCGCGCAAAGACCAACATATTGAGTTCCATTTTATCAGTGGGTCCTCATTCAATGGGTAGATGGATATCACTGCTGTGAAATCCAAAGATTTCCCTTGTTTCATATGCCATTTTCAAATATTGATAAGATACTTACACTCAGAGAAGCATCCTCCGGCCGTCAATCCGAGCGTGATCACCATCATGATTCCGTAGCCGATTTGCACGATGAACGAGCACATGTTTGCTGATTTTCACGCCTGAAAAGTTGGAAATTATTGAAACGAAACGACGAAACAAAGAGCACGAGCGAAGTCTTTGTAAATCTACAAAACGGATCGAGTGAGTAATGCAGTGCAGAGGAACAAGAGCAATGAGTCAGATAGCGTACGTAGAGCCATAAATCGAGAATGGGGAATTGTGAAATGTGGCTGGGGGCGCTGAAATGGCACAGGCATGAGTGCGATATCTGATACCCTGAGAATCGAACCAACGAGCGCTAGAGCCAAGAGGGGTTAGGCCCGCTGCGAAAGGAGGTGGGTCAGCTGAATTTCTAGATCAGATAATTTTGAAGCATTCGATAGAAAAATTGCGGAAATAATGGAGCAGAAAACATGTTGATTGCAATGGGAAGGAAGCTAGCAAGGGCAAACAGTGAGGGAATCTAACTCGAGAGACAAATTCTCGAGAGAAGCAATCATTGCAGCTGATCTACGGATTCATATCAGGAAGACCCTCTGGTTGCTAGCAACAGATGCGAAATAGAAGGTGAGAGGCAGAGCTAGCAACGACCATGAGAGACAGGCCGTCCTAGCTCGGAGCTATAATATGAAAGATAACCCCAGTGCACGCCTATTGAAAGAGTGAATCAGATGAGGCAAGCTTTCTTCCTCTCCATTTGATCGGCGTCCCTATCAAAGCTGTTTACTCAACAGTTATATTCCCCCCCCCCCTCCTCTCTCCTCACTCCGTCTACTCATAGTGCTCAAATAGACTGACGTCGCTACGTTCGAGTGAGGCAGTCGAGAGGGATAATGAGCAATGAGCCAATGAATTGGAACTGAACTTCCAATGAATCCTCAAAGAGCATCCAATTGAAGCTGTTGATTGAGTGGGAGAGATATTAGAGAAATGGCTTTTGCATCACAACAAGGCTATATTTATCGCGATACATTTTTTTGCATTACGAGTACAATTTTACATTGGAAAAGGAATCAGAGGGAATGTGAAACGAATGAATTGAAGTGGCGAAATGTGTGGAGTGGAAATTGCACTCTAGTGTCACGCAAATGTATGATATGAGGAGCAGAAATAGGTTCAGGGCCAATTATGCAAAGCCAGAGGTGAATTCCCCCTGTTGTGACCCTCTGCAATAATCGAAAAAGCAGCGATGGGATTATCCACCCACAAGGCTGAAGGGGGGGGGGGGAGGCTCCTCATTCATCTACTTGTCTATTGCCGGTACCTACTACGAGATTTACTCAAGACATCACTCGTTGTTTTCCAAAATTATAGCTCGATATGAGCACATGATTGGATTTTTTATCTGGTAGCTTAGTTATTATTGGACCAGAATATTAGTGATTACAAAAATCAGAAAATGAGGTCTTCACTTCAGTGGTAGGGAGAAATCTCAAACGGGGACTGGCTCTTCTCTTTTAGTATGGCTGTTCCTCCCTCTCCCGATGCTTCCAATGGCAACGATTCCCTGTGGATTGGATGCGTATCGAAGCCCCTAACGACCATCCGAACGGATGACTCAATTGCTAGGGACGATGAAGCGAGAGGAAGACTCGCGAAGAAAAACGAAGAGGAATGAAACGATCGATAATTTTGATGACTATCGCGAAATAAAATACAGTATTCAACGAGTAGACGATAAACGGTTGTATTTGAGAAAGTATAAAGTATGACATTCGCTTTGCATTTTTTGATAGTACTGCAATTTGTAAATACTTTCCCTTCATTGGGCAACTTACAATAATTTGTTCCACCCACGTGCTAAACCAACAGCGTAATCCATCGAAACGGGTCGTAACTCACGGGGAGGAAACAGACCTTTGCACGGGATGAGTGTGCAGCCCCTCTAGTGTTGATTCAGCCCCCACACACAAAACGACCAAAAAAATGACGAGAAAGATTCATGTATCAACGGTGGATTTCACAATGTGCATCGATTCTCATTTTCAATATTCCACGGAAGGAATTTTGAGTTTTTCGAGAGTAAATGCTATCTTGTGAGGTGTTATATCAATTTAAAAAGGTAATGAACATAATTGGTTTGGAACTATTCAACGAATCAAATATGATCTCTCATTGATCGCCTTCCCTCCCTCGGGCTATTTACCGATGAGAGTTCTCACAGTTACGGTGCCCTTTCAGTTTGATCTCCTATCAATGATTCAGATCACGATAGGTTTTCTCCTTGAATGGAAAAATGAGTGAAAATGTCAATGATTTGCGAGATTCTTCAAATATGATGGCAAGCCTTGATTCACGTTGAATGAATGTAATACATTTGTACTGGTCATCGTTCATTAGTCTCACATTGAGTGAACAGGCAGTGCATCAACTGCAGAAGTATTTTAGGTTGTATCAATTAATATTTTTAAAAATTGTGATTTGGATTATTTCGTTGGATGTAAAGATTTCCCAGTAATACCCTGTGGGTCATTCCAAAAAGTTTCCCTGATGAATCGAAGATAAAAGAGAGGGGGAAGGGAGGGAAATTGAGGAAATATACCTTCTGGCTAACCCCTTGGTGATGGAGAGGTCGGATGGTTCCACTCTCTTTTTGTACTCCCCCACATTCATTTGAGGCCACTATTACAATTACAATACCATCACTCTCCATTCTCGTATTCCTTTGCATTGACCTCATTTTTCTTCAATATCTTATTTCTCGGTTATTTCGCATTTTTACTATTAAAAAATCAAAACATATTCACTTCCTTTCAGATCTCCTCCTTTCAGAGTAATGGTTCTGGAGGCAGTAATTGGAATCGGGGCCATCATTGCAGCTGTGAGTTTTATCTTTCATGCTCATCATAAATATTCATAAACGGCTCAAATTGATACTAAGTTGGATGAGAATAAAAAAGTATGAAGGGGGTACTGTTATGGTTCTCATTCAACGGTTCCCATACGACCTAATGTATCATCAAGTTCCTCCATCACTTCAAACTTATCTGAAAATGAACATTATTAATTATGATTTCCAGGGTATAATCAGAATCGTACTTGTCTACAGACGGAACAAGGAGAGACACAGAGCTGAGAGAGGAGAGAATGCTCCTATGCAATTACTCCCCGATTGAACTGCTGAACCACGAAGACTAATTATACATTTCGAATTATATATTTTGTAACTGAATAAATCACTTTATTTGAAACATTGTAATTATACATACGGTCCTGCTACTCGATCACCATTAAGCGTCTCTATTTCCTATTCGGTTAATGTCAGTTTCAAAATATAAGAAGGGAGAAAAATAAATAAAATTCACTTCAATCTTGACAGTATCAGAATGTGGGGTTACTTGTGATCACTGTATTTAGATGTTTAAGAGAGTATGAATGCATTTCTATATTTTCACTATTTTTATTCATTTTTTTCTCGCACACTTTGCCATTTGTGATATTTCGAGCATGAGGGTTTTTTATGTTAGAAATGTGTTAACGCAGCTCGGTTTATAGAGCGATTTAGAATTTCGTCACACATAGTGCACGATCTACTCCAATCATTGGATGCGACCGTAGCATAAACATTGTTTCACTATCTCTCCCTCGTCTAAACATCCACTGTTCATCCATTTCTTCATCATGCTTCTTTTCTCTCGATTTCTTCTACCTACTCTAGTGATTTTCGGATGTGTGCGATCGAGTGAAGCGAATGAAGAAACGGAAAAGCAAGGTGAGATTGATTTATTATCTATGTGCTCTAATAAGCAATCTTATGATTCTCATCCATGTTGAACATGGAAATTATGGGTAACTCTCACGACTTGTGTGAATTCGATGTAGTTTATTTTTGTATATTAGACGAAAATTGTCATTGGAATTGTTGTAGTTATTTTTATGTTACAAAATCATCCACAGACAAATTCTGAGCAAGTGAAATATTCGTTAATCGCAAATAAGCCTCAGATGATTGCAACGAGAAGGAGACGTTCGAAATCTCTGAGATTGGAAGCTTCTTTAAATTCAGTGGCCAAGCTACTTGCAATGAGTATAAGAAAGTATACCAGGATAGAATGATTGAAATCTCGATAATAGGTGACTAGTTCAGTTTAATCCCGATCCCAATGCGAAAAGAGGAAGAATGTTTAAAGTGGGGCAGTACTCCGGAAAATCGTATATGAAGTATGTTTACTTCTATTGTTTCATTACGATTGTTTGATTATTAGGAAAACATGATCCTGTCCTTTAAACTCTGCGGACTACATTATTATTTTCATGGATAAGATCATTGAGAAATTATTCTTTTCAGCTTTGATATCTATGAATTCACAACATCCTCGAACGGGACTATCGATCGAAAAATCCTCCGACCGGGGTTGGTTCTGTAAAGAATGTATTTATTAATTCCTTCGTCAATTTTATTTTCTTTTTAAATAGTACAGTATCCGAGTACCATTCTTACAGTGCAATCATGGGAAATCAGCGGTGGTTTGCTGAAACGACGGGAATATTGATCATATTCACTAAAGACGGATACGACTATGATTACGATTACGACTTTTCCTTCACTGGAACCATTGCCGAGACTCGTCAGTGCATCTGCTGAATTAGTCGCCACCTTTTTATTATCCGCCTTTTACATCTCAATGAAAATTTAGATGAGAAAAACAAACAAAACGTGATATTTTCCTTATAATGAACTCTGTTAGTGATTTATGAAAATTTCCGAAGCAACTCATATTCAGCACTACATCATCATTGTCCCTTTCCCTTCATCGATTTGCTACCGTACACCCTCGTCGCGCTGGAAGATACCGTTGTGAGGTACCGATGTGATGGCCTCATAACTGCCCCAGAAAGTGAGATGACTTGATATGGGGGGCTAGTGGCGTGGGAGACTAACAAATGCTATCTATTAGTCCTTCGTCGTGTCTCAATTTCCACCTATTCCAGATTACGAGATTCGAATTGATCACATCATCGACAGTGATGCATCTCACAATACGATAATTAAAGTGTATGATGACGATATGAAAGAAATTCAGAGGTGAAACAAAGGCTGTTTGACCATTGAATCAGGGTGTTCAGATTCGATTCCTTCCCAGTCGAAGAGACTATGACAGGAACGGGAAGAGTGATGATCGATGTGTTCAAAAAATCAGACTACAGCCATCAGTTGAAGATACAAATATAAGCTGTGATACTCAGTGAGTGAAAAATCCGTTAAACGGAGAAAACAAAAGTGCGTTTTTGAATACTGAAAGAGAGTGCAAAATGAAGAGAAAAGCATATTCGATACAATATCCTCTTAAGACTGTACGTGCGGTCCAAGCGAGGTCATCGTCAACGAAACTTCCTCTGACTTCTTCTTCGAATCACCAGAATACCCGAAGAAACACTGTAAAATGGTATGAAACTGGTGGCATCAGATAGGCGCCCGTAGATCTCCGTTTCCTCTCACGGCTCTCCCCATTTTAGATCTCCGTTTCCTCTCACGGCTCTCTCCATTTTAGATCTCCGTTTTTATATTGATTGAAAAGCCTTCTATATGCATTTACACGAATACATACAGGCAATGTCTTACACTACTTCTGATAGTTGCATCATCAAAATGTTCCCCCCGTTGAGGTTTCCTGTCAGCGTACTTTTCTCCTGCCCGTGGAACTCAGGAAAGCGTACAAAATTCAATTGGCGCCTTTCAATGCGCTACAGCACGGAATGATCGAGATTGAGGATGGACCAAATGGAATCCTCACTCGGTGACCTACTTATTAAAATTACTATTGAATACAATAAATATTTGTAATTAGTTTTATTTAATATTCAGGACTTCCCGAATTGCTCGCAATTTCGCCTTCGAATCTCCCTTGGTAACATTCAAATACGTGCCTACAGAGACGAATGGACGAATCTCTTCAGTCTCAACATCAAGCTCGTAGAGCGGCAAGAAGGTTTTCATAGAGTAATTGTAAAAGAAGAAAAAATTAAATTATAGACTGCTTCTGCCCTCATCAACCTAACATTTCCACCAATCTCTTCGTCGAAATTCCGTCACATTGCAAGCATATTGATTGCCTCTACTTGCTGCCCGCAATCGAGTTAGTGTTTCGAGCGAATCTAAGCATATCCCCTAACTTTCACACGTTCTATAATAACTAACAGACTAACAATAAACAGATTAACAAAATTGATCTTATTTTTCAGCGACAAAACGTTCACATTTTATTTTCAACATGACTACGATGAGGATTTCGTGATGAGTCGTCCTCGATTTGAACTCCGAGACACGTTCGAATTTACAATTTAATTTAAAATATTGTTTCTTTTCTCTCGGTGCCATATTTAAGCATTGTCTTACCAACAAAAAGAAATTACCATATTCTCACGATTTAAAAAAATTGATTTAGTCTTCAAAGACGTCAGTGCAGACATTTCTGAAGACAAATATCTTTGCTTTTCCCGTTTAATGAACTAAAAATGTTAAGAACTATGGAGAGAAAATCAGAAACCACGGACAGTTTTCCTACACTTTTTCTTTCGTAAATGTCATAAATGAAATACTAAAGTCAGAGAAATTCCGTTCTTCAGCATTCAGTTCTACACGCAAGGGTCGGGGACATTTACGTATGAAGAAAAAGGGCCGCACTTGATCCGATTCCACAGAGAAAGGTGTAGAGATAGGCTGTATCTTTCTCGCGTTATCACTTTCTTTGTAGGAAAGTTTTCTCAGAATTTGTGCAAAGGTTTCAGAAACAACATAGGCTTCTTATATGCCACTAGATAGATTGCCCATGGCTTATCCCTTTGAAGTGATGTACAGCTTTTTTTGAACTTGCAAAAGATTATCCTTTAAATAAAAGATATCACATCAACATGTTTCCTTTTAGACCAATCGGCAGATCATCAAGATGAACTATAGCACGAGTGGAGTGCACATCTCGCATGCTGAACGTTAGTCGCTCGTTGATATTATCAACAAAATGATAGCGCCATTTATATATTCCAATTATAAGTTTTCAGAATTAAAAATAGCTATTTGTTCAAATTTAAATCTGGCAGGTTGCGGGTGTATGAACAAGACAATTATCCTGCAAGCCGATGAGGTTATGAACTTCACTTCTCCCGAGTACGTTTAATTGCCTTAAAAGAAACAATCACCGGTATTTCATAATCACCGTTTGCAAATGATTCCTAATTGTTTTTTTCCGGGAATAGAAGTTGTAAAAAGTGAAGTTCAACACGAATTTAGAATAGCATTATATTATCGAATTTCTTTCATAGTTGGGAGTGCATAAGATAAAATTCCTGGTCATTGCACTTGAGGAGCATTCCTTTCCAGTTGGTTTTTCCACTACTGCGATAATCTCGTCTGCGTAACAACGTACGTCGCTCCAGCTCATCATCATATCGAAGTAAAGGTCAGAATATTGATGGGCGAAGGCTAGCTTTAGCGAGATCATTGGCAGTATAGAAGCAATGAGATTTTTATGCGATATTCTTTCTCCAGCTCGATAGAATCTCACTCGAACCGGATCGAGATCGAGTCGCTTTCTTCGAGGGGACGAATATCACCACTAAACATATTGAACTGTGAGTTGTCGTTCATAAATACGAGTGATTTGATCCTATTTTAGAGTGACAAGGGAGTTGATAATATCAGATCCGATTTCATCTTCTGGTTCTATTCTCTTCTGGTTCTATTCACTGTTTTCATCTCGAATGGAGCAGTGGCGTTCGATGGATTCAATTGAACCATAACAGCAGGTTGTTTGTGATATACCAAATTTGTTGGTGGTGATTTCGTAATTTGACTATTAAAGAAAAAATTCTCAAAATTTTTTTCGCTAATGTTTCTTCTCTACTTAGTCCGACCACGAAGATAAAGTAACAGATTTGCAGTGATTGATAACTCGTGGTCCCATCACATAACTACGTGGTTGTGGCTAATTGTTATTCTCGCCCTTCTTTCTATCAGTGGAATTGCACTATTACTGTGGAAAAGAAGAAGGACACTTGGGTAGGTCGAATATCCCTTAGCCACTCTATCACTCATTTTCAGACGCTCTGGCAGCTTGCACCTTCTAGACTTGTTATCGTGATTGCAATCGTACATTATTTGTTGTTGTTTTTTCTTTCAGTTGTTTACAATGTTTTGTTATTCTTCATTCTAAAATTGTATTTCGCTTGAAATTAAGTTTGCTTAATTAAAGGCATGAATTAATTAGCGCGGAGTTCTTACATAGGGTTGCGTGGTATCTTCACATCGCGTCTGATCTACTCCAATCATTCGATGTGATTGCAACATAAACATTCCATCTCTCGAAGCTGCTTTCACTCGTCTAAACATCCACTCTCCATTCACTTCTTCATCATGCTTTTTCTCCCTTGGTTCCTTCTACCTACCCTAATAATTATTGGTTGTGTGCGATCTAGTGAAGAGGATGAAGACACTGAGAGCTCCAGTGAGTTGAATAAGAGTATATGACTATTGGCCAGGAGTATATAGCGTGACTAGCACACGCACTTATTATAATAATGCATTTTTTTCTTAGACGACTGCAATGAGAAAGAGACTTTCGTACTCGACGACATGGGGAACGTCCTTGTATTCAGTGGCAAGGCAAAGTGCAGACAGTACAAGAAAGTTTACCAGGTTTGACATCAGTATCGGAATGTTGGTCTGATCCACTACCGAGTATTTTCAGTTCAATCCCTCTCTAAACTCAACAAAATGAAGGTGTAATGAAGGTGTATGATTATTCTGGAAGTTCGTATCTGAAGTCAGTTACTTTTCCAATGAAATACCGAAGTAATAATTCCTTATCTCTTTTCGCTATGAGCTCTTACAAGCGGCAAATCGAACAGAACAAAATAATCTAACAAAGTTAAATGTTTACCAGCTTCGACATATTCGAATTCACAGCCCATCCGAATGGATCCATCGATCGAAAACTCGTACGACCGAGGTTTTTCACTACATAATAAAAAATACAAAATTGACATTCAAGTTACATAATGGACTCTCAATTATGGTTTGCGCCTACGACTGGGATAATAGTTGAGTTCACGAAGGAAGGAGGATATTACAGAGATTCTTATTACTCGTTCAAAGGCTCCATTTCGTTAACTCGTGAGCTGAATACATTTTTTAAATAAAAAATGGATCGAGCTTGTTTTGCTCTGGCGCCCTCAAAAGCAGTAAATCGTCATTCCATCTCAGCTCTCCTCCATCACTGTCCCTTCCCGTTCATCGACCTTCAACCCTACGTCCCCGTTCTTATCGAGGAAACAGTACTGATGTACAAATGTGATGTCCTTGTTACAGCACCTGAAGGTATTTTTTCTTTTGATTTCTGCATGGGTTGAATTAGTTTCTTTCTGAAATAAGGTAAAATTGGACTGGAGAAAGAAATAAATTCCTCGTAATATACATAAACTGCTCATTATCTAGAGCATGCTTAGAATAATTACACACTTTAAAAAAAAACTTCTAGATTTCGAAATTCGAATCGACCACATAAAGGATACCGATGGATCGCATAACACTGTAATCAAATTGTGGGAGAGCGGCAGAGAGATAAACGTGTCAGATATTCCTACAAAAAAATTTCAACGTGACATGTACAAAAGAATATTGCCTATATTTCTTCCAATTACAGCTTCGACGAATTTCCTGTAGAAGAAACAATGACTGGATCGAGAAATATGGTAATTGATATTAATCAGAAGAGTGACTTCAGCCATCAATTGGAGATGCAAATTTCTGCTGTGAAGCTGAGTTAGTTGAGATATTTATTCGCATTAAAGTCTGAAAAAATGTGAAACATGGAATTCATGCCAAATAACTGAGTATTGATTTGTTTCACTTAAATGATCATAAATCCGTTCAAAGTGAAGATAGAGGGCCACTCTTTTTTGACAATGAAAGCTACCATCATGCGCTACAACTTTTATGTTGACGTCATCATTCCTGGACCTCACCCTGGTGCGGAGCGGTCGGGTCAACCAAAAATGACGTAACTTTTCAAATCGGAAATACCTTTTGGGTTATCATGCTTAAGTTGTAGTATACATATGTGCTTCACTTCTCGCCAAAAATGAGAGAAATCCGAGTATATATAAAAAAAAAGGGGCGCACTTTCATGAGGGGACCCCAAAATGAGTTCCGGAATCGAGTTCTTTCGAACGTTCAATAGGCACTATTTGTGCTCAAAATCATCCAAAAACATCGAAAAGAACATATAAAATTGTTTCCACGCGTATTGTAACACCTTCATTGGTCATACATTATCACATGACCCAACATTTGAATATCGATATTTTTACCCATATCACCTCGAGGGAGGGCCCTAATGCATAAAATGGGTTTCAAATAATGTCGAAATGTCCCTCTGAAATGGTCAGAGAGAGGGGGCATCTATAGATGTGAGTTTTCATGTGAGGAATTCCAGAAAATGCGAAAAACTGTACAATAGGTCAAAGTGGTCATATAGATCCATCCTATGGCTATAAATGTAGAGCACGATGAGCTAAACATTTCATCTGTTGAAAGTGAGTCTCTATCTTCTCGTTTAAGCGAGTAGCAGAGCCTGTGAGATGGCTAGAAACGGGCTAGAATCCCCCGAGAGCGCGTGCTCTAACCGTCTGGCGCTCTCGCCCTCTGACCTCCCTCTCCCTCCCCTCTATTTAGCGCTCCCTTGCTCGCCTATTCCGTCGTTTTCTGCCATCTCCCAGGCTATGCGACTCGCTTAAACGAGAAGATAGAGACTCACTTTCAACAGATGAAATGTTTAGCTCATCGTGCTCTACATTTATAGCCATAGGACGGATCTCTATGACCACTTTGACCTATTGTACAGAGTTGCGCATTTTCTTGAATTCCTCACATGAAAACTCACATTTATAGATGCCCCCTCTCTCTGACTATTTCAGAGGGACATTTCGACATTATTTGAAACCCATTTTATGCATTAGGGCCCTCCCCCGAGGTGATATGGGTTAAAATATCGATATTCAAATGTTGGGTCATGTGATAATGTATGACCAATGAAGGTGTTACAATACGCGTGGAAACAATTTTATATGTTCTTTTCGATGTTTTTGGATGATTTTGAGCACAAATAGTGGCTATTGAACGTTCGAAAGAACTCGATTCCGGAACTCATTTTGGGGTCCCCTCATGAAAGTGCGCCCCTTTTTTATATATACTCGGATTTCTCTCATTTTTGGCGAGAAGTGAAGCACATATGTATACTACAACTTAAGCATGATAACCCAAAAGGTATTTCCGATTTGAAAAGTTACGTCATTTTTGGTTGACCCGACCGCTCCGCACCAGGGTGAGGTCTAGGAATGATGACGTCAACATAAAAGTTGTAGCGCATGATGGTAGCTTTCATTGTCAAAAAAGAGTGGCCCTCTATCTTCACTTTGAACGGATTTATGATCATTTAAGTGAGCGCAATTTGACTGTCGAAAAGTGATAGTACCATGTTTGACCTTCTGAATCTCGACGATGACGACAGATATCGAAATTGTGACGACACAGTTTTGAAGAGCATCATTCAAAGTACTTATAACCAAAATTATAGCGGGATAGGACAAACTTGAATCCTATCGCCGCACCGTGGTCGATTCTCTCGCGATTCCTCTCATATGATCATATTCTTTTGAAACTTTATCTCCAATCACATATCCATTAAATTCATGCTGCGAGAACGGCTGAAAATTTGCATATAAATGAGCGAATACAAGTGATTTACCCGAGTGTTTTTCGCTTTTTCCACATCAAGAAGCCAGTACTGCCGATAGAGAGAAGCGCGAGAATAGCAATGAGCCACCACCACCCTGAGAGGTGGTGCTTGAGGTGGTCGGACCACGATTTATCCATTACTGTAAATGATTTCCAATTTGAATTGAATATGTGCTCATTAATCTCACGTATAATATTTTTCATATCAGATTGTCTCTGCAATTATAAAAATTAAGAACAAACCAGCCGTGATTGTTCCATTGAATCCATCGAATGCAACTGCTCCATTTGAGATAAAAACAGTAGTGAGAATGGCACCCGATGAAGAAATCGGATCGTAGAGTTGAAGTTCTCCCGTTACCCTAAATTTATCATGTAAACATGGAAAAAAACAAAAAATCTTATAATTTGGACTATGCACAAGTCGGTGAGAAATATCTTTTCGAATTCAAAGGAAAATCACGTACACTTCAATATGTTTCGTGGTGATATTTGATCCATCGAAGAAAGCTACTCGATCGCGATCCGGTTCGAGCGAGATCAAATCGAGCTGGATATCGAAAAAGACATATTTATAATTGTTAATGCTAAATAAAAGGATTTCTAGTATGAATTAGATGACGTTACTTTTTGAGGAGACTACTTTACTTTCCGATTCTTTCCATGTCTTTTATTCTTCTTTGTGCTTACCTTCACTTCTACGTGATGGTGAGTCGGAGCGACGTAAGTGGTGACACACATGAGAATATCGCAGTAGTGAACTGGCCAACTACAAAAATCTCTTCTCGTTTTTTTGCAAATCACTATTATTGTTAATGAATAACATATTTTTATTTGTAAAGCGAACGCACTCCGGAGAGGTGAATGGCAGTGGTTCGTTGGCCTTTAAGAAAACAGTCGCATTAGAGCATCCACAACCTGATGGATTGCATTCAGTTTTTTGCGAAATATTTCGCAAGATAAGTGAAAAAATATCTAAAAGCTCTATCATTTCTCAAGCTGAATGAGAACCTGAAATTGGAAGAAGGCTATATCAAAGGACAACTGACGTTCGGCGTGAGAAATGTGAACTCCAATCGAAGTGTAAGAAATGTTGAAGATCGTTGGTCGTCTCACCGGACTGAAAAGAAATGTACTTAATGATATCATGATATTAATAGATTATTAATCGCATAATTTTCTAAATGAATAATTTGTTTATTGACGACTTCTCTCGATGAATTCGAATCAGATGTCGTCCCCATGCACTGGTCCACCTCCAAAATCCATTAGTTTCGAATACATGACTGAAATTTGTTTTGTTTTTTGCCACAAAATTTTCTGCATCGAAAATATGCTGGCTGAAGTGAACTTAAGAACGGCAAACAGAACTGTCTTGTTTTCTGTAAAATTAAGTTAGCAAACGAACGTGTCCCGATCCTGGGAGAGTAAATATTTCCTAGAAGTGATATCATCATCCGAATAATCACTTTCTACCCGATATTTGGCAGTTTGATCACTGAAACGCTTTACTTCGCAACAATTTAAGCCCGCACACTCACTCTAACTCTGGAAGCAGATAAAGGCAGTCCAATTGAGTGCAATGAGGGGCAATCTCGATGGATATATTACTCGTGATGTGGGGCTGATGGGGACAGATGCAGTCTGCAATCGAATCCATTACTGTATCACTGTACTGTTTAAATATTGTATTGGGTTTAATTATAACAAGCGCACCTTCTTGTCGTTCAATCAGCTTCATTGTCAGACTGAATGAATCTCCATTGGAAGGAGCAGGAATATATGTGAGAGTTACATTGGGAGACTCAAACGAGAAACTTCGTGGCATCCGATCATTTCTGAAAAGAGTTTGAGAGCACACATCTAAAAATGTAAACATTTTGAAAATAGATGATATCAGAATATCAACAATGTTCGTCGTATGTATTACCGAGTGGTGAATCCATTTGGTCCGTCGTCAATTTCGATCACTCCATAATTGAGTGAGTCGAATCGAAGCAACTTCATTTTGTACTGTTGTCTTAGCTCTACGGGAAGGAGGAAGGTTCTATTGCAGGAAAGCTGAAAACAAAAATATTTCTAGTATTTATGCGTACTCAGATGCTTTTTACGAAAAGATACCATTTTGCAGTGTTTCTTCGGGTATTCGGGAGTTTCGAAAACAAATTCAGTGATTGAAGATGTGAAAACTACATCGGAAGGCCCACAGGTACAATCTGAACAGGCACATCCATGTGTGTGCGTCCGTGAGTGTCCGTCAGTGCCATGCCAGCGTTGTTGACCTACACTCGATTATCGATTAGGGAATAATCGGGGTAGATCACTTACGAGTACATCGATTCCTCCGAACTTCTTAACTGTTTCGTCCACCAATGTCTTCGGAGTGTCGTCGTTCTCGAGATCTGATATGATCTATAAGGGAAGATAAAAAAAACAGGTCGATATGAATAAGTGATGCCTCTAGAATATCATCTTCCTTGGCTCCTGCTTCGAGACACAATTCCTTCGTCCTCTGCAAAGATTCGAAATAAATTGGAGAAATGATAACATAAGGAAACCTTGAGAGTCTCTGCATTTCTGCCAGTGATCGTCAATTTCGCGCCTCTCTCAGCAAACATTCGAGCTGTTTCTCGACCGATTCCATTCGACGAACCTGAGAGGTCAAATATCATTCAGATTGAGGAGAAATGGACTCACCAGTGACAAGGATAATCTTCCCCTGGAAGAAGGTGGAAGATGCCATCTCGCAGTTTTCGAGAGAAAGAATCGAATGGATGCAAGTTTCTCGTTATCTGTGTGGGCGGAGCTTATTTCCATTCTATTCTGATGTTCAGAAGTGAATTCGATTTGTGTGGAAGATCAGAGATCTCTAGCTCACAACGGGCATTGCTAGACGGTATATCGAACGAGAACATCGACTCTACTGCCGAAAATTTATATTAATCGGATTATGAAGTAGTCAAGGAGATTTTATGAGTGAGGTTGAAGAGATGCTCAATTCGATCTGCTAGATTATGTTGAACATGTGAACCTTTATCATATGCGTTAAAATTTATAAAATTATATTTATTCCAAACAATAAAATACAACTGAATCAACCAGTTTAAGCAAAAGATCCATCATTGTTTGTAATAAAATATTTTTAAAGTTAAGAGAAAGTGACAAATTTATTTTCGAATTGAAGATAAATTACGAATAGTTATTAGCCATTTTTCTCATCTGGCATTTCGTTTCATACTGCCACATGTTCCTTTCGTTGGATATCTGCACGCTAACTAAATACTGATTATTTTTAAAATTAACACTCGATCATGATCCATGGAAGGTGCACATTTTCATCTATTTTATTATCAGGAATCTGTGTGACTTTCGAATTTCATTGTCAGATTTAAATTGTATTCGTTTCATTACTCGTTTCGTTGTTCTCTCTACTACTAGCTCATGAAACATGGAAGTATTTTTGTACAACAATCCAACTAGATTAACGATTAACAATTCGATTATATATGAGGCGAATCGCGAGAGAATCGACCATTTGAGGGGGGTCAGCGGCGGTAGGATTCAACTTTGTCCTATCCCGCTATAATTTTGGTTATAAGTACTTTGAATGATGCTCTTCAAAACTGTGTCGTCACAATTTCGATATCTGTCGTCATCGTCGAGATTCAGAAGGTCAAACATGGTACTATCACTTTTCGACAGTCAAATTGCGCTCACTTAAATGATCATAAATCCGTTCAAAGTGAAGATAGAGGGCCACTCTTTTTTGACAATGAAAGCTACCATCATGCGCTACAACTTTTATGTTGACGTCATTATTCCTGGACCTCACCCTGGTGCGGAGCGGTCGGGTCAACCAAAAATGACGTAACTTTTCAAATCGGAAATACCTTTTGGGTTATCATGCTTAAGTTGTAGTATACATATGTGCTTCACTTCTCGCCAAAAAATGAGAGAAATCCGAGTATATATAAAAAAAAGGTGCGTACTTTCGTGAGGGACCCCAAAATGAGTTCCGGAATCGAGTTCTTTCGAACGTTCATTAGCCACTATTTGTGCTCAAAATCATCCAAAAACATCGAAAAGAACATATAAAATTGTTTCCACGCATATTGTAAGACCTTCATTGGTCATACATGATCACATGACCCAAAATTTGGATATCGATATTTTAACCCATATCACCTTGGGGGAGGGCCCTAATGCATAAAATGGGTTTCAAATAATGTATTAGGTTGAGTAATAAGTTTTTTCCAATTTTGGAGGTGCAATTCAAAGTCACCTAAAAAGCGCTCTTAAAATCCTATCAGTAGAGATCCGTAGGATAATGTAGGGGCATAGTCCACACTTATAATCATATGTTCGAATTGTGCCGTGCTTTTAAATCATTGAAGTAATCGATCGTTAACCACGATCGAATTTTTTATGAAAATTTTGAAAGAGTTGGGCCCGCTGTTTCTTTGCAGGGAAAATAGGCTGGACATCTTCACATACATTATTGAGAAGCCCCTTGAATGCTCTTTCAACAAAGTGGTTGAAAGCGGTGTTAGCGTACTCAATCCCAGGATTAGAGAATTGCAAATGAGCCATGTAGAAAAGAAATCACACTTGAGTTGGCAACTTTCTTACCTTTTATGTTATAGTGACTGGCTTTTGTATAGGAGCGCTTTAATCTTACTTTATTGGGTAACTTTACCATTCGTGAAATTTCGGACCTCGCGTCATCCTCTTCTCAAAAATGATATTTATTGAAAAATCCGGATATTGACCTCACCGATCAAAATTTTTACTTTTAGTGGTTATTTTTGGAGTACCATTTCTGAATTCGCAGGAATCCCATGACTATGCGAAGCTAATAAGGGATAGTATAAGGGTAGCTGATGCTGATAAACACACAAATACATGATCACATGACCCAACATTTGAATATCGATATTTTTACCCATATCACCTCGGGGGAGGGCCCTAATGCATAAAATGGGTTTCAAATAATGTATTAGGTTGAGTCATAAGTTTTTTCCAATTTTGGAGGTGCAATTCAAAGTCACCTAAAAAGCGCTAGGAATTCCAGAAAATGCGCAAAACTGTACAATAGGTCAAAGTGGTCATATAGATCCATCCTATGGCTATAAATGTAGAGCACGATGAGCTAAACATTTCATCTGTTGAAAGTGAGTCTCTATCTTCTCGTTTAAGCGAGTTGCAGAGCCTGGCTAGAAACGGGCTAGAATCCCCCGAGAGCGCGTGCTCTAACCGTCTGGCGCTCTCGCCCTCTGACCTCCCTCTCCCTCCCCTCTATTTAGCGCTCCCTTGCTCGCCTATTCCGTCGTTTTCTGCCATCTCCCATTTTCTGCATCCGCACACACCGGCCTATCGAAATCAAACCTATCTCATCGTAAAGCTTCCTACATGATGGGCTTATATTTGCTTTATGGTGGGCTGTCATCATTACAATCACAAGCTGCAGTCATCAACACTTATATGATGAAATTTACACATCGAAATCAGTGTATTTCAAAGCTTCTTGATTAGATGATAGATGGAGGTCCCATATTTGTGTGTTTATCAGCATCAGCTACCCTTATACTATCCCTTATTAGCTTCGCATAGTCATGGGATTCCTGCGAATTCAGAAATGGTACTCCAAAAATAACCACTAAAAGTAAAAATTTTGATCGGTGAGGTCAATATCCGGATTTTTCAATAAATATCATTTTTGAGAAGGGGATGACGCGAGGTCCGAAATTTCACGAATGGTAAAGTTACCCAATAAAGTAAGATTAAAGCGCTCCTATACAAAAGCCAGTCACTATAACATAAAAGGTAAGAAAGTTGCCAACTCAAGTGTGATTTCTTTTCTACATGGCTCATTTGCAATTCTCTAATCCTGGGATTGAGTACGCTAACACCGCTTTCAACCACTTTGTTGAAAGAGCATTCAAGGGGCTTCTCAATAATGTATGTGAAGATGTCCAGCCTATTTTCCCTGCAAAGAAACAGCGGGCCCAACTCTTTCAAAATTTTCATAAAAAATTCGATCGTGGTTAACGATCGATTACTTCAATGATTTAAAAGCACGGCACAATTCGAACATATGATTATAAGTGTGGACTATGCCCCTACATTATCCTACGGATCTCTACTGATAGGATTTTAAGAGCGCTTTTTAGGTGACTTTGAATTGCACCTCCAAAATTGGAAAAAACTTATTACTCAACCTAATACATTATTTGAAACCCATTTTATGCATTAGGGCCCTCCCCCAAGGTGATATGGGTTAAAATATCGATATCCAAATTTTGGGTCATGTGATCATGTATGACCAATGAAGGTCTTACAATATGCGTGGAAACAATTTTATATGTTCTTTTCGATGTTTTTGGATGATTTTGAGCACAAATAGTGGCTATTGAACGTTCGAAAGAACTCGATTCCGGAACTCATTTTGGGGTCCCTCACGAAAGTACGCACCTTTTTTTTATATATACTCGGATTTCTCTCATTTTTTGGCGAGAAGTGAAGCACATATGTATACTACAACTTAAGCATGATAACCCAAAAGGTATTTCCGATTTGAAAAGTTACGTCATTTTTGGTTGACCCGACCGCTCCGCACCAGGGTGAGGTCCAGGAATAATGACGTCAACATAAAAGTTGTAGCGCATGATGGTAGCTTTCATTGTCAAAAAAGAGTGGCCCTCTATCTTCACTTTGAACGGATTTATGATCATTTAAGTGAGCGCAATTTGACTGTCGAAAAGTGATAGTACCATGTTTGACCTTCTGAATCTCGACGATGACGACAGATATCGAAATTGTGACGACACAGTTTTGAAGAGCATCATTCAAAGTACTTATAACCAAAATTATAGCGGGATAGGACAAAGTTGAATCCTACCGCCGCTGACCCCCCTCAAATGGTCGATTCTCTCGCGATTCGCCTCATATATAATCGAATTGTTAATCGTTAATCTAGTTGGATTGTTGTACAAAAATACTTCCATGTTTCATGAGCTAGTAGTAGAGAGAACAACGAAACGAGTAATGAAACGAATACAATTTAAATCTGACAATGAAATTCGAAAGTCACACAGATTCCTGATAATAAAATAGATGAAAATGTGCACCTTCCATGGATCATGATCGAGTGTTAATTTTAAAAATAATCAGTATTTAGTTAGCGTGCAGATATCCAACGAAAGGAACATGTGGCAGTATGAAACGAAATGCCAGATGAGAAAAATGGCTAATAACTATTCGTAATTTATCTTCAATTCGAAAATAAATTTGTCACTTTCTCTTAACTTTAAAAATATTTTATTACAAACAATGATGGATCTTTTGCTTAAACTGGTTGATTCAGTTGTATTTTATTGTTTGGAATAAATTTAATTTTATAAATTTTAACGCATATGATAAAGGTTCACATGTTCAACATAATCTAGCAGATCGAATTGAGCATCTCTTCAACCTCACTCATAAAATCTCCTTGACTACTTCATAATCCGATTAATATAAATTTTCGGCAGTAGGGTCGATGTTCTCGTTCGATATACCGTCTAGCAATGCCCGTTGTGAGCTAGAGATCTCTGATCTTCCACACAAATCGAATTCACTTCTGAACATCAGAATAGAATGGAAATAAGCTCCGCCCACACAGATAACGAGAAACTTGCATCCATTCGATTCTTTCTCTCGAAAACTGCGAGATGGCATCTTCCACCTTCTTCCAGGGGAAGATTATCCTTGTCAGTGGTGAGTCCATTTCTCCTCAATCTGAATGATATTTGACCTCTCAGGTTCGTCGAATGGAATCGGTCGAGAAACAGCTCGAATGTTTGCTGAGAGAGGCGCGAAATTGACGATCACTGGCAGAAATGCAGAGACTCTCAAGGTTTCATTATGTTATCATTTCTCCAATTTATTTCGAATCTTTGCAGAGGACGAAGGAATTGTGTCTCGAAGCAGGAGCCAAGGAAGATGATATTCTAGAGGCATCACTTATTCATATCGACCTGTTTTTTTTATCTTCCCTTGTAGATCATATCAGATCTCGAGAACGACGACACTCCGAAGACATTGGTGGACGAAACAGTTAAGAAGTTCGGAGGAATCGATGTACTCGTAAGTGATCTACCCCGATTATTCCCTAATCGATAATCGAGTGTAGGTCAACAACGCTGGCATGGCACTGACGGACACTCACGGACACACACACATGGATGTGCCTCTCGAATTGTTTGATAGAACGATGAATGTGAATTTGAGAGCGTGAGTCTCTTCTCTCTTCTCATCGATAACGTCACTCCTTCAGAATCCTGGTGCTGACCACTCTGGCAGTTCCTCATCTAGAGAAGACGAAAGGAGCAGTGGTCAATGTCTCCTCCATCGCCTCTCTTCCATTCGGACGATCTTCCACTCGGAATGTGGGCTGAGAGGAGGGAATGGATGATGATGAAATCTTCGTCAGGAGGCCTTCTACTCCATCTCGAAAGCAGGCCTCGATCAGTTGACAATCCAGATGGCATCCAAGTTGATCGAGAAGGGAATCAGAGTGAACTCAGTCAAGTGAGGAGAACTCCCTTTCCCTCTAGTATCATCATCTCGTTCAGTCCTGGCCTCGTCGCCACTGACATCGTCCGCAAGTTGGGAATGGGAGAGGAGGCTGAGAAGGTTGCAAGACTATTCAATCAATAAACCAAGACGCGTTGAAGGCGATTCTCTCGCTCGGTGAGAACAAATCGATGATTCCTCTGGGAAGAGTGGCAGTGCCCGCAGATATTGCCAAGGTGAGAGGCCATTCCGACAAAAGGACAGACTGATAACCGATTATCCATGATGAGAATTGATACGAAATCACCACGAAACGGCTTTAAACCGCTAGAAATCGAGTGTTATCTGGCAATTGAGAATGATGGGAAATGGCACGATTGAAGTGACTAGACTTCCTCTCCAAATAGAATGCTGGAGGGTGGAGAGGACTCGACTCCGTAATTCTTTTCCAGTTGATAATCTTCCTCTCCGATCGATCGCAATCTGAGTTTATCATTGGCCAGCGAATAATCATCGATGGAGGAGCTGTACTCAAGAACAATCTACTCTCAATCGGACAAGAGTGATGAACAATTGTTGATGTTTGTATAGTGCGATACACCTTTTGACCTTCTTTTCTACTCAAACAAAGACTTGCATTTTCTACAGAAACTGATTCCATTTGGAATCTTCTACGTACATTGCTTTTATGATCTGGTTGAGGAGGAAGTAGAACCAAAGAGAGACAGCCCCCCTCCCCTCCCCACCCATTCGTTATCTATTCCACATAAAAATAGGCCTATACCACAAGATGGGAAATCTGTTTGAAACATTACAGTCGATCTCTAATTGGTATTGTATGAGTCATAGTCGTGGGTGGGATTCCTTCTAAAATAGTCATTTTCCGTCTTTCCCTCATCCTCCTTCAAGTTCCAAAGAGAGAGAAGGGGGCTATAAATTGGAGAGGATCTCTCTTTTCGTGTTCCATTCTAGAAGTGCGAGTAACGTTCTAGCTCCTATTCCCTTCTCCTTCTCTTCTATGTATCTTCAGTTCGTTCAATTTAAAGCTCCGTGGAGTTTTACTAAATTACCTTTCCTTGTAAACGTTCATCGTGCATTGCTGTCCTTGTCTTTCTTTCGTTTTTGTCATCATGAGTCTCTCAACTTTGTGTAATTCTATCCCACTTAGCAATAATTTCATTATTGCAAAGTCAGAGATGCCCGTATCCACAGAAGCATCGCCTTGTGATCTTTCGCTCACTCCGGGAAAGACTCGATTTCTTCGTCTTCAAACGTGTGGTATTAGTGTTAAGGTTGGTTCGCATATTTCGTAGAAAAAGTCTGGAGAGACATATTTTTCAACGATTAAACTGTATTCAGAAAGCAGCCTACGCTCATCTTGCTTTGTCTACAGTTGGAATCTTCGCCTTCCTCGCTGTGGCTCACTTCTTTCCTCGATATCTACCGGTATGAACCAATCTCCTACAACTACTTGTGCATCTCGATTCTCAGATTGCGCCAATCATCGTTTTCGATTGGGATCACCGACTGTTCATTGGAATATGCGCATAATCGATTCTTTCCATCACAATGGGACTTGTTGGCCTACACGAAGGAAACTGCTCCGTTCGAGATAAAAACAGTAGTGAGAATGGAACCGGAAGAAGCTATCGGATCAGAGATTTGAAGTTCTCCTGTCACTCTAAATTTAACAAGCGCATTTATGAAAGAATGGATTCTTTCGTGGTAGTGAAGACAACAAAATTAAAATATACTTACACTTCAATATGTTTCGTCGTGATGTTCGTCCCCTCGAAGAACGCGATTCGATCTCGATCCGGCTCGAGCGAGATTGTGTCTAGCTGGTGAGAAGAACTTGAGGGTGAACTTATTGGGTGAATTCGATAACGAGAGAAGAGAGGTTCACCTTCACTTCTACATGATGATGAGCTGGAGCGACAAAGGTGGTGAAACACACGAGATTGTCGCAGTAGTGGACGGGCCAACTGTATTTTTTTCCAAATTTTATTCGTCAAACAATAAGTAAAACTATAGTTGATAGCTAGTAGGATTTTTATGGGTAGCGCTATAATCGCAAAATCGTATTCATATAACCGAGCAACAAAAAGAAAAGGAAACGCACTCGGGAGATGTGAATTCAAGAGGATCTCCAGACTGTAGTAAAACAGTCCTATTTGAGCAGCCACACCCTTAAATGAATTGCGCTTCGTATTATCTAATATACAGGGCGTAAAGGAAAGGGGCCTAGTGAAGGCAGTCAGAATGAAGACAAATTGAGCTCATTTGGAAGGTAAAATCGACTAACATTCAGCATGGGAAATGTGTACTCCCGTCGTCGAGTAGGTGAGGTTGACGATACTCGCTTTGCTCACCGCACTAAACACCGATTTTCTGTTCAAAGTGAATTGTTGAAATTGTATTTGGCTCTATGAACTCTTATAAGGAGGGGTGGGGCATCTCTGGGTCTCCACGTCCCCGATGACTTGTGAACGAACTCGATTCTGAAAAAAAATTGGTTTTCTTACTTATTTTTGCGCATTTTTTTGTAATTTTTTCTAAATGTTTCACGTTATTCGAATAATTAATAAATTGAAAGTGTATTTGAACAATCTTTTGATTTCTTCTTCCTATACCACGCAACAGATTATGATGTGCAAGAAAGAGAACCAGGATGTTCAAACCAAAATAGGGATGGACCGATATTCGCAAACTAATATATTATTCTGAATAATAAATGAATATCCAACGTGTCTCTCGAAAACCATCGAGGGCGACTCAGGACCGTATCCTGGATGCTGTTCGTGTCCACATCATATCTAACTGTGTTGTCGCTGTAAGTGCAGATTCATTCGGTCCTTTTTGATTGATTCAGGAAAATACTCGATTGTTCTCCCAATTTTTTTGGTAAAAAACCTTCAATTTTATAATAAAGGAAGGTACGTAAAGCTCTGACTCGAATGCCGGGAGCACGTAAAGGCAGTCCATATTCTTGCAATGTGCAGGAATGTTAGACTGATGGGGACAGCCGCAATCTAAATATTAACATTACAATTATCGATTTTTACCATTCTTTTAAAAAGTTTTCATATTTCAACGACCTTCTTGTCGATCGATCAACTTGATTGTAAGACTGAAGACATCCACATTCGTCTTTATGGGCATGTATTTGAGAGTGACCAATGGAGATTCGAAGGCGAAATTTCCAGTCATCTTAGAGTTTCTGAAGTCGGATATTTACGTTAATTGCAAATCCTTTCCAAATTTGACAGTTCAATAACTATGTACCTGGTAACAACTCCGTTAGGACCATCGTCAATTTCGATCCAACCGTATTTGAGATAATAGAATTGTTCTAATTGCATTTTATAGCTTTTCCTGAGCTCCACGGGAAGAGTGAAAGTCCGTTGGCAGGAGAACTGCAAAGATTTATATCGAAATAATCATCTCATAAAAATCTGAAAGTAGGGGTGATTAAACTTCTGCTCGCGAGGAAAGCTCGAATAAAGAACAACTGAATATAGAATATAAAAACTTTGTGGTCCCCAATAATTTATAGACTGTTGATAAGTAATCAACGACATTGCAAACTAATGCATCGCTCAAGAGTCCATTGTATTTGTCCGCACGAAAGAGATTCACACTAACAAATGTCTTATCCTCACTGGGTTTGGAACAAAATATGGGATACATGGAAATGGGATACACTTCCATTTTACATTTCATTCCATTTCCGTCAACCGTAATTCATACCATTTTGCAGTGCCTTTTCGGGTATTCTGGTGATTGGAAGACGTACGTTGACGACACGTTGTTGACGATGACTTCGGCCGGTCCACAAGTGCAGTCTGAACAGTTTATGATGCGCATTGATGAGATAAAAAATATTTTGAATTTATGACCACTACTTTTCATGCCTTAATTCATACATGAATCAAACTCCTACATGAATTTTCTGAAAAAATAGACAATTAATCAATAGTTGAACAAAGGAATTGTTGGTCAACCAAAAATTTTTCAAATCTTGGCATGGTGCTCATTTTCCTGAAAAAACAAACAAACTCAATCATCTTATGAGTCCACCGTTTATGATTGCATCATATTGAACATCCAATTCCCGATCTGTGTACTCCGAAAACTAACTCAGTTTCACTGCGGAAATCTGTATTTCCAGTTGGTGGCTGAACTCGCTCTTTCGATAGACGTCAATTGTGAGATTTCGTGATCCCGTCATCGTCTCTTCTACGGGAAAATTCGTAAACCTGAAATTCCAATGAAATATCGTTTTAAAACGATGGCAGATGATTAGTAAATTTAGCAAGTATTTTTTTTTGTTCCTGCAACGACTATGAGTGAATGAGGTGAGTTTTTCTTCCCTACTTCGCACCTTTCTATCTCATTGCCACCGTCGTTGAGTTTTATTACTGTATTGTGACTTGCATCTGTGTCCTTGATGTGATCGATCCGAATCTCATAATCTGAACACTTTCACGCTATCGCACAATATTTATAAAAATCTGACCTTCTGGAGCCGTAACGAGCACATCGCAATGGTACTGCACCACAGTGTCCTCAAGCACAACGGGCACGTAGGGCTGAAGATCGATGAAGGGAAAGGGACAATGGTGGTGGAGGGCTGAAAAGAACAGAGATTTAATCACTTCGAAATCGTATACAAGCAACGGCACTATTGTTAGTGGAATTGGCCAATTACATATAATATGCATATCTTGCTATTTTTCCATAACTCACGAGTCTCGGTAATGGTTCCCGTGAAGGTAAAGTCGTAATATCCGCTGTAGCCACTCCTCGTGAATTCCACCAAAATTCCTGTCGATGGATGAGTTGTGAACTCGAAGATGTCGAAGCTGAAAATTCTTTTACACAGGAGCACAAGACACTTGGAAGCCTTTCGTGTACAGCAATTAGAAGTATAACAACCGACTTCATGTATGAGCTTCCAGAGTATTTATTCACTGTAAGTACGCGGCCTTTCGTTGAATTTATGTCGGGATTAAACTGAAAGTGAAGGGAACGGCTGATGAGAGTGAGTGTGGTTAGGTCTCCCTCACTTGGTAGACTTTCTTGTATTCGTAGCAAGTTGCTTTTCCACTGAATGTGAGAACATTGCCCATGTCGGCCAGTTCGAACGTCTCTTTCTCGTCACAGTTGTCTTGATGGAAGGAAGGAAAAGTATGACATTTATTTATTTATCGTTCATCAAGTGCAGAGTATTCGAGAATAAACTAAGGATTATGGGGGAACGAGAGAACAGGGGGGAGTCGATCATCCATGGATGAGTGAGAGTAAGATAAATTTAGAGAAACTTCAAACTCACTGGAGATATCATTGTAATCATCCTCTTCGCTAGATCGCACACATCCAATAATTATTAGGGTAGGTAGAAGGAACCAAGGGAGAAAAAGCATGATGAAGAAGTGAATGGAGTGTATGTTTAGACAAGTGAGGGATGATCAGACACCAATTGAAAGAGAGGAGGCGATCCAATGTTTATGTTACAAGCACACCGATTGATTGTAGTAGATCATCCAAGAAATTGAAGCTTCAATAGCTCATTTGAATACAAACTTTGTATATTTGATGATTTGTTCCAAGATACAGAAGTTTCTAATGACGTAGCAGCTTGTAACGCTACTGTGTAGTATAAGCAATTGTCTGATGATCTCGACGATCAAACCATGAAGTACTCGGGGGTAGTAAACGTGTTTCCCGTTGAATTTAAAATGAATCAAATATTCAGAGAAATATGGACTAAATAAGAGAAACTCTCATGTAGCCTTGTATATCTAATTATGTTTGAATCCAAAACATTCTCAGTAGAATTTTCTGATTTAGATAGTACGAAACAATAGAGAACCAGTGACAGCTTATGAGTTTATAGAAGATTATTATGATATTTACCAAAGAAAGTGTTTTAACACAATAATGAGACAAATTGTATGCAATCCGTTGAGAACGACAGAAATGTGTGTGGACTATACCGTATGTATCGCGAAAGGAACGACCGAGATTGAAGAATGTACCCGAAATATAATGGCTGATAGTTCTGATGCTGCTGTTTTTAATAGTCATTAAATTGTCATGGCAAAATCGATTCTCTTTTCCTCTTTCGGATGAATGTTTACGCTGAAACGAGCAGCGATTTCGTGCAACGAATGACTTTCTTCGCTCGCTTATAAAACGAATTTTTCCCTCAGTTTTCACTATCAATGCTTTTCCTTTTCGTAGTTCCTCTCCTCTTTCTTCCTTCGCATGCGGAAAAGTGCGTAAAATTCCACAAATGGAACGAGAAGACTGGAAATTGTGAATGTGGGTTTTTTTAATAATAAAAAACATTTACTCAATAACTTTCAAGGGGCGGGTCCGAAAGATGCGTGTGCTGGGCTAATGGATTTCCATAATAGAACGTGGTTCATGCCTCTCTTGAACTTCCCTAATGAGCAGTTCCGCGAGGTTTTGATCAACAATTTTTTTTCGAATTTGAACAGCATTTTATCAGATGTGCCTCAAAACCACGGGAAATCAAATGGATGACTATGTACGAGCCACCGATGGTTTAACAGTAAAATATAATTTTGACTATGCCTTCTTCATTGACAAAATTCTTCATGCTTTGTGGACCTATCAGAACCCAAAAAATCGTTCAGACAGTGAGAGTGGTTGTTCGCCGAGGTTGCATGTTTACTGGCTACGCTCACGAAATATCTGGAACGGCATGGCAAGAAGTGAGATTATAGTCGAATATATACAATTTACTAAAAAAATCAAATCTAAAATTTAACAGGTGAAACTCGTGGAGAATCTCCTTTATGGAATGCATGATGTGCCGAATTACATGAACGCTCTTCCGGTTAGGAAAGTAAACCGTGAGACTTAAACCACCTACGCTGTTCCAATCATTGTTTTGAAGTATGGGAAGGCGGCCTGACTCGGGCTCTCTGTTTCTGTGATCCAACGGAAGCAACGGTCAATGGGCACGTACCCGCACCACCGCGTTAGTCTTTTCCAATTTGTTAAATGTGGAAGCAACCTTCGATAAAAATAGCTCGCATACAAAGGGTTTATTATGTGTTAGATATTTCAGCAGATAAGAAATGTATCGAGCATCACGAGTTCAACGAAACAACGCAACAGTGTGAATGTGAGTGAAATTTTTGTTTCAAAAACGGCCATTCCATTCCAGGGACCAAGGATCCGAAGTTTTGTGCTAAGATAAGTACACACGAGAATCTAAAAATGATGCTTGAAATACCGAGTGAGAATATTTCAAACTGTGTCAGCGTTTTTCAAAATAGAAAATCCGTTCACTTTTTGCACGCAACAAATTAGCGTTTCAGAGTGGCCGGAGAACAGAAAATATGATGTTGAACACGTATCTACGCTGAAACATCTATCGCCGAATTTCGATTATAGAGTTAGTTTTGTTTATTGAATCATTCTCTTGCACTTATAATTTATAGGTAACTGGTATCATCGTTCGACAGCATTGCTTCGCAACTCTCTACTGGAGATGGTTCCATGACGTAATTAATCATAAGTGTAAAAACAATTCTACGCTCTAAAAACTTGTTGGGTACATAATATTTGCAGCACAAAACATTGCCGACGGCCGGATATGGAAATATACTATCGCATCTTCCGTTAATGGATTGGGAAATCCAGGAATTTATCAAGGCACTGCAAGATTCACATGCGAATGTATTCGCTGAGAGTTAATGATGAAATACGATTTATTGTATAAATTTATTCGATATAAAATTCGTGAGTCGTCAGCAATAACCCTCCAGGTATGAGTTCGATCGAGGCAAGCCTTATATCAACCTGAGTTGGTCATTTCATTTGTAGAAGTTACTTTACCTGGATACACTTTGCACAGCAAGGAAACGTAGTCCTAGGGCTCACCGGACTGAACTGTAATGAGGTCCTCTCTTCGTTACTTTAAAATCACCCCAACTTACGATTTACGTAAGTTCTACACGTTTAATGCATAGTGATTGTCACACAAAATGAAATTTATATTGAAAGAAGATGAAAATGTCTTCATTCTAGCAGTTGCAACGGGGTTCCCCTTCCTCACAGATCCATTCAGCGAAAACGTCAAATTAGAGTAAATAAAACCACTGAAAGATTTATCTACGAGGACACTAATGCCGTCCAGTAATTTTTACCAATGAATGGACAAGCCTTAATGTTAATGTTTGTATCCTCATCAGATATATTTTTAGCTCAACTCTCTTATCAATGTCTGTAGCCTTGACAACATACTGTAGGACATCCTCCACTTAAAGAACCATTGTTTTTACTAAGGACATAGATATGAAATATTAAGTGGGCATTATGTAGAAGAAATATACTTTCTTTTTTTTCTATTACAACATCAAAAATATCAGCGAATACATTCACATGTGAATCTTGCAGTGCCTTGATAAATTCCTGGATTTCCCAAACCATTAACGGAAAATGCGATTGTATATTTTCCATATCCGGCCGTCGGCAACGTTTTGTGCTGCAAAATTAAAATTGATTACGATCTATTCACATTTTATAGAGTTATTTTCCGCTATTCGATTACTTCATGGAACCATCTCCAGTAGAGAGTTGCAAAGCAATGCTACCGAACGATGATACCAGTGACCTGGATATTAAACATTAAATTTCGAAACCAAAATTTACCATAAAACCCTATAATCGAAGTTTGGAGACAAATGTTTCAGCGTCGATACGTGTTCAACATCATACTTCCTGTTTATTGGCCAGTCTGCAAGGATAAATCAATTTACATTATGCCCATCTTTGAAAACAATAATTTAAAAATTTCTATGACATAATTGTAAAAAGTAAAAGCCAATCGATGACTTTTTTCGATTATTTCGAGAACACAAGTTCATCTTACTCGGTATTTCAAGCATCATTTTTAGATTCTCGTGTGTGCTGATCTCAGCGCAAAACTTCGGATCCTTCGTCCCTGAAATAGAATGGCCGTTTTTGGAAAAAAACGTTTCACTCACATTCACACTGTTGCATTGTTTCGTTGAATTTGTGGTGTTCGATACACTTCTTATCTGCTGAAATAGAAGCAAAATGTGATATTGAGAGTGATAAATTTTCGGTAGATACGAAATTATGAATCAAATTGGCATTATGAATCATTTTCATAGCTGTGCTCGGATATTTTTGTTGCCACTGTATGCTTGTGTATTATTTTTTTTCCGACAATCTAGTCTAAGCAGTATATATTTAAAGTTGAAAAGCCTTACGCGGAGGAGAGGGTACGTGTCCGTTGATCGTTGCCTCGGTAGGATCACAGAAGCAGTTTGCACGTGTGAGTCCGCCACCCCAACCTCAAAAATATTATTGCATTTCCATTGATAGCTTATGCCTACTTGTCACAGTTCGGACCGGATCACGAGTGACGTAATTGGGGACGGTGTGATAGCCGTAAAGCAGATCCTCCACTAGTTTGACCTATAAATATGTTAAATTATACAGAATTTGAGTTGCTCGAAATCAAACGAACTTCTTGCCAAGCAGTTCCAGAAATGGGATGAGCATATCCAGTGAACATGCAACCTCGACGAACTACCACTGCCGTTGCCTGAGTTTTTTTTACTTGCCTACAACTTGAAAGCAAAATAATGAACAACGATTTGCAAGTTGCACATACCGTCCCAATGAGCATTTTTTGTAGTGGCGAAACATTCCTGATAAATAGATACATTATTTTCTATGCTATAATCTTCAAGTCTACTTCCGCATGCACAAAGTCGGGAAACCACTCCTTCATCGATATGAAATATGTGTGGTTCCATGTGTTGATTAGTTGGGCACACGCGTCTGCCGGACCCGTCCCTGAAAATCATACTATTTCTGCAGTAGAAATAAACTGTCAAAGTTGTTGACCGATCAAATGTATATTTATCGATGTTCATCGATGCATTTATTAATAAAATAAGACATACACTCGCATCTCCCGCTGTCCTCATTCAACTCGTGAAGTGGAGCACATGGGCCATCCACCGAGATCACTTCTAGAAGGTATTTGACTATTGCAGGCGCACTTTAAAAAAATATGTTCCTCCTGGATTACATACTGTACGAACCTTTCTTTGGCGGTACTTTCGTGTATTCGTTGAGTGCATCTTTCGTGCATATCACATTCATTCTAAATACAGAACCGTCGTCCAAAGAGTGTACAAAAAATCTCACTAATTTTTCTGATCTGTATTACTCCAATATCCTGTTTTCTCTACAATAGATGCGAAGGGATCATTGCAGCCCGTGCTTTGTGACCCAGCATCTCAATGATTATGATAACAGATTCAGACTAGCGGGGAATATTCCCTGTTATGTCAGATAAATGATGATATTCTCGATATATCCTTACATGTTCGAGGTTTCTTTGAAGCACCATTGCATGTAGTAAATCGAGAGTAATTATTCCCAAGCGTCCATTCAAAAGAATTGGCTTTCTTCTCGAGAGTTTTCTGAACCCAAACAGGCTCTTTGTCAATGAGTTCATCTAAAAATTAAATTTTTTCTTCCCTCTCCACATCGCGTCAACAAATAAATGTTAATGAATGGTGGCGGGACGACTTTCGTCACTACTTTTTTCGTCCCTAGCTTTTAGCAAATTCCTTACCTGCGAGTATTTGGTTCTCCAAGTCATTCTCGGATGATGGAAGCTCGAGTCCAAGTTTTTTGCAGTACTTTCGCGCCTACGGGAAAGCACTCCATTGTGTGGAGGCAAAGGGAGGAAAAAGCAATGAAGTAATTACATCTACAAAATTCATCTTCTTTTTCGCAGGGAAGGCACATTTTCTGCGCACTAATGCATATCCTTGCTCGCACTTGTATCCGCCTTCTGAAATGGAAGTAAACACTTTATTTTGCACTTAAAATATAATTCCTCACCAACAACGCAAATCGTGTGTTTGGCATCGGTTGAATTTGCATCATCATGGAATTGAGATGCCTGAAATATCGATTTTTCATTTTCCTTGGTTTTGTTTATCACATCGGCCATGATCACTTGATGTATTCCACGAGTATTCAGTGCAACCTTAAGTCCATAATCATTGCTTCTTAAATTTCACTATAACCTGTGCTCCACTAAATTTCGATGCACATAGAGCCGAAGTGTCCTTATAGGAAACCTGAAATATTTGAAGTCAAATTTAACGTGAAAATAAAAAGAGATTTAACAATGGGAATTCAAATAAACTTAGGGTTTCAGACGTTTCCAAAAACTGCAAATAAACATCGATTCTCCACGTATGTAGACCGGAAAGGTAGGGCGTCGCACTTGAGCTTCAATGAGTCAACTGAAAGAGGAAAAATAATACTCCTAGCCTGCGGTTTTTACTAATTGTTTTCTTTCGGATTCGAATCTTCTCCATTTACTCAATTCACCAATGTCTACTTACTCGAGTGTGGTCTGAGGTTGTTGATGAAATCAGCGGAAGAGGGGGAGGGAAGAAAGAGAAGAGCGGCTACGAAAAGGATAATCATAGCATTTACGAAGGAAACGTGTACAATCTCTTTTATAGATGAGCACTCAGTGTCGAAATTTATTGACTCGTATTATCTAGTGCCTTAACAACTCACCTTCTTAGCGCTTCCCCTTTTCAATGGTCTCTAGCGCAGTTTTTGTGGTATTGAAGATCCACTAAAATGTGTTGGGGGGCGTTAAACGATCCATTCCTCACCTCGGAAAACTTTCCGCGCTGCCCATATAAAAATGAGCGACCGAGCTAGATTTCATTCAGCATGCTTTTTCTTACCGTAATCGTACTTCTCTTCCTTCCATCACAATCGGAAAAGTGCGTACGATATCACGAATGGGACGAGAAGACTGGAAAGTACGAATGTAGGTTCAGATTTATCTACATCGATTATATTTGGTTAACTTCAGGGACAGGTCCAAAAGATGCGTGTGCTGCTCTAATAACCTTTTGGGATCGAACATGGTTCATGACTCTAATAAGAATTCACAATGTGCCAAATTACGTAAACACTCTTCCTGTGAGGAAAGTCGCACGTCAGATTGTAAGCCATCAACGGTGTATAAATATTGATTTAAGTTTGGGAAGGCGGACTCACGAGAGCTCTTTGTTTCTGTGATCCAACCGAGGCCAATGTGAATGGACACGTCCCCTCTCCTCCACGTCAGCATTTAATATTATTATACATTTTCGGTAACAATAGTTTTTTTGCGCATTCTGTCACAAACACCTATTCTTATTGAAAATCGCATTAACTATGCATTTCAGCTAATCGAAAATGTATCGAACACCATGCATTCAATGAAACAACACAACAGTGTGAATGTAAGTGAAATGTATCACGCCTCTCACCAGAGAATCGAGCTAGAATCGACAATCTAGGGAATGGAAGGGAAATCGTGAAATGAGTTCTATCTGGATTTGGGTATCCTGAGTCATGTCTAACACTCCGCCAAAGTCTCAATGTGCATACTTCATTTTGGAGCTGCCTACGCCGGGCATCATGTTGACAGTTCTCACTTTGATAGCGCATATCTCGATTACATTGACAGATAAAGTAAAATTGACCTCTGAGTGACCCCCACTCATTTTTTGAGGTCTATCGATCTATGTCGTTCATTTTGTCTGAATGTCGATTTTAACAGTGATACATTGCAAGTCAATTTTCTCAAAAATGTAGGTAAAGATGCAGCTCAAACTTTAGCCATGGATGCAGCTTAGCGAGGGCTATCGAATGAGTGGCTTGCGCCAAAAATACGGGTTCCTTAGTGCGACTAATGGTCTCTAAACTTTGAGGAATCATTTGAAGATATTTCACCACAATGAACAATGTGCACAGACCGCTCTCATTGCTCGCACAGCCAAAAATGATTAGACTTTCTTCGACTTCCCTGTTGAAGATGATCTTCAAATGATTCCTCAAAGTTTAGAGACCATTTGTCGCACTAAGGAACCCGTATTTTTGGCGCAAGCCACTCATTCGATAGCCCTCGCTAAGCTGCATCCATGGCTAAAATTTGAGCTGCATCTTTACCTACATTTTTGAGAAAATTGACTTGCAATGTATCACTGTTAAAATCGAAATTCAGACTAAATGAACGACATAGATCGATAGACCTCAAAAAATGAGTGGGGGTCACTCAGAGGTCAATTTTACTTTATCTGTCAATGTAATCGAGATATGCGCTATCAAAGTAAGAACTGTCGACATGATGCCCGGCGTAGGCAGCTCCAAAATGAAGTATGCACATTGAGACTTTGGCGGAGTGTTAGGTATGCCTCAGGACGTCCAAATCCTGATATAACTCATTTCACGATTTCCCTTCCATTCCCTGGCTCAGCTCGATTTTCCCATGAGAGGCGTGGTATACTTCGAATTTAAGGAGTAATTTCAGGGACAAAGGATCCTAAATACTGCGCTGAGATAAGCACGAGCGACAATCGCAAAATGATGCTTGAGATTCCAAGTAACTTATTTCGGCCTGTTATGATAATGGGAACGTGCAAGGAATAATTCTCTCATTTCCGAGACCTCTCATCTAATATGTCTAGGAGTATGTGTGAAATGTTCCTGCACCATTTTAGGGTGGCCAGAGAACAGGAAATACGACGTTGACCACGTTAACACGCAGAACCATTTGCATTTTCATCTTAAGGTAGTGCCATATCTATTGTATTCATGATGCAAAGCATTTTCTCGTTTCTATGTTCCACTATCAGGTAACAGGCATCGTTGTTCGCCAGCATTGCTTCGCAACACTCTACTGGAGATGGTTCCACGAAGTAAATCTTTTTGTTCGAAAATAATAGATAGTATTTAGGGGAGGGAAAACACGAACTCATTGTGAATTCATAGCCTTTCTCTTTTTTTTAGTGTGCTGTCACAATATTGTTGAGATCTTAACGAATGAAGAGAAGTTGAAAATTTGCAGCACAAATCTTTGCCCACGACTGGGTATGGAGAGTACATAGTTCCTTCGCAAGATAATGGACTATCGGGACCTGGAGCAGGAACAGCACGATTTGTATGCGAATGCATTCGTTGATCGTGCCACCACGGGAATAAATTTATTTTTTCGAGACCTCAAGCGCACTTCCATTAATTTCCTCTTTCCATTCCCACATCTGATGATGACTATCTTAGTGGTGTTCGGTTATGAACGCTAAAGATTCGCAAGTAGCAACCACGAAGCTAGCCTCGATGTCTGATTATGCACGATGAAAAAACCGATTTATGAGTGCCTGAGCACAGAATGCAGAATATGAATTGATGACCTTTTTCGAAATCTCCATTCGGAACTGAGTAATGGATGTTTATATGCATTCAAAGTTCGCCCTGAAGCAAAGGCAATGAGTGAGAGAGCTCAATTAAAGGAGGAGTAAACTAAAAATTCATTTTATGAAGCTATCATATGTATTGCCTAGAGCTCCACAACGATAAGAAGCTCCGAAATTTTCACATTTATATCTCCATTAAGAACAGAGTTATAGCTAATTAGCGGGGAGCCAGATCAGGGAAAGCTCAGGGAAGGGGGCGAGATAGCACGCGTCTTGAAGAGAGTGCGTCCCTAGGTGAAACATATTCCAACCGGGCGCGCGTTTGCATTTACTCCACCTTTAAATGAGAGAGCCTCCTCTCATTCTTTACGCTTCGACTCAAGCCGTTTTACTGTCAGTCCTCCTTTGAGCTCCACTAATCGCTGCCTTTCTCTCTTGCTTTCTCATTTCTACATCTCTACCGAAGGTCTTCTTTGTCATCTATTGTGAGCTTGTGGCTTCATCCACCCGGTCAATTATTCACCAGTCCAGTGAATTATATACTCCTGTTTCCATTCGCATTACTTTCGTTACTGAATCGGGTTTTCAATGTCACACCAATTATGAATCTCTTCATGTTTTAACCTCTCTTGATTAAAGGTAGCAAATTAATTTCGATTTAACTTCTCAACTCGAAACAAAACAATTTATTCCCCTATGAAAACCGATCAGTGTATACATTCACAGACGAATCTCGCAGTGCCAACTCCATGCGTGGCCATTCCATTGTACATCGAAGGGACGACGTACTGCCCGTATCCACTCGTAGGCAAAGTCTTCCACTGCAATTTTTTTCATATTTGACTTCGTATTGCGTTTTATTCGAAGAGGTACAGAAACGGCCACACAAATAATCTAAATAAAATGGGTAAATCTTCACTTCATGAAATTCTCTCCAGTAGAGTGTTGCGAAGCAATGTTGACGAATTATTATGCTGACCACCTTGAAATTGCTAATTCAAAGATGACCATTGGGCATGTGAATTGCCTGAGCATGAAAATGCAAATGATTCAGGGTAGTCCAGTGATTGACATCGTATTTCCTGTTCTCCGGCCACTCTGAGCGTGAAGAAAATAATTGAATTATGATTTTAAAATTTTGACCAAGTTTTAGAAATGATAAATCTAAGCTCTAACATCTTTCTTTCATATTATTTCAGCTAAGATAAGCACCTGAACGGAGCAAATATCACCAAATAACTCACTCGGTATCTCCAGCAACTGCTTTCGGTTATCATTCGTGCTTATTTCGGCACAGTATTTCGGCTCCTTAGTCCCTTAAAGAAGGACTGTCAGCAAAGTTTAAATTTTGACGTTGTCATAACCATGACCGACCTTTGTACAACCATAAGAGATTCTGAAAATTTCAAATGCATATCTCTATTTTGAACCGAGTTATCATTATTAGGCAGAATGCCAAGAGGGCTTGAAAGGAAGGAACGTGCGGGAATTCAAATGTCTAGAAGATTTTTCAAAAACTGGTGGGATTCGAACCTGCAACCTTCCGATTACGCGGCGGCTGCTTTACCACTGAGCGATGTGAGTGACCCTTGCCTATCCTCTTAGCTCGCGCTATGATTGTTGGATGATTGTCTAGGTCATGTTTATGACAGCGTCAAAAATGTAACTTTGCTGACACTCCTTCTTTAAAATGCATGATTGACTATCTCGCATCAATTGTTGCACTTACATTCACATTGCTGCGTGGTTTCATTGAATGCATGGTGCTCGATGCACTTTCGATTAGCTGAAATTCAAGCAATTTGTTTTGTCGAAAGTAAGCATATTTCATGAAAATACATTAACATTTGGTCGAACTAACGCGGCGGAGCTGGTTTGTGTCCATTGACAGTGGCCTCAGTTGGATCACACATGCAGACTGCCCGAGTAAGACCACCCGTCCAATCTGAATTACTTTCTCACGCTTGCCGTTTATACGTGATGACTTACCAGCTACTTTTCGGACAGGAAATCGATTGGCGTAATTGGGAACGTCGTGAATACCATACACGAGATCCTCCACTAGCTTTACCTGCAATTGAGAACTTTTTTTCACATTAGTGGTCGAATAAATACAATTTCTTGCTGTAGATCTCACTTCGGCCCATACAGATTCGAACAAAAATGTATGTCTAAATGGTTTCAATTCGAGTTATAAAAATAATTGGGATGCTATAATGCCATCAAGTTCTTCTTACTTCTTGATACCAATTCCCTGTGATCGGATAAGCATAGCCAGTGAACATGCAACCTCGACGAACTACCACTTTGTGCGTCTGAATAGAAACTATCATTTTCATATGAAATGCTAAGAAAAGTTTCGTATTTGCTGAAAAATGCAGCAACTTTCTATCAATACTTACAATTGGGCATAAAACTCACATATTCATCAATTTGATTTCTCGATGTATAGAGGCACACCTGAAACTATTTGAGAGCAGATCTCAGAGTGTTGTCACATACCTCTCTTGCCTTCTGATTCGGGAAGTACAGTAGTGGCATAAACCAAGTTCGGTTCCACAAATCAATCAGTCCCGCGCAAGCCTCGCTTGGACCGGTCCCTGAAATTGGAATGCATTGAAAAAGTTTCAATCAATAATTAGCATACATTCGCAAGTTCCCGTCGAATCGTTCCACTCATGGAACTCTACGCACTTTTCCGCAGGAATTGGGAGAATCAGTACTGTGACTACGACAAGAAATATCATCTCTAGTGAAATGAAGAAGTGGATTTCCTATATATATATCAATAAACGGCTGTAAAGATGTAACAAATCTCCGATCGTTTCGGATTGTACAAAGCCTGGTTCGTTTAACAACAATCTGCTGATCGTAAACCACGAGGAAGAGAGATCAAAGGAGCCGCCCGATCGATAAAGTTGTTTCTTCAATCTGGTGCAGGGTAGATCACTAGAGTGATCTTGTTGAAAATGGAAAAGGAATCTTATTGTAAAGTCCAAATGAGCATGAGCATTATGAAAAATGATAACCTCAAGATCAGAAAGCCTCGTTTTAATGTTGAGTAGTTACTCTGAAAAACTCGATACTGCCATCACTCGTAGGTTCGCTAGCGATCGCACATCGAGCGATAATCAGGATAGAGATATTGACATGTCTCTGACTCCTTCAAGTGCATACTGATAGTCTTAATTTGTAGAATCTTATTTTCGTAATGCAAGATATTCATGATTACTGAAGACGAAAACAGTTTCTGCTTCAATGGAAGGAAACCTTTGAATTATGTTTTACGCCCAGTGTTATTCTAAATGACATTTCATTCTTATACATTCAACGAACATCCTTCATTTTTGTTGCCTTCATTTTTTTGGTCTCCGGCACTGGGGATAGTGCAATGAGATGAGAAGAGAAAACTCAAAGATTTCCTCAATTCAGTCTTCTGTTTCCTTCAACAAGCACCGCAACACTTGTGTTGTGCGCGAACGTAGATATCCACACTTCAAAATAAACATTTTATTTCAGTTTCAAAACGATCATTGGGTGCATTCGCAAACGAATCTCGCAGTGCCACATCCATAATGAGTGAATCCATCGTAGAAAGAGGGGACTACGTGTTGACCATATCCGATTGTAGGAACAGTCTTCCACTGCAATGTTTTCAATTACTTTCTTCTATTTTTTGACCCAGATGCATTTCTTGGTCAGTTGATTTGCAGAAGTTCAGCGTAACACTCCAAATATAAAATAAAAAAATACTTCATGGAACCATATCCAGTAGAGAGTCGCGAAGCAATGCTGGCGGACTACGATCCTGTTTACCTTGAAATATTAATAAAAATATATCAAAATATGCCGTCATGAAAATAAAAAAAAACTAGCCTTCTCATGGAAATGCAAGTGATTCTGATGATTCCAATGATCAGCATCGTATCTCCTGTTAGTAGGCCAATCTGAAATTTGAATTGTGTCCATAAACATTTTATGAGAAACTAAAGCTCTAAAATGTCTCACTCGGCATTTCCAGCAGCATTTTTCTATTATCTGCAGTGCTTATCTCAGCACAATATTTAAGATCTTTCGTCCCTGAAAGTGAATTCTAATTAGGTTATTTCTAATAATTTATTCACTCACATTCACATTGTTGCGTCGTTTCATCGAATTCGTGGTGTTCGGCGCATTTTCGATCTGCTGGAATGGGAATGGAGGGGAAACAACCATAATATTACAACAAATATCGATCTGTGAAACCTAACCGTAGTTACATTTTAAACTACATGTTCTAAGGGAATAGCTACCCAGTTGATGGGGAAAATTTTCATATTTAACACGAGGCTTCTGGGAGATTGCATGACCACTGGGCACTAGGAGCCGAAAGTTCGAGCAATATCCACGAGATGTTTATGTCAGGGTATATTGGGGATGAGAAAACTTTTGATGTTGGTATTTTTAGTCAGAACCGGCTTTTAGGGATTTTCCGGTTTTGCGTCCCGCTCTAGTGTATTTCAGCTCCCAGGTGAGCTAGGATGATGGCATTGGGCTCAAAATGTGCGGAAAATTATTTTAAACAACTTTTATGTTTTCGTCGTAAATGGAAAACCACATCTTCATATTGTAATTTTCGAGAAAATGTCAACGAAATCAGATAATAAATTCTACTGGCTCGGGAACCCCCTGTTACCCAATTTTTCTTTTCATATTATTAATCCTCGATGCCGATATAGTCTAGGAAAAAATACTATTGAATCTCTGCGTTATTGCTTTTTGAGTTCTGATGTCCGGAAGTCGATTAAGTGGGCTAAGTGACGATATAGGCATTACGAAATTAGCCATTATTCGACTCTATTTCTTGTGTTTTGATGAATTATCAACGTTTTGAGATGGAAAACATCCATTCATTCTGAAAAGACCGGATTTAAAATCATTTCTGAAAGGTCGATTTTTTCGACCCCGGAAAATCGAAAAATCTCAAACTTTGAAAATTACTGATTTTCGCGACAAATTCAACTTCAGTGACAAAATTAGTTATTTCAAAGCCTATAACACCAATGGAATTGATCGGTTTGCTCATTTACAGGCATCTGAAAATGGAATGGTATGAGTTGCTGAACCATATTTATCTTACGAAAGTATCGCTTATTTCGACACGAAATGATCTATTTTATGGCAAATTCGATCAGTTTTATTAAAATATTGCATCAAAGAAGAAAAAATAAAACTTCGAAAATTTTCGATTTTCGTGGGTCGGAAAAATCGACTTTTCAGAAATGATTTTAAATCCGGTCTTTTCAGCATAAATGGTTGTCTTCCATCTCAAAACGTTGATAATTCATCAAAACACAAGAAATAGAGTCGAATAATGACTAATTTCGTAATGCAAATATCGCAACTTAGCTCACTTAATCGACTTCCGGGCATCAGAACTCAAAAAGCCACAACGCAGAGTTTGAATAGCATTTTTTCCTAGACTATATCGGCATCGAGGATTAAAAATATGAAAAGAAAAATTGGGTAACAGGGGGGTTCCCGAGCCAGTAGAATTTATTATCTGATTTCGTTGACATGTTCTCGAAAATTCAATATGAAGACGTGGATTTCCATTTTCGACGAAAATATAAAAGTTGTTTAAAATAATTTTCCGCACATTTTGAGACCAATGCCATCATCCTAGCTCATCTGGGAGCTGAAATACACTAGGGCCCGACGCAAAACCGGAAAATCCCTAAAAGCCGGTTCTGAGTAAAACTACCAACATCAAAAGTTGTCTCATCCCCAATATACCCTGACATAAATATCTCTTGGATTTTGCTCAAACTTTCGGCTCCTAGTGCCGCATGGGTTCGGTTTTCATGCAATCTCTCAGAAGGCGCGTGTTAAAGGGGTACTCCGGGGAATATTCGGTCGCCCATAGTGACAACCTGGATATCGTAGAGACCACTCACCCGATCAGAAATCACTTTGTACGAAGTTCCACAGACGCCTCTCAGCCTATTTACATACGCGCAAAGTTCATTGAAAGCGCAGGGTAGCGACTGGTTCGTTTATGTTTCACTCATTCTACATACGTATCGGCTCATTCTCAGCGTAAATTCGCTACAGTTTCCCATTGCTAGCGCAGAATTTTCGTGGTGGGACTCCATTGCGTTCATTCCCCGGAGCACTCCTTTAAGATAATGGAAAACTGACGTGGGGGAGTGGGGACGTGTCCATTCAGAGTCGCCTCGGATGGGTCGCAGAAGCATTGTGCACGAGTGAGACTTCCAGTCCAATCTTCATAATGGAACAATCTTCTACTCGACTCATTCATCTCTTACCATGCACTTTCCTTTCTCCAAGAGTATTTATGTAATTCGGCACGTCGTGAAGGCCGTAACCGAGATCCTCCACTAGTTTCACCTGCCAACGATATTTTATACTCCTTGCTAGTGTATCGTAACACTCAGTTGCTCCGTTATTTATATAGGCAATGTCCCTTTCTAAAAGTTCAAAGAGGTCACGGCACTATTTAACCAGAGAAATGTCTATAATTTTTTTCAATAAATCTTACTTCTTGCCATGCTGCTCCTGAAATTGGATGGGCGTATCCAGTAAACATGCAACCTCGACGAACTACCACTTTTTGCGTCTGAAATGTGCAAAAGATAAACATATTTTCCATTATATGATAAAGTTCCAATTGAACCTACGTATTCATCCATTAGATTTCCTGTAGATTTGAGGCATATCTGAATTAGTCATGAAAAGTGACTCAAACGACCTTTAAAATACCTCATGGAACTGTTGATTGGGGAAGTTCGGGAGTGGCATGAACCACGTTCTATCCCAGAAATCGATTAGTCCTACGCACGCATCTGCTGGACCTGTCCCTGAAAATAGCAGGCCAGTTATAGGTCACAAAGAATCACGCACAATCGCACTTTTCAGTTTTCTCGTTCCATTCGTGATACAGCACACACTTTTCGGCGTGGGATCGAAGAAAGAGAAAAACTGATACGGTAAGGAAGATCATTCTTTCGAAATATGAAGAGGAACTCCATTTATATACGCGAAAGGAAGGATATTATGAAGCTGTCAAAGGCAGATAGTTTCGGGGATATCAATCCTTTCGTTTGAAGTTTGATGGATTGGATGGTGCTCGGTGTCTCTCTGATGCTTAGAATTAAGGAAGAAAGGATGTTGAAAGACAGACTCAGATCGATAGATGGATTTTCGGCACATCCCAAAGGAACAATCAACTCTCGAATGGCTTGGTTCACTAGAAAAGGGATGGAAACGTTAGCTTCGTGAATAGTATGCTCCTTCTACTTGTTGTTGCAGCACTTCTATTTCGTCCTTCGAAGGCGGACTTTATCAACAACCTGAGACCACATTCAAGTGAGTTGAAATGGGTAAAGAGTGAGGGAGGGAAACACTAAACACTCTGCGTGTTCATACTGAACAGCGATGATTGGTGTAATTCGTTTACTTCAGTTGACTCATTGAAACTCAAGTGCGATGCTCTTCCATTTCGATCTTCCTACGTGGATAATCGATGTTTCTTTGCAATCATGAGAAAGGTTAAGACTTAAACATTCAGGGCGGGGGGTGGGAATTTTTATAATATAGATCAATTTAAACATTCGAATATTTTTTCTCTTCTACAAGAGAACGAATGATTCTGTTCAGGTTAAATATAGTGAAGCATTGGCCCTATGCGCGCAGAAATTTAGCGGTGCTCAGGTAAAAGAGTAAAGGTTCCAAGTTGATATTACATAAAATTAAGGTAGCCTTGAACGCAATTGGAGTGCACAAATTGATTATGGTAGATGTGAGTATTAAGCAGTAGTTGAAGCCATTATTTTCCGCATTCCAGGAAACAAAATTTCACGATGACGCCAATTCAACCGAAGTGAAGAACACGATCTGTGTATTCAGTATGGAATGACAATTTTCTTCATAACTTTTCTTCCCATTTCAGAAGGTGGATACAAGTGTGATCAAGGATATTCGTTGGTGCGCCGAAAGTGCGCCTTCCCCGCTAAGAAGGAGATGAGCTTTGCCGATGTAATCATCATTCATTTTTATGATTAATTACATAATATTAATCGATCTTTGCAGGCTCGAAAGTACTGCAAGAAACTCGCACTAGAACTTCCCTCTCCCGAAAACGACTTGGAAAACCAAATACTAGCTGGTATGTACTTCAACCGCTATTAATTTTTAAGTTCTTTTAAATATTGAAGCAAAAGTCCTTCAAAATTAAACAGTGCAAATTGTAGATCAACTCGTTGCAAAGGAGCCTGTCTGGATTCAGAAAACCCTTGATAAGAAATCAAACAAATTTGTCTGGTCAATCGGAAAGAATTATGGCAGATTCACAACGTGTGATGGTTCTTCTATGAAACTAAAAATGTGTGAGTGTGTCTTATATCGTACAGATGAGAATTCAAATTTAGAATAATCAATGACGGTTTACTTCCTCAACGAACACCTTTTTTACCAAGAAGTTTATGAACTACAGTTCAAATAATTTCTTCGTAGATTCCGGGTCGCAGAGCACCAGTTGTAATGCAGCCATGACATCAGTTGTCGATAAAACGGGATACTGGAGCAATGTAGATCAGCAAAACGAGTCAGTCATATTGCATAATCTTTAAATATCTTTTTTCTAATTGAATGTGCTGCTGTCAGAATGAACGTCGTGTGTACTAAAGATGCAAGGAACGAATTCACGCAAGAGCCTCCCAAGAAAGGTGAGATTTGTTAATGTCCCTATTTATGAACAACCCTAAAATGTGGTTGTCTGACAAAAATAATTGAAGTGGTGGTGGAAGTGGATGGACCCTGTGCGCCTCTTCATGAACTCAACGAGGATACTGGTAGATGCGAATGTAGGTCATTTCGAAGACATGAACATAGGGCTAGAATAAACAATAAGAAATGAATGTCATGCAATGCGAATAGTATTGTGACAAGAAGTATGTACAAAATTGTTAAGGGGTCGGAGCAAATGACGCCTGCGCTGCGCTTATGGACACATGGAACAACACGTGGTTCATTTCGATGAAAGGAAGATTTCCTACGTTTATCAATGCTGAGGTGAGAAAGAATCATGTCGAAAAAGAAAAAAATATTCAGGAATGCCTCCAAACAACGACAAATACACAATTTAACGATGCTGTGAGTTGAAATCAACTATTTCCACTTATAATTAGTTTTAAAAAAATTTAAAAATTCAGACAACTGCAGTAGTTGTTCGTCGAGGATGCATGTTCACTGGCTACGCACACCCGATCACAGGAAACTGGTACCAGGAAGTAAGATCTGAATATCAGAATGGCTTCCCGAAGATACACATTGCGTTCTGTATTTCGCATTAAATGCTTACGACGTAGAGCTGAAGTAAAGTAATATTAAATATTTCCAGTAGTCCAAGTTCAACAATTTTCAGAAAATCATAGAACAATTTCGCAGGTTAAACTCGTTGAGAACGTGCTCTACGGAATTCACAAAGTGCCCAACTACTGCACTACTGATCCCGTTCGAACGGTTCCTAGTAGGATCCCGGCCCGTTAAGATCTTCCAATTATCTTTTCCAGCCTACTTGGACGGTCTTACGAGAGCATCCTGTGTGTGTGATCCAACCGAGGCAACGGTCAATGGACACGTTCCCTCCCCTCCCCGTATGCTGCTCATTTCTCTATTTTGGTTTTGTAATGACATCTAAAATTTGATTCATTCACAAAAATTATTCCGCAAATTTCAGCTGATCGAAAATGCATCGAACATCACGCGTTTAATGAAACCACAAATCAATGCGAATGCAAGTACAAGTATTTATATTTATCAAAGAAATATTGTTAAGGGACGAAGGATCTCAAATACTGCGCTGAAATAAGTACGAACGATAACCGAAATCAATTTCTTGAGATACCGAGTGAGATATTTGAACAATCGAAATTCACGGTAATCTCGTGTTATCTAAAATTATCCATGACCATGATCGATCGTGGCACTTCTTCTAAAATCTAGAAATCTCCAAAAAAACATTATTTTTTCTGAGTAAAACATAGTGTTGTTCCGTTTTTTAAATTTTGCAACCTGGTATTTTTAAATTTTTCAACCTCTCAGATTGGCCAGAAAAGAGGAAATACGATGTCAACCATTGGACAACACGGAACCATTTACATTTTCATGTCCAGGTAAATATCATACCATTTCTTCTTCTCATTATTAATTTCTAGGTGGTAAGCATAATAGTTCGTCAGCATTGCTTTGCTACTCTCTACTGGAGAGAGTTCCATGAGGTAGCGTTTATCAATTGTAATGCATTAGAATTTCCCAAATAATAGATATTTTAAAGTAAAAAGCATGAAGTGTCAATAAAAGAGCACCAAAACGTTGCAGTGGAAGACGTTGCCTACGAGTGGATATGGGAAGTACGTAATTCCCGCCTTCTTCAATGGATTGACTCATCATGGAGTGGGAACTGCCAGATTTGTGTGTGAATGTATTCGCTGATTTTGATAATGGAAATAAATGATTCGCCGAAATCAATAGTTGGTTTATATGTTATAGTGTTACATGCTTAGATCACACCTTCTCAAGATGTTGATGCCTACAAGTGAGTCAATAAAATCAGTTTGCACCTTGCGAGTTTCTCTTTTGAATCGTCTCTAAATTCCAATTTGGCAATGGGAAGTTGAAATGTTCACTGAAAATGTGCAATTGCGGTGAAAAAGAGGATAGTGTAATACTGAGAGATGCAAGATGATATCTCTCGAAGTGCCCATAAAACAAAACCACGGTGTCGGTACAGATCATGGTGCATGGTGCATGGTGCAGATCGGATCGAATACAATAGAATCGATAAGGGAAACAACCGTAATGAGAGAAATTTCATCTGTATCGTGATGCATATTATCTTATATGGGCGGTATAAACAACCAAGCACAAAATCTGGCTGCTACTCAACGACCACATTTGCTCCAACTACTTCCATTTTCTGCACATTTACATCGTCAATTCCATTGTCCTCATTCCAAAGAACGAACCGTCTCCCTTTGTGAAAGTTTGAGAATGAACTTCTAAGGAGCACATGAAGACAGTGTTCTCGTTAGTCCCATAAAATTGAGATCTTGGGAGCCTGTGCTTGACTCTAACTTGTTTTTATGAACTTTCAATATTCGAATTAAATCAATTACTTCCTAATCCTCTTATTCTCCGTTTATTGACTATTGTGCAACTCCATTTGCATCTTCATTTCTCTCTCTCTCTCTCTCTCTCTCTCTCTCTCTCTCTCTCTCTCTCTCTCTCTCTCTCTCTCTCTCTCTCTCTCTCCCTCCTCCTCTCCTTCTCCTCCATTCATTATTCACCCTCTCCCCCCTCCCGATCGGTTCGCTCCTCTCTACACGATGGACGACAGAAATGGCCCGGCTTTATTCGACGAGGGTCCTCCTGATTTATTGCAGAATATCCAGGTATACTGTAGAATGGCATACAGTGATACTTGATTGGGTTGTTCGGCATTCGATCGATAACTGTATATAGAGATCGATGGCTATGACTTGATGATGCAAATAGATGGCCTTCCAGATGATTCCCGTTCTCCTTCATTCCCTCGTTAACGTTAAACCCGATGTAGCAGAAGAGGCAGCTAAAACTCTCAGGAAGATACTCGAACGAGCAGATAGAGTGAGAAGAAGGACTAAGTATCCCTTCCCCGACCCTCGTGGATTGCAGGAGTTTCTGAGAAATAACTACGCAACTGTGATGGAATCTCTCAAGAGAGCACTCGCTGACAACCCGAAAGAATTCGAAGTATCCTCATAAACTAAGTATTCCTCTCCGTTTGTTCTTTCCAGTACCAGCTATTCACGGATCTCATCTATTGTGTGCACTCGCTTGCTAAAGCAGTCGGAGAAGAAGGATTCAAGAAGGATTCAGCCGAGGTTTCCCCCGATCCATCCCAGCTCCTTCTTACCCACTCTTCAGATAATCAAGGCGATGCAAGGGCCTTGGCCCATGCTTCCATATTTCCGCTCCCAACTTCTCGTTGTCTCGTCCCTCTGCAAATTGGCCAATGGAAATGCCAGTGTTGGCCATATTCAGGAACTGAAGAAGAGACTGCGAGACTGGAGCATCGACGTACTCAAGAGTAGACTAAGTAGGTTAACCAGCTACTACTCCTAAATGCTCGCTCATTTTCGATCTAACTGATGTCTCGTATATGAGTAAAGTGAAGGTTGCGTGCACGTTAATCTCCGAGTGGGCTCCCAAGTGTGAGTGAAGCATTCACGCTCTCAAGTTGCCCTCAATTGGAGCAATCGTCTGACTCTCCAAATCTCATGCTCTCTCGCTTTCTCTAACAGGCGAGAGAGTGTGTGATATGGAGAGAGTCAGACCATTGCTCCTCAATTGTGATCGTGAGAGGGAGGAGGATGCATTGCATTGCAGCGATGTTCTCTGATCTCGAAGAAGAAGTCGCGGATGAACTGGCAGTGGTTATCCAGCAGAGTAAAGTGAACGACGACCATGCCATTCAAGCCAGTCTCTCCCTCTTGATGAGTGTGAAAGACAAGGAAGAGAAATTGAGATCAGTTTGGACTCCCTTCTGGGGAGCGCTACTTGATAAAATCGATCGATATTCTCCGAACGACATTGATAGGAAGGATGTTTTTAAATGGGAAAAGTTGATGAGTCACATGCTCGCAATCAAGGAGGGAATTTCAATTGTGGGAGAGGTAGGTCATCATCTTGATTCCCAATAAATAATTCACAGTTCCTCGCTGAGGCAGAGGTCGAGGGAATGGTCCCGATGATGAAAGAGAAACTCAAGTGGGCAATTGGAATCTACATGAAGATCCGTCATCTAAGCAATCCAGATCGATATGATATACGCGCAAAAGCTGATGCGGTGAGTGTGGTTATGCAAAATTTTTAAAATAACTAATTATCACATTCAGGAAAACTTTGTCAACTGCATCATCGATTTCGTCTATGAAGCGGTCAAAGTGCGAAAATATTTTAACATTTTTGTCGATCACAATACCCTTATTCAGGCGAAGAAAGAGCCCATGTGCCAGATCGTCCAACCAATCACCGATATTCTCTACACGGGGAGATTCTACAACGCCATGTCGCCCTCCCATCTTCTCCGTCTTTCTGCTCTTCTCATCAAAGAGGCGCGGGACGTAAGTTCCAAAGGAATCGTCTGATAGGGTTTATTTGATTTGAGCACGCCTACAACATCTACCGAGAAGCCATCAATGGAATGATGAAGTTGGCGTTTACGTACGTCAAACCTCAAGAGGAAGTGCAAGAAGCGGCGTGGACACTCGGAGCAATGACTGTCCGTTGCCATTCCATCCATTTAATGTCACTTGGGGAGACTCTTCAAATATCTGTTTAAAGAAGGAGTAACACGAAAAATTAGTTCTATTAGCCACTATGTGTGTGTAGTAGAAGCCGGTAGCCCGATCATGAATCTCTTTATCCGAGGTTTCACAGACATCTCCGAGAGTATTTGCATACGCGCAAAGTTCATTGACAGCGCAGGGTCGTCGCCAGTTCGTTTCTGTTTCACTCGCTCTACATAATTTTCGCCTCGTTTTTGGGGTAATTTGGCTACAGTTTCCTATTGCGAGCGCAATATCTTCGTGGTGGGACTCCCTAGCATTCATTCGTGTTACCCCTTCTTTAAAATGCAAATCATCCCTCACATTCTTTAATTCATTCGCTCTCTCATGAACTGAGCGGCTCATTTGCATCTTAAACACAAATTTGAATAGTTTTTTGAAAGTCCAATGTGGGCGGCACGGGATGAAATCCCTATATTCTCGTTGGAGTAATCGTCTGACTCTCTCCGGACGTCATGCTCTCTCGCTTTCTCTAACCGGCGAGAGAGTGTGTGATATGGAGAGAGTCAGATCATTGCTCTATCGCTCTCTTCTCTCTGGATTCTTCGAATTGCAGAGGAGCCAGAATGGGTGGAGGGACGATGCTCTCAAATTCGTCGAGGACCTCGAATACTACAAACTGATCGGGGGAGAGGACGAGAAGAGCATGAAGAAGACTGAGATTGGCATCTATGGCCTCGTCTGCTGTCTCTCGGTGGTGACCGACGAAGAAAGAAGGGCGAATCATGACTACGATGACGTCAGTTAACGTTTTTTAGTGTCCCCTAGCGCATTATTCATCTTTTCAGTTGGATTTCATGAAAATTATTTGTGTAGATAAATGTTGTATTTTTCCATTAAATTTCAGATCATTTCCGACATCGTCAGAAAATGGGTTCCAATCAATGCTTCCACTGAGGCTTTCGAGACAGTCTACTCCTGTCTGGCCACACTCATTGAGGTTCATTTAATAAGTACAGAACGAATCGTGAACGACTTCATTTTAGAAACCCGACCCGGCGATCGAAATCGACAGGAATGAAGACAGACTGCTGCTGATCATTGGATCTGTTCGTGTCACCCTCTTCTCTCCCAATCGATAATCTCCATTCAGGCTCTGAGCAAGGAGGGAATCTGGGAGGGACAGAAGATGATTGATTTGAAGGCTCGTCTCAAGACCATCGCTAAGAGTCTGGGTGAGCATTTCATTTCTATTGATTATCCTCCTTTGACAAATTGTATCAATTCAATGAGTGATCGTGATCAGATAAGAATACATCGTCAATAGTCATGATGGTGGAAATGAGAATACCCTTCCAGGTAGACGAGCCATTCGAAAAAGAATTGCGATCCGTCAATAGAAGGATCATTCCCATCCCCCTCTCACTCCCTCTCTCTTTCTCTAGTGAATTCCCTATCCCGTCCATCCCGATTTCACCTGTAGATGCTTCGCATCAAAACACTTGCTTTTTTTGCGGAAATTCATGATAGTAGCCCCTCAAACCTGTAGTTTCTTAACGGACATCTCATTTCTACTCGATCGCGAAAGTGGATAAATAGATTAGCAAAACAAAATTTGTGTTGAATTGTATAAAGGTTCACACAGGAATGCCTTGATCGCAAACACAATGATTGCTACTGACATACTATGAATTGAAAAAAAGCTGAATGAAATTATGTTTTTTACATCATGAGGAGCGAATTCTGATGAGTGGGACTTCTATTTTTAAAGGAGGAGCAAAGGCAAAACTTTAAAAATGACTCTCAATACCATTGCATATCTTTCCCCGAACGATAAGAGATTCTAAAATTTTCACGTTTTTGTCTCTGCTCTGAACTGATAGTGAGCAACTTGGCTGATTTCCAGCCAAGTTGCGAAAAATCAGGGAAAATTGGTCAGGGAACGAGCGAGAGAATGCGCGAGGCGAGAGCTTTCTCTATCCGTGCGTGGTTGCTGAGGCTCCTCCTTTAAAGGAGGAGTAAAGGCAAACGTGCGCCCGGTTGGAATATGTTTCAATTAGAGGAGAACTCTCGGGAGGGGGGGGGGGGAGGTCCCAAGTGGAAGACAAGCGTTGGTTACATCTCCCTGAGCTAAATTCATTTTCACATTTGTACCAGAGCCAGTATCAAATCTTTAGTGTGACATGAACATAAGGGGAGTATGCCAAGAAAGAAACAAACTTATTTTAAAGAAGGGGTAACACGAATGAATGCTAGGGAGTCCCACCACGAAGATATTGCGCTCGCAATGGGAAACTGTAGTCAATTTACCCCAAAAACGAGGCGAAAATTACATAGAGCGAGTGAAACAAAAATTAACTAGCCACAACCCTGCGCTGTCAATGAACTTGGCGCGTATGTAAATAGCCTCAGAGCTGTCTGTGAAACTTCGGATAAAGTGATTCATGATCGGGCTGCCGGTTTCTATTACACACACATAATGGTTAAGTAATCTAATTTTTCGTGTTACTTCTTCCTTTAACTTGGATATCTCTATTACACATCAATTCCCCGTGCTTGATTGTAACTTGTTTTTGTGAACTTTCAATATTCGAATTAATCAATTACTTCATTCTTTCCAGCTTATTGATTATTGTGCAACTCCATTTGCATCTTCATCTCTCTCCCTCTCTCCATCCCCCCCTCTCCCTCTCTCCATCCCCCCCTCTCCCTCTCTCCACCCCCCCCCCCCTCTCTCTCTCTCTCTCTCTCTCTCTCTCTCTCTCTCTCTCTCTCTCTCTCTCTCTCTCTCTCCATCTTTCTCTCTCTCTCTCTCTCTCTTTCTCTCTCTCTCTCTCTCTCTCTCTCTTTCTCTCTCTCTCTCTCTCTCTCTCTCTCTCTCTCTTCTCTCTTTCTCTCTCTCTCTCTCTTTCTCTCTCTCTCTCTCTCTCTTTCTCTCCTCCTCTCTCCTCCATTCATTATTCGCACTCCCCCCCCTCTCGATCGGTTCGCTCCTCTCTACGCGATGGGCGACAGAAATGCTCCGGATTTATTCGAGAACATCCAGGTATACTGTAGATTGAAATGCATCGATGTGGGATTAGATGGTTCGGTACTTAACGGATAATTGACTGGGGAATACTGTACTCGATCGATAGTTGACTCGGACGTACGGTAATCTATCGATAGCTGGCGAGAGAGTAAGGTATTCGATCAATAACTGACACGAGAGTGCATTATTCGATCGACAACTGGAATGAGATAGATAATGGACTAGGGTCTCTCGCGTGGCCTTTCAACATCGGGAGATTGTATGAAGTTCTCCAGTTGTTGGCAGTGGAAAAATGGTTTAAAATGACTATCTCCAGATGGTTCCGGTCTTTCTCTCTTCCCTCGAAGATGAAGATGCTCAAGTGGCAAAAGTGGCAGCTAAGTCTCTCAGGAAGATACTCGAACGAGCAGATAGAGTAACAGGACGCACTGTCCATCCCTTCCACAATCAATTTTAGGAGTTTCTGAGGAATAGCTACGCAACTGCAATGGAATCTCTCAAGGAGTATTCACTAATTGGCCGTGGAGATTCTATTCCAAAAGCTTCAATGTATCCTCCGAAACGGAATAATTCGCTCCATTTTCTCTTCTCAGAACAGACTATTCGCGGATCTCATCTATTGTGTGAACTCGCTTGCTAAAGCAGTCGGAGAAGAGGGATTCAAGGATGATTCAGCACAGGTTTTCCATCCTGGCCATGTGCTCCTTGCAATTACCGTTTTAGATATTCAGTATAATGAGTGAGGAGAGGTTCTTTGGACGCGTCGACTACGACGATTGTCTCGTCGTCGCTTCCCTCTGCAATTTGGCCAATGGCAATGCCCATCCTGCCCATCTCGAGATGCAGAAGAAGGGAATTCGAGACTGGACTAAGAATATACTCGGGGAGTGGGAAAAACGTAGGTTTATCGGCTATTGCTCCGAAATGTACATTCATTTAAGATGATGTGCAAGAAGTGGAGGCTGTGTGTGCCTTTGTCACTGAGTGGGCACTCAAGTGTGAGTGAAGAATGTGCGCTCCCAAGTTGGGCCCAATCCTTATAGTTTCTCGGGGGAAATGGTTAATTTAAACTTGGAGGCCCACAGAAGAGAGGGAAGAGTTACGCTAATATGGATGTATTGTAGCGATTTACTTGACCGATAAACTCAAAATCGAAAGAGACATCGCGAATGAAATGGCAAACATTATCGACGAATGCGAAACCAATGACATCAATGCTATTCAAGCCGGTCTCTCCCTCTTGAAGAGTGTGAAAGACGACGAAATTAAAATGCGATCAGTGTGGGCACCCCTCTTGAAAGAACTTCTTGCTAAGACGATGAAATATTCCAAAAAGGACATTGGCTGGAAGGATGTTAATTGGGATAAGATGATGTGTCACATGCTCGCAATCAATGAGGGAATTTCAATTGCGGGCAAGGTAGGTCATTGGAGTTTCTCTTGATTATGTGAAATTCGCTTACAGGTAACCACTGGTCCCGAGCTAAAGAATCTGGTTCCATTGATGAAAGAGAAACTCGAGTGGGCAATTTCCATCCACGAAAAGCTTAAGAATCGACGGGCTCAAGTTTATGTAAACGCAAGAATGCATACAGTGAGCGTCGCCATATTTTTTATCATATTTATAAACAATTACCACATTCAGAAAAGATTTATCAACTGCATCATCGATATCGTCTATGAAGTGTTCAAAGTGAGAGGATATTTCAATATTTGTACGATCACGTTGCCCTTGTTCAGGCGAAGGGAGCGTTCATGTGCGGCACCGTCAAACCAATCACCGATTATATTTTCGACAATGAAGTCTACTTCACTGTTCCGTCCTCTCTTCGCGCTACTCTCCGTCTCGCCGCCATTTCCATCAAAGTTGCATCCGATGTAAGAGAGTCATCTCTCAGAGGGAATCAACTTATTCGATTTGAGTGGTCGGCGGACTTCTACTGTGAAAAAGTCAAATTCATGTTGACGAATCAATTGGGTACTTCGAAAGATGACGAGGTTCTGCAACAAGCGGCATGGGCACTCGTAGCAATGACGGTTCGTTCTTCTCACTCCGAATTCCTTCGTCCACGAAAGTCAGCATGCTTGCTTAAGGAGATTATTTCCTTTATTCGATTCTTCTAAACTGCAGAAGAGTGATCGAAGCGAGTGGAGAAAATCGACTGTCGATTATCAAGAGGACCTGCAGAAACTGATCGATGGGAGTAGAGGGAACGATACTCGCAGGAAGACGACGGAGACGGCCATCTATGCCCTCGTCTGCCGGCTCTCAGTGGTGACTGATGCAGAGAGAAGGAAGAACCCTCACACATACAAGGAGGTTGGCAATTTCCCAGGTCTATTTACTATGTTGGTGAATGCTTTGACACGCTAGCATTTTGAAATATCAGTACGTTATCACTGAATTGATGATATTTTTCATATGAACATTATCAATTGGTTTTGTCAATTGACAGTACTAATTCAGTTCATCTCCAAGCTGGTCAAAGAATGGCTTCCAATCAATGAGGTCACTGAGGCTTTCGAGACGGTCTACTCCTATCTGGCTACACTCATCAGGGTTCTTTTTTTGTATTTTCTGAATGAGTTCCAAATTACATTATTTCAGCCCGGCAATGCGATCAGGCAATCAGGCAGGATCAGGCGATCGTCTACCGGAATCAGACCATCGGCCATCGATATCGATGAGAATTTAGACAGACTGCTGCTGATCATTGGATCTGTTCGTCTCTCCCTCTTCTCTCCCAATCGATAATCTCCATTCAGGCTCTGAGCAAGGAGGGAATCTGGGAGGGACAGGACATGATTGATTTGAAGGAGGCACAGAAAATGATTGATTTGAAGGCTCGGCTCACGGATATCTTCAAGGATTTGGGTGAGCATTTCGTATGCATTGGTTACCCTTTACGTTTTCATACCCTTTCACCCACGATATCACATCAATGATAAATTGTGAAATCGAAATTCCCAGATAGGAATAAATCGTTAAATTTCGTGATGGTAGAAAAGTAAATGATATTCCAGGAGAACGAGCACTTCTAAGGAGGATTGCGATGCGTCAATAGAAGGAATAAACCCGTCCCCATCTCATCCCCTCATTGACCTCCCTTTCAAAGTCCGTGTAGTTCCACGAAGGAACTTTAATTTCTTTACTTGATCCCGAAAGGGGATTGATTGACTAACATGTAAAATATGTGTTGAATAAAAGTTCACACATTAATGCTCTGATCTCGTCCACAAAGATGGTTTCCTGGTTGATTCACAACATGCGTTGGAAATAGCTGAATGGAATTAACTTTCATTCTATACATACTATATTTTTTATCAATTCTTAGACTAAAAACAAAGAATGGATCAACATTGTTTTTTCTTCAATTGTTCCACTTTGTAGAGTTGACCATCAATTTTTTATTGTAGGATTGTCAGGGCTAGAGTGCGGAGAGGAAGAAGGAAGACCGCTCGGCGCTGCGCGAAATGAGTTTTGCTCTTCCGGAAGAATGAGAGGGAGGGAGGAAATTCTTCCGGAAGACCTCGAATTCTTCCGGAAGACCAAAATGCCAAAATGGCCTGTTTCTCTCGATTTTTTCGCTTTGTGTTTCAAATGCTGGAAGTGATCAAGAGAAGTGGGTTCCGGTGCCAGAACCAAACAAGCTCACTTTATCTATAACGCTTACTGAATCAAAACATAGGAGAAAACTTGATAATCAACAAAAACATAGAATCAGTTGAAATTGAAACAATGAAAGGTTTATACAACATCCAACACTAGAGATACGGGTCGTAGTTGACTCGTAAGGGCGATCCTAAGGGGATTCCTCAACAGGTCAGGAAAATAACGGGAGAGGCTGAAGTAGCTAGGATTCAAGTAATAAGAGATAAACGGGGGCTAAATTGAACTAAGAACGGAGCATGTTAAGAAAAAAGGAGAGGCTTGAGGGGTCAATGGAAGGGACTCAGTAGATTCTTCTCACGGTGTCTTCAGAGTCCGTCTGCATGCTCCGAGGCGATGGACACGAAGAGGAAGTAGTAGAGATGCCGCAGTGAGAGAAGATTCTGAGAAGGGATAGGCAGCATCTGGTCTAGGACCTAGCACAACTTAGACGGGGGGGGGGAATAAGTCATTCGGGCACGTCTGTCCATAAACAGTGACAATTGCACAACAGAGCTGATCAAGGGCGAAAGATCAGTAAACACTCACAGAAAAGTGCCTAGTCAGAGTTCAATAGATTCCCGGTTGAAGCAGGATGAAATTCCCAGCCTGAGTGCATCCGTTGCTGTGCAGGACAATGTAGACGCTCAAGGTGTGGCATACATGAGCAGAGTTGGCACTGATATAACGAGTGATCAAGAGTAGCATCATATTGCGGCAGGGAACCAAACGGGTAACGAATTGAACAAATAATGGGGAAAAACGAGCCTGAACAGTCGGCCGCCGTCGTACCAGAATTGAGTGGTGCCCGAAACGAGGTTCCTGGGTAGAGGTGGATTTAGCAGGGAAGCAAAGTGGACGAGGAAATGAAAAATACAAGAAACAGCAAGAGGAAACAGGTAAAGCAACGTGTGATAATGCCCAGACTGAAATTGACGTCTGCACTCTGCTGGCGCATGTAAATTGGGGCAGAGACTGAATAATCTCCGCCTCGGATGCAAAGGGAAAGGCCAACATGCAAATGGACACTGAAAATGCGCCAAAAACGCTCAATTCTAGGTCCAATCCATGTCAAAAAGTTCCAACTCTTCCGGAAGACCACGAAGTCTTCCGGAAGACTTTGCTGCACTTTCCTCTCCCTCTTCCTCATTCCTCGCTCTCCACCTCAAAAGAGCGGCAGAGTCTTCCTCTTCCTCTTCCTCTCCGCACTCTAGTCAGGGCAAGATGTTCTATCGCTTGCGATGTTTTGATTTCCGCCTTATCAACCTTCTTTGTCGAAATTAGCTTTCAGATTCGCGGTTATCTATCAGAAAAGAAATTTCATTCATAGTAGCTAAAATGTATCTCATCATAACTATTACCTCGCTCGTCTTCCAGAAGGGTATGGAAAATTATGAAGAATTGTTATTCAATATTTAAGTTTATTATTTTCCTAAATTATAAACGCTAAAATATTATATAATTACTTGAACAAAATCAAAATATTTTATCGAATAATACATGAAATCAATAATCGATATTTCATTGAGTGTCGAGGATGAAAGTGCGAATTTCCATCGGATGTAGCGAGATCAGAAAATCGTCTTCTACAAATCGATATTCACCTATCATAACCGCCCAATCGATTTCCTACCGTAGTCCTTTCTGGTCCTTGCTGGCTCTCGAATTCCAGCCAGGAGTACCTCTCGCTTGCTCGTGGTGTTAAGGTTGGAGAAGAGAGTCTGAAGGTATCTACCGACTCTTTCCATTACCCCTTATTTATCTCTTATAAGAATATAAATATTCTTGAAGGGATGAATTCATTTCTCAACGTTCCTTTTAAAATATTACATTTTTGTTTGTTTTCAATTCACGAGTATTCATTTTTGAGAACCTCCAATTTATTGGCTCACTCTCAAATCAACTGAGACCGGAGTCGAGATGGAGTCATCTTCCGAGATCTACAACAACATAATTTTAATTTTATTAGTAGTTACTGGTCCTTATTATTTCGTTAGAAATGTGCATCTTTTCGAGATGGATTTGGCCTATTTCGCTTCCTCTTCCAATTACCATACCTGGAATAGATGTTCCAGTCTCAGGAGGATCTTCCTCCCACTCCACTTCGCCAGAGTGAGCAGATGCGCGTGAGGGGGAAGATCCGAACGGAGACCCGCGAACTGCAGATTAGATCAGATAAACGACGGGTGGGAAACGTCGCCTGTCGAAATATCGACAAGCGAGCTATACCTACAGGTCTTTTCTGATCTCTCCGGAATTCAATTCTATGGTATTAGTTAATAAGTTACCGACCGAAGTCTCGAAGTGCTTCAGATACTCGTCGATGTTTCCGTCGAACTCTGCGAAAGTCACTTCCGGTCGATGGAAGACATTGTGCTGCCCGATTCTAGCGCGCTCCGAAGCTCCCTGAGGTTGATCTTTGGATACACTTCGATATTTGCCCCCCCCCCTTTCCCCTATCATTTCTCATTCCCTCCCCATCACAGAGGAGTTGTGTGACCGAAAACCAAGGAGTGATAACTAGAAATGAGTGGGGTAGGGGAAGAAGGGGGTGGGCCAAATACAGAAGAAGTGCCGATCTTTGATCCTTGATATCAGACTCTCAACTAACATGAACTGATCCGATCTGTACGAAGTGCGATCCGCTCACGATCAATCCTCGACCATCCACTCCTGCAAGCACACCACAATACAATGGGAAACGACCCCTTTCGAAAATGCAACGGAGTGAATCCCGACGACCTTTCCTAATCGCTCACCGGGCTCGTTCAGCGGCTCTTCAACGCCCCAGTGGTCGTCGTAGAAACTGCGACGATGAATCTGTAAATGTCGATTTTGCGCACACAGTACAAATTTCGACAGGCGACAAATCCCACAACCTCACCATGATGTCGATGACACCGTCGGAAGGCGAGCTGGCGCCCTGCGAGCGATCCGTCAGTACTGTCGCTTGCGTGGTGTCGTCACGCAGAAGCACGGCTGCAGAGTGGGAAACGTCGGCTTCGCTCACCACGTCGATTTATCTACAGGACGACGTTTATTATCGTAGTATGCTAACTCGTTGTGATGGGGTAGTAGTTGGCGGCGATCGGTTCCGTGTTCTCGTAGGTGAAGGAGGGGTGGGCATTGCGGCTGAGAGGATGATCTTTGAACTTTCATTTGATCTCTGAACTCTGCTCACGTTCTCTTCATCATCTGCCTTCCATTGGCGTCGGTGTAGAAAGTTGAGCTCGATTTGACCTCGAAAGAGTATCGAGTGATGAAGTCTTTGGTGATGTTCCTCAACATTTCAATCAAATTTTACACTCCACTTTCGAATATTTATGAATAATTAGAATCGTACTGTTCAGAGGGAAGAGGTCCGACGGTCCAGGCAAACTCAACGTCCTTGCTGTTCTCTGAGAGTCTGACAACTTGCGAAATCCAGGGGTTGAAGACTTGACGAGCCTCTTGAGAAAGAGAGCCCTGCAAGAGAAACAATTACTAGTGAATGAGAGAGGGAGAGATTTACACCATTAGGAAATATTCATCCAAGTTCGCAAAAACTGATCTTCCGGCTCCACTGTGAATAAAATGCTTCAGAGATTTCGTCATCCACTTTCACTTTGATTGTATGCAACAAACATCTCTACCCTCTTTTCCTCTCGCGCGAGAGAGAACGGGCATTCGCTCTCGTTCTCTCATAAACATCCATTCGCACGGATCTCTCGTCGCTCGGGTGGCCGAGTGGTCTAAGGCGTTGGACTTAAGTTCCAATATCCCGTGAGGGATGCGTGGGTTCGAACCCCACTCCGAGCAGAAACTTTTGTCGATTTATTGTTCCAGAATCACTTGCCTTTGAGAGCTCAATTTTGGCGGCGACTGCTGGGCGCTTTTCAGTGTTGTCTTTCGGACGGAAGACGTACGCTCCAGATGTCTGCTCTTTCTTGTTGTCGAATCCTATATGGTAACATATTGTTCCGTCACCGTTATGAAATTTCAATCAATTAGTCGATCTTTCAACGATTTTTATAGGCCATACAGAGGAGGAAAGACCAGATAAGAGGCACACTTGTTATTCATTTTGTTTTCCCGAACAGACTATTCGTGCTGCACAACCTCCAAGGATTCTCACCTTCGTAGTAGAGGAACTCCTGCTTCAGAGGGTAGGTCACGTTCGTCATCTTGTCGAGTACCGTTGCCACCAGACCGGCCTTGTCGAAATCAACACGAATAAGCTTAAAGTATCTTTTTATTTGTGTTTTCTAAATTCTTGATTACCTTATTCTCGATGAATACTTCCTCATCATTAGTGAGTGTAGAGGTCTTGACGGGATGTGTGACTCGAGTAGAGAAACTGAAGTTATAAAATGATTAATTTAATTGATTAATTAGCATAATTGGATACCTTGAAGTGACGTTGCTAATGAAGTAAGTGGCGAAGCCGAGTGGAGAGACCTGCAATTGAACTTTGCATTTCGTCAAAGATGAAGTGATCAAACCTTGACTGGGAAGGAGAGTTCGAAGGGCGCCCGAGGATCCACTGATTGCACTTGAGATTGGAAAGTCTTCGTGATCTGAAAAGGAGGAATGGGTATGGATCGAGGATCTCCGAGGGGATGGAGATCCGAGGCTCCTAACCGCTGATGATTCATAAAGGAAAGATAATTAATAAGCCCTTCCTAGTCTGCATGCTGTTTGCACGGTTTGAAGAAGACAAGGCAATTAAGGACTTATTAGCTAAAAAATAACCTGTGATTCTATTGGTTGCTTCTTTCCATCGAGGACGACTGCTGCTCGAGAGAAGTAGGGAATGCGAAGGATCTGCGGAGTAGTTCTCCCTACCTTCCCCTATCTTTTAGTTTCTAATAATTGAGAAGATGCAGAACGAGTCAGACAGACGAGAAATCTCTATAGTGATGGTGATGTGACTAGTGTTTTACCTCTTTCATCGTGTGCCCGCGAGCGTTGAACACGGTCACGGTGAAGGTTGAGAGGTTTCTGAAACGAGAGTGTGTCTCTTGAGGGAATTTGATGATGTCTTGGACGATCAAAGATCAGGTACCTAATGGGTTCGCAGACAGTCTCGTTCCTCAGTTCGCATCTCATCTGAGTGGGCACAGAGACATTCGCTCCTGCCTTCGTGGCGAGATGAGCAAGGGCATCGTTCAGAACCGCCTAAGAATACTTATTTGTTTATTTTTGACGATTTATAAAATTTAAATATCATATTTACTTGGTAATTTTAGTATTTTTTACAATATTAAAATATATTTATAAATGCAATCTCGCCTCTCCATCCTTCATTCCCGCGGCGAGTCGCCGCTCGTAGTCTCGAGTCACGTTCTCCTTGGCTGTTCCACTAAGAAGTATATTTTTAAAACTACAATAGAACGATCTCGATAAGTTGAAGTAAAGACTGTTGAAGATCGTGACAATTTTTGCATTTCAGGCAATTGAAAGGTGGAATGTAACAGCATACGTGACTGCGTCGTGGTGCTGAGCGAGTGCGGAGGCGCGCTGCATTCTCTCCACCTATATTAATGAATAGTTAATTAAAATGTTATTTATCGATATTGTAATATTAAAAGATTCACCTCGTGATCGCTATCAATTCCCTCATCAGCGAGGACGTTCAGCTGACGAACCAACTGAGAGATCAACGATTAATTATAGACAAATGGAGATGTCTGCCGATTCGGAAGAAGAAGAACGATAAATATTGCAGTATCAGAGTGTTGCTTGTTTTAAGATTCGTAAAACCCGAAAGCACTGGAGCATTTAGATTGGAGTAGTTTGGGCTTCGAAAAAGGTAATAAATTACAATTCAATGCATTGCGACGAATCGAAGAATTCGATAAAATAAATTATCATAAATGGCTGACCTGCAGGAATGCGCTCGCTTCTCTGATCATTCCCTTGAAGGCGGGACGAGAAGTGAAGTAACCAGTCCAGAAGGAGTGATTGGAGGAGGCGTACCTGAGATCAAACTACAGTCAATCAGATGTACTGCTTTTGGTTGGAGCAATAATATCGATAAATATCTATTAAATATCGATGCATTGGAAAAGGAAATCGATTATTCCTACTATTTCTCATTTAATTTTAAATAAGAAAACTGACGGGAAGAAGTCATCGTCCTTAGTCGTCAATTGGGGCGAAGTCTCACTCAATCCCTTCACGTAGCAAGTGGGAGTGGAGTAGAAGAGACGAAGACCGAGAGAGGGCTCAAATTACGTCATTTTCACTTTTAGTTTATTTCCCGTCAATTTCCGACATCATTTTACGAAACAATCACCAATGTTCTCAACAACTTCACAAATAGCTCACATTCGCATTGACGTATTGAATGAGCTTGTCCAGATTCGTGTACCACGCATTCGCATTCGTGTACTGAAAAAGTATTTTATATTTCAATAATTAAATCAATATTATTAGAGCGAGATGAATGAAACACCAATTTGCATGAAAATTTTTATGGCTTACGATCAATGAAAATTAGTTGTAACTCGTGATGAGGTAATTGAATACCTGGAAGTCGCTGCCCATCAGCAGCAGCACGTGCTTCGTTCGCAGGAAAGAGGCCTGAATTTGTTTTTGATCACTAATTTGTTAGTTATTAGCAGGTAAAACTGTCTTGCACTACCTCTGTATGACATGGTAATGCCCATCAGTAATCTTGATTCTACCGTTTGTGTCCTTCAGAAATAAATGGCCAACTCATTCATACCTGCTTCTTGACGTGAGCCTCGAACAGCTTCAACTTCTCGGGCAGATTGTATCTGTGATTGATCTTTGGTATTTTATCTACGATCTCTTCCTCACCCCTCCATGTCCTCATGCTCGATGATGGGGTCGTCTCCACAGAGGGCGTCGAAGCAGAATCCCTCCGGGGGACCGTAGTTGTCCTGTAGTCATTTTGATTATTTTCGATAATATAAATACAAAAATAAATACAGTTGCAATCTAACCTGGTAGAATGCGCCGGTGAGAATCTTCGTTTCTGAAAAGAAAAAAAGAAGAATTGCTCTCATCAATTCGGTAAAATGAAAAGGAATCTATGAAGAAATTTCGAAGGTTAGAAATACTTTTGTTGTTGAAGAATAGATTCCAGTACTCACTGAGATCGTCGCTGGTGTTCCACACGAATTCGAGACTCTTATTCTTGAGCCGGGAAGCCTTCTCGAGATAGTGAACACGGGCGAAGAAGAGAGAGGAGTATCCCATCTGGAGAGGAATCATCGAAGAGAGCAGTTCATTCAGTTTAGAAAATACTAATTTTTGAAGGATAAGGTAAAATATTGTAAAAACATGCCAGCGCTAAGCCCAAAATTAAAATAAGAAAGTCGATAGTTTGTTTGCATTCACATCCATTGCGATAGCTTGCTGAATGTAAGGAGCAGTAGAAGCGGTAGTCGGAATTCCTTTAGTTATGAGACCAACCAGCGCGAATAGATTGGCAGTCTCCCTGCTGTGTCCGAAGGGATCGATCTGCCATGCTGTCTGAGGGTGTCCACACTCACCGAACATCCCATCGAGTTTGCTGGCAAAGATAAATAATCAGTCATCTATCATATCCGTATTGTTATTTTGAAATCAAAAGCTGACATAAAAGAAAACTCTCTTTCTGATGCAAATGCTTTCGAAATCATGAGACGGTTCAGTCCTTTGCTGGTTTTAGAGATATCAAAGATAGATTCCTCACTGCAATCCCAGCTCCATCTGGTCGACGATATCAGCATAGTGAGCAGCTGCCTCATCGTGCTGCACCCAACCACCCCCGATCAACTCGATCTGGCCTGAATGGACATCTCTCTTTTATGGCTAATCGAGGAAACCAATTTTCTCGAATTTTTGATTGTTATTAGTAATAATGATCATGACTCATCGTTTCACCAATCTGATGAAGGAATCTCAAAACTCACCGGTCTTGACAAGCTTCTGCAGTTTGTGTCTGTCTGCATCCGAGTGAGTGAAAGTCCAACGAGTGAGGAAACCAGTCTCGGCGAAGGAGAATCTGCAGAGATCATTCCCAACTCTATCTCGACAGAAGGAGAATCTGCAGAGATCATTCCCAACTCTATCTCGACAGAAGGAGAATCTGCAGAGATCATTCCCAACTCTATCTCGACAGAAGGAGAATCTGCAGAGATCATTCCCAACTCTATCTCGACAGAAGGAGAATCTGCAGAGACCATTCCCAACTCTATCTCGACAGAAGGAGAATCTGCAGAGATCATTCCCAACTCTATCTCGACAGAAGGAGAATCTGCAGAGATCATTCCCAACTCTATCTCGACAAATCGCTAAACTTCATTCCGGGTTTCCTAATCGTAATGGGGAATGGAAATTATATCGAATTGAATAAACTCAAGTGCGTTTGAATTTATCTTTGATCTCTTACCTCCTCGCTGGATCCTTGGAGACTTCGTCGATGACGGTGTTGTAGATGTACTGGACACCGACGGGGACGAGTTCCGGCTTCGCTAAAATAGGCATTTCATTCATTTTATTTTTTCAACATAACTTTCGATGACAGATTTGAACTGAGATTTTAACGTAGATGATAACAAGATTAAAAAAGACACTTCTATGAAGCCACTTTTTTAGTATTTGAATTCATAAATCGAACATCCGAAGAAGTACTGGTCGACGGTCTTGATCCATCCGAGGTCGTCGTGAGTGTGGGGAACGATGTGGACGTTGATGATCGAGGGGTCGGAAGACCATTCGTTGCACTTCTGAAGAGATCGAATGAATCTTATTTCTCTAGTGTAACTTTTGATCAACATTTTGTTTATACAAAGAAGAGGTTGACAATCTAAGATAAGAAAAAAATCAAAGATCAACTGACATTCCAAGAACAGTTGGACGCTTTCGGGGCCGCCCAAACTACGAGTGGTAAGAGAAGGAAGAGCATCTACAAGAAATCAACGATTAATAAAAATCATGAAATACATTCTAGGCGATATGAAGCACTGCTCATTTTTCTATCACATGTATCTTGAGTACAAAAAAAAATGTAAAGTGTAAAACAAACAAATCTGTTGGAGCAGGAATGAATTATACAAAAAATAAACATTTTGAAATCTTGTGTTTCATGTCACACTAAAAGCGCATTCATTATTCGTACAATCTTCAAGCAAGCTCGGATAGTCTCAAATCGAAGTAATCCTTTTATCGTGGTCTTGTTTGCATCAGAAGCAACTATAACACATTGTTCAAAGACGAGCGGGGGGGGGGGAGTTCTTCCTCCCAGAGGGCACCAATTGATTCTGATCAATTGCAGGTTGAAGGAAGAAGGCACGAGATCTTTAGACGAGAGACTGCAGCATTTAGAGAGACGAGAAGAGAAAGAGGAAAGAGAGCATGGGAAGATGAGAGAGAAGAGACAGGCAGGGGAAAGCAGTGTGCATGGTAAATAGAGAGAACGCAGAGAGATGTGTTCAAAGATAAAAAGGGGGCGCCTGAGGCGAGCCAGTTGGTGTCCCCCGCGTGTTGATTCGAGATTACTGCAGATGAGGGAGATCAAATATCGGAAAGGACATCCAGAACATTCCAAGGGGTTCTGGGAAACTCCTGATCAATCAATAAATGTATTTTATCAAGCGAGAAACACTCACCAGGTTGGAGTTTCAGAACGAGACCTAGCGGGATCGAAAGAGGTTCAACTTCTATGAATTTCTACGTTTTCCATATCTGCTGAAGGCGTCTGTGGACGGCTGAGTGGTAGTGAAATTTTGGAACAGCCGATTTTGCACCTCGACAATGGGCACAAACATCCACAGAGGCCTTCAGCAGATATGGAAAACGTAGAAATTCTTAGACTTTGATCCTCTTTCGATCCTAGGTCTCGTTCTAAAACTCCAACCTACCCCCGCGGCCTTTCCTTGTCAGAAGATGGTGGGTCGGTATGCTTCACAAGTCGCACTCCACCAATTGCCAATCGCTCGGGTCAGGATCGCTCGAGAAAGCTCTTGATAAGATAAGATCGATAAGGATCTCTGATTGAAATGATTGTTATTATTGAGATTATGATTGGAAGATGTTTATCTTCGAATGTATTGGCTCTTTTGCTTTCACTTCAACCTTGAATGGAGAGCGGTGGCAATTTTCTCCATTCAACTTTCCACGCTGAGTGCGCTTAGACTGAGAATTCTCCATGCTTGCCCGAATAGTCGCATGCTTTTCCATGTTTCTCACTTCAAATATTGCCGCGCACAGCTGTTTCTTCGACCGGCTACCTGATAATGTTAATAAGGATCGTCTCGAGGGAAAGGTAGCCTAACTATACTATTCTAGTAGCTGTAAATATGATTTTTCAGATGGTAGAATGTTCTAAAGGCGTGAAAGAGTGCGTGACCATTCACACGTCAGTCCAAAATGATGATGACTGGGAGGTGTACGTAGAGAGAAGATGTCCTCGCAGCCAATACGAGTGTGCAGGACAACATAATGAAGTCAGTCATTATTCGTCATCTTATCTCCACTAGTAAACGAAACTTTTACTCTCCTTCGAGTTTTTGAATTGTGATAACGCTGAAAATGCAAAGAGAAGAAAGAATATAGTCTATATCTTTGCATAATTTAGTTCGGGAGCCGATGAATACCTTTTTTTACGTGACTGTTTATTTTCAGTGCAAGGAGATCGACGCAGATCCTGTTTGGGGGAAGTTGAAAAAGGAGAGAAGATGCTGTCACAACGATCCTGTCGATAATCAAAGTACATCCGTGGCATACTCGATCTTCGTTGTAACATTGTTATTGATATCTCGATAAATCTTGGCAGATTGCAATCAAAAAAGATAATCGGCTTGTTTAATCTGTCAGAAATGTGCGAGAAAAGTTGCGTAAAAAGTTGCGTAAAAAGTTCGCGAACTTCTGATTCTCTCCTGTTCGTGTACTCTCTCTCTTTCTCTAACCAGGTCGTTGAAAAGTTCACGAACTTTTCGACGAACTATGTTCGAAAATCATACTTTTCTTTTGTTTTACTTATTTTTATAAACTATTTTTGCTTTTAACTTATGACTGCGTATAAGAACAACCTTCCCTTAGCTGGAATAGCTTCAGAATACAGCGTAGTGAAAGTAAACAGGGTTGGAGTATTTTTTTCGAAAATGGGTCACCACTTTCCCCACCCTGTAATGTCAAGCTATTCCATCAGAGGGAAGGTTGTTCTTATAAGCAGTCATAAGTTGAAAGCAAAAATAATTGATAAAAATAAGTAAAACAAAAGAAAAGTACGAATTTCGAACATAGTTCGTCGGAAAGTTCGTGAACTTTTCAAGGAGCTGCGTGAAAAGTTAGAGAAAGGCGAGAGAGCACGCGTTCTTGAGAGAGGGAAAAGGAAGCAGTGATTGTTTACTTCCTTTTCCCTCTCTCAAGAATGCGTGCTCTCTCGCCTTTCTCTAACTTTTCACGCAGCTCCTTGAAAAGTTCGTTAAAAACCGGCATTAATTCGTTCGAAATTCGTACTTTTCTTTTGTTTTACTTATTTTTATCAATTATTTTTGCTCTTAACTTATGACTGCGTATAAGAACAACCTTCCCTCTGATGGAATAGCTTGACATTACAGGGTGGGGAAAGTGGTGACCCATTTTCGAAAAAAAAACTCCAACCCTGTTTACTTTCACTACGCTGTATTCTGAACCTATTCCAGCTAAAGGAAGGTTGTCATTATAAGAAATCATAAGTTAAAAGCAAAAATAGTTTATAAAAGTAAGTAAAACAAAAGAAAAGTATGATTTTCGAACACAGTTCGTCGAAAAGTTCGTGAACTTTTCATCAACCTGGTTAGAGAAAGAGAGAGAGCATGCGAAATGGAGAGAATCAGAAGTTCGCGAACTTTTTACGCAACTTTTTCTCGCACATTTCTGACAGATTAAACAGGCCGAATGAGGTCAAGGAGTGCCTTGTTGAAGCAAATTAACCTTTCCTGTCGGATAGAACAATATTCCTCACTTTTTCTTTATTTGAAAACCACTTTCATGAAACAAACACTTCCCATAATTTTGTTTCTTACTTTTTTCACGTGTCTATAATCCAGGAGATCGATAATAACCCTGTTCTCCATGAAACTCTTGTCTTTTTTCTTTCTCCTTTCTTCCCCTTGTCGGAATCTTCCCATTACTCTGTCAGAGCCATCTCTCTTATAGATCAAAGAATCCTTGGAGGCAAAAGAGGCTCGACCTTGACGTGAAGGAGACCCTAAAATAACCACTGAGAATCGCTCTCTCACTTTTACATACTCTCTTGTCGGCTACGCTGTCATTTGGAAAGGGCCAAAAAGAGGGGCGAAATCCCAGCGGGAAGGGCGACACGTCACATGTTTTGGCGATATTTCGCTGAAATTCTCTTGAAGGTCATGAGCAGATTCGATTGCGGTCGGTTTTCGCTTTGGAGGACTGCGTCTATCTGCCAATTGACTAGAAATCGTTGCTGTGAGCATACAACGAAAAACAGTTCCTTTTCTTGACAATTTCATGCTGTAGAAGAGAGCTTTCTAGAACCACACTCCTCTCGGTTCCCATGGCATCAGTAGCTCTAATGCCAGCCGGGTTATGGATTCCCTAAATAGGCTGAGAGTGAGTGAGTTCGCGTAGCATGCGCAAAGCGAGAGAACATTTGCATGCTGGAGTGCGCAGAGAGATAGAGAAAGGATGAGAGAGTAAGGGAAACGCAGAGACATTGGCCATAGATGGGGCGATTGGAATACCTGCCCGAGGGGCTCAAGGGGTTTCCCTTCCCTTCGCACTCCTTCGATTCGGTGTGGTCAATGGACCAGCAGAGGCGATAGGACTTTCACGAACTTTTCCCCTTTTGTTGTTTCTCTCTTATTTTCGAGACGCTCTGTCTACATCGCACAGATGCTGTTATCTCTTGCGCCGGATGTAATTAAAAAGTCTGAGAATTCTAATTAGATTGTGCTGATTTATCTTTCCCCGCAATTGTGCTATACATATACGATAGAACGAGAAGATGAACACCCTATGTGTGGCCCCTCCTTGGCATAATATGCATTCACATTCTCAATTCCATCGCTGCTTACTGTCCCATCTTCTCGATTCAGCCACGTTGTTATGGCACAGAGCGAAGCTTCTCCCTCCCTTGTTATTCTCTCTTTCGCAACCCCCGATTTAGAGCAGTGAGGTCACTTGCTCGCCCCCCTTCCTCCTCTCCTTCTCCTTCTTCCTAACTGCTTGTTGTCGTCGGGTGACAGCGAAGAAAACAAATGCGTCCTCTCCCTTCCCCCTGCTCTCTCGCCCCTTCTCTGACTGAGGAGAGATAGTGGAATGGGAGGAGAAAGGATGTCTCCAGCATCCTAGCTCTCTTTCAGACGAGTTAACTAGGTTGTGAGCTACATCTTCTCCCTCTGACATACGAGACATCATGAACAGCATGGAGAATCGAACCGCCTACTATCTGATCCTCCCCATCGACAAAGTTTCCGCTGTGAGCGGCATCAACACGCAATCTCCTCCTTTCCCTTCGTTCATTCTGGTTTCGATGGGTAATTTCCCATTATTTTTCTCGGGTTTTTAAAAACAAGCTGAGGTTGGAACGACCTCTCTTTTTTTTCCCATTCCTTAGGAACAGACGCAATAAAAATCAGAGAAGTGATATTGATGATCGTATCCCTGGTTTGGCCCTGATCTGCTCTCTTCAGTGGTCACAGTCCGTTCTTCTCTGTTGATTCAATCACTACTTGCAAATTCCTTCATGATTCACCCTTCTAATCTCATGGTCAAAATAGGCGCGGTTTGATAGAAAAACGGGACTAAAGAACCACTAAACGGTGTGATTCATGCCTATATCGACATGATTGAATGTAAATGGATAAATGGGAGAAGAATAAGAGAAGGAATGGGCCATTTACATGTCAGTGCTTGAGATTGACGATTCCAGAAGGAGATGGGGACCATTATGTCACGTGTTCTCTTCTCTTTCTGGAGATTCTGGACCCTTCTATTTCTATTTCCACAATAGGCCTGAGTGGTTTTCTGACTCACCGAAGACTCTCAATCCACTTTGCACCTCCGTTCGGTCCTCTTGAGAGCGATGCTCTCCTCATTTCACATGCTCTCTCGCTCTCTCTCTCTCACCCCATCGAATCCCCTCTCTTGACCTACCACTTACCCCTCTTCTTGTCGTGACTACTCAATGACTCGTAAGAGATGCGATGAGCTCTCTCCATTCCCCACACTCTCTCTTCTTCTCTGCCCACGAGAGATCACGGGGAAGTGAGAGGGTTCGAATCAGGGGAAGTCAACAAGCCCCGTTCTCCTCCCTTCTCGATTCATTCGTCCGACAGTCACTTCGTCACAAGTGGCAGTCAACTTGCTCGTTAAAGTTACTGTCTCCTATTGTCCAGAACCGCGGAAAATATCTTGTTTTCCATTAAGGGCTGCATATAGCGAATATAGGCAAAGATAGATCGACTTCCGTGTGCCAGAGTGCAAGTATCTCTTATTTACTGCCCTACGATTTGAAGTATTCCATGCGAAAACATCTGCGATTTGCACTCTTCGATGAGTATTGAGTACTATTTAGGAGATGTTGGCCATACGGTGTTTATTTGCGTGAGAGCTAGTGGAGTCAGCCAAGAAAGTGTGAAGGCTCTCTCGCTCCAGTAACTCTTCTCTCCTCACTTAGTTCGTTCATTCTGAAACCAGAGAGAGCACTCGAAATAGAGAGAGAGTGTGTCCACTGAAGGAGGTGTTGATGTGAGTGGGCACCAAATCCTCTTATTGTGGCTGATCGAGAGGGGAGACTCTCCTAGATTCGCATGGTTTCTCGTTTCTCTGACTGGGAGAGAGCAAGGAGAATGATGAGAGGCACTCCAACTCTCGGGGATACTAAAGGAAGGAAGTAAGCACGATTGACCAGGCTTGTGGGGTCATTTCACACTTTGGAAGTTGCTGAGTGCATTACTTCTCTCTTCGAGCTCTACTCGAGTAATCCTGACCACATTTCGTTTCCAAAGTTTACCAGTTACGGAAACATATTTCTCTTCGATTTATTCTGAAAGAACAGGGAAAAATATGATCATCCGCATACTGCTTTCTCATACATTTTTTCTGGCCTTTTCTTTTTGCATTCGACATCCGATTCATTGAAATACTCTTCTTTCATTTATTTCCCCCAAGATGAATGGACGACTGTGCTTGGGATCGTTTGCTCATTTCCTCGAATAATATATTAACCACAATACTCTTTGTCCCAGAGGTGGACGATGTAAGATATTTGTCAGTTGAGAACATCTATTATTCGATATCTCTATTGTATCTTCATCTGCCATCCCCTGCATGGCAACCCTTCAAATTCCTTGCGAATTACCGTCTCCTCTCCTCTCTCTCAATGAGTTCTCTCCGATCAGAGAGACGAGAGAAGGGGCGAAAAAGGATGTTCTCGATCTCTTCTCGAGTGTGCGGTAGTTGACTCATGCGGAGGTCAAAACACTCGTACACTTTTATCATCTTGAATCGTCCTGTTTTTCACCCTACCACTTCTTTTCCACTCTTAGGTCAATCTCTTTCCCAACTCCTGTTGATCTCGACTCAGTCTCTGAGTCAGACCAGCATTCCCAGTCGTTAGCTACTCTGGACCAGAGAAGAGAGGACTCTCTCCATTCGCACACTCTCTCGTTCCTCTCACCCACGAGGGTTCACATGCATCCAGGAGACAATGCCAGATGCCTCCCTCCTTACACCCCGCCCCTAGCATCCAATGGCCTCGGGGGTATAAAACTGCGGCTTGTTCGAGGGAGAACGGGATCCGAGGAGGGCACAGAGAGCGAGAGAAGTGCGAGAGAGCGTGGGGATCGAGGAGATCAGAGAAGGAAAACACGTGGTGTTTTCCAGTCGCCCCCTCCTACCTCCTCCCCTTCTTATTTTCACCTTCTTCTCTCGTGATCTTGCCCGCTACTGAGTCTCTCTCTAAGTCTAGTTTACTGGGGATTGCCATCGATCGGTCTGGCACTAGGAATAACCCCAATTTCTTTACTTTATGCGCTGATTCGCCCTGAACGATGAGAACTCATGCAGCATGGGGGAAATGACAAATATTCGCAACTTCCTACGCCAACACAACTCACTTTCGCTGATTTACTGCTTGTTGTCGGCGATCGAAACTTTTCGGCCGGTCTCATGACTAATTCTAAGTTTTCACTTGATCTTTCTCTGCGCTCTCTCCCTTTCTCTGCTCTCTCGCCTTCTTTGGATGAGATAGATGGGCACACCCCTCATTCCCGAACCCTCGTGAGTAGCCATACCATCTCTTCCTCATGCTTTCTTTCTCTCTCTGTCTAACTGAGACTGCCGATCTCGTGGTTCACCCCTCTCTAGACCATTCTGCTCTCCTTAGTCTCTAACCAGTTTAGTGGGCGGAGTCTCATGCCGTATTTCAAACTCGACACTCGCAGTTGGGCGTCGTGGGGTTGAAACAAAAGATGCGGCTGCCCTCACATTTCGAGCGGGTTCTCTCATCTCTTTCCGTACTACAAAAACCCATGGAAAATGGTCAACCTTACGTCACTAGGTTGTTTACACTCAGTCTATCAGTGCTAATATCGCTCTGTTTTGGCAATCAGTATGATTGTCTCGATGCTATTGTTGTCGTGTACCTTGCCCGAGGCGTCCCATATAGAGTCCGCCATTGCAGAAACCGCAACCAGTCGCCATGGGAGATATCAAGCTGAACACTCGCTACCTCCAGTCCAACAGGTACTTTCTATGCCGATAGATAAGAATGCAGATTTCAACATCACTAGGCAACCTCAAAAAACGCATTTCAGAGGCATCATCAAGATCCTCCAGATCATCTTCGGATTCATCATCTGCTCGCTGCTCTGCGGCAACTGGTAAGCTAGCGTCCTTATCGACTACAGTATTCCAAAAGTTCGCTGAGTCATGCGGCTTGTCAGCTTTGACATCTTCATCGAAAATAGCGGTGTAGAGTTACCAGTGAAGCTCGTAATAAATCGAGTGTTTTCGAGAAGCGAAGCGAAAATGACGACAATCACATTTGTTATTGAGAGGAACCATCGGCTGATTGGTCACGTGTCCTAGCGCCTGACCCAACCGAACGACCACCGTAACCTTTCAGGTGGGGCGGCCGCTCGTGCTTCGGAGAGGGACGACTGGGCTTCTGCTCGGGTACGGTAACCACCGGGAGTATCTCGAACTAACTTTATTCTGCAGGTCTCAACTTCGTCGTTGTCATCATCAACATCGTCCTCTTCGTCATCAACTTCCTCAACATCTCCTCCATTAAACTTGTCAGTCGATTACAGTATCCTCCCGCCAATAATCAAATTCAAATCACTACCGTATCCGGACAATCGTTGCAGGAGAAGACGTACTCGGTGGTTGCGTGCGTCCTTTTCCTGATCGCCTCTGCCCTGATGATCTGGTTCGTCATCGAGAATAACTCTGGACGTGGATGGCTCATCAGTTCTACCGTAAGATATTTGAATTCCCTCCCTTCCCGCCCCCGAAAAAACAAAAGTGCCCACACTGAACGAATCACTTTTTGGAGCGCCGTAATTGCCAGTTTCAATAGAGTGGAAAAGCGAATGGCACAGAAGAGTAACGGGAGACGGAAATTGGCCCGTCGAGAACAACAAGTGATGGGTTGATGGCGGAGTATTCTTCCAAAATAAATTGTTTTTGTTTTGTTATTTTCAATTTTAAACAAAAAATAATATTTCCAGGTGCTAATCGTGGTTGAATTCTTCCTGTTCCTCTGGGACGTGAAGATCCTCCAGGGAGAGGCCTCCAACTAAGCAATTCCCCCTATGATCTACCCTCTCTCCTCTCCCTTTGACGTTCTTTCTATCCTGTGTTAGAGAGTACAGAAAAGCGAGAGACGCCACCAGAATCTCGTCCGAACCTTCCGCCAAACATTTGCAGCATTCTCGTTAGTCTTGCCCTCGAATGGGCCCTACTCTCGTCCATTGTCAAAAGTATGTATATAGCCTCTAATTAATGCATAGTTCTCACTCACATAATCGAAATAGTGCTAAGAACCAGTGAAAAATGTAAATACTCATCAATGTACTAATGCTGAATAAAGTTTTGGATGTCAACGAGTGCGTCACCAGACATTCATATTTGTAACTTTGAGAAAGGTTGGTGTTAATTTTTCCTTCGAAAAAGTTATGAAAGTTATCTATCAGATGACAAGGGCTCTTTCAAAAAATTAGAGAGGTTCAAGGACCCGTCTTTAGGAAAATTTGGATAGCAGATTACGCACTTCAGCTGCCATTCCTCTATCTTTATTTCCTTTCAAATATTCAAATTTTCTATTCAAGAAATCACTCGTGAGTAGTTAATAATTTAGATTGAACGATAAATGAATAAACTAAGTACCAACATACAATTTCTCGATTTCTAGTTGACAAGAGAAGTCTCCTTATAATTCAGAGACTTCTTCGTTTTTGTCTTCATATTTTGTATTCATTCTAATCGAATCTAGATTCACACATTAATAGAGATTCTTTATCGGATGTTCCTCAGCCTTCATAGCGTGGCTCATTTTTGACTTCTAATCTGCACCTTAATTTAATAAATTATTTTAAAATACAGCTTTTTCCCTCGGACTCAATAGTTCAACCCCATTCACTTCCTCTTCCCATGCTCCTCTGGTCATTTCCCACCTCATCCTTCTTGGAGTCTTCCACTTTCTTCGAGTCTTCAATCTTCTTCGGGTCACTATCCGACTTCTCGCTGGCCTTCACTATCTCGGAAGTCCCATGACGATTGTTGTGCTCCTTTAAAGAATAGAAATAACATCAATAACAACAACAACAACAAAGTTGACTTCGACAGCGTGTATGACTCGGGCATGGGCGCACGCAACGGCCAACTCGTCGTGGATTTCCCTTGTGTTTAGATTTTTTTTAAATGTAAAAATAATGTTGCACTTACTTTGTCCCCTCATTCTCCGAATTCTGCGAACGATGAGAAAGGTCAGTAAAATCACAATCACCGCCAAGATCACGCCCAAACAAACGAATGAGGCGACTTTAATGGGTTTGATCTGAATATTGATTGAAAGTTCAGTTGTCGATTCGCATGTACAGTACTCACCTCATTGGCAAGACGCTGTTTCTCGGCCTTATCTATATCATTCGAGAGTTCGTGATCCGCGAACATACTGCTGATTCCTGGCGATAATTTGTCGGATGCGATGTGTTGCTGCAAAAACAGAGCAGATACAATTGATCGTGAGGATCGAACCTTCAAGTCGTCGGTCTTGTTGAAGGAGCACGTCAACTTTATCTGATTACCAAGATCCTCAGTCCTCAAATGGAGTCGTTAGTCCCATGTATTCGAGTGTTGTCCCACTCGCAATTGTCCTTCGTCGACTTTGACTTCGGGTCAGTACACACCAGATAGGCCTCCTTGGTGATATCATCCTTCTTAAACCTCAAAGAGTCGAATTACTGACACCAAGTTAATTACCCATTGCTTGAATTCAATGTGGGTGCCGAAGATTTGGACGGCCTCGCATTTCATGCTGCACAGGTCACACGACACCTGAGGATATATTGTTCCTCGGGGTGCCCAAATAGATGCCGTATCAAGGTCTCCTAGTGAGGAGGGAAGTACCGCAATAGTCTGATAGAGACGGAAAAAACATTTTACCTTTCTATGGTCCACTCTGACAGTTCGAGTGGTGGAGTGGACGTGCGATAGGAGAGCGAAGGAGATGAGAAGACCGATCCGCATCGAGGGAAGGAGGGGAAGTGAGGGGAGAAATGAAGTGGAGAATCGATCGATCTAGCAGTTTGATCAACTGAACAACGGGTATTGTTCAGCATAGTTGCAAGTTTATATGCTTTTAAGCGAATTTAAGTTTATATGCTTTTAAGCGAATTTTCAGATTTTAAGCGAATTTAAATTATTTATTGTTTCAATGATCCCCTCTGAGATCCGATCATTGGCCCTCGTGAGAATCTCGCGCGAAATTCGAGCCTGAAACTGAAGTCTTTCTATTTTCGAACATCCTCTAATTGCCTGGAGACGATCCGAAAGTTCATTAGGAGTATCGTATTTCGATGCGTGGCTATCGTAGGTCACAATTGTGTCTACGTCGCGAAACACGAGAAGGGTTTCGCGCACTCGTGATAGATTGAAAACAACCATACTTTCCTGATTTTACTTCCTTCTCTAAAGACAAAATGCGTTAGGAAGTGACCTGCTAAGTGTAGGAAGTGATCTAAAATACACCCCTGTCAAACAGTTTACTGTTGAGGAAAACCATTCTATATCTCCGGTCAGTTTCCTCCCCTACCCTCTACATATTCAAAGCAGACATCAATCTGTTCGCTTCGCCCCCATCTTCCGATCCACCGGAAGCATCGAAAGTGGGGTTTCGAAACAAGAGAACGTTCTCTTTATCCTTCCTGTCTCGTACCTGTGAGAGTGAAGGTGAAGGGAAGAGATCAGATCTTCCTCTGCTATCCCTTCGGAATCAATCAATCAATATTTATCATGTCAAGCGCTAACGCTAGATGAGGAGTGGTCGGTATTCTTCGGTCGTTGCAGACCACCAGTGGGGGCCAATCGTTCTTCTCAGGTCGTCTCTCCAGCGGATTCTAGGCTGACCTTGTGGGCGACTCCGGCTGTAGGGAATCCAGACAGTAGTAGCTCTGCTCCACTGCTCCAAATCCATCCTTCTGATTTTGAGTGCCCATTGAGCCTTCCGTTTCAGCGCTTCTTGATTCAAATCCCGCACCCCTGTCGCATTGCGCACATTCTCGTTTCTCCATCGGTCCCTCAGAGTAATACCCAGCATCTTGCGCTCCATTTTCCGCTGAGTTACACTAAGACGCTCCTTTTCGCTTGCTCGCAACGCCCAGACTTCTGAACCGTAAAGTACCGTAGAAGAGATACAGCTTTCGAAGAGTCTCCTCTTAGTCTTCATAGGAAGAAGGCGAGATGAGAGTAGTGTAGAAATCTTGCTCCAAGCGAGCCATCCCAGGCGAATTCTGTGTTCAAGTTCATCAGAATGATCTAGGGGGAGCGAAATTCTCCCTCCAAGATATGTTGTTGAATTGACAAAGTTGAAGGTCAAATTGTCGATGGCAATGGGTGCTCTAGTGGTGCTGCACGAGGTTAGAAGCACGGTTTTTGAGTCGTTTACTTCCAAACCGACGCGTGCACATGCTTCCATTAACTTTTTCAACATTCGCTGCAGTTCAGGTCTTGATTTAGCTATCAGGGCGATGTCGTCCGCGTACTCGAGGTGGCTCAGGTTTCTTCCATCGATCTTGATTCCGTCATTCTCCCAATCGATCTCGTTCATTGCTGAGCGAAGGACGACGTTGAAAAGGCGAGGGGAAAGAGTGTCCCCTTGGCGAACTCCTCCCCTGATTGTGACTGGAACGAGATCCTCGTTCACTCGGATGACAGTAGTCGAAGACTCGTAGAGGCGGCGGAGGAGGTGGATGAGGGTAGGATTTATCCCATATGTCCATAGAGATTGCCATACCGCACTCCACTCCACACAGTCAAAAGCCTTACGGAAATCAACGAATCCGAGATACAGCGGAATACCGTATTCGTGAGTACGCTCTGCCACCTGCTTGATTGCGTGCAAGTTATTCAGAGTACTGAACCCTTTCCGGAAGCCAGCTTGGGTAGCCTTCGGAAGCCTTCGGAAGTCCCGAAAGTATCCTTCACTGTTTGCAGAATGTTCCATTACCGGAAGCCTTCGGAAGTCCCGAAAGTATCCTTCACTGTTTGCAGAATGTTCCATTAGTCCTTTTCCCTTGACATCACCTCGTCCGTTTTTCCAGACATTTCCGAGGCCACGGGAGAAAAATGCCCCAAAATAGAGCAAATTGCGCGCTGAACGTGGGTTGAGAGCGAGGGGGTTATTACATATTATTTGCGTTGCTGCGACGCGCTTTTTCTAGGATCGTGGGTGGTCTGGAATCATACAGCAATGCCCAAAATAGTCGCAAGCGATCAGAACTACGCACATTCTGCATAAATTGTTGATTGAGTCGCGGGCGGCGTTCTGTGAGTGATTGGGACGGGGCATCTAGTGACAGGCTATCACTCTCTCCCCGCTGTCTTTTCTCCGGTCTCTATGACTGAGGAGAGTGTTCAAGTCGAAGAGAGCGCATCTTTCTTTCTCTTGCCTTGACAGGAGATGAATGGTTATTCTGTTTTCCCTGTTCCGTGTTCTCATTCATTCCTAATGTGTAGTGGGAACCGCGAATGGACAGTTCCGGCATTGGATAGCATTATTTAAATTTTAAACTTCTAGAGTACTGCACTCATAGTTCAAGACACCATCGAAATTCATGTTCCAAAGATGCAGAAGGAGAACCTTCTTCCCTCGAAGATTCCTTTTACAGGGAGGAGGAATGGCCGAAATTGCAAATCCTCATTCGTCTCCCCTTCTTGCACTAATTCTCTGCGAACAAGCAGCAACCTGAGAGACCAAGCGACCAATTTGTCCCTTTTCTCTACCAATCTTCTCTGCCGATTCGTCTCGGTCTCTCCATTTCCCACACTCTCTCGCTACCGGGAAGCGATTTAGCTGGAAAAGAGCCATTACCTACTCCAATTTCGTGGAAGGAACAATTACTGATTGGCCGCACTGCTCATATTTCGTCCACGTGTTCAAAAAACTTCCGGTTCCCGAATCTCCCGAGCAATTTTCTTCTGATTTTCCTTCCATTTGTTTTCGAGCTTTCCTAGCAGGACAATGGCAGAGAGTGTACATGGAAACACTCGAGAATACGCGGAGATTCCCCAAGTGGCGCCTCGAGTGATCACGCCAACAAACCCCTTTCTCTCTCCCTACGTCACGCCCTATTTTTATGGAGCTAATTAAATCTGGAGCACAATTCTAAGAAGCGGAAGAGTGGCTCAATCGAATTCTGCAGCAGGAGAAAGGGAATCTGACGCACGTAGAGGAAGTAAATTTAGAGGGATACGACCAGGTGGCATATGGGAGAGTTTGCCCCTTTTCTCCTTCCGTGCCTTCTCTCTCCCAGCAGAGTAACGATAGAGGAGGGGAAATGGAGAGAGCGAGAGATGATTGCCGGGGAATCCCCATATCGTGACAGGCAGCAATTCCGAGGAGGGAGAGGGGGAATTACGTCCCTCTCTCTGATTCCCGTCTACGTCAGAGACTCGGCGTGCTGACTCATTAAGCATTTCAAGGTTCCCGATCCATTTTTAGATGCGATTTCAGCTGTGAGACCCCTGCTTCTTTAAAGAAATGTTTTCAGGTTTTTTCTCGATAATGAACTCGGCCTATTTTTGCCTTCTCACTGAGAACGGTCACTGAGCCGAAGGAGCATTGTCTCTTCTGTCAAGGCAGAGAAAGATCGAGATCGTCTCAAGTGCGCACGGTCGCCTAAGAAATAGATGGGTCATCATGCAAGACTAACTCCCCCCTGCGCTCACTTGATTTCTGATGTCTCTGCTGCTCTCTCCATTTCGCCTTCTCTCTCGGTCTCTCTAACCATCCAGTGATGGAGGTTGTTTCCCCTCTCATCAGTGGGGCAGAAACAACAAGGTCCTGGTCTCCGACCATCTCATCATAACCAGTGAGAGTGGACAGATCTCTGGCTCAGACGGGTTTCAGGACTGTTCCCTCCACACCGCTGTCGTCTACAGTTGAGGTCATAGGCATAAATTCTCCCAGGACCAATTCCAATCATAACAGTTCCTTTCCCTGGTGCGTCAGCGAATCAGAAATCAGCGAGTCTGAAATTCCTTCGAGATTTCTCTCTCTCTCTCTCTCTCTCTCTCTCTCTCTCTCTCTCTCTCTCTCTCTCTCTCGAATTATTCCTCACTCAATGAGACACACGCGAGACTTTTTTCTTCTGACGCTTGTTGACGAAACAACGACAATACGAGATAATAGGATTTTTTATACAAATTGTTTCACAAACTTTGCTGACTTGATTACTTGATTTGTCACGTAGGACTTGAATGCCTAGCCAAGGGGATTCCCATCCCGTAGTCTTTCATGATAGAGGATGATGGCTACAACCCTATTTCTGCCTCTCCTCTCGAGTCAGGAACCGTTTCATTCATATTTGGACGAGTTGCATAACTCTTTCATGAGCTGCGCTGCTCTCGCCCAATTGGCCAATTCTGGGTAGCACAAAAATTGGGACCACGCTTTTCTGCGTATTCATCCGTTTATGAGGAGATGCGCAACGGAAATTTCTAGAAATTCCTTTGAGATTCAGCTTACGGTATCGTGTTTGCATTACCCGACCATAGAGCGATTGCGGAAATTGCTGTTTGTTCCTTCTTCCCTTCCTTCGCAGGTTTTGTGACGCAGTTCCCTCGTATTGCGAGCAATGATCACCCCATTCAATGCTAGCTCGATCCCTCCTCTGTGGGATTCTTAAGGAATCCCTTACCCTCTCCCCTCCAATGAGGTATCGCAGGCCGTAAATGACTGCGCCCGCATCTGTCATATAGTCTATGCATTTCCAGGTGTTTAGTGAGCGAGAGAGAGCAGCTTCCCGGATTTATCGCCTCATAAATACGGGCTTATTTCTCGGAACGATGCCCTCGTGACAAATCCCCCCGGCGGTTTTAGTGAGCCATATCGGTAGTGCCATCATCTTTCGAGGATGATCTCGGACCGCCATCATGTTGTTTTGATGTCTTCGAGGGACGAAGGAATATCCCCATAGACGAGTCGTTACTCTAGTGAAATCGGGTCGTTTCTCTCACGAGTTTTGGCGGAATAGCGGGATCTTGCCCACACTTGTCCAATTGCCTGACTCATTGCGAGTCCTCGAATGCAGAGGGCGGAAACTCAGCCTCGGGGATTATGGGATGGAGGTGATTTAAGAGGGTTCTCGTTACTTTTTCAGCCTGAGAGCTTTAGAGAGGAGGGAAGTGAATCTTCGAACTTCTCCTTGAGAGTGCGTCTCTTCCTTCCTACGTAAGCAGACTCCGCCCCTTCTGCACCCTCTTCCCCTTTTCGTCTCTTCATCTCGAAGATACGAGGAACCTCGTTATTTTTCGCGTCTGGCGGCGGGCCTTCGCATGCGAGTCTGGGTTCAATGAACACTCGAGAGCCGACGTTTGGCAAAGAGCAGAACGCATTCACGCAGTGCAAAAAAGCGCTGATTCGCGAGCATTCGGACGTAGTTAAGGGCCGAAAAAGTCTGCGATATCCGCTTTCATTCTCGCGTTTCCTCCTTCGTTTCAGCCCCGATTCTGCCCGATTTGCAATCCTTTCTGCGTCTTTCTGCACAGAAAATAGCATTAGACTGCACTCTAATTGTTTCGAGGGCCCTTTTAGTGGAATTGCCATAGTTGCAGCCTTTCTATCGAATCAGAGCCCCTTTTGGCCACTTAGCCCCTGCATTCTGACCATTGTGCTCTGCTGAGTCGCTCTATTTCTGAAGAGATCCTTCGCAAATTTGCATCTTTTCCATTCTTAGCCCTCTTGCAAGGCTTCTATGCGGCATTTGAGCATAGCGAGAGCTCGGCGAACAACCTTTGATAAGTGAAACCCCGGAAGGAATTTATTTCTGATATCATCAAAGGTGACACCGTGATTACGTTTTTTCTACCGTATTTCTTGAATGGTATCAGATGGCATCAGGGTGGTTTCAGCACAGTAAAAGAGAGGCGCTATCCGTGCTTAATCATGTCTCTTGTGAGGGGATTCCTTCGTCATCCTACAGCGTCCCCCTCGATTGTTTGTCCATCTGCACTCATTTGGTCTCTCTTGCAGTTCTCTGCTACTTGTGCACTCCCACTTATGGTTTAACATATTCCACCCTCTTTTCCGTATTGTTTTGTCCCTACTAGTGTTCTCTTTGTATCCGAGTGCCTCGTCCTCGCTTGTATCTGGTTCGACGTCAACGTCCACGCACTTCTCACTCGATTCGCTGCTTTTCCCCATCAACATGCCGCTCACTTTCCGCTTTCCCATGCAAATCGACAACAAATCTTTAACGGTTCCATTTCTGCGCGATCGAATCATGATATGTGAAAACGGGAATTTCGTTTCGAAATTGGAACTGGTGGTGAACCATGCTTGTGAGGTCTAAGATGCCACCGAAAGATGCATCTAAGAAAACTAAATCTTATAAAAGCACAGCTGAGCTTTTCCCCTCGTCGACCTCGCTAAGTGACTAACGAGATCAGCACCAATTAGAGAGTCTTCCCCCGACGAGGAATTGCCCTCTCTCCCTCTAAGAATTCACTCTTTCAAAGATCACACTTTCGGAAGTCGCTCCATCTTCCAAATTTCCTTAGTCACGTGAACTTCTTCTTATTCCTCGTTAGAATATTTACGCGATACCGTGCTTCCTCCTTGCATCGTGTCGATCTATATGCGCATGTCGCTGGAAAATCCAATCTTCCCCATGAGAGATTCCCGTGACTGTGTACAGGCATGATCTACTCCCTCTCTTCTCCTTCACGGAACACATCTCGAAGGGTCCTTCTCATAAAAGACAGAGTAGCCTCCGCTTCTCGGTACTGTCTCATATGCAATGAGAGATCGCACTGTTGATGCCCCTCGAGAAGCCAGTGAACGGAGTCTGTTCACACAAGATATCTGCATTGTCTCCTTCCCGCCTTCTTCCCTTCCCAAGCAGAATTAATCAGCTCCCTCGATGTTTTGCCTGTTCCATCCCCCTATTCTCTCGCTCTGTTGCTCCTGTTTTCCCGACAATTCTCATCTCGCACGATCCTTGTCCTCCCTGTTGTCTTCGAGTGCCGGAAAGGACCTCTTCTGCTTATCCGATCGAGAAGTGAACACTTCGTTGATTTCCAGTCAACATTGTTTGCCTACTTTCGCATTTGCGTAACCAATTGAATTGCTCTCTGCTGCTCCAGACTTCTTCGAATGGCAAATACGCCCATAAGTTATGAAAATGGCCTGCAGTATGTCAGGAGTAATCTGGCCGCTCCTCCCTCCCTTTGTTGCTCTTCTTTCAGCTTTGCGATTCTTTGCTTCAATTAAGATCACGAAAACAACCAATCATAAGAGATTCGAGGGAGGGGAACCATCACTTTCGTCGTTCTTCAGTGACCAATGGCCAACTTATCACATTTCTCTCCCTCCTCTAATTCACGACGATTTAGGGTACTTCCCTGTGGCAATCTCTGAGAAAAATAAGTTTGTTTTTCCCTCCATCCCACAATGGTCACCCAATTTTCGCCGCATCGTTAGACCTTTTCCCGGAAAGGGAACTTATTTTCCTGATTCGTTAGGCCCCTTACGGTCGCCAACCATTCAGGTAATCGAGTGAATGAGTGAATCTTGGCCGAGAAACCATATCTCCTGCCTCGTGGCTCTTGAGCCTTGCGTTCTCCATTAGGGCTTCCCAATCAACTAATTATTACAATCCTAGTTACGCGATTTTATCCGCCCAAAGGATGAAAAACCACTTGGTGATTGGCTAATCATATACGTCTCTTCGCTGACTTTGAAAGCACAACCATTTCCTGGAAGTAGCAGTTTCCGATTGCGTATACTGTATCTTGCCATTACTCTCCGAAGTGTGAAATGTCAAGATCATCCTCTGATGTCTTCGGATATGATGATGTCTTCGGATATGATCATTTACTAAAATAATCTCAACACCGTGACGGTTTGAGTCTCTAGAACATAAGGTTCTTAACCATCTGAATGCTTTCATCACTGGAAGCAAGAACCTTCTGACAGTCAAGAACGTCTCTCTAATCCCGCTCGCTCTCAATTTCCACGACCACCAGCAATTTGATATTGTTTTCCATTATCGGAGCGCATTCTCCCATAAGAGAGAGCGCATTCCTCCCTGACTTCTCGACCTCGATTACGGTATGCCTGCAGGGGACAGACATAGACGACTCAAAAGAGTCTAGGCTATTGAAGAGAGTGCTCGAGAACTCTCCATTCTCTGCTCGATCACTACTCCAAGTGCTTCTCCATATCGCCTCCCTCTCATGTTTTCCTCACCTTCGGATTCCTGACTCATCCCACCTTCAATCTTCTCATGTTTTGCCGCATGTCTCTCTCTCCATATCACACACTCCCTCATCTTTGACCATCATCAGACCACGCTCAATGAGGAGAGTGGTGTACGTGAGACTTTCGTCTGTTATTGTATGCCCCCATCGCATGGTCCCCCCACTCACTTCGCCTAAACAATCTCAGCAACTGCACATGTCCGGAGGTGGTGCCTCGTGCGATTCGACGTTTAGCAAATCGCACAACGTGCGCACACGGTGCAAAAACTGCGCAAACCTGCGGATACTACTAATAATTTGGCTGGCGGCACTAACGATCTGGCGTTTATATCCTCACACATCTTCCTGCTTCTTCCCTTTTGTCTGCCTCTCTCTCATTCCCTCGATCTCTCTCCTTGTCTAACCGACGAGTCGAGGATGGTGGGTGCTCCTCCCCTCTCCCTCCTCCCTCCTCCTCTTCTTTCCAGTGTGAATTGCCACCAGATTCCACTGCGTGCGAGAGTGTCTGATACCCAATCTGCGGGGTGCTTCCGTCATATTTTATGGAGAGCTTCTTCCTCCCTCCTCCTCCTCTTCTTTCCTCCCCTCTGGAGCTCTCATGAATTCACGCTGATTTCGGTCTGTGCAGCCAGAAATGTTATTGACCCTTCTCACTCGAGCACTCCTGATTATCTCGTCTTGTCTAGTCAGTCGAAGCATTTGGAGAAAAAATAGAAAGATATATTCTCGGAAGTTGCAATCGGACACTTCAAGTTCTTCTTCGAAGAACTTTGCTTAAAGTTCTGACTTCAGACAAAATGAAAATATTAGGACCTCCAGGCACCCATTATTGGTCCGTTATTGAACTTTCGTTTCTACTGGGTTGTTCATTGACTATTACTATCGTTTGTGGTCGCACTATCAGAAGAAGATTTAGCGTTGAACGAAGCACAACAAAAAGCGTTAGGGGAAGGTTGCACTTACAGGCAACGTTGTTTCGTACTACCCTTTCACAGAAATTTTTTTTTATTTTTCGATTCTGCTGCGATCGTTTTGGAAATTGCGGAGAAATCTTCGTGATTCTTCACAGTCGTCGATCAAATCAATGGCGTCAATTAACAACTCTTTCCTCCATGCTCCTAGAGTCTTTCTTTATCATTTCTCGCTTATCGCTCGACTTCCGTCTCTTCCATTCCCTCTATCTCTCGTTCTCTCTCACCGTCTACACTCTCTCCCAATCACCCACTATCTCGTCAGTCTCCTCCTCCACTCCATGAACACCTGACAAGAGACGATGGTCGTCACTCTCTCCTCTTCCCTCACTCTGTCGTCGATCAGACCTATCTGATCGACGACAGAGTGAGAGAGCAGGAGAAAGGGAGAGAGCGCAGACCCTTATTGCCCCGACTCAGCAGCAACAGCGGAGATCGGGGTTGAGGCTCCCGAGGAGAAATACGATGTCGTTCCACAATCTCATTCATTGATAATAGCCAGTGATCTATATTCATCACACCATTCATTATATTCGTTAGTCAGAGAAACGAAAGAGTGGACAGATTGGGAGAGTGCTCATGACCTACTCTTCTACTCGAATATTCATCGAACGATCCGTTTTCCCTCGCTCCGATTGGTGGAGATTTCTTCGCCCGAATGAATATTTCGTGCCCGATTCCCGGAGTGGTGTGCGACCGCCGGGTGCATGTTTGGTAAACGGCAGAAGGGGCTCACGCAACGGGGAAGTCGGCAGGGCGCACGTAGATTGGCTTCCCGGAGCCAGAGACGGGGCGTCAGGTGTTGTTCTCAAGAAGCGGCGCTCCTCCTATCTCTTCTTCTCCCATCCATCGAATCCCTCCGGAAATAGATAGATGCTACCCGGAACGCCCCCTGTCTCTTGTATTACAGTTGTTTGTTGTTGTCTGTTTCGATGTGTTCATAGCAATAGCATGTACATTCCTCCCCTCCAACGTAGTCAGACCATACTAGTCGACGTAAAAACGCAATAAAAGCAGTCCGAAATACGAATAGAGTGAGAGAGCAACGTAATAAGTTCGAATGCTTGAGTAAGTATCGTCGTAATAATCCTTCGATATGAGTCTCGGATTATCCATGGATGAAGCCTCTCTATCGCATGGCTTGAATCCACTACTAAGGTATTCTCCTCGCCTCCTCTCCATTCAAAGCTGCTCTAATTTCGACTATTATGTCTCTTCTAGAAATGTTACCTTCGAACTCCGCCCACTTGTTCGAATGAAAACAATTCCCGTATTACTCCCTCAGTTCTGCCTTTCGGTCACTGAGTCGAGGCTCAATTTCCTCTTCTGCGATTTCTGTCGGTTACTTCGCATTCGTTGATCCCCCGACAACTTTCGCTGTTCCCTCCTTCACTCATTTTTCTCGGCAATGATAAATAAACCGCCCTGGTCACTGATCTCATCATAATTCTCATTGCGTGATTGTGTTATGTCGTTTACGAAACGTCGCCCCACTTCCTCCCTCTCAGACACAACGGATCAGACAACGGAGTACTACGGAAGAAAGGCAGCATCTACGGAGACTAAGCAGCAGCGCAAATGGGGAACAGGGCATCGAGTTAGTTTATTTATTTTAATCTGTAAAAATCTAAAAAGATATTTTAAATAAATTTAAATTTCAATAAATCAATAATTCAGGCGATCGCCGCAAGAGCAGCGAGGAAACCTGCAAGAGCAAGTCTGTGCAGGACCTCAAATCGTGCGTTTCTGCAATTTACTAAAATTTTATTAAAGCAATAAATTTTTCAATTGCATGAGTCGTTTCTGCCATTTATCAGCCACACCATTCAGGGGCGGGCGAGACTTCGGGAAATCGCAGTCGATGGTCGATTTGGGAAGGGCGAGTAAGCGGAAGAAGAACTCGATCTCGATGGGAAGTGACAAGAGCAGACCACCCACGAGGAATGGAAGGTAATTATCGATTAGTTATTGATTAGTTTGCCTGATTATTTCATCGATCTATTAATCTCGTGCATATGATCAAAAGAGTCACTGCCAATTGAGCATGATCATTCTATTCAATCGGAGGAACTGGGTCAAAAAGCGAACGCATCAATTGCGACTCCCTTGTGGTTTACCTTCCCACGATCCTACAGTGACACGAACAGTTTGCTAACCAGTGTAGCAAAGGGAGAAGAGAGAAGAGCTCTCTAGTCTGCTCGAAAAAACTGAGCTGAATGTAGTCAATAGTTGGGAGATTCCCTTTCGATTGCATCTAGACTTCAAAGAAAACAATCGTATAGCAGAGTATCAGCAGCTTTCCTGCTTATTTGTCTCGATGAATTCATTAAGCTCATCTAATCAGAACCGGAAGTCAGATGATGTTCTCAAATATCTTCCCTCGATCATTAGCACTCCCATTCAACGCCCTCCCACTCATTGAATCGATCTCTACTTTTTATGTTACCCCTCCTCCTCCTCCATCTCACACGCTTCAATAGCGAACGGGTGGCGTGTCGAATTACGGAGAAAGAGAGAAGAAGATCAGAAGGGATCCATATCCACCTCTCCTTCTCGTATACTCCTTCGTTCTGTCTACTAGGAGAGAGTAGAAGAAGAGATGTAGACCATTAGAAGGGAGAGGAAGATATCCGTCTCCCTTCCTTCTGACAAGTGACATAAGACGATTTGATCCTCAGAGGGGACGAACCACTGACAAGATCGCCTTTTCTTTGAGAAGTTGACAGATCAGAGTTGAGAACCGGAGATTAGGCGTCTCTCCCTAGTCTGGCCTGTATCCAATGTAGCTGACGTCTCATCGTATAGTTGGCTCCCGTCGGTCGGATGTTGTGCCAGGGCGCATTAAAGGTGTACGAGGATGCGCTCATTGTGACGTCAGTTTCGGGTAAATTTAGAGAGCTCGCGGGTAAAAAGCAGCCAGGTGTCAGAGAGGGGGGAGCGGACATCATTCAGGGTATAGACGAGAGGAAGAGAAGGGAGAGAGAGATTACACTGGGAGGAATCGAGGGAACGATAAACGGGAGAGAAATCACCAGCAGACAATCGAGTACTCCCACTATGATTATTGACGATGAAAACTGAAGAAATACCAGACATATCGTCCAGTTCAAAGGGTTAGTCTGGCACCATGCAATCAGCAGACCTCTAATTATGTCTTTGAATTCCTACAACCAGTGTCTGATTGAATACAGAACTGCTCTGGATGGCCAATCAAAGCTGCTAGCGTGCTAGATTGGGCGTCCCGCGGCGTCTCATTCACTGTTTACTGCCTTTTCTCACGGAATCTCAGCGAATCCATTGAAGCAGCGAAAAATGCTGCCTTTTGTATGGGAAAGCTATGCTGAAATGCAGACAATTTTGGAAAAGTGGATAGAGAAGGAACCTTGCAGCGAGCATCTTGATGTTCCCGGAAGGAAAGCGAGTCTGAGAAAGAAGTGAGTCTCGATCGCGTGCTGAAAATCGAGGCTTCCTAGACCAGATTTTCCCCCTCTGTAGAGTGTGGATTCGAGCGAATAGAATGCCCCGTAGCTGAGCCACACGCTTCGTGTTCCATTGCACTGCTCTTGGGAGTGGTAGAGAAGTCCTGCATGAGAAATGGAAGTGGTAGATCAAATGTGGAGATCGATAATTGCAGTACGGTGACGCGGCAGAAGTCGATCCGTCGGGATATCCAGCACCCGATCGCCGCCTCAGGAAGGGAGATCATAGTGCAGTGCTTCGAGAACCCCCACTCGGAGTTCGGAAACAAGGTGAGACGAAGAGAGTTTGCAAATCAATTTATTCAAAATGTGATTAACTAATTGCATATGGGAATGTAATAGATCCCTCTGGCTAGTTGTTTACGCATCCTAGACTGATCATAGCACTCTCTGATCTCTGAATCTCTGAATCCTCCCCCGCCAGTCCAGTGGAATTCCGGAGGGTGGGGGCAGTTACGAGGTGTTGACAGGCACTGAGATATCCGGATCACGCTCTCGAATTACATGCGAACCGTAGTAAAAAATGCTGGAAATTATTAGAAAATAGGGAAGTGCTCGACGTGTTTTTGTTGAGTCCGGGAGAGTCTCGAATGATGATGGATCGCTTGTTTGACACGCAAAAAGCAGCCGCTTGTCTGCATTTCCCCGATCACTGAGATAGAGAACTGGGAGGAGATTAGAACCCCCGACTTCCTCCATTTCACACGAAGACAATGAACACTGCTAATGAACCAGTAGCATGGAAATTCTTCGTTTTGTTTTTTTTTCTTCTGAAGAAACGAGACTTGTTCAATGCCAAGACCTTAGTAGTAAAAGTTTTGGGCAGATGCTGAAATGAATTCAAAGTAAAAACGATAATAAAAGTTCAACATCGAATTACAGACGTGCCAGCGTATCTTCGAGAAGCGGCCAGATTTCCAGAACTACGTCTTCTCCCTCGGGAAGGAGCGAGCTTACCAGATGACCGTCAAGTTGAAGGAACTCGTTGAGGAAGTCGTGCTCAGGGTCAGCACTTTCTTGTATTCACGGGCCTCATTTGACTTGAGAAGCGCTCCAGATTTTGACCAAACTTGGTCTTAGCAATTCATGTGCATTGTTTAGTCTGTAAAAATATTTTGAACATTATGTATTTTAATTAATACATTGAAATGTCAGATCGACGACGTGGACACAATCGCGTCGATGTGCAGATCTTACGGAGAAGATCACGTAGAGCTGAAGAGCGCTGGTGATTAGATTTATTATTATTATTAACTAAAAAAATTAAAGTATGACTGATGAAATTTGTGAAGTAATCGAAAGTTGATGAACACAGTTTGAAACAAGTTCGTTTTGCAGGATTCAAGCCCGACTTCTGGGTGGCTCTCGCGGACGCGATCACTGTGGAAGGCGTCATTCTGGACATGGCCAACCACCAGGTATACAATATTTTACTTTTAACGGGTTAATTATGGAATGGGGTCATCGGAGTCTAGATGAGTGCAAATGAGTGCGTAGTGAGAAAGCACTTGCTATATCATCGTTATCATGTGCAATTCCAGACACCCGCACATGCGACCTTTCTGTTGTGAGATTTATGTGAGATCTTCTCAATCACGCCAGTTGTTGGTCAAAAACTGCTGGTCTTCATCTAAAAATACAGCAGGAATGCTGAGAAGTTATAAACACGAGTCGTTCACAACATAGTGTGGGCTGGAGGGAACGATTGATCGAGGGGAATATTTGAGATTTAGGAACAGGGACTAGGATCCGGAAAGAAACCAAGCAATTGAGTATGACAAATTTACGATACTCGGATCAAAAATTTGACGTTGTTCTCTTCAGCCGGCGGACACAGTTGCTGCATGGTCGCAGCTAGTGACGATGATGTTCAGCTCGGTGCGGGACGGATACTACACTGCGCTCAGGTGAGCTGTTGACACTGTATTTAGGTTATGACAATACATCACTTTATGGTAATTACCGTTGATATACAAAATAGAAATTATTGCTGCGAATTCAGACAACATCGCATGAACAGCCGGCGCAGCAACGGAATGAAGCGTCAGACTACGAATGAATCCACTTCGGTGAGCAAACCTCTTATGCTTCACTCTTTAAATGTCTGTTTTCTTGGTTAGAAAAATTGTTTCCCAATATGTGGCACATTTATGTCAGAAAATACAATTTGAAAACAGAAAATTCGTATTTCAGTCTGGCGATCAGTGCATTTCCCCTACTTCACTGCTGCCCGATCGGCCTTCTCCACTCATTCCCGGATCCATGAGAATGTCCACTTCCCTGTCAGTTTTTTTCTTTTTTTTTGAAAACAAAATCTTACAAATGGGCTATGGAATACCCCGTTTCTTCGTTTTCTGTTCTCAATCGAATTCTCGCATCTCCAGGTACGGAATGGAGAATTCTATGCCCAAGCCCACGCCCATCTTCGAGTGATCATCAATCGATACCATATCATCCCCCCAACAAGCATACTGTATTCGCTTTCCCCCGTGAATCCCCTCTAGACTAGTGCTCGCACAGACGGGTAGCACACTGTTATGAATCAATTATTGTTAGAACCGCTCTATTTTCTGGCTAGAAAATGCAATAATCTAGCTTGGCGATTCTCCCCAACACGAGGTACGTCACTTGTATGCTGCAAAGTATTGACACCGACTACCAAAACCACTTAGAATGCACATTCCGGCAACAGGGCAACCTTCCCTCTTCCCCCACTGCACATCCATATTTGTTGACGGCCTACTCCTCTGTTGTATCCACTCTCTCTGTAAGTCGTCTCTTCTGTTGTGAGTCCCGTGCTAAGATAAAGCGGATGTTTCCTCCTCTGCTCAGTTTACAGCCACTGAGCACTCGCTAAGTGCCCCCATCCCTCAAGGAACGTAAACATCATTGAATGGCGAGAGATGCGACTGACTGATTCATGGTGCAGGGAGAGGAACAACATGGAATGATGACGGGAAGAAGATTCCTATCTATGAGAGTGACGGAAGTTGATCATATATAAAAGGCAGTTGAATTGAACACCCAGCGAACTTGCACTCCTTGCAGACTAAAGTTTTTCCATTGGCTATGATAGATATTTTCCGTCCTACCATAGTAGTGTTTCTTGATCGAGGATTAAACATGTTGATATCTTATTATACTGGCCCATGCTGCTATCAAACCCTCATTGATGTCCGTTGATTGATAAGGGAAAGTTGATACAGATGATTCAGAGTGATCAAGAAAGAATTGGCGGAAATGTGACGGAAGTAGACAAAATTGCGCTTCTTTTCGGTCATTCGCTGACCTTTAATGAGCAGATAAGCGAAACGAGTTGTTTGCGAGTTGATCTCTTGAGCCTTTAGCTTATTTTCTCGATCACCCTCCAAATTTACGGCGATCCTCACACGTGATAAATAACGTGATCTTCCACTATTAATCGCCTCGTGGTTCATCCTCCAGATGTCTTGCACTCTCTCTTTCTTCTCTCTCCTCATCATCAAACTCTTCAGTCATGCACCTCATCTCCGTCTTTTCCCTTCTCCTCGTCTTCTCTTTCATCAGCGCCGAAAATTTGCCCGAAGGGTACTTCGGGAGGTTCCACCTCGATCACTCATCCGACAATTTCGATGATTATCTTCAGGCGACTGGTGAGCTCGTTATTTTCATTTTGCATTTAAATTTTTGCTTGATAACGCCATACTTTGCAGGAGTTGGATGGCTGAAACGTCGCCTAATCTCTTTCGCCAAGATTGATAAGGTTTACACAAAGGTGAGATAATCGTTAGGTTTCGATCCAAGGGAAAGAAAGTGGAAAAACGAACACAGACGTGATCTGATCTTCAACTTTTACAATTGTTGTTGTGATCCTCTAGAGTGCGCCACTTTCTGATCACATTCCAGGCCGGTCCCGACTCTTTCCACTTCGACAATCTATCGACGGCCAAGGACTTGCACTACAAGAATATCGTACTAGGAAAGGAATTCATCGGGGAGGGAATTGATTCAACCAAGCACAAGGTAAGACGAGCGTTGGAAATAGAACGAAGAGTGTTGTTGCTGCGCAAAAATGAACGACAAAACATAGATATGACAGGCGAATTCTGCAGATGGAATATGTATTGGCTGAATGGAACAGAATAGACGATAGCAATCGCTCTCATTGCAGATCACATTCACATTCCGCAATGGAAAACTATACGAGAAACACGTCCCCACCGATCCCAACGTACGCATATTCTCACGATATTTAACAAAATATGATAATTAAAACAAGTATTCTAGGGAGAACAGAAAGAAGACGAGTACGCCTTCAAACTCGATGGAGACACACTAGTGCAGGTTTGTTCCCATGTGTGCTTTCAAACCAGCCAATTTGGTATCTATTGTTCCTATCAATTGTAAATGGCATTGCTCATTCAATCAATGGTAAACGAAAAATTCCCACTTTTTTAACATATCAGATATAGATTATTTAAGATCAGATTGTCCTTCACGAGGTGAAAATAATTAGCGATTCAATTGTATATTTGTAGACTCTCCAAGCTGGCGGAGTCGTTGCAAAGAGATACTTCATTAGGCAGAAATAAATCATCATTCGACAAATAATTATTGTGTTCTGCAATTACAACTCGGGATAAAGGAGTAAATAAATATATATTTTCAAGTTTATTAAGCACGATACAGAAGGAATTCATGCATATCCAATATGAACAGTGATGAAAATAAAGTAAATGTGAATCGTATTATGCTTAATTTACAGACTATTCGTATACCTTGAAGCAAAAGATATATTAACGAAGCACAGGGAATGACAGTCATTCACAGCCGATGGAGACACACTAGTGCAGGTTTGTTCCCATGTGTGCTTTCAAACCAGCCAATTTGGTATCTATTGTTCCTATCAATTGTAAATGGCATTGCTCATTCAATCAATGGTAAAGGAAAAATTCCCACTTTTTTAACATATCAGATATAGATTATTTAAGATCAGATTGTCCTTCACGAGGTGAAAATAATTAGCGATTCAATTGTATATTTGTAGACTCTCCAAGCTGGCGGAGTCGTTGCAAAGAGATACTTCATTAGGCAGAAATGAATCATCATTCGACAAATAATTATTGTGTTCTGCAATTACAACTCGGGATAAAGGAGTAAATAAATATATATTTTCAAGTTTATTAAGCACGATACAGAAGGAATTCATGCATATCCAATATGAACAGTGATGAAAATAAAGTAAATGTGAATCGTATTATGCTTAATTTACAGACTATTCGTATACCTTGAAGCAAAAGATATATTAACGAAGCACAGGGAATGACAGTCATTCACAGCCGAAAGTCAGTATTGCCAATTCGTTCTCTCTGCTTTGCTAGACACTATATGATTAGTGTAGTGAAGATTTTGTCTATTATCATAATTGACTCAATCCAGTGTTTAACACTGTAAATTTGCATTTCATTTAGACAATGCTGAAATATCTTGTTTTTACCTCTTGTTTTCAACAGCCGTCACTTCTTGAACTGATAAGGCAGACTCGTAGTATAGGGAGTTCATGAGGATCAGGGAGGAGGAACATTGACGGCAGTTGATAAAAGTGAGTTTTCATTCATTTGCCGATCTTGAATGAGAAAGTGAAGGTTATCGCATGTCATTTCCGTAATTTATCTCATAGCGCATCTTAATTGCATGATTTTACTTCTCAGACATGCCCTCTCTCTCCGTCTGTCTTCTCCTCCTCGTCTTTCTTTCGCCCATGAGTGCTGAAAACCTACCAGAAGGATTCTTCGGCCGATTCAAACTCGATCACTCCTCCGATAATTTCAATGATTATCTTGAAGCAGCAGGTGAGGTTGTTTCAGATTCGCCTTTAGCTTTGTGCGTAATTCGCTCAATATTTATTCAACAGGAGTGGGATGGTTCAGACGCCGTTTGGCCCCTCTCATCAACGTGGAAAAAGTATTCACAAAAGTAAAACTTTTTTCTTTTCTTATTCTTTCGGGAAGCAAACATGAAACACCTATCTACAATCATGATTGTTTGTCTTTGCTGGCTCAAAATATCTGACCTTTTAATCGTTTGCTGTCGCATAGCGATGATTCCCTTTGCTTTCATGCTGTACAGTTGAACAACAAACAACATTTGACTCAGACTGGTCCGAACTCCTTCGATTTCGACAATCTCACGACGAAGATAGATCTCCATTACAAGAATGTCGTTCTCGGAAAAGAATTCATCGGGGATGCAATTGACTCGACCAAGCACAAGGTTTCTTTGACAGAAATTAGTTTATCGGAAAATCTAGCTATACAAAGTGTTGTAATCCTTAAAATGCCAATCTAAGATCGAACATATTGAATGCTAAGTCAGAAACGTGCCATTTCAGATCACTTTCACACTCCGCAACGGGAAATTGTACGAGAAGCACGTCCCCACAGATCCCAATGTGCTTACTTTATTATAATTTAATAATTACAATATTCATATATAAAAAATTTAGGGAGAGCAGAAAGAGGATGAATACGCATTTAAACTGCAGGGAGACACGCTAGTGCAGGTTTGCTCGATTTGTCATTATCAATGCCTCGACTCGCTATGGGCACTAGTGTACTAATATTACATTAAAAGAAAATATGAACATTCCACAATAACAGCACGTGTTCAGTGAAGTATCAACCTTCAAATGTATATCATTGCAGACGCTTCAAGCTGGCGGAGTCGTCGCACAGAGATACTACAAGAGGCAGTGAGGAACATTGCATGCGCGAAGGGGATATTTGTTTGAATTTTTTGATAAATTATGTAATAACCTAAATTGCTCACTTCATAGATCACGCACACAATTTAATATCTCCATCTGAATCCCAATATTAAATGTGAAACCACTAAAAGCACAGATAGGAATAGTTGACGAGATATTGTAATTTTCTAAATGATGAAAAATTAACAGTACACTTTATTTTTTCCCTATATTTGCTGTAGCAGCGCCGTAACGGTTGGCCAAATCATTCGGGACTTTCAATCTCGTGAATTTATGAGCATTAATAAGGTAAATGTCGTTGACAGAAATGAGATAATTTATCGTTACATACATACTCTGGTGCGGAATGCTGCTTCTCCAATGTCTATGATATGCTTTTATGTGCTATCGTATTGTTTATTGACTTTGATAAGTTTATTAGAACTAGCCGAGCTTTCGCTCGCTAGGGGCACGCCGTAAATTGGGTTTTACAAGACGATTTTTGTGATAAAAATTCTAGCCGAGAAATGAAGCATGTGCGAAGAGAAGACATGAATATAAAGCGAATAATTCACGAAGAGATTACTTGACCCGACGCTGCGCGTCGTCGCAAGTAATGCAAACATACGAGAAATAACTGTAAGAAGCCCTGCATCCCTAAGCTGAAAGTCAACAATTCCGACGATGCACGTTGAAGCTAAGAAATTATGAAAAGTGTAAAAATGTATAATAAAATGTTGATAATGATTTATTAATGTTTACTGTCTACAAATCAGTGGTTGTAAATGTTGAAAAAACGAATACAAGGTATACAAAATAATAAGCTTTATTTCCAGAAATATCGTCGGGAAAACATGAGTGTCCGCCTGCACTGGCCGAAGATGTAGTTTCGAATATTAGATGCATTGTCCTGACATTGCGAAAGGCACGGTTTGCTTGATTAAGATATTCTTCAATATCCTTTGTTTATGCACACAACTGATGTTGTGATTCAATGATTTATTAGGTTTGATTATAGGCCCCTCCCACCATCCACGCCCATCACCACCTCTAGATATTTATGGTTCATCATTAATTATTTTCATTGATTATTTATATGTCTTTCACATTTTAATGTACCATTTAATGTACACTTCAATTGAAATAGTATCGTAAGAATAAATTATTTATTCTTAACTAATTGTTAGCATCATCGGACTCATTATCGGATTCTGAATCTTCTCCAAAGATGTGATGCCTCTCGAGGTCCTCATCATCACTGGATAATTCTGCCGCGTAATCCTGAGGATTCACGAAGTCCTCTTCAGGTTCAGCGTCAAATTCATCATCTTCATCATCAGAATCCTCGCGGTTCTGATCTTCTTCATTTTCGTAATTTTCAAAGTTATCACTCTCACGAGACAACTGAGAAGAGTGTTCTTCAGTCTGTTCAATTCGTGATTTCTTCTGAGCAGGTTCGTAATCGTCATCATCAGCTGTCTCAACAGCATCAGCATTCTCTTGCACTGGTTTACTCCAGAGATTATTGATCATTGTTTCCAATTCCTCATCTCCAATTTCTTCCGCATCCTCATCGTAATCTTCATTGATTACTTCTTGGGATTGTTGTTGAGAAAGGAAAATTGCTTGAGAATGGAATGTTTCTTGAGGTTGAGACTGTGACCTCACGGGTTTGTCTTCGCCCTCTTCCATCATCTCATCTTCGTCAGAAGACACAGGATATCCCTTTTGTTCAGGGAACTCTTCTTCATCGGTACTTTCTCCACCGACATTATCATCTATTCCGTACATTTTTACACTTGTAGCTTGCGAATTGTAAGGAGTGTCTAAGTGACTCGTAAGATCTTCTCCGACAATTTGCAGCAAATCAGTGTTAACAACGTTTGTCACGAGAGTAACAACAGTGCCATCAGGTAGCGTTTTCTGACAATGTTCAGGTTGTGCGTACACTTTGATTGAATCGCGATCTCGAACTCTCGAAAACGCAACGTACATTTGCCCGTGCGAGAACGAGGGAGTTGTCATGCACAATCCCACTCTATCGAGTGTCTGTCCTTGACTTTTATTGATTGTCATCGCAGAGCACAGTTTAACTGGGAACTGCCTACGACTGAGTGCAATTCCTTGTTTGTCTTCGTATTTTATGACAATTCTAGGAATAAATACAATTTTTTTGTAATCATTTTCGACGGATAAATTCTCGCATTCCATCAATTTGTACGGATACGCAGGATCCTGATGGAGCCTTCTGAATATTACTTTCGTGCCATTGCACAATTTATTCTTAATATCAATGTTTCTCATAAGCATCAGAATGCTTCCTGCCTTCACGTGCAAATCGTGAGGTGGCAATTCATGGATATCATTTGATTCTAGATATTCGATACTGTAGGCTGGCATTCCGGCGTTATCAATCTCATCTGGAGGAGTACTGATAGCTGTTAGAGTGATAAGGGGTTCATCAATCGTTTTGAGAATCTCTTCGTTAATTGCATTGCACACGTCATTTCTGACTGCGAGTATCGCAGATGTGCTCATGAGTTTCGGATTCTTTCGAATATTTTTAGGGAATGTAAAATCGATAAGTTCTTTCATATCAGCACAAAGCATACTTTCAGGAACATCGAGTTTATCTCCGTGGAAATTATTCTGACTTGTACCGACTCCAGCAAGCCATTTTCCATATTATTTTTGACCCGGTTTGAGTCTCATATTTTTGTCAAGTTTCAAGTGTTGGAACTTTTCAAATAGAGGTGAATTATTGATCGTGACCGAATCAACATTCGAATTTGATGGATTCTTCAGAATGGGGAGAATTTGCTTGAAGTCTCCTCCAATGAGTACCACCTTATTTCCGAATGGTGCATCTTGATCACACTCAGGGCTTACAGCCTGGAGTGTTCTATTTACGTGATCGAAGGTATAAATATCAGTCATTGAGATTTCATCCCAAATGATAATTTCTGTTTCAGCCAATTTCTTCCCTCTCCCTTTTGTAATGTTGAGATTGGGCTTGGTGAAAACGGATGGATTCAGTGGGATTTTGAAAGCAGTATGTGCTGTCAATCCCTCTGGCAGTAGTGTTGCTGCGATTCCCGTTGAAACCAGTTTGAATCGGGTGATCATTTGCGATGCACCAATGAATTATGTATTTGTACAGAAAAGTTTTCCCGCATCCTCCGCTTCCTGTTACCATGAACAGTCGATTCGGATCGGAAGGATTTTCAATACATTTAATTATCTTTTCGGCAATTACTCGCTGTTCAGCATTTAGTTTTCCTCTATTTTCGAGGCAATAATCTTGAGAAATTTTCTTTCTCTTGTCATATATCCTCTGAAGAATTCTCGGATCCATGATTACTTCAGGAAGGCCATATGTTTTATACTTGCGACCTTTTGACTTTAGCATTGATTTGATATGGGCGAGAGCTTTCTGCTCTCTTTCATTGGGAGTATATTTATTGTCTCTATCGGGATCAATCAGCATAGCCTTGTATTTCTCCCAGAATTGACGGGGGTTGGGGACGTTACAATTTGCGAGAATTGTAGCAAAGAGCACTCGAGATGCATAAGCCATCTTAGTTCTCGTGCCCAGTTGCATACAATCATCCCATTCCTCATCATCATTCAGATATCCCATTGCTCTTGCAGCTGTTTCGAAGCTGGTGTAAACCGTTTGGGTGTTCGGATCAGTGAGTAGTTCTTCATAACTTCTATATCCTGCTCTTTTGCGAGCAAGGACATATAGTCCGTATTTTTCCATATTCGATGGAAATACCGGTACGAGGTATGCAACATTTTTGTTAATCTGATACTGCTTATTTGGAGCATACTCGACGTAGCCTTTCTTCTTATCATAACGCAATTGCATGTTTGCCTCCTCGAATGTGAGGTCTCTACGTGCATCTGGCTTTTTCATATATCTCATATAATCAAGAAATTTGGTTCTTGATTTTTTAATCTTTTCTGCAATTTCCTGCTCAGTCTCTCCTTCTTCGTAGCACACACTGTTTTCTCCTTCTAGATGAACATATAGAGGAATTACAGTGTGTGAACAAAATGACTTGGGGAATCCGAGAATACTCCACGCACTTTCGTGTTGATCCACGTATCGAGCATATTTGAATGCTTCAATTTCGTTTAAATCAACAACTGGACGTTTAGTTCCATTTTCATTATCTTTTGGTTCTCTAATCGTTACTCCTTTGCCGACGAGTTCTTTGACATCGCCGATTAGGAAGATGATTTCATCGAGCCCTTTGTAGATATATTAAAAAATATATCTAAAATTCATAACTCCAGTGATCGCCTCAATATTAATGTGGCTCTGGAATTTGTACAATAACGATGGATTGTATGGTACAATATGTTGATTCGTTGCGATTCGAGGAATTGAGTGATTTTTGGAACCAAAATGAATCACGGATCCATTGTCGCGTCTCCGATATTTAGGATAGTCGTGTTCGAGAATCACAGTTTCATCGGAGAAAGGCTTGGGGAAATTTTTGCGACAATGAGGTGCATAGGGATTAGTCATTTCCTTTCTGCAGCTCATTTCATTCTTCCCATCACATGGTCCGTGCACATGATGCTTTTTCACAAGTTCGAATAAAGCTTTTGTTCGCTCGTGATTGGGATCTCCAACGGGAGCAATTTCAGGAATTTCAGCGCAAACCACGCGATCAATCTTTTCTTTAGTGTCGAGTGGCTCTTCTAGTTTTATTATCATATGCATATGAGGTGCACCCCGTTTCTGGAATTCAATACTCGAAACGGCGTAAACCACCTTTCCGAGTACTTCTCTCTTGATTATGTCATCAGTGAGTTCTTTTAATTTTGCTCGGAAAATCCTTGCCACATCATATGCCATGTACTGCCAATCTTCGTGTTTTGAGATTTTCAGTGCTTCGATTTCTGGCCAGTGTGGATTAGCGGTTGCTGTGAGGAATAGATCCGGCTTTCCATATTTACGCATAATTGCCATACTGTCGTAGAATCTTTTATCCAAATTCTTCGTACTTCCTGGCATACTGTCGGGAAGCTGGATACGGATTCCCGGTTCGTATCCTTGCTTGTTTAATTTATCTCTAATAAATTTACTGAATGTATTTTCAGTAGTAAATCTCTTATTTCTATTAGCTTCAGCTTTCATCTTGATAAAGCTGAAATAATCGTTTTCACATTGATCGTTTGCATGAAGTAAATACTCGGCAGTAATGGGACCTAATCCAATGACTGGATGTTCCATGCCTTTTCGATCATCTCTTCTGTTCATGAAATATCTCATTGTCTCTTTGCGAGAGGGAGTTGTTCTTTGATTTGTAGACTTCTTGGAATTTTTAGCAGGTTTCCTCTTCAGATTTCGATGATACAATGTTTCTCCTCTACAGAAGATGAATGGAAACATGGCTGCATCTCGATATGTTGCCATATGAGGAATATATGTTTGCTTATTTGGTTTTTTGTGGAACACTCGAATACCTTTGTTCAAGTCCTCATAATCATACAGTTTACCCTTCTCATACATTTGGAAATACGCAATGGGTTGATCTGTTTCGGGTGCATTTAGATTTCGTTCGTGCGTCGACGGAACTCCAAGGCACTTCAGAAATTCTAGTCTCTTTTTGTTATTTATTTTCTTTGCATTAGCATCATCTCCTTCGGGAACGAGTGCGCCCGTTTCTTTAAGATGCTTATCAAGTTTGCCTGCGGCAATGCTTTTGTTGACCTCGAATGGATCCATAATGGTCATTACAATTTCGCGAGGCACTTCTTTAGCATTTTTTGCTCGCTCAAATTCATCTTTGGTCAGTTCAATGGCAGTTTTATAAAATTCAAAAAATGGATGCGTCTCTTGCAAACATTTTCTGTATTCTTCACTGAAATACTGAACATCAGCTCTGTCAGTGTCAGATAGTTTCGCATTGCGATAATCTCTGTCCACTGCGACTTGCTGATTGCAGATATTTAGGCAAGTGAAGTGATTTCCCGCGTACGGAGAAATATCAATACTCACAGGTGCTACTTTGTATGCACCATTAATTTTGATAGGGATGGTTCCTCCCTTCGGGAATTTGTTTCTGGGCATAGATTTGGTGGTACGGCACGCAAATGAATGCTTTCTGTTCATTTCTCCAAGCATTCTGTACGGAGCAGAAGATGAACATTTGTGAACATTCTCTTTGAGTTCGAGCATTTTCTTCACTGTTATTTTAACGATTCAGGGTAAGAAAGTGCAGATTGAAGTGAACCGTCATCATTAATTCTCTTTCTGCAGACTTCGTCCACATACTTCCACTCTGCATCAGTTATTTCCACGAATGGTTCCGATGTGAGTTGTCTCTTGATCAAAGTTTTTAAAGACAGCGTATCAAATTTGTATAAAATATTGCTTTCATATTGAATGAAAGAATGAATTATTCCAGTAATGAAGGCCAGCGAATTTACTGGTTGCAGATCTGGAGGATACATCTTTTCAATACTACATCTTGTACGGTTTCTACCATATATTGAGGCGACTTTTTCAATTTCAGCATACAATGATGAACAATTCGAATTTGTTTCCTTGTCATATATATTGCACTTTTGCTCTCGAATTATTGCAAGACAGTAGTGCGAATTTCTTTTGAATGGAATTATTAAACAATCCCTTCTATCAAGCGAAAATCCTTCAAGGCGAACTTCTGAAGAGAACGCTTGAAGTGGCAACACCATCGTGTGTGCTGACTGGATACTGCACACGTAAGCATTAAATATTTCTTCGCTGATGTCAAATGACAAGTCATCTAATTCTTTCAATCGATCTTTATTGAATATCGGTTTTTTGAACGTTTTACAAAATTTATTTTTCTCATCATCAGATAAAGTGATTTTAATATTTCGAGATTGAATAACATCACATAAAATGTTAAATTTCATCTTATTCTCAATTTTTAAGTACTCATTAATGTCAAATGAATGAGATGAATTGAGAACAAAGTTTAAATTAGCTAATAATGCCACAAATGAATTTGCTGATGTTCTTGATTTCACAATATTATTAGTATCAGAATATATTTCAACTGTTTTATCTGTATCCTTTAGTATGTCAGAAAGTTGTAACAGTTTTGATTCGAAACTATTCTTCTTTTTATTTTTACCGAGGAGGATTGTCAATTTTGGACTTGTTAGATCATTGTCAAACAAGCTCAAATACCACATCCTTTTGTGTAAGAACGGGATAATATAACGTTTCCCTTGCTCTCGTAATGATTTAATTTTATCTACATTTCCATCTTCAAAATATTCTGCGAAATATTCTGCATTTATCACTTTGTAGTCAGAGTTATCAGATCGAGAAACTCGTTCCGCAATGAGAACATTGAGCATTTTTGCATGCACATCAGAATTATCTCTGAAGAACTGCAGATCTTTGAGTTCAATTTCAAACAATGGATTCTCTTCAACGTCTCGAGTTGAGACTAATCCGTGCTTGATTAGAAAGTCGATTAAATTGTTATCATTCGATTTCTTTTTACTTTCAGGTTTCGAAGGCGATTCGTGGCGCCTTTTCCGTAATCTCGGTAGTTCAGCTGTACTGTTTTCATTAACATTTTGCTGATCAATTTTATAGGTTTTAATTAATTCGTCTTTTAACCACTCCTTAAAATCATTTGCATCAATATTATCCTCTCGTGAAATGGAGATGCATGCATTTATGAGTGTTATTAATCCACTGCTGTAAGAATTATCTACGAAACTTCTTTCTGGATCATGTTCGATATCGTTTTGATGCATTTTAATATCGAATAATTCATTTAAGAAGTCATGGACAATTTTCGTTTCTGCACTGTTTAATCCTCCTCGAGAATCGATAACAGTTGCACAAGTTGAGTAATACTCAGCAAGTACCCATCTATCAGAAATTCTCAATGGAATGTAGAAACGTTTATTTGTTTGCTCATGCTTTTTAATGGTTAGACCAATAGATTTATCTTTTAGATACTTATCGAATATGTTAGAGGACACCGATGTTGCTTGCTTATTCTTATCTTGGGGAATCATTAATTTAATTCCAGCATCCATTATTATTGAGCATAATTCTGACTGGCCAGATATAGTATTGACCATCGCAGATGTTATTTGATCATATTTGAGTTGTTCATCGTTCGATTGTTTTGAATCAGCGGTATCCATTACATTATGAACACTTTCTACATCATTAGAAACTTCTGGTATGTCCATCATAAAGTCTTCTCCTTTCAATCTTTTGATGATTTCTTCACAGAAATCATCGTAATTAAATGATGAAAAATTATTGATGTGAGTTGATTGAGATAAATAAATTTCGCAATGACGAAGCATAAGCAATTGTTCTTTAAAGAAATCGTTTTTAGGTGCGAATTCTTCATTAAACAATTCAAATGAAACATCTTTGTTGAAAATTAATTTAATAGATTGATGAACAATGCTTTTAATCCAATCATAATCCCTCGGTTTAGTGGATTCTCTTGGAATACATATCCAACATTTCATTCTGACTGTAGAGTAAAATAATATCATGCAGAGTTCAACTTTCTTATTTTTCGTTTTCATAACTGGGAATATTACTCGTTCAGCTTTCACTGGGAATGATAAATTGTAAAAGTATTTAGATGCGTTTTCACATTTCAATTTTATATTTTTATTAATTAAACTGCATTTTGCCAATAGAACAGATGAGTCGATAAAACAACTCAAAACTTGTTCAAAGTGTGATGCTGTTAGACACTTAGTTCGTGATTGTATGATATCGATAATTTGCTCTTTGTCGGCACAAATTGATTCGTTCATAATTTGAAGAGAATTTTCAGTGTATTCAGTTCTATTTGATGTAACTGAGACAGATCGCGATCGTGGAGCAATTGATTCTCGATCACTGTTGTCGGAGAACAATTCAGGAGAATCAGCACGAATCGGAATCTGCACCGGATTAATTTCTGATATATCTTCAACGATTGTTCTCGCACCTTCATCAGTAGATCGTGTGCTCCTCACAGAGGTTGATCTCGTTGATCTTCGAGATGCGACTGACAAAGCTCTGGGTGATCTATTGAACGATCGAGAAGGAGATTCCATCAATTCGTTTTAAAGATTAATATCGTTATTTTTGTTACCGTTTTCAAATCTTTTGATTAAAGAATCGTGATAGTTATTCATATCGGAAAGATCACAAGATCCAATGGAATCTGCAAAATTTTCCACACAACGTAAGAGAGTAATGACAGACATTTCACTGTATGATTTGTCCATCTTAGTCTCGTCATGCTTAGCTATTACGCATTCCAAACTTTGAGAAAGATTTTCGTCTGGGAATATATAATCGATCACGCTTCGTACTTTTTTAATTGCTTTATCGGTTGTATTCTGATCAATTTTATTATTAACGTAGTGTATAACAACTTTGTTCATTGATTTCAAATATCCGATGAGGAAACAATGGCCAACTTTTTTTCTTTCCATTCGGAAGCACGGAAAGACTATTTTATCAGCATTCTTATTCAGGATGGAAAAGAATTCCATTCTAAATTTCTTTCTGAGATCAAAATATCTGTTTTTGCGAGAGAAATATCTTTCGATCGCAGAATGAATTCAAGAGATTCATTCACAAATTCACAAGATAAAGTTTTCATTGTCTTCATTTGTGCAATGAGTTGTGCTGATGCATCGTGTGTTTCAGAATTTTCCATTGATACATCTGATTCATGAATTGTTATGGTGGGAGTTACTGGCAACGGCATATCAGCTAGTGACTCTGATCGAACTCTCTTATCGACAATCGCAGTTGAGTCATTAGAAGGGACAGCAGGTGTCTTAGACCTCGATCTCCTTTTTGGTGTTTCAGGAACAGCGAATATAGCATCATCGTTTGCTCTGCGAGCACTTTTTCGTGACTTCTTAACTGGAGTATGGAGCACAAGATTCTCTGAGAGACAATCAGCTAAATCACTGCTCACTTCTCCATTATCTTGGTTCACATTCGTTGGAACATTAGAAGATTCAATTTTCCTTTTCGGTGTTTTCGGAGCAACATACTGACTTCTATTGATGTCAGTTGCATTCTTATCTTCAACAACATTTGTATTGGTATTATTTATTCCTTTATTATTCGATTTTATTGCAGATTCGTATTTCGAGAACCACAACGCAGCTTCGGGTAAATCTCTTTTTCGTATCTCTCTGAGTTCTTTGTGATAAGTGTTATCAACAATTCTTCCATCCTCGAGGCTGATGGAGACACAGAGTGAATCTTGGAGAACTATCATTAAATCTTCTCGATGTTTTGTCATACAGTGCTCTTTGGGCAACGTATGCTCACCCAGAAAATACAGAGCATGGAGACATACAGGTTGTAACATAAGTTTTGTCGCGTCCAATCTCTTATGCATTTTAACCTCAGAAATTCTTCGAATTAATTTAATCTCAATTTCGTTATTCATCATCAGTGAGGGCCTTCGTACTCTTTCTTACGCGCTTTACTTCAGTCCTGTCAAGGCAGTTGAGGAGGCACATTAGTCAGACAAAGTTGTACTGAGATAAGGATTAGAAATCATTTTCACGCATCAGCTCTTCTTGAAAAGGATAAATTATGCCGATTTTGTGTGATTTGCGTAAAGTACTACATATGTGCATAATTTTGAACCACTCACGGATAATGACAAACGAAAATCGTTCTAGAAATGTAGACGAGTTTGTATAATGTGGATGGTTGGTGACGGTCGCGAAAACTTTCGCAAGCCGAATTTTCTTCTCAGTAGATATCCAGATCCAAATAGTGGTGGAATATAGTTCACCCAAAGTGGACAGTGTGCAGACAAAGTTTGGGGTAGATTGGGTTCTGTTGAGATAAGTGGCTCCATTCAGAACGATGGTATGTAAATTAAACTACTGAAATCGGCACTTTGTAAATATTCCTACCTCGCACACATGTTCAATATCTGATTTGTTGTGTCCATCCGAACCATAAACCCTTCCCTTACTAGTATCTACTTGGGATAAGTTTGGAAATAAATAGCTTTTGAATGACAATCTTTAATTCGAAACACCTAAACTTGCAAATTTTGGTAAAATTGTGCGCGAATTGAATTAATAAAAATTCAAATTTCCCACAAGTGGAGTGTTCTTTCTCTCACTTGTTTAATGATAAATTATACCTCCATGAGTGGTAATTGAACGCACTTATGTTAGTCACTGTTGTTGCAATTCTGGATTCAGAAGAGTTGGTCAAGTTGGCTACGAATCAGCGGCTAACCTTACACTCAGTGAAGTATATCTTTGGTTCCGCTCAACATAGCACCATATCTGGCGTATATTTTGAAAGAGCATTGACGGGGTATATCACCATGCTGTAGAAGTTTGGTTCATTATTCATCTCTGCGAACTAGCACCCGATCAAACGAATTAATAAAATCTGCACCAAATTTAAATCAGTTCATATTAATATTTTTCGCATAGCCAGCGTGCGCAGTTCAGCTCTACCCTATGGTTTGAATGTGCATGAACACCCCAAACATATACTAGGAGGTCAGGCATTGATAATGTTTGAGAAGTATCCTTCATGGAAATATTGTGAACCTCCGAAATGCGACAAAACTTATGTTACAACCTAATACATATATGCCACAGTTGATCAAATCATTTTGAAACATTGTCTTGCCTCTTGGGTTAATTGTGAATGGGAGATCTTGTTTTCCTTCTCTGTCTTTTTCATCTCTCAGATCATCCCATACGTTTCTGATACGTTCACGTTCATTTTTTGTGAATGGTACATTAAGAGAATCAAAAATGATCGCATTTTCATTTTTGACATCAAATATGCACAGTTTCCAGTGTCTTTGTGTGCAATATGGGAACAGCACGTACTCGTACGTATACACATTCTCTTTTTTTAATATTCGACCTCTTTTTGGTCTATGGTACACTTCAGATAGTATTGAAAGAACGGGTCTTATTCCTCCAGTTTTGTATCTAGCATCAGTACTCAGAAACATTCTCGGATCTCTAAATATGCACATGTATGCATTGATCACTTGATCATTCACCCATCGAGTGCCATTCAGAGTGAGATAGTCTTTGATGTTGATAATGAAGAATGGGATTTCCTTACCATTTTCATCATAATTTTTCATTCTATGAACATCGTCAATGTCAGAAGTATTGATTGGATCATCAAAACAGTTAAACATATCATTATTAGCTAGAAAGTGTTCATCCGGCATCTCATCTAGTGGCTCTGCTTTGATGAGGGTAGGATCGAAATCAAATTGTATTTTCGATGGAGAAGTAATTACTGGTACAATGGCATCTTGCTTATTCATGTATTCATTATTCTGCACTGAACAGTCGATTTGTGGAAGTGAAATATCGGAAGTGTTCGGTACAACCGATTCTTCAACGATGTCTTCCTTTTCATTTATCGGTTGTTCCAGAACCTTTTCCTTTCTCAATTGTTGAGGGAAAATATTTGCAGATAATTGTTCTCTGTACTCTGTAGCAGAAAAATTATTTAATTCAATTTTTCCATCCTTAATAATATTCTCAAAAAAGTGCAAAGTGTAAAGTGGGCATTCCCACTCTTGTAACGTTTGCTCGCATTTTTCAAAAGTATAATTAATTTCATTGACCGATTCTTTTGTCATAATTTTGAACATTAAAAGAATACATTTAAGAACTCTTTTTATGTACTTTGTATCACCTCTGCTTAAAAAGAAAGGACTGTAAATTACAATTTGTGTGAATGCTGGCATGAAGAATGCAAGCAGCATTTTTGAATGTTTCTTTCCAAAGCAAATTGGAATAAATATTTTATCAGTTTCAGAGTTTTCAATAGAAGCTCCATTGAATACATTGAAATACTCCCGAGCGTTTATGTTTATGAGTTGGTACTGGTTATGCTTAGGACGTGCAAAAAAAAAACTGAAGCATCACATCGAAATATCACATTTCGCTCGGTAGATTTCACATTTCTTATAATAGTATTCATACAATGATCGACGACTTCTCTGGTGAGCGGATTTGGACCCAATTTACTTGGTGCCTTATTAATCCCGTTCCTATCAGACTCGTCGTCATTACAATTATCATATGTATTGTACGGTCGATTACGATTTTCTGTTACAATTTTATTTTCTTCCTCATCATGATGAACATCATCATTTGAGATATAACTGACAATTGTATGATCAGTTTTAACATTCTCTGGATTCTTTTTAGCTTCTACTTTCATAACGTTTTTTTGGGAACTTTTTGAACAGTTGTATCGTTCTTATTAATGTTGTTATTCTTATTAGGCACATTAAGTGGTATCGGTTTCTTGAAAATTGGACGGTTTATTACTGGAATCGGTAAATTTTGGAATAATTGAATTGTTGATGTGTTGCTTGGATTTCGCCCGAGTGGAACTTCCACGGGTCTCAATACTCCTTCATTATCACGTGCAAATATTACATCGGCAATCTGTTGCCGGGAATGAACTGGATTGAAATTTATAAGGGCAACTCTGGTCAGTATATGATTGATATAGTGCAATGAAAACAGTCCACAGCTTGTACCATCATTCTGAAGAGGAATCTCTGTCATTATCTTAGGATTCCATTGATTTAATTGTATTCCAAGGGAAACGTGTAGAATCTTTTGGACGAGTTGTTTTGCTAGTGAATTAGTGTTTTCATTCAGGATATGTTTACTTGCAATTGAATCATACACATTCGTGGTCTTCGATTGAATATCAAATTCAATTATCCAAAAATGCATAGCTTCTCTAATAGGGATAATGATTTTACTGTATAGTTGGCCTTGTTGATAGTTAATGAATGCGTTTTCGAGGATATCGGTATTTGATCCAAAATTGATTGTATTTTTCTGCACATTTCTTTGCAACATTTCTCCTGTATAGAGACTTTTCACAATGAGAATGTCACTTTTATTTGTATCATTTAGTAAATAAGTTGCCATTTTATCAAAAGTTGCTATCTCAATCATTTCGTTCGAATTTAAAAGAAATCGTATTTCTACTTCTGCATCATCTCTGTATATGTAGGCAAGTTTACGCTGAGGTTGTTTCCATAGCTTGATTCCTGTCAGACAACGGAACACTTGTTGTCTTACGCCGGGAAGATATATTGAATTGGTGTCGTATGATTCATTGCAAATTATTGTTTTCAAGTTATTTAGCATATAAAACTTAGAGAATGCAACAGATGATTGCTGAGCAATTTTCTCGTAAGAATAGGCGATATCAGAAGTATTGCGGAAAATAATTTTCATTACTCTTTCATGAACTGATGTTACAGATGAATATTCCTGAGGAGGAAGTGGAGACTTTTCCGAAAAGGAATAAAATATCTTTGCTTGATTATTTTCAGAAGAATATAGGATGCACATTGTACATTTATTGTCGTTTTCTATTATTGTCACACATTGATTTATCTCATCTTCAACTTCAATGAGTCGAAGAATTTGTTGATCAGTTGCCTGAGGATCTTTGGCCATAGTGAAAGCAGAATAAGGAACATAGATAGTTGGTGTGCATTTTCGGGAAATTGCCACTTTTTTGCAATTCTTTGAAAAAGTATCGATCATATCATTTGATAACTCGTCAGAATTTTCTTGTAAAATATTGAGATAAGGCGCAGTCGTGTTAACTATTCTTTCTCGAAGGATTTCAAAGTCATATGTAAGATCAATAAAGTAATTTTCGCTGCTCAAATATTCATCAATAAATGCTGCAACATAGAGTCCACAGCTGAACTCATCTGACTGTTGTCTGCAGTTCTCATATCTGATTTCAATGTTTGTGTTGTCTTCTCTGAGAGCTTTTATAAATGCAACAAGAATATGCTGGTGTTGAGCATATACTCCTCTATTTTCACTTTTATTGCTGTCAAGGAATGTTAAGGTATTCTCTTTTAGAACTGCTGCTAGGAAATGATTTCTTTTTGAATCGCTAATTAGGAATATTATTTCGTCTGTTCTTTTACTTTCTAGATTAGGAATGAGGTCACTATCGATAAGTATCGTATGTGTATTAGTAAGACTGCTATTTTTAGTGAATTCAATATTTTTATTCTCATGCTTTTCGCACTTAGAATATAACTGATTATTGAATAGTAGTATTTTGGAAGTATCATCGTTTACTGAACTGTTTAGAAGATTTTGTATAAATATATCTAATTGCAATTCTGATATCATTTTTTCTGTTTCTGTTGAATTTCCACCTCGTCTTATTTCAACATTACTATTTCTGTTTGCATAATTGTTGATACTGTTATTGGTTCTGATGGCATATTCTTCAATTGATCTGTTATTCTGAGTTTTCTGTTCTAGTTCATTTTGGTCGGGGGATGGCACAGCAAAGCTGCAGCAGTCCGTAACCCGGGATTGATTAACAGACTGTTCGCTACAACTTTGTAGGGTGTGGTCAGGATTCCTTACGGAGTCCGTCATCCCACGAGGTTCCCCTGGGTCGAATCCCGAGGGGAGAAGCACATGGAGGACACTTGATCGCATTCCTGTAATGAGCAGTCTTTATTAAAGATATTGGTCACAAAGACGCGATAATTCGAACAGTAATAAATTCACGCAACATGCAATAAATATTGTGATATAATCAATAAATTGTGACCATGCATTATGAAAATCGTAAACTGAATTGTTTCAAATTGAGATATATATTGTGACAAATGTATGATATTCAGTTCACGATTTATTATAATGAATGATCACAATAATAGTGCAAGCATATTGAATATATCACGTATTAATTAGGACAAATATGACATAACATCAAAAGTTTCCCGTGACAATTTTTCATTTACAAAAAATATATCATATTTGTCCCAGTTAAATAGTGAGATATTCAATATGCTTAACAAAGTAGTCTGTTCATTCCAAATTGACCAGATCCAAAAAAGGAACAATTCAAAAAAATGAGCATGGCCCCTGCGCAAGGATAACATGCAAATTCATGAAAAATTCCATTTTTGTTCAGGAAAGTTACTGCATATTAATTTGAGTATATGAAACGTTTAATATTAAGATTGCACTGTTCTGAGATAATAATATTGCGTTGATTACGAAATATTTAGACTGAAGTTTTGCACATACTTATAGAATTTCTTCTATTTCATAAAGGTTTAGTGTATGTGAAAATAATTAGCACACTTGATCGGTATTCTTGGAAATGATTGGTATTCAAGCTCATTATTCATGGAATGATTGGCACTTGGTAGTAATACAAATGGTTAGAACTCAGGCTCAGTATTCACGGAAATGGTTGGCACTCAGGCTCAATATTCTTGGAAACGATTGCCATTTAGGAACATGGAATGGTTGGCACTCAGGCTCGGTTCATGGAATGGTTCGCACTCAGGTTCGGTTCATGGAATGGTTGGCACTCAGGCTCGGTTCATGGAATGGTTGGCACTCAGGCTCGGTTCATGGAATGGTTGGCACTCAGGCTCGGTTCATGGAATAGTTGACACTCAGGCTCGGTTCATGGAATAGTTGGCACTCAGGCTCGGTTCATGGAATGGTTGGCACTCAGGCTCGGTTTATGGAATGGTTGGCACTCAGGCTCGGTTCATGGAATAGTTGGCACTCAGGCTCGGTTCATGGAATAGTTGGCACTCAGGCTCGGTTCATGGAATAGTTGGCACTCAGGCTCGGTTCATGGAATGGTTGGCACTCAGGCTCGGTTCATGGAATGGTTGGCACTCAGGCTCGGTTCATGGAATGGTTGGCACTCAGGCTCGGTTCATGGAATAGTTGGCACTCAGGCTCGGTAATCTTTAACTTCTTCTCATAAATATAACAATAAAAAATGAGCAAAACAAAAAAAACAAACAGAACGAACATAAATATATACAACATAGAAATATAGATACGCATAGTATGAAAGAAAACAGTTTCTAAATTCTAATAATGTGCCCTAAAAAAATAATGACATACAATAACAAATTGATTAGAATAAGTAGGAAATCTAAACGAAAGTTAAACAACTAAATAGATATATAATGTAACACATAAAATTACCTTGAGCGGTTATGTGTAATAAATAATATAAAAGCAATATAATTAAGGTATGGATATAAATCTAATTGACATGAAAGTAGTGAGTTCTACAATGAATATACTCTCCAAAATAAGCAAACTAAACAAGTATTCAATAATATACAGTCACTTAAATACGTTTACAATTATAGTGATTTGATTGCATGCCCAAATTCCAAAATGTAATGATAGTAACAACAAAGCACTCTGATTAGGCAAATAATCAAAACTATTGAATTCCATTCTAGACAATCACACAAATGATTACAAATCACAACACGATGTTGATATGTCCGCTGTAATCTATTCCATTATTCTAAATCACTGTTGGTATAATCAATACGTGACGAATCTGTCGCAAGAATCTCATAACAACAATAATATGACGGACATGAAAAATCAATCAATTATCTCTTGGGAATGCATTAGATTATCAATGGAATCTTTGAAAAAATGTATAAGAAAATGCTATTCAATTCAATTGCTTCTTGTTTTTTTCTAAACAAAATTCCGAAAAGAACAAATGTTGCAAGAGAATAACCATTAAAAAAGCTCAGAAAAACGACTAACAACAATAATATTAGAGAAGCATTCAAACAAAGTATTGGAATGGTTGACACACGATAATTTTTTTCCCGTCCTCCATCCTCTGACAAATGCAATATCTTCTTGTACCGACCTCCATCCACTTATACTTCTTCCACATCTTCGTTTTCAATATTCTTGATTCTTCATTATCTTCTTTCTCTGCACTCCTCCCTCGTATCTTCATTTCACTTCACACGTTGATAACGATGATGGAGCTGAACAAATATAGATAATTGAAGTGGCATTTGGAATGGGCATATTTTCTGCTCAAAATATTAACAACTCATAAATTTTACCAAAGGCGTAATTCATTGAACACACGGAAAGGTTACTGTAATATCGGTAAGGCCTCCAATAAATATTTTGACACACCGAACTCAATTTGACACAGCGAACCACTTGCGATGTTACGGTAGACCCAATACGGTATCTCTCATCCCCTCAGTTTCTCACATGTCCAAATATTACCTATCACTTTGAGTACACAAACAGGAGGAAGTACTTGTTCCAGAAGAGCACGGTATATTTTAGTGCAAGACAAAACTGACCTATTTATATTTCTCCTCCCATCCCAATCCTCTATCTTCCCTTCATTCCACTTCAGATGTTGGAGAGGACGTCGGAGCTGAATGAATCGAGATAATTAAAGTAGCACTTGGAATGAGTATATTTATCACTCAAATATATTTACAAAACAAAAATTTAACCAAACGCTTGATTCATGGAGCTCACAGATAGGTTACTGTAACATTTCAATATTTGCGACACTTCCAATAATCATTTTGACATACCGAACTCAATCTGACACAGCGAACCACTTGCAATGTTACGGTAGACCGAATACGGTATCTCTCATCCCCTCAGTTTCCCACATGTCCAATTATTTCCTATCACTTTAAGTACACAAACAGGAAGAAGTACTTGTATCATAGGATTACGGTATCTTTTAGTGCAAGATACAACTGACCTATTTACATTTCTCCTTCCCTCCCAATCCTCCATCTTTCCTTCACACTTTAGAGATGGCCGCGGAGCTGAATGGAAGTACATAAATTAAGCAGGGATACTATTCGAATTTCGAGTCTCGGAATGAAAATATTTGCTATTTAAATTATTTGCGAATCATAATTTTAACCAAAGACATGACTAATGGAACTCACAGAACAGAAAGGTTACTGTAACATTTCAATAGTATCGGCAAGGCTTACAATAATTTTGTTGACACATCAAACTCAATCTAACACAAAGAATCACTTGCGATGTTACGGTAGACCTAGTACGGTATCTCCCATCCCTTCAGTTCATCACAGTCATGACGGTATTACCTAACTCTTTGAGTTAACCAACAAGAGGAAGCACTTTTTTCGTGGGATTACTGTATCTCATTGTGAAAGATAAAACTGACCTATTTACATTTCTTCTTTATCTTCACTCCTCCATCTACTCTTCACTCCACTCCACAAGTCGGGGAGGACGTCGGAGCTGAATCAATCGAAATATTTAGAGTAGTACATGAAATGAACATATTTACTGCTCACATTATTGGAAAATCGTAATTTTAGCCAAATGCATGACCTATAGAACTCACTGAAAGGATACTATAATATTTCAATAATAAAAACTCTTCGAATAACTATTTTGACACATCAAACTCAATCTAACACACCCAACCAAATAATAAAATTATAGTAGACCCAGTACAGTGTCCCTCAATCATTGCATACTCAAATATTACATATCAACTTGACGACACTATGATAGTCGGAATTGGAACTTTAAATTTGGAACAGACTTTTTGGGAACCATCGAATGAGAGCTTTCCATTTTGGAACTATTCGTTTAGTAACCGCTATTTCAGAACTGCTGTTTCTTAACCGTATTTACCATATCCACGAATAGTACTGAAATGGGCAGTTCCCATTCGGAGGTTGCCAATTGAAGTTCCAAATCCGCCCATCACTGAGGACACCAAGAGGAGAAAGTACGTATACGGTGCGATTAGTTTCCCATTCCGTAAAAAATACAACTGACCTACATATATTTTTCCTCCTCTCCATCCTCCATCTTCCCCTTATTTCACTTCACACGTTCGACGGTGGCGGAACTGAATGATTGAGATAATATACTCATAAATTGTGTTTGTAATAAGAGTATTGTCCGCTTAACTCCCCTCCCCATCATATAGAGTACCTAGGCAAGACTATGCCCATTAAACGATTACATTAACCGAATAAATTACTTTAACCAAGAGAATATTAGTATAGCCCTGTATTTGAGTGGACACGTAAATACTATAGTTTATCTTAAAGTTTAACAACATTGACAGGAAAGTGTCCTAACGCACATCCAACATCTAGTACCTCACTATTGTACTCTCTAAAAGTAAAAGGGGAAAGTTCCACACAAAAAAGCTGAACCTCTCAATGTTTCACACTTGGGATTAGCAATAATGCCAAGTCGCCGGCCTTACGACAGTGAACAAAATAATCAATAACATTAAACTCGTCATTACAAGCATTTTCCCATTCACTTAATTTCCTAATTCTGGCAGTACGTGAATTGTTTAGTGGCTATCCAACATTAAAAAAGTCTTGGCATACCTCATGCACGTCTCCTTAACTCCTTTCCTCATCCCACATCGATCGCGGTCCAGCGGGCGGCCTCTGCAAACTATATAATAAAAAATGCAAAAAAAAGTAGTGAAAAAATGTTACAAATCGACTGCCGAGTGCTTCAATTCGCAATGTCTCCTCTCAAAATATATATTTTATAATGCCCAGCATATCAATCGAATCGTAAGAATGGGGAGAATATGATAAAACCATCAAAATGAATAAGGATAATCAATATACCTTCCAAAATCGATAATTTCGAAATATCGCGCACTTTCAGTCTGTTAATTAGTTTTAAATTTTAAAATTTACTGTTAATATATAAATATAAATATTAAGAACATTAAAACATTGAGTAATAACTTATTAGTAAGCGGTGAATAACGCTATAACAAGAGTTAGCGCAAATATAGCCAAAAATATGCGCGCCTAACAAACAAATATGCTTCAAATCAAGTAACGGGAGATTAAACTCGCATAAACTTTTTTTAAAGTATATATTTTTTATAACGCAAAGCATATCAATCGAACCGTAAGAATGTGGAGAATATTTTAGAAGCATCAAAATCTGTAAGGAAAATCAATACACCTTCGCCAATCGATAATTTCGAAACAACCTACAAAGTCGGCCTGTTTACCAGTTTTAATTTGAATTTAAATTTTAATAAATAAATATAAATATTGTGAACATTTAAGCATTGATTATTGGCCTATTAGTGAGCGGTGAACAACACGCTGTAAAGGTTTAGCACGAATATGAGCAAACAACGCATAAATAATGAGTAGCACCGTAAACACGCTTATAATCAACGACTCTGCTCAATGTATTATGATTTCTGCAACGATTCAATAACCCCGTTTTATAAATTGCACATAGTTAAAGATGTTTTAACCATATTATCGCGTGTATAACCAAAATTAGTCACAGCTCGACTCAAAGAACAGAATGTAGGAACGTACCTCAACTTTTCCGCCCTCCCTGTCCAAATACTTTCTTCTTCTCGCGGCCGCACGGTCATCTTTCACTATAAAATATTATAAAATAATAAAGCAAAACAAGTCACTTAACTACAAGAAAGAGGAAACAGAAAGTGGACTAATATTCTTCAAAGGCGTGTATTGAAAATGGGATGGAATAAACACGGAATGCGTACAAATGAACAGTACACCCTCATACTGAACTCTACATTACAAAACTGGGTGAAACAGAAAGCGAAACCATGCGGGAAAATCAATAATCGCGGATATCTGCCACAATTTCCAAGCGGACTACCGTAACTCGATGCATAGTTGAGTCGTGATCAAAAACTGATTTTTAGTTTAATTTGACTTGTTTATTTATTTTAATTACTTATTTATTAAAAAATTTATAAATATTCATTGCTCCCAATGCCCAGAGAGTGTTTCAGTTGTTTATCTTTCGATCACGGACAACCGCAATGTTCATTCCCCGGTATTTGCGTCCACTCCGTTCCTCACAGCCTGTGGACGCAAACTAAGCCATTGAACTACACACCTTCTGAACCACTTGGGACGATGGTGGGTAGCCTCTACTGCACCTAGAAGAGGCGAACGAAGCGCCCTGACAGTAGAGACAGCTGGGAATACGGTATTTTCGCCCCGCAGCGCTCTTTCGCCGCTCGCCACGGGCGTAAATGTGCTCTAAGCGAAACGTGAAGTAGATCAAAAGAACCGTCTCGACGAGTTCAACAAGGTGCTCTGTTCAGTTTGGGTCCAAAACATCAAATGAATTAGCCGTCCTCTCGATTGCACTAATTGAAGCCCCCTTTCCTCTCTATGTCCTGTAGCTTGCTCGCGATCTCTCCGTTCTCTTTAAACTTATCGAGACGGCGATTACCTAGATCGAAAGAAGGGTGTTTTCTGCCCATGACAGTCTAGTTCGTTAGTTTTTACCACGACGTCTTCTATACTTACACGGGCTCGAAAAGTAGGGTGCGTTTTGCGCAAAATCACGAAACGACATTCCCTCAGGGGAATTGCTATAACTCGCTTCTTTTTTGAGCTACAGGGATCCTACTGGTCTAGCCGCAACCGTCTGATCATTCTCTACAACATGGTTCCATTCATTAAGAATCCCGACCAAAAGCTAAGTCGCCATCTCTCGAAACGAAGCCGCGGCGCTAGTTCGAAAATTCGACCTGCACCCAGAACTCTCCGGGTTCGCTACCAACCAGCTCGAAATTGCAGCAAGGGATACTACATCGATCCCACATCATGCTGGCGTGCAGCTAAAAATGTGGCAAAAGGTCTGCCGCCGAGGGGATCGAACCTACGGCTCCGTTTGCGCGCTAGACTAACGTTTTACCGACTGCGCCACGGCCTTTATCCGTTATTTTTGATTTTCAGAAAAAGTGAAATAGACCATTCGACGCGTCTCGTCGAGACGAATATTTCTCCTGCCAAGGGCTAAGCGCTAGCTGCACGCGCTCGCCCGCTAGAGCCCAAAACGTGATTTTGTCAAAACTTCAAAGTGATCTTTGACCTACCCAACGTGCTCCGATCGCTTAGGTCCCAACAGTAAAAAGATGCGCCGTGGCCGATTACATATAACCTATATATTTGCCACATTTGGCCCCAGCTCGCAAAAAGTTACGGTAATCTGAGCAGTAAATCGGCCACATATGTTCTTTTATGTATAGGGAATTTGAAATGTCATCTGAATTCCAATAATTAGGTGAAGCCACTTCAATGCACAGATCCAAGTAGCTTTGGCATCACTTTTTCAGACAAGATAATTTTCCATATTTTATGGCGTCCAAGAAGTCAGTTCCGTAACAGAATTAACAATAAAATACTAAAACGATACGCACCCGGGTGGGTTCGAACCACCGACCTTTCGGTTAACAGCCGAACGCGCTGCCGATTTTCTGACAAAGGAAGTTCACAGAGATCTCTAAGTAACATATACGTAAAAGATATTGGCAATTTTGAATGCAATGTTTCTAATGTATTTTTACACTCAATCAAGTGGCCATTTGATTCCACATAATCAGTAGTTCAAGGGATGAATATACCCTCTGGCCATGCTTCGATCTTCGATAGTCCTCGCAGTAAGAGGATTCCGTTCAGATTGGAAGGGCAATTACGACTTCATCGGCTATATAAGGCCTCCACTCTCTCCACCCACATCAGTTGAATCCTCACTCCTCTCCTAAATTGTGCCCCATTCTTATCCTTTCACCTACCTCCTTTATTCAGGTTCGCTTCCCATCTTTCCCAACTACGCTCAACATGTCCAACATCGATCTCTCCCTCGATGACATCATTGCCAAGACTAGAGTGAGTTATTTTAGTGAATATATCGAACCATTCAAAAAAGCTGAAATTTAGGGAATTATATTTGCTTTATGCTGAATGAATGTATTTTTCCAGACAAACAAGAATATTCGCGACCAGTTCAAATCTTCGAAGGGCTCTAAGATGGCCAAGATTTCGGGAAAAAAGATAGGAGGAGGAGTGAAGAAGAGAAATATGGCAACTTCGATAAACGGAGATGACTTCACTAAGGTTTGTCACTTCAAAAAATACAGTTAGACGAGCAAAGATGAACTCCATTAATTGATATACATCATTACAGACTGTGCCCAGTGGCAAATGGAAGCGTAATTTGTTCGACGATTCCGTTCGAATTCTCTCTTCTACTCGAATTTCGCCCAAATCTGCTGTCAATAACAGCAAGATTGTCCGTGTGAACGTCTCCAACCTGGCCTCAACTTCTGCTGATCTACAGGTAGGAGATATTCGGCACTCGAAATGCTCAGTTGACTATTTCCAATTCACAGTATTAAGCCCCGTGCAAAAGCAAATGCTCATTTCGCGCTCCTTTTTAAATTCAAAAAAACAGCGAATTTGCTCTTGCACGGAATTTTAGCTTACTGTATCGAGTTTTAATATGAACCAATTGTGAAACCTAGAACAATTGGGTCTCTAAAACCGATTCAATTTCATAGTGTTTGTGAAACACAAATGATCCTAATCTGTTTCGAAGCACGGATGTAGTCGATTCATTCATGTTTCATAGAAAATTAAAGTATTATGTGCGCTTTTCGGTTTTGTCCGTGGACTGCTTGGCGCTTAATTCTGCGAATTGTGTATTCCAGGAGCTGTTCGCTGAGTATTCATTCCAAACTGTCTCTGTCCACTACGGAATGAATGGGGAGCATCTAGGAACTGCTGAGGTTACTATGAAGGAGAGAGACGCAGTGAAGGCTCTAGAGAAGTTCAAGGGAATTGCAATCGATGGTGAGTGAAATCAGTAGGGATTATTCAGAACATACTAATAACTGGTTTTCAGGATCTCGTCTTGTCTTTGCAATTGTCAACGGAGGAATGAAAACTTCCATCTTCGAAAGAGTTCAGTTCGTCAAGAAGATCTCTGGTGGAGGAATCGAGAAGAGGTACTGTACTTTTACTTATCGATTGTTGTCTACTTTTTCACAAAATTCAATTACCTTTTGCAGATCCTCCGTCCGTCCTCAGACGCTTCCCAGAGGAAAGAAAATGAACGAAGGACGTAATCCGATCGATAGAAAAGAGAAAAAGATCTCGATCAAGGTAACGAATTGTTTTCTTTGTTACGACTATTCTCGAAATGATTAGTTAATTTGTATTTTAAGGGCACTCGTGGAAAGAACGGAAAGAAGATGGAAAAGCCCATGACGGAAGAGGAACTGAATGCAGAGTTGGAATCGTACATGAAGAAATCTGAGAATTAGTCAAATTTTAAGCAGCTGATATTATAATTTATTCAAAATACTTGTCCAAAATCTTTTACCCCATGGTTACGTTTGTTTGACTTCGATAAAGAGCCTACTATCGATTTTGTTCCTCTGCCTTTTGATGTGAAATCACCCACTCCTTTTTCTTCCGTCGTTAGGGTCGTTAGGGTTAGGGTCGTTCTCTCTAATTCTTTGGGGCGATTTTGCTCGTTTTGTTCATTCATTCATTCATTCATTCATTATTTATTCCGTCAAAGGGGATATGCAAGTAATAGGCGAGATGAAAAAAACAATAGACGGATGTCCGTCGACGTTGTCGAATCGGGTTTCTTGCGGCAGCAAGGGTAGGGTAGGGGTCTGTAGAGGGAGTGGGCGAGGGATGGGTATAGATCATAGATCAAGCCATGCTTTAATAATAGACTGGGGGAAGAAAGAAGGGGGTTGGGAGCAGATAAAGTTACGAAATGATTCAGGGTGTAAGAATATTGCGGATTCAGCTAAAGAGTTCCATGTAGCAATTGTACGCGATACAACTGTAGTCCGAAAATGGGTGGGTATAAATGGTAATATTATTCTAAGATTGTGAGAATTCCGGAGAGAACGAGGAATAGGGGCAATAACGAGAAGAGGAGATGTATCAAGCAAACATCTTCTATGAATAACTGAGTGAAGGAACATAATATCTATGACAAATCTGCGTCGCTCAAGAGTGGTTAGATTGAGGTCAATGAGTCGTTGGCGATAAGAAACACTGGGAAGGTTGCAGCGCGCATATATTCGTCGAGTAAAATCGCGTTGGACTCTTTCAATAGCTTTTGTCAGATCAACACTGTGAACGGGATTCCAAATAATGGAGCAATATTCAAGGTTGGGTAATACATAGGTGGTAAATGATTTAATGTAAATAGAAGGGCAAGTGCTTCTAAATGATTTGAATACTAAGTTGGATATGGAACGGGCTTTGGAAATGAATTTGTTAATATGGTCAGAGAAGGATAAGGTTGGGGTAAAAAGAACTCCTAGATCTTTAACGAACATTTTCTTATCGGGAGGAGGGACGAGGGGAACATTATTAATAAAATATTTCCGTTTAGGATTGTGCGAACCAAAGTGCACAATAGTACATTTAGTCTCGGATAATCCTAGATTCCATAAGGAGGACCAAGATGAAACAGAATCTAAGGCCAGTTGCAAATCATTCGAAAAATTGTTGATATTTACCTTCAATTTATTTCTGCCTGTTGATCCCTATCTGTCTCTCTTAACTTGACTAATGTGGCCCTTACCAAGTCCACCCTTGAGGCGAATCCCCCATGTAAAAAACGTCCGGTCTTACTTTTGCTTTCGAGAGGCCTCCTCTGGTGTGGAAGTGTTCAAGTGGAAGGTTATCAGGGAACTTTTCCGCAATGTTGGGAAAACTCTTGAGAATGTCGTCGAATCTTATCAAAAAATTAAACGACAATTTTCAAAGTACTTCCGGAACAAACGAATTAGCAAACCCATATCTCCTCTTGAGCGCCTTTTACAGTGATTAGGGTACGTGCATCAGTGAATTTGCTGAGAAATAAACAAAATTGAAATGGATCGCGAATCTCGATTACGAATAAATGAGATGTAACGGAAATTGATTTATCGGAAATTGTTTTTTTCATTCGCTTTATTCCCACTCACAATCACATTTGTATTATTGCCTCAATAATATTTTCCCCACTGTTCTCATCCCCCACTCATCTCATTGCTCGCCGCCCTTTCCAAAAAGCGGAGCCAGACAAATTCTTACTAAACGGACAATTCTGGAACAATTCAGCCAAGTCTCTCTGAAAGTAATTTAAATATCTAGGGAAATCTAGAATAACAAACTTGATTCCGTCTCTCCCCGAACGAACTTGCGTGATAGCGAGGTATACGAAGAGCACTTAGTCAAGCAATTAAAGGAGGATGAAAGCGAAAGCTGGAAATTTGAACGTATTTCATCCTACCACGAAATGCCCCGGCTGTCAATGTGCTAAAAACAGGCCATGCTAAAAACAGTGAAAGTAACACCAATTACCGGTCCCCGACGCGGCTCTTGGCTACGGAGCGTCTCTCTTTTTTTTCTTATTTTTTGCGTTTGCTCGCTTTGATTGTGTTGCGTTGTTGCTAAACGCATATCTGTACTCTAGTTCATCCTGTTATTTCAAATCAATATTACTTCAATCGATCGATTGTGTGATCTCTTCCCATCCACCCCTTTCACGCGCGCATTCCTTTCAGTTGGATTCATGAGTTCTATCTTCTTCTTTGGGGCGATTATCTGTGATTCTACTCATTCCACGTCGATAATATTTAAATTGCTTCTGTTTCAACTAACTTTTGACCCGATTGCCACAATTTCTCCCTAAATGCGTCGTCTTAATTACTTCTTTTTCGTCGTTGGCCCATCTATTATTTACATGTTTTGCTTTCAACCTTGCTTAATTGCTCATTTTTTTCTTTATTTTCTACCGTTTAATTAATTGTTCATTGAAGCCAGGTCAGCGGTCATCACCGATGATAAAAAATGGGCATGGACGGTGCTGCCTTCGCTTCTCCCAGACCTGTCAGTTAGTTTGGCTGCTTCCCACTTTGCTGTATCGATTAATTTCATTCTTGTATTTTAGAACTACGTCCAACGTCGTCCGGCCAAGATCATGGCCCTTCCGATGGTGAAAGGCCATCGCGAAAAAGGTTCGTTTCTCTTTCTTCGGCCTATATTTAAATATTACTCGTGTTTTATTTGTGAATGATTACCTTTTCAATTCATTTATCGTAAAATAAGTTAAGGATATTCAAATAACAATTTAGATAGAAATATTAAAAATATACGAACATATTACGCTAGAAAATTAATCAAAGCAATAAATATCAGTCCGTAGCAATGATAAACTTTTTTTATTACTACTCCTCATCAGTCATATATCCTAGGGCCTCGTCTGCCATCGAATTGAGGAGAGGGAGATGAGGAAGAGGAGGGGGGAGGAGGGCGTCGTCCTCGCCCTCGTCGTCGTTCTCGGGCGCCTCCTCCTCCAAGTTGCTGTCGACTCCATGAGGACGAAGAGGACGGGTGAGTGTCTCCCACAACTTCTTAATTAAAAATGGTTCGTAAATTGATTACCTCTCCTTGTTTACCTTTTGTTCGGCGAGAGCAATTTTTCTTTTCTTCCCCGTAGTCTCGTAGTATCACATCTGTTGCACTCCCTCGTGCATGATGCCGCGAGTCCTACCATGTGGAAGGATAGATGACATTGTCCCTGTTCGCACTTGGGACACTCTAGGAGGAGGGAGGTCAATGACTCCTTCGACACTATCATGTAGTTCGATAGAGGGACACTTTCGATGCGGGGAGTGGCAGGGGTAGGAGGAGTCCATTCGGAGCTTTCGTTCATATCTCGAGCCTTCAAGTAGTTATCAAAAATACCTCATTTTTTAAATAATCTAATTTGAGTTAGTTTAGTGCGAGATGGAATGCAGTAATGATAATTAATGAATACCTGTTCAGGTCGGCAACAGCAGACGCAGCAGAGAAGAGGAGATCGAGTTAGGAGTGGAGGAGGACGGACGTAAGACGGCAGAGAGGATTGAAGAGGACGAGGGCGAGGAAAGACGAAGGAAGATGAAGAGGGGAAGGGCGAGAGAAGAGGGGAACAGGTAGGAGGGAGTACGATAGATGGTTGGGATACTGTAGATGGAGCAGTCGTCTCCTAAAGGCCTCTGTTTCCGTTGTATGAGATAGATAAATATATTTTCTCCCGTTTAATTGTGTATATTACTCACCACAAAGGAAGGGACAGCATCAGGTCGAAGTACGGTAGCAGTTGCCGAGTATGTGTAGACAGAGGGGGAGAAGTGACTTGCACAGAGATAGGGACACTTGGATGCATTCACCACTGCCATGAGAGATCTTCTTCCTTCTGGGGTTGAACGGACAGCGTTTATCCACGTTGTCCGTTTCTTCTCATTTTCCGTAAATGCGTGCATCTCTTTCTGGAATTTCCTCTGATGGCACACGACGCAAGCTCGTCGTTGCATCTGATAGGGAGGATTACATTAGCAGACGATATAGTATCGACGATAGTTTGCACATGAATATTACATTTCAATTAGCAATACTAGCTTGTGGGTATACAAATACTTTATCATTTAGTCCATGACATAGCTATTCTTCATCGAATAGCGCAGATGGCTTGAAGCCGGTGTAATGTCCATCGGCACTTGGCCATTTCTTCCGGACGGCATCGATGACACAAGCGGGGAGTCGAACTCTCTGTCCTCGTCCGAGTGGTCCGAGAAGAGAGGCCACTATCACTCGATAGCACCCGTGTCTTCTCGCCCTCAATAGTAAGTTTCATTCTTTCTATCCATGGTATCTATTTGATTGATATAGTGTATTCCGGATACAATAGCCTTTCAATAGAGTAAACGATTGTTGGAAAGGGGAACTCACTGATTCGCATCGATGGCCACATGTCCACTCGCATAGCCGTAGAGGGCAACTGCAGCTTCCGTACCCTCAAGTGAGTGATTGAGATGAAAGTTATCAACAATAGGAAGTATAGTAACTAACCGCTTCTGTGAGCAGGTACTCCTTGAAGTATTGATCCTGCGTAATGCAGGCTTTCCTACCGTGGTCCTTCAGCTTATCCAGCAATCCCTCCTTGAAGAGATTTCCTTTCTTGAGAAGAGGGTAGAGAAACAGCGATTTGCAGCAGTAATCGTGCTTTTCCTCGAGATCTCTAGGGGGACAACGAGTGCAGGAACACTCCACAGTCTTCTCGAGGTCAACCCCATCTGCGAAGATCTTCTGCTCCCTCTCCTTGGCTGCTTTGATTCTAGCCAGAATCTTGTCCGCTTGCTTGGGGTCGGGGAGAAAGGGATCGGGAAGTGATGTCATCTAGAGATCAATCAATCGATCAATTAGTGATACAATAATGTAACTTGTGTAATGAAAAAAAAACAATCAAGACAATGATAAAATCGTTTGAAAAGAGCTGTTTGTCCCATTCTTTGCGTACGTGCATCTTTCATCGATTGACTAGACACTTGTCTAAAGGGTCAGAATAGAGACTCAAACGAATGATATACAATCATGATTGTTCACCGGATTGAATTTGTACGGAAAATCGAATTCTTCAATCTCTTTATTGTACTGTTTTGTTGTATTGCATTGTAAAAATGAAAATGTTTGATAAAAGAAATGGAAATGAGTGTCACAATATGCTAAATAGGTTTCCCTCATTGCATTAATGCAGAAACCACCGCGGCAAAATGTTAGTCCTCGGCGGGAATCGAACCTGTCCCTTTCCCACTCTCGTTGTCGCCGCTCTACAGATCGAACTAGAAAGAGGAGAAAGAGGTAGTGAGATAGTGTGCGCTGCGCAATCTTTTCGCAGCCATTTCCCTGAGCTATCAATTACAGTACCCGTGCGCGTATCTCCCTTGATCTCTGATCTCCGTTTTTCAAATTTTGGCTTTCTATTGTCGTTCAAGGAATAAATCCGGATATATCTTTAGTAAACGAAGTTCATTTTCCCTTTCCTCCTCCTTTAACTGATGTGTTCAAATGGGTTCTGTTCGAATGATCGGTGGAATGCAAGGGTTTGATTCGAGAAGAGAAAGGACGAAAATTGAAATGGTGTCTTATTAAGTTGTCATAAATACCAAGGGAGACTGAATGAAGAAAGGGAACTGCTCAGATCTTATTTCATAGACGAACTCGACTTCGTCCAAAACTATGGAATTTACGACGAAACGGGAACAGATTCTAGGCGATCTCTGTTCCAGTGATGCACCCATTTAAGCCGAAGGTCACTTGTCCACTCTCGTTAGTTTGTTCGACAGTGAGAGAACTTCCCGGTAGCAGCTAATCACCGTACATTTCTGCACTGTCAGTTCCACGTGAGTATTTTCGATCCGATGAAAAGAAGCACTCGTTTCTTAGGGTTTTCATTGCAGCAAATGAACACGCCCACGTCAGAAACTGCTGTTGAGAAAGTATTTAAAGTTATCTCAATTTCGATCCTTTCTTGGGTTTTCACTTTCTCAATTGCATTTGGTTCAAAACAACCTCTTTAAGGATGCGATCGGTTGTGATTGCCCTGTTCGTTCTGCCTTCCCTCATCGCTGCTGAGTCATTGCCAGAGGGATTTTTCGGGCGATTTCGACTCGGCAACTCTGACAACTTCGACGAGTATCTGACGGCCAAGGGCGAGTCATGATTTACATTGCAATATTAGAACTATTGAAGTATTTCTAGAATAAACATTGATTATTGCAGGGTACGGATGGCTGACACGTAAAATTGTCGCCTTCGCCAGTGTAGATAAGGTCTTTACGAAGGTGATCGAATGTTTATTGCATATATAAAAGGATTCTTCTCGAAAAACTAGAGACCTTCGGTTGCTACGTGGTTCGCGGGGTTGTCTTTTAAGGATAACAATTGGACGCGACTGGTGAGAGCCTGCTTAAAACGTTGTAAAAGGCTCGTGAGGCCGAGGGCAATTCGAAAAAGTTGGGATGGGCTTCGCCCCATCCCAACTTTTTCGAATCACCCTCGGCCTCACGAGCCTTTCACAACGCTTACGCTGCGGGGAGTGAGAGCAGGTTGGGATGGTGTGGTGGGTGGTGCACGGGCTGCATTTGAGTTTTCTGCGATTTGGTAAAATGCACCATGTTATGTGGTGTACTGAAAGTGCTCGACGTGGGAATACCAGCGGTCAAGGTCCAACGTCACACGGACGTGTTTGAGCCGAGTTAGAGTGATTTGAAGAAAAAGATCAAAGATCAAAGATCAAGTTTTAAATTTTGGAAGTGCTCATCGTGGGGATGCCAACCGTCAAGGTCTTAGCGGTCTAGGATGATTTTGAACCAAGTTATAGCGATTTGAAGAAAAAGATCAAAGATCAAACTACAAAGATCAAAGGTCAAATTTTGAAAGAGCTCGTCAAGGGAGTTCATATGGTCAAGGTCCCATACATATAGGATGATTTTGAAGCGAGTTAGAGCCATTTCAAGAAAAGATCAAACTACAAACTACAAAGATCAAATTTTGAAAGCGTTCGTCAAATGAGTTCATATAGTCAAGGTCCCATGCACATAGGATGATTTTGAGCCGAGTTAGAGCGATTTAAAGAAAAAGATCAAACTACAAACTACAAACTAAAAAGATCAATTTTTTGAAAGCTCTCGTCAAGGGGTCACCAACGGTCAAGGTCCTATGGTGCTACGATGATTTTGAAGCGAATTAGAGCGGTTTGAAAGTGATCAAACTACAAACTACAAAGTTCAAATTTTGAAAGTGCTCGTCAAGGGGTTTCATATGGTCAAGGTGCTAGGCACATAGGATGATTTTGAGCCGAGTTACAGCGATTTGAAGAAAAAGTGTGACAGACAAAGGGACAGACAGACAGACAGACGGACAGACAGACAGACAGACAGACGTTACGATATTTCTTTATGCAGTAATCCTTCTAAAATTGTTTAGACGGGCCCTAACACTTTCGACTTCGATAACCTGACGACGAAGAAGAATCTTCACTATAAGAACGTCGTTCTCGGGAAGGAATTCATCGGAGAAGGACTCGATTCAACCAAGCATCGAGTGAGGACCAGAAGTTGATCTCTTGCTATGCCATGAACTGTGATCAGTCGTTCTGTTTCAGACTTGTTTTTACATCCCATTTTGATTTATTTCAGATCACTTTCCACATGCGCGGTAATCGCCTCAACGAGAAGCATGTCCCCATCACCTCCGATGTAAGAATGTAAAGTATTATATTTAATTACTTATAATTTCTTTGAAGGCAAAGCAAAAGGAGGATGAATACGTATTCGAACTCAACAGCAGCGGAATGGTGCAGGTTAGCTAGCTGTTTTCCTGACTCTCACCTAGATGAAGTCGCCACATTTTCAAAATTTTCAGATTCTTGAGACGAAAGGAATTGTGGCTCGACGATACTTCAAGAGGATGTAACCGCCAAGACATATCGACTCCTAGAATATTATGGATATGGGAAAAAAACAAATTATTTAGCTATTTTTATTTTCATTAATTTTTGCCTGAATATTTGAAAAAAAAATTCGAATTCAATGAAATTTTGCCTAGAGATTAATTGATCACAGTGTACAGCTACATATACACATAGAGCGGATCATCGATTTGAAACATGGGATGATAAGGATGATCTTTTTAAAGTTTCCTTCCTCCCTTGGCAACGTCCTCATAGAAGAGATTGCCCCTCTCGTTTTGTACGACCTCAAGACACTCGAAGAGCGCCTTGAAGTTTCCAGCTCCGAAGCCCTGGAAAAAGATAATTGACTAAATTAATTTTCCTTCTCACAAAGTGGTTCTCTCTCTGAATAATCTCGATGAACAGCGTAGCTCGGTCCTGGCAAGACTTTGCGAAGATCTGCAAAACGGTTCTTTTCTTTTCTTTGTTGCCTACCCCATTGTTTTCTTTTCGACCAGAATAACCATAATGATGATGAAGAGGTGGGAACCGAACCCTTTCCGCCCGCGTGGCTTGCGAGTGTTCTATCTAATATTCATCGGACGGTGCAGACTGTTTTTCATCCATAGGGATGAATATCCGTCACCTGTAGGAGGTAGCCGTTCTCATCGAAGTCAACGAGTATATTCAACTGCTGGAGCTTGTCCATGTCCTCAGCGACCTAGCAATTGTTGATTGATTGCCTACCGTAATCACCAAAATGCATTTAACCCCTTAATTACTTTTTAATAATCATGGTCTATTAATTGGTCACTTATTTAAAGTTAATAATCGATTGTCTATTGTGCACCTTGATTTTGGCATTCTCCAGACGATCTCTTAGATTCGTGTAGTATGTGGCTGGGATGGTGAGGAACTCGAGGCCGCGAGCTCTAAAAAATCAAAGATAGAATTCAAAAAATAACAGATAAAATGCACAGCTCTTTACGGCAAACCAAAAACATTTGAAAAAGTTTAAAATTTTAAATTCCCTTATTGAATCCAGATGTGTCCGAAAAGGCGTCAGGGCTGTTTTAATCTTTCCTTTTCCCATTAAAAATATTATGTTCACTACTCGAGCGAATTGAGATGGCGGCAAAAGCACAACCAAACTTCCAATTCACAAAACGATGTTTTCATAAGAGATTACTCTACCCACTATTTATTATCTCTAGTTACTCTACCCACTTTGTATTATCTCTCGGAAGAGAAAGCGCTCAAAACTTAGACAGGCATGCGAAGTCATAGCTGACCTCCTTTCCATCTGTTATTCCTAGAACTGAAATCTCTCCCGTGCTTCGCTTACCTCATTGCAGTAATCGCTGTAATAATGTCATTTGTATTCAACGCAATGTGCTGCACTCCTGCGCCGCCGAAGAAGTCGACGAACTCCTGCAAAGGGGCCGTGGGGAGCTTGCAAGGGGATGCAATACAATAGACAGTATAATTTCGCCTATTCTTGTTACAAAGATGACAATTTGCTGAAGATTTTCATTTGAGTTTTGAGTATTAACTTGGTCAATGGGCCTAAAAGTTATTGCAACCTGGATCTGTGACACTCCTCGTTTGCTGTTCGCCTGTTCATTAATCGGCATCTGAAAGAAGAGAGCATTGATCATGAATGCTAAAGCCGTACTTCTTGCATAATGCAGTACCGTGCCATTATCACTCCAAAGAATCCAAACATGCAGTATCAACCTCTACCACTTCTTTAACACTCAGTGCACCATACTAAGCAGCCACGAATATAACATACCATACTACATTTACTACAACATTTGTAACCCACCGTACCCCATCTACCTCCTACCTTAATGGTCTCCTCATAATTGGCGACGACAATCGTTCGAAGGGCGGAGTATTCACTGTGGATTACTGTGTCGTCAGCGGACCAGAATCTGCAGAAATATAGCAATGAAATGAATCAAAACTATGTGTGATGGCGCAATTATTGATTTAAATGAAATGTCTCATTTATAGTTTATGATTAAAAGTAAATTGAATGATCGAGAAGTTGGTTGGACACTACGTGAGAATTCACCGATGGAAGGTGAGGACCCTCTCGTACCACTTGGCAACACTTTCCATCTGCAGATCCGGCTGATTTCCCACACAGTGGTCGATGACATTCAGACCGACCTAAGAGGAGAAAGATTAACATTTGGATCGAACTTGTGGGTAATTCTAGGATCTCGTGAAGGTGAGTTGACTTAGTGATATCTGTATGGTTACACTAGAAGAACAATTTTTTGTTGTTTTCTTCAGTGTTTTCAATTAACATTATCAAAATAATTTTTTCGCTTTATTTTGCCGAACTATATTCGAACTCCAGAGTAAACGCTGCTTTCATAAAAACAAAGCAGTGTTTACTCCCTGCAATCAGTCCAAGACAAAACGAAAGATAATTTTGAGAGATGAACGATTGCAGATCTCACTCACGGTAGGGAAGGTCTTGAAGAAGTCAATGGGTTCCGAGTGCGCCTTATACCCGGGTAGGAAGAGGCCCTGTAATGATTTAGAATCTCCACATGAATTATGTTCGGGCACCCATAACACTCTGATAGGTTCACTTCTTCTAGTTTTGATGGCTTTCGCTGCTTCCTCACGGTAATACTGCCAAGACTAGAAGTACCTATAACAATTTGCTAAACCGAAATTCTAATTCCGAATATTAAATAAGCTTTCTCAGCAACTTCGTTGAAACATCTCCTTTAAGAGACCCTCCATGAGAGAACGTAGCTTCTGGGAGGTGTTGACGGATGGTTTTTTTGCAACCCCCCTCAATACTTTGCTGGTGAAGTTCTCATACCGAGTGCTGATATTTGGGCCAATATGAACGCTCCTAGTGCACTTCCCCAAAAATGCCAGGTCAAGCTAAAAAAATATCGAAATTTTCATCCTAATATAAAATACGTGCAATAGTGATTTCCGGGTATATTTTGCCATGAAAATTCGAAAAAAGAGGTTATGTAAGCGATTGGGTTACGGTAAAGGTCGAAAATTGAATTTTTCGTATTTTTTGTTGTCTTCCTGAAAACTTTTTGTTCGCGTTACAGTGAGATAATGCCATTTTCGAATTCAGCGTGAAATTTTACCCCCATACCATATTTCGTTCGCCTAGGAACTGGGGCTGACGGGCGTTATAGCTCTCGGGACGATGAAAGACTCGTTTCGACGCTAACTTTGGCCCGGTGGTAGGAAAGGAATGCATCGTTAAGTAAGGCGTTTTTGAGGTGGAATTACACCTTTGAGTCACGTAAATCAGTTTTAAACCGAACTTCGGTTTATTTGAGCTGTATTCGTGAAAATCGAATTTTCAATGTATCGATGTTGGTTGTGCTCAGGTAACCTAAACATCATTTGGAAAAAATACATCAGTTGATCGAATAAATCCAATAAATCGATTGAAATGATCTCAAGCATAATGTAAGAAATCTTTTCAAGTGAAATATACGCGATTTAAGATAGTAATACTTCACAATAACCCAAAAATTGAGTTTTTTAACGATTTTTCGAAAAATCGCCGGTGGGATTATTTGACTCTACATTATCGTATCGTGTAAACATTGGTCAAAATGACCTAATATGACGATTTTCCGCAAATTGAGAGGTTTTTGTGGGAATTCGAGTGAAAAAAATTTCATTGACCTAAAAATCGTAGATTTCGTTTTTTTTTGAAAAATCGTAGATTTCGTTTTTACACAAGCAAAATTATGAGTAATGTAAATACAAGTTATTTTGAGCATAAGGTAGCACCAATAAAGTAGAATTTAGCGATTCGCGAGGGTTCGGGCATTGTGGACTTGTGGTGGCATTCAACTGCAAAATACGATTTTCACGAATACAGCTCAAATAAACCGAAGTTCGGTTTAAAACTGATTTACGTGACTCAAAGGTGTAATTCCACCTCAAAAACGCTTTACTTAAAGATGCATTCCTTTCCTACCACCGGGCCAAAGTTAGCGTCGACACGAGACACGAGTCTTTCATCGTCCCGAGAGCTATAACGCCCGTTGTTAAGGTTACGGAGAACATCTGATACCTCGTTCCGTGTGCACCATCTATCCAGTGAGGCACGGATACTCAGGCAGACAAACGCCGCACCTCACAAACTGAACGCCCGCAGGTCCACCGGAAGTAAATGCAAAATGCTTCCTCGGGCATAGCCTTCGGCGGGACCAAAGCAAATTACACTCACAAAGGGCACGACTTCCAACCAGACCACACCAAGAGTCTGGCTGGCATTGCGCACCCCACACTCAGAGGGCACGACTTCCAACCAGACCACACCCAGAGTCTGGCTGGCATAGCCACGGGACAAGCAATTAAGATGAAAAGGAAAGAGAGAAAAGAGAATTCAACTAGAAGCACCAAACTCTGTGATAAACTCCAACTCACTTGCCTTGTGAAAGGACGATGAAATAATAACTCCTTTATTGAGAGAGACATCCAATCCTCCGCATACAATCATCCATGTTCCGAACGGAAAAAACTCTCTTCTATCGAACAACCATTTTCAACGCTCGACAACAACAACTACTCGACATAGGCGAGGCAACAACAACTGATTCGAAAATAGAAAGAAAGCTTGACGAGACTTGGGGATACTCAGCGAGATAGTGTGTAGAATAAAGAGGGCGGGAAAATACACTAAGCATACGGTAGATACACATTATACATTTGACGGATATTAATACGGCTCCGGTGAGAATTACGGTAACTTGGGGTAAATATTACAATAAATCGCATTTACAGAATAAGGGTATTGCTAAGGGGGCACGCCCTCTTCACCGTTCCAAGGCGAACGAAATATGGTACCGGGGATAAAATTTCACGGTGAATTCGAAAATGGCATTATCACTGTAACGCGAACAAACAATTTTCAGGAAGACAACAAAAAACGAAAAATTCAATTTTCGACCTTTTACCGTAACCCAATCGCTTCCATAACCACTTTTTTCGTATTTTCATGGCAAAATACACCCGGAAATCACTATTGCACGTATTTTATTTTAGGATGAAAATTTCGATATTTTTTGGGCTTGACATGGCATTTTTGGGGAAGTGCACTAGGAGCGTTCATATTGGCCCAAATATCAGCACTCGGTATGAGAACTTCACCAGCAAAGTATTGAGGGGGGTTGCAAAAAAGACGTCCGTTAGGTAGGTATGTTCTCTCGTGGAGGGTCTCTTAATCAAGAGAAGAACCGGTCTTTTCAAATAGTCATGACCGTGTTTAAAAAATGTTATATTGGCAGGCGAATTTATGTCGCTCATTTTGTGTTATACGTTCAGTTTGTGGATGACCGCACTATCTTTTTGTCATTATTTCATCAGCAGACAATTGCTAATGCACATATTTGCCACCAACCGATCTTGGATCTATTGATCTTTGATATCTCGACCTACCTTATACTTGCTCCTCTCGACGAGCGTATGGGTCGTGTCGCCGAACTGGAATAGGAAATAATATTATAAGAGCAGAAATTTGAATACAGATTTTAAGAGTCAAGTGAAAGAATACAAAATAGAAAAATCAGACTAGATCAAAGAGGAAAGAGCAAAGCACACTGACAGTCTGTACAGTCGCGTACTTCACAGTGCCGTCCTCGTCCGATTCGACGGTTAACTGAGAAGAGATCAAAGATCAGACAAGGGAGATCACAGAAAAAACCCTTCTTTACGATCGGCGAGAGAATGCTCATGATTTTCTTTTTCTTTTTCTGCGAAGCCCTGAAGGATGAAACATGAAAAACATGCCTCCTTGACTATCTTCGCTCCTGTCTTGCGCGCCGTCTGGATCACTCGTTCGATGTCATCGACCTGCAAGGTCGAAGATTCATCTCTTCTCCCTCTTTGCTCCTTTATTGCAGTCACTGGCATAGCATACATGACTAGAAAACAATAATGAAAACAACATTTCTAATATCTTAGTTATCCCTTAAAAGCTCTTCTCTATTTCGAAAATGAGTTCACCATTTTGTAAGATCACAATGCTGCAGATAACTGATAGACTCTTACAAGTGCATCCTTGCTCGTGCATCCTTGCGCGATCAACGTCAAACATCGTCGATTTTTGCTCATATACTCGAATTCACCTCGAATGCGATATCTTTGACGCCGTCGCCATGCTGCACCAGATGCGCGCCCATCTCGTCGTTGCCCGGAAGGAGTGCACTCTCGAAGACGAAGACGATCTGAAGTAGTCATTTTTGATATTAACTTCCTGTCAATGCTTTCTGTGGTTGTAAACTGCGACCAGAGTACACAATAACTAAGGTATTGAGTCGACTGAAAAAAGTTTCTTACGACACCTTTGGGAAAATTGACTTTTTAGAAGCATCACCACATGCATTGTTCTGTCGGATGACATGTGCTGCAACAAGTCGACTTCCAGTCTCGAGTCCTCGGTAAGCGAAGGGCTCAAAGCCGAAGTTAATGCAGTACCAGTATGCGGCCTGCAATTAGAAAATATTTATATTTATCAAGAGCACCTTCATTTTCCCTTGTACACTGATTTGGCAATTCTGATGTCGCGTTGTTGAATTAGGGAGTAAGGTAGGAAAAAGCAAAGGTGTTTCTAACACCATGTAAGGCATATCAGGGCGTGCTGTGTAAGGTAATGAGCAATAAAGTGCTTGGCCTACTTAGTATTTTGAATTGGCATTTTTGAATCTTTGACTCGCCTGCTTTGCATTTCCTACGTAGAATTTGATGTGGTCGAATCCGAAGAAGGTGCCATTGTCCGGTTTGACTCCTTTTTCGTGATTCTCAAGAGATAAAACTGTGGCTTCATCAACCTATCGTACATGTTGGCAAAATCAGAACGACTACCGAGAGGCACCGATGAAATATCGATTTCTGAACCATTGCAAATAAGCAAATTTAGAAACTGTTATTGTTCTCATATTTTTTAATCATTGTCGATTTGCCGGAACCAGCCCGGACTTGTTCAGTAAATTATGGCTAAAAATTAATAGATCAAAAACTCACCAAGGTTGGTGAGCTTTACAAAATACCGTATTCGCACCATAATTGCCGCTTTCGATTTATCGATTTATAGCCATGATTGGCCGGCCATGTCCGGGTCGACTCCGGCAAATCGACCATGATTTAAAATATTAGCACAATCACAGCTTCTAAATTTGCGTATTCGCAAAGGATAAGAGATAAAAAGTTACTCAGTGTCTCTCTATGATCGCGGGTTCGAACACAACAAACAAATTTCGAATTAAATCGAATATTATGTCTCAATAACTAACCATTGTAACCATTGAGTGCTTCTGATTGAGTTTGACGATAGTGTCGATATTTCACTCTGATATTACTTATATACCAATCGGCACAAAAATGGGCGGAGTCAGTGGGAAGGTGCTAAACATCAGACCACTTCTCCGTCAAAGAACGAACACCAAGGCTTTTAAGCACAAGAGTGTGATCAGAGAAGCACAAACATTGGGGTAACATCAGATTATCGATCAATATAGGGTTTTAGAGCATTTGTGGGTACGTATGACACGACAATTTTGGAATTGGCCGGAGATAAAACCTGAGTCGAACTTGTGCATTTTTGTGGTCTACCGGTTATGTTTGGGAATCCCTGTTGTTTCGGGTCAAGCAATATGATTCAACGACGAAGGTTAAAGAAGTGTCACCATGGCAAAAACAAATTCCGATTTTTGTGATATGATCACAGTACAGTACAGTACAGTGGACCGAGGAGAGATACATTGTTCCGAGGAGAGTTATTTTTCCAATGTTTATAATCAGCAGATTCACGTAGGAATCTCGCCATTACTCCCTAGACGACTTTCCGTATTTGATCCATCTGGAGGGCATCGATTATCTAATCATGGCCTGATGAATCACCGAATATTCATGGTAGCTATTGATGGTAACTACAGTGGACCAAGGTGGCGCAGTGGTTGTGTGCCAAGGTGGCAAACCCGCCTTGCGTGGATGCCTCAACTTACGTTTACATAGCTAAGAGATATTTAAGTATTAGAATCGACGATTTTAATTAGTTTTCGTTGGTTAGGTCTTCTAATTGGTCAAAAGTAACAATCGCATGGGGGTGTGCGGCCAGTATCAATAGCAAGAAAGAAAACTGCTCTTGCCATAGTATTTCATGGAAAAACTCGATAAGAGTGAAAAATCGATTTTGTCCATGAAATACTATGGCAAGAGATGATCGAATAGATTTTAGGCGACCTCTGTTCCAATGATGCACCCATCGCAATCGAAGGTCAATTTCTTGTTTCATTGGACTTTGGACAATCTAGATAACTCCCAGCGTAAATTCTTGCAATGACGGTTCCACCACATTTGATTAAATGAAAATAAGCGTCGTTTGCACTAGTTTATTTTCACTGTAGGTGAACGCCCATGTCATATTTATCATTTTAATATGTAAAATTCTCACACGTAAAATTGTCTCTTTCACGAGTGTATAAAAAGTGAGCGAGTGCTTATATGTGAAAAGCAGAAACAGAAGCATATCCTTAAAAAATCCGACTAAAAGTGTTCAGACGGGCCAAAAACCTCTCCTCTCCGGCGGTCATTGATCTACTCTGGTATAAGGCCGCGCAAAGCAGCGGGCTTTGATGCCACGAAATACAGTTTGATCAATATTACATATTTTCAATACTCAATTTCCACATTTGTAAATATAGAATGGAAAATGAAGAGCAAAGGAGAAACTGCCCTTGTATTATTAAATTTTAAAAAATGATCGTGCGCTTAGCACTTCCACTGAGTGTCGGATAACTAATTCTGGTCTATATTTTTTCGAGTTTGTAAAATGGGCATGCCCTAACATGTATTACATGTTTGTTTCTCTTCTGACTCGCCTAGGAACGGCATGATAGGTCTTGTCCACAATAGTACGAGAGAGACTATCGAGAGATGGAGAGATATACATCAGCACAAAAAACAATATCAATATGCAAAATTCAAATTCGCCACCAAGAGATCAATGATCACATAAATTTTCAACATAGAAATTCTAAATCCGATTTAAATTTAGACATATTAACTCGTAATGTCTTCTAGTATTCAACAAACAAAAACATTAAACAATTTTTAACTTTAAAAGGTCTTACATTTTCTGAAAAAACCTAGATAATCTGAAAGGGCCTGGGATTTGATATCTCACCTAGCGGACCTCGGTATTCAAGAATAGCATATTAATAAATGTGCAACATCGTCAAATAAATAAAACCTCACTAAACTCACCATTCAGTGTACAATACAATGCTGCTGAAGAATTTTTTTATTGGAAAACAAAGAAATTGAAAAAAAAACAAAATTGAAAAAAATCAAACTTGAGCCATAACTCCGACCAAAAACCGTTGAAGATCAACAACATCAGATTGTGATAAATATCAGAACAAGTTCGCACGATTTCAAAATAATTGTTATCGTCACTCTCTTCAAACGCGGCGATTCACACACAACACTGATAATCCCCATACCATCCCAGTGAAACCGCACCTTCCCTTTCGTTAGCCATCAAACTATTCCTATCTCGCCCTCTCCTCGTGACATTGATTTCCGTTATTTCTTTTTTCGTTCTTGGCAAAAGTTTGGAAATTCAGAATGCCCGTTCCTGCAGTTGGAATCGATCTGGGCACGACGTTTACTGCAGTCAGCTATGTTAATAAGTGCGGAGAAGTCGTGATGATACAGAACAATGCCGGTATTTAGTTCCTTTTTAAAATTGCTCTTCTAATAAAGTAAGTGGAGAACACATTAAATGTCAACAATAAACAATTGGGTAAGTTTAGGAAATTTATCGATTCCCTTCAGGTAAAGAGTATACTCCCTCTGTTGTCCACTTCGATGACGACATCGTCCTGATCGGCGAAGAAGCTGTGAAGAAAAGGAAGCAAGAATCGAAAAGAACCATCTTGAGTTTGCTACCTCACACTTTCATCGAATATACGCATCTTTCAGATGTAAAGAGGATTTTGGGACGAAAATTCACCGATGACTGCATTCAACAACACAACTGGCCGTTTGAAGTGCTGAGTTAAAAATCGAAATTTTCTCGTAAAACTGCAACACTCAGATTTCTCCTCGGCGTAACAATCGAGTGAACATCCAAGTCGATGCCGAAGAGTATTACCCTCAGCAGATATGCGCATTCATTCTCAGATATATGAGAGTGAGTGAGTCCGAGTGATTTATGAGAGACTTTCTGAGAAAACTAAGCAATATTACCAATAGGCCGTACAACGAAAAGTAAAGTGCTGATTTTAAGATGTCCCTAGGGGTAACTTTTCACGTAGAGTTCGAAAATCGACCTTAGAAAGCCGTATCTCGAACTTCTCATTTCGAGTTTTTCGCTGAAGTTGGGCGGTCGGTTTTTGAATTTTTTGAACGGCTCATCCAAACCCCTAACATGTATAGTAATTCTAAAATATCTCGACGAGATAAGCATTTTTACTGTTGGAAGTGAAATGCTAGCTCATCTGTGAAAAAAGTTATGAGCCTTTGAAATCAAAAATTTGTCTAAAAATTCCCGCCCTGAAAAATTTCCCGGGGGAGAGAGTTTTTTAATTGTGCGCATTCGATTCAGCATGTAAAATTACCCCTAGGGTCAAATTTTCAGTTCCAAAAGCGTGAACCAATTAGGTCATTGGGGTCGCCAAAGTGTACCGAAATGCATATTTTCGCCATTAGAGAAGTCCCAATTTTTTTGAAATGTCGACCACTGATCTCATAATTATTCACAAAACTTAGATAAGCTCTGAAATGAAAAGAATAACTCGTTCCGAGTACCTTTAAGCACTGGTTACCTGATTTTTTGATATTTTTGGAGGTTGCAAATTTTACGGCGGTTTCCGTTCTCAGATCGGTTTCCCTGTCTTGGTGCCTTTCTCATGCCACGTGGTACCCACCTGGTACCAGTGGGTGCTCACCTACTACCACTTAGTCCTGGTACCACTTGTTATCGAGGTTTGCTCAAGTTTCCAAGACAGGGAAACCGATCTGAGAACGGAAACCGCCGTAAAATTTGCAACCTCCAAAAATATCAAAAAATCAGGTAACCAGTGCTTAAAGGTACTCGGAACGAGTTATTCTTTTCATTTCAGAGCTTATCTAAGTTTTGTGAATAATTATGAGATCAGTGGTCGACATTTCAAAAAAATTGGGACTTCTCTAATGGCGAAAATATGCATTTCGGTACACTTTGGCGACCTCAATGACCTAATTGGTTCACGCTTTTGGAACTGAAAATTTGACCCTAGGGGTAATTTTACATGCTGAATCGAATGCGCACAATTAAAAAACTCTCTCCCCAGGGAAATTTTTCAGGGCGGGAATTTTTTGACAAATTTTTGATTTCAAAGGCTCATAACGTTTATCACAGATGAGCTAGCATTTCACTTCCAACAGTAAAAATGCTTATCTCGTCGAGATCTTTCAGAGTTACTATACATGTTAGGGGTTTGGATGAGCCGTTCAAAAAAATTCAAAAACCGACCGCCCAACTTCAGCGAAAAACTCGAAATGAGAAGTTCGAGATACGGCTTTCTAAGGTCGATTTTCGAACTTTACGTGAAAAGTTACCCCTAGGGACATCTTAAAATCAGCACTTTACTTTTCGTTGTACGGCCTATGGTGAATCGTACCAGATAGTCTCTTTTATAATCAAGATAGTTCTGTGTCTCCAGTCGATAGCGGCAACAGTTCTCGGCGAGGAGCCAGTCGATGCTGTGATTACAGTCCCTGCCAATTTCACTAACGCACAAAGAGAAGTGAAAAACGCAAGAGACGAAACGAATTTGTTTTTTTCGAGGCAACAAAAGATGCAGGAAGAATAGCTGGATTGAACGTGATGCAAATCGTAAACGAGCCGACTGCAGCTGCGATCGCCTTCTCCAAGCTAAGCAACTGCGACGAAGAAATGTGGTCAGTCCGCATATTTTGAGAATAAAAAATCCCAGCCGATATTGTTTTTCTGCGCGCTTGAAATCATTATTTTTAAAAAATGCCATTAGCTCGGCCAGTTCAGTTGAATATGAAACTCTGTCCAAAGTTTTGCGTGACGTAGTTCCTCGCTAGTTCAGCACCTGCCCACTCTGACTTTCATAATAATACATGCTTGAGGCGCGTGCTGGTGTACGATCTGGGTGGAGGAACGTTTGATGTTTCCCTGGTCGAAATCACGCACAGGGAAACGAAAGTAATAGCCACAGATGGCCTCACGTCTCTCGGAGGGAATGATTTCGATATGAGAATATACGACGAAGCAGTTACGCGCTTTCGAGATAAGGGTACGACCATATTGAAATATGTAAAGCAAAAATACACGCACAGGCATCGATACCAAGGGATTTGACTGGGTTCTACTGGGCGATTGCGAGAACGCGAAGAGAGCTCTTGCACGGAGCGAGTCGGCATGGATTAGCACCCTGAGAAACGGAGGGTCAGCGATTTATTCTTAGGAACTATTCAGTCTCGATAAAAGAAGAATAACAATTTATCGAATTCATTCGGCAATTTTTTGTTGTTGCGAAATATGGAGAATGCTCTCCTTTCGTCAACTATAAAACCAGAATAAGGAGATGAAACTCATTAGATATCTACGCACCGTCATATTATTGCTTGGTTTGAATAGAATAAAATTTTTGTTCTTCTCAGGGCCGGTTTCAATCTGACGTATACTCGTTTTTGTGAATTGTGCTCGGATCTCTTCGAAAGGACGCTCACTCTCACTGATAAGATGCTTAGAGAGGCGGCTATTGACGAGGTGACTCGAGAGATTATTCCACTAGCACATAACCCGATATCATAGTGAATGGACGAAGGTGTCGTTTTATGGCATTCTTTCTTCAAAACAAAATATTAAAAAATAAGATTATGACAGAAGGTGCTAGATGAGGTTATGCTGGTTGGTGGATCGACGAGAATTCGACGTGTACGGGAAATGATCGCCGAACGGTTCCCCATTGCGATCATTAGAGATGAAACCGAACCAGAGTTGGCGGTGGCGAAAGGAGCTGCAATTCTGGTTATTTACATTTATATATTTTATTTTGAAACTGATCAGTTAATTTTACTGTTTTTCTAAATTGTATTACTTGATTGCCTGAGTATTATCAACTCTATATCAGGCTGAGGCACTGTCGAAGCAACATAATTCAAGCGGCGTCGAATCGTCAACTGAAGACACAGTATCACTACTAGACGTCACTCCATTGTCAATAGGATTGAGAGTGGAACGGGAAGGATGCAAGGTGCTCATTCCAAGGAACACTCGTTGTCCCTTCGCTACATATGAATACTGTACGAACATGCTGGATAACAGGGACAAGCTTATCGTAGAGGTGAGGTCAAATTATTGAACTGATTCAAATACCTTGCTGAAAGTGAATCCGACAACGATAATTTGTGATATATATATTGTTCTGCTCAGCATAAATTATATCCTTGTTTAGATCCTGGAAGGTGATTATGTCAATTTGAGCAATATTAACACCCTTGCGAAATTAGACATAAGCATTCCACCAAGACCCAGAGGAAAAAATAAAATAAAGGTTCGTACAGTATGTAGTAGATTTCAGTATCTGACTTGTCCAGGTGGAACTGAATATCGATGTAAATGGCATTCTGAATATTACCGCGACTGACGATGATACGAAAGTGGAAGTGAAAACTACCATTCAGAATGTGAATTTAGAGTGAAAAGATAGTGTTTATTCATATTATCATTAAAGGAGAAGCTGAACGAATTGGAAATAGTGAAAATGGCTGAAGAATTAAGTAGAATCAATCAGGGTGGTGGATAACACACTCGATAAAATATTTACTATATTCATTTGTTTGATTGATCGTAATGGTTGCAATCACCATACCATATCTTCACACCTCGTTTAAATACCATATTTTAACATTAAAATGCAAAGCCCAGATGAATCAAGCAATTGGGATCGATCTCGGAACGACCAACTGCTGTGCAGCATACATGAAGAGTGACACTAAAGTGGAGGTCTTTGAAAATAGATGGAGTAGGTTATTGCAATGTTTTTAATGCTGTTATAGAAAATAAGGTCGTTCAATTATATTTCTTTTAGGCAACAAGACTACGCCTTCTGTCGCGTACATTGGGAGTAACTTTAAAAAGGTGGGAGAAGACGCTTTAGCAAGGAGGGCAGCCGACCCACGAAATACAATATTTCGTGAGTGGAACATGCAAAATACATAATACTTCCTATTTCATTATATTGAACTGGAGAACAAATTTGTCCGATAATATTCGAATAAATATCGGATTCTGAAGATACCGAATGTAACTTCAGAAATAAAGCGTTTAATTGGAAGGTCTGCAAATGACGTCGAATTAAAGAAGCGTTCGTATCCTTTCGAAGTGAGTTCGAATCTCTCCATCCATCATAAGTGAGTATCTCAGATGTTGTCGTCGAGAAAGGGAGACGTGACGATTCGAGTAACGCCATCGGACGAAGACGCGAATGGAGAGTCGAAGATATTCTCACCCGAACAGATATCTTCCTTCATTCTCAGATACATAGCTGTGAGTTCTTCACAGACCAATGTAATCCAGAAAGATGTTCTCATCAGGTAATAGCATCAGATAGAGGCATAAAAGTGGAAGATGTCGTCATCACAGTCCCTGCAAACTTCACTGATTCTCAGCGTCAGGTTAGCCATAAATAAAACATGGAGGACAAGGAAATAAATGAACAAAAAAATGAACAAATGATGCTCCGTTAAAAATATGAAATGGAGAGAGTTTAACTCGCTTTGTATGAATATGGGCGCTTTGATATTGCGCTCCTTGCCAGGCAACGATAGCAGCGGGGGAAATGGCTGGACTAAATGTTCTTCAAATAATCAACGAACCGACGGCAGCTGCCCTCGCGTATGCATTCGAACTGAACACGGAAAAGGAAAGGTGTCTAATGTATTTTTTTCCGTAATCGTGTAGAACATGATTCATTCAGAACTGTACTAGTGTATGATCTTGGTGGAGGAACCTTCGACGTATCTATCGTTCGCATCTCGGGGTTGCATGCTAAAGTGCTGTCGAGCTCGGGGAGAGCGTATCTTGGAGGGGAAGACTTCGACCGATGCATATTCGGCCATGCAAGCAATGAATTCAGATCCCAAGGTGAGAATATGAACATGAGAACATATTTATTGTTAAAAACAGGCCTAGTCATCGATAGCAACGACTATGTACTAACACGAAGTTGTGAAGATGCCAAGAAGACTTTGTCAGTGTGCCACCGAGCTACCATCGAGTATTCTACTAACGACAGGAGGTATGACACTTGAATTAGTGAGCCACTTATCCCGTGCTGTTTTCAGCTATTCATGTGAAATAACAAGGGCAAAGTTTGAAGAGTTGTGCTGCGACCTCTTCGAGCAAACCATTATGCGTGTTACCGATGCCATTGAAGGCGCGAGTCTAGACAAGGTTGGAAGGTTGGAAAGAATGTGCTTACTTAGCTTTTAAGGAAGCCATCGACGACATTGTTCTAGTGGGAGGCTCGTCGCGAATTCCTAAGATTAAGGAGATGGTGGGAGCATATTTCGGAGACAAACAGCTCAAATTCAATATTCCGCCTGATCACGCGGTCGCTTGTGGGGCAGCCATATTGGTTTGTCTTTCACACATACGCGTATAAATGTAGAGCCTTTCTCAGGCACAGAGCCTGTCGAAGACTAAGGAGAGCGAGCATTCGTCACTTCGAGGTGCAGTCAAAATAGCCGACGTCTTGTCCCACTCAATAGGAACTGCTCTAGTCTACGATAGATTCAGCGTGATGCTGAAAAAAGGTACCCAATATACAACCTCCCAAACGAAGACGTTCTTCAACGCATCGGATAACCTCACAGAGTTAATAATAAAGGTATGTTAAGCTGTTACATTTTAAAACACGAAACTCTGTTCTTACAGATTCTCGAAGGGGAAAGTTCGGTTGCTTCGGAAAATAAGTTCCTTGGAGCGTGCAAAATCAAAGTTCCTAAACAAAAAATGGGAGAAAACAGAATACTTGTGAGCGCCAGTACCTGTTTCAGTATTTTTTAGGTGTTGATTGTTCAGACCACTTTCTGCATTGATGAGAATGGGCTACTGAGCGTTCATTTGTGTGATCAAGATACGAAGAAGGAAGAGTGGACTAAAGTCCAAACGGTGCGAATACTAATTAATTAGAATACATTTTCATGATTAGAGCAAGTATTCTGACGAGGAGAGGATGGCGATGGTGAGAGACGCAAGAGCAGAGGAAGAGAAGGAGAAAATGGAGCGGCAGAGGGCTGAAGCACGCGCCTCCTTTGGTATCATCCACTTAGATCATCAACTTGTATTATTTCGAATTCTTGCAGCTAACACAATTCATTCCGCTAAAGTGGCCATGGCAAACACCGACTCAAAAAATATAAAATCTGCATTGAAAAAGCTAATCGACAACGAAGAGAAATGGTTCAAGACCAAGGTCGTCTTATTTGATTAAATCTGATTTCACGCAAATTGATGTTTCAGAAGCATTCAAACAATGATTTCATCTTCCATGCCTCTTCTATGAAAGAGAAGCTGGACAAGATCATGGAATAATTGTGTTTATTCTACTGGAAAAAAACTATATTGTGCATTGTGTAAAAAATATTAAAATGTGATAAACATTCATAAATATAGACAATTTTAAACTTCACTTCAAATACAACTGTTTGTTCAGTTGAAAATACCTTTCACCGATTATGGTTGTATGTCTGCATGTTATTTTCAGGCCAATGTCGAAGCAAGTTACATACAATGCCCGTACTAGTAAAGATGTGCAATTGCATGCAGAAAAGGCAGCCTTCGAAGGAAAGGTATTGCTTCGGTTCTCATCTCTTGGCCTTTCTCTACAATTCATTGTCTAATACTCGTCCCGATGGGCGCCCTAAAACCGAGCTGCCCGGCCTGAGAGGATTCCTCAACTTGAATCTGAAGAGAGCAAATTGGAAGACCCTTACGAACACCATAATGGGGGACTGAATAAGTATCTATATTGCAGAATCTCCAGACGTTTCTGAACAACCTTCAAGCGCAGACTCAACAAACATTTTCCCCTGAAACAGTCGGTATTTGTTTTATTTGCAAAATTACAAAATATTTCTTTCAGCTTCGTTTTGCCCGAGTTTGCTACGAGAAGAAATTGACTGAGTATGTGGTGACATGTCTAAGGGAGTGTGCGAAACAAGCGAGAAACATGGCCGCTGAAATATTGAACAGCAGTGAATCGAAAACATTGAATGCGACATGGAAACCTCTATTGGATCATTGTTCACAAAAATTACGAAAACTAATGTGAGTTCTTGGAAATATTTCGTGTAAAATTGAATTAGATTGGGAGCAACTGACTCTCGTCTATCTCGTCTAAGCGACCTCTGGACTGAAGTAAGTCAGTTTCATAATACTAAATCATGTTTTTTTTTCATTTAAAAGTAAAAAGAAATGTATTCAGCATCGGATTCGTTAAAGGATTTATTTATTGTATTTTTAGTCCGAAGAAGGCGAAAAGCAAGCAAGAAGAATGAAGCAATTAGTGGCCTACACTCTTTCGAATGACGAAAATGCTGTTTTCCTTTGCCAGTATATTTGTGGGTGGATCGAAATCTACTCAATATACGATCCGCCTATACAGAGTTGGTTAATTATAACTTTATTTTTTTAAAGTATACATTTTCAGAAAGATGCGATTTTTCAGCACTCGATTCATTTCAAAACTCTTTGAGGAATATCATAATTGTTGACAAATTCGAGACTTTCTCTGTGGCGGAAGAATTCTTGAAACAAGAAGTACCGGTTTTCATCATTGGCAAAAATGACTGTAGAATAATTCGAAGAAGGGAAACTCGATCGATGTCATCATGGGAAACGAAGATGACTGTGCCAGATTCTACAAGGCGTTTTACACTCGATTTGAGAGCTGTGAAGTCCAACTGAATTGGAGGAAACAGCGCTTACGCTTGATCAAGTGATGCTGCAATTCATCTCGCAACGTTTTCATTTTTTTTTACTCCAGAAAATTTGGATTGGATGATCATCCGAGAATTGTGATCGGTAGTTGGGACTATTTCGCAACGTTAAACACAAGGAGAGGAGTCAAATCGGTAATACTGATTATATTTTTATAACGGAAAATGTATACAGAGATCGGCGTTGATTTTGCATGCCGAAGAATGTGCTGTAAAACTAATTGATAATACATTGGACCAAGACATTGACGACTATCTTATTGAGATATTTGTATTGGTAAGAACGGAATGAGACAATGATAAAATAGTTCTTACATTTTTGACTACAACCTCAATGGAGAATCTCGATGAAATTGTGGAATACATTAGGACGTCCACAGCTCCTGAGCTCAATGCTGTCTTAGAGATAGTTTCGCGACCATCCAACAAGCAGGTTTTTAGTAGCATTGATAAAAAATAATAATAACAATTGAGGTAATACATAAAGATAGAACTAAGGAAATATGGAATGGATGTTATGAATCTGGAGCGTCTGGAGTAAGTAAATTTGAAGAGAAATGCAGAGATTAAACAACAATTTTCAGGAGTTCTTGAACAAGAGAAAATTTGAGAATGAATTGAAAATGCATTTCAGAAAATCTATCATTAAAAAGGTGGAATGTTTCGAGGTTGTCACTCCAGTTTTTCTTTCTTCGAGAAGTAGCAAATTCTTATAGGTGCCGGTAAAATTTCGTGAGTTCATAGATACGCACTATTATTATTTCGTTCAAAGCGCGCTAATCGCCCGTCGTGCACAGACTGGTCAGGACTACGTTCTGTACGCAGATCGAAAGAGTCGGTGAGAATAAACTTTTATTGGTCGGAGAAAGATTTCAGCGAACTGGCTCTCAAAATTCGTGTGAGAAGACAAATGAGAGATGATTTCGGCATGATTCAATTCCTGGAAATGCGTCATGGACTTGCCATCACTCCATATAGAATAGTAAAGAATGTATCGAATCATAATTCAATTGGTGATTCGATACATTATTTTGCATGGGTACGACAGTTTTCCATTTAAAAACATTGAATAATTTCCAAACTCACAGAAGTATGGACATGTTCTTGAAATTCAACGCAGTAATCCATACAGAGATACCGCCAAAGACGATTCCGTTAGTTAAACCTTATTTCGCGACAAAAAAGCTTTTGAAAGTAAATCAATATTCTAACATTTAGATTTGGAATGTCCAAGTGCTTCATCAATCGATTTCCAAAGTGTCGCACTTCACAACATCAGTTCAAGAATTTTCTCGATTCATAGAAAATAGTGCGCAGGTCTGATGATATCAGCGATCAATAATCATAATGAATCTTCAGATATTCAGCAATTCACCATTTATTGTGGTTTGCCCCACAAAAAAACTTTTAACAGACGCATTCAATTTCTTTAAAAGCATGAGCAGCGGAACTGTTTGTATATGCGAAACGGCACTAGGCATCCCGAGGGTAAAGGACGAAAATTCCACAGAAATGATCATCTGCACAACATCTGTATGCTTCGAGGTAAACTTTCCAGATTTTTCATTTGATCAATTTGAGGTATTTTAAGGGTTGGACATTTTTACCACAAGAAATAAGAAATATTGTCAGAATACTCGTGTTCCACGAAAATACGGGTATATCTCCGTAGCGCTCCCGTTTTCATAAATATTCGCATCTCAGACAATTATGCATTGGCAGTTGCTGGTGATCTTGTTGATCCATCTCAAATATCCGATGTAATTTTGGATAGCGAATCAACTGAAGGATTTAAAGATATGGATGGAAGTCCAGAGTCGGGAAGTCAAATAGAAACACAAAAGAAGTCCAAGGTTAAAGTTATCGATCGACAGGTCAAAGAACTTATAACCATTAGATCAGATCTATTATTGGATCATAATAATACGTGAAATATCATATAAAATTGACCACAATAATTCTTTTTGCTTCAGAAACGAATTGAGGACCACGGAGAAGGAAGTCAAAGTAATCCACTCCAAAGGAAAAGAGAATTACACAATAAATTGCGAAATATTTCCATGTGTGCAAAGGTATTCTTATCGTTCTTTTTATAAAACTTGTCGCTTAAAGATAGTCTGTTCTCAAATGTCATCTGAGAAATTGGACAGCATTGATTCGCCTCTGGATATTTCATGTTATGGATTTCTGGAAAATTCAAGAATGAGAATAGAAGGTGAACTAAAGTCTTCATTTTACAAATGTCTGTGTTTTAGATATCAATATGAAGCTTAGAAGTCAAGAAAAAGAAATTATTGGGGAGAAACGAAAGCCGATTCACACTGATCTGCTCGAAATTTCCAAGTACTTGCAAAAATAATAATTTTATTTCAATTACAAATATTATGAATGTAGAAAATACATTATTAACGTGAAGAAGCTCGAATCTTTCGTGAAAAAAATCGATCGGAAGGCGATCCATTGGCATGAACTTCGTGATAAAATGAAGAAGAGGTTCATAATCTACCAGGACGCAGAATATCATTGGAATTATTCCTTCGAAGGCCGCACTCCTCAGTTCGTTAATCTTTAAAACAGAATATTATTCTCCATCCTAAGATCGAATGTTCGCTTGGTTGCTCTAAATTCTGAATGTGTCTCAAAAGCAGCAACTTTGTTGCATAATCTGAAGCTAGTGGAGACGCGAGAAGCTTATCGCCAGTAAGCAACATCATATTAATTATAATTAGAATATAGTTGAGATCACACCTTCAATGTTCGGATCGGAACCTTGAGAGCTGCTCATTATACTACCCTCAACCAGGATTGGATGAGAACATATTATTGCAACTTGATGGATCGTCTATTGAGCACTTCACCCCATCTATCGAGTACCACTCATCCATATTTTAATGACTATTTTTCAACGCAGCGAATTGCGTGCAATTGTCCAGAGTAGATCGCTTGACATCGCTACGAGAGAGTCATGGAATAGAAAATGTCCTCTATTTCTCTTCCCGAGACGGAGCTACGATCGACTCACGAGGTTCCTATAGCTACTACTACAGAATAGCATTTCATGTGATTTGTGTGTTCTATGTTTCATAACCATTTCCATTTCAGAGATCTATTCGATAAGGGAATTATTATATGCAAGAATTACGATGATGTGCATAGAAACATGCACAGCTATGATACTATTCAGTTCAGTTGTTCATTTAATCTGAAATATCGCTTTGTTAGATTGCCAGTAATTCCTGAGACAAGTCCGAGAAGTGTGCTCGAGAGAAGGCTGAAACTGGAAAGTGCATTGATGGAGTTCGGTGCGAACGAGTGGATGGATTGGTACGCCAGACGGCTGATAAATGCCGATTACCATAATGAGGTCTTTTTTGAGACCTAATAAGTGAAATACAGTTTTTTTCTTTTTCAGGTAATTCGTTTCTATCATCGTAGTCTTGCAGAGCGTGACTATCGTGTGGAGGACGAGAAACTTATACAGGTCAGTTCCCAAATTACGTTGAGAAGTACGGATCAGGAAGATGAAAAATTTGTTGCAAAAAGGCCCAATTCATTGATATCATCGGTTTAATTTATAAACATAGTTGCCCACGCCGCCGGCGACACCCATGACCCCCTATTCGTGGATGAGCACTACCCCACTTGCCGCCGCCAGTGGTGGGCAACTATGTTTATAAGCTTTATCTAAACATGATAGGGGAGAGCTGTATCAGCTTAGGAATCCACTCAAGTTGAAAATATAGTGGTCAAATCCATCTAACATTACAAAAACGATCAATTTCAAAATGTTGCACTCCACACGAACATTCTCTTCGCTAAATATAGAGTATTATTGTGTCAAAAACACTTTGGTCAAAATACAACTTTCCTCACGTTCAACTTCAGCGCCTTCGAGCAGCCTTCAGCAGCGAAGTACTAGTAAAGGCTACATCGAGAGTTGAACAGATGAATCTCGACTCTTTCGTCTATGTCAGTTCTCCAATTATAGAATGTTATCCATTCGATTTCAATCGCAGGCGACGATATCCTCAATGCAGAGGGGCGAACGACTAGTTGTAATCGATCCTCCTCCGTTCAAGTGCAACGAAGCACTAGTCCAGTTAACCCATTTCATCCGCTCGATGAGAATGCCTCCCCCTGAATTCTAGATGAGATATGTAGAGGACACATCTGTTCTTAACATTGCCAGTTGATTGATCATCGATGTCTCTAAAAATTTGTCAATATACAATTCGCTCGCAGTCTTACATGCCTGTACAGATTCCCATTGAGGAATGTGAAAGAGATAAAACAATGCGTAAAAAAGAAGGGGCTAAGGATCAGACTACGGTAGTCAGGGATCAGAAGATGGCGCACGAGCATCGATTTCCCTTCAACATCGTTAGAAGATCATTTCAAGGTTGACCAGTTTGAACAGCCTCTCGTGTGTAGTGTTATCCCCACGCAGCTAAATTTATGCGTGACATCAATCTCGGTGGAAGGCGCAGGGAAGGTATGGATAAAGCCTCAGATACTACTGCCCTCATCACAACTACTGTTTCCTCCTCGAGTACTACAAATGTTTCGGTCCCTTCCTCGACTACCACATCCACCACTTCCACCCCCCTCGACTGCCTCAACTGATTCAGTCCCCTCCTCGATAGAGAATGATAACATACTCTGTTCAAAAGACCTATATTGTACATTGGAAGGGACGGAAAATCGATAAAATTCATTTCTATGCAATAAATTAGCAATTTTTTTGGAATTTCTTCTATTTAGGAACATTAGATTTGGGGGGACATATCGTTAGTTTGGGTGGACATATGTCCCTCCAAACAGACATTGTCCCCCAACCAGACAGAGCCAATTCCTCCTCCTCCTCTTCCTTCTCTTCTCCACGTATGGCACCTTGTTCAAGAACTGTAAGAGGATATAAGGACAACTCTCGTATAGCAACCCGGAAGGGGTGAAAGTTACCAGGTAGAAGGAATTGAGAACCAATCGGCCGCGTGTGAAAAAGCATTCCCTGGTCAAATGTGTGTAACAGTAATTCGGCCGCAACCTGTACAATCCGTGTGAAAGTACAGTCGTCATTAGACTTTGCTAAATGAGAAATGAGAGACTCTCGAGAGATCATTTCGAAAAATTCCCTCTCACTGAACGGTCTGACTCTCGGATAATTTTGAATACGAGACTCGCCTCTTGTCGAGAACTCTCGCGAAACATTCAAATTAGTTCTCTCGACGAGAGTCGCGAAACGCTCGTTCATTTCTCCTCCAATATGAGTCGAGAGCGGCGAACGCGCGAAAGAATCGAGATATGTTTCAAACATAACTGTTAACCGTTCTCGCTTTCGCGAAACAACAGCTCTCGCGAGAGCTCTCGCCTCTTGATTGAGAGGCAAAAAGAGACTGACCAGCCTCTCGCTCGAATTGATCAACCAAGAGTGAGAAGGAGTTTCGTGAAAAATCTCTCATTTAGCAAAGTCTAGTCGTCATCAATGCACCTATTTTCTAATCAACATATTTACTTTGAATTTGCCGTTTCCAATAAACTCATTCTTCTCTTAATTGCATTCTCCCTCTCATCCATCGCTCTCTCATTCCTTCCACTTCGCGGGGTCGAGAGTGGTCCTCTCTCACTTTTCTCCTTCCCTCCCTTCCCCTACCATATTGATTACTCCAAAATGGTAAGTTCCACATTTGCAGACTCTGGCCGTGGACCCTACACTGCTTATTCAGGTGATTCAGAAGGATGAAGATGGATCGGCCGATTCCTCCCCCTCAGACTCCCTTCCAGCAGCAGCCATCGAGTCTCAGGTATCATAACATCCACTTCGAACGTGTTAAAGGGTCTAACTTCTCATTTACATAAGCCGAAGGTGGATAGACTGCCAAAAAAGTTCCTTGAATAAACCGCTCTCCACCGCTGATATTTTCGAAAGTGAATCAGAGTGGAAGTTCCAATTTCGACAGTTTATTTTCAAAGATCACGTTTCACTCACATTGTCATGTATAGTTGATCAATAAGAGATTGAAGCAACAAAATACCGATGATGTTTCGTCCTTATATCTGAAAATTCCCTAAATATTCTTAAATATTCTGTTAGAAAAAGAACAATGCTTAATTTCAGACAGACTTTGATGCGCTATTCGAAGAGTTCATACGGAGTCTTCGGCGTATTGAACTGATGGATATCGGAGAAAAGAGGTTAATTGGACAATATGTTTTTTAAATTTAACCAACCGGCATGTGTAACAGTAATTTAACCAAAATCGGTCCTTTACCTCAATTATTCGAAAACATAGAAATGGATATATTCAGAGACGAGGCGGTGAATGAACTAGAGAGAATCTCTGGCGAGCACTCATTACTGTTCATACTTAAAGCTTACATGGAATACAACGACCTGCCGAGAAACGTGAGATACAATATATTGTATAGTACAATATACTATATATGAGAGACATCGCGAGAGAATTACCTTCTCCGCGGCGGTAGCACCAAAATCGTCCTATCTTGATTGACACAAGATGTAAGGTATTTCAAATGATGCTCTTTCAAACTGCGTTGTCAGAATTTTGATAACTACCGTCATCTTCGAGTTACATAAGGCCAAACTTGGGACACTCACTTTTCTAGAGTCAAATCGAGCCCACTTAAATGGACATAAATCAGTTTAAAATGACGTTAGGAAGCCGTTCTTTGCTTAGAAAGAAATCTAAGAACATTCGCTACAACTTTTCTGTTGGACATGTCATTCCTCGGACAAATTCTGGTCCAGGGTGGTCGGTTGTACTAAAAATTGCATAACCCTGTAAAACGGAAAATCTCTATCAAGCCACTATGGGCGATCGATAGTACCTATGGATGGATAACTTCACGCAAAAAATCTAAGAAATCGGAGGTGGTAAAAAAAAAGGGCGCGGATTTTCGTCCGGTGGCTCCAAAAGTGGGTATACATCCTGGACGATTCCAATACTTGCCGGGCCTCTATTGGCTTCTATTGAGCTCAAATACTTCAAAAATCAATCAAAATGAAATTATAAGTTGTTTCCCCAATAGGTATATCACTTTCATTGGTCAAAATTACCGTATGACAGAAAATGCAAAAATCGATATTTTGACAATTGCCAACCTGTGGCATGGGTGCAACTGCACAAAAATTGTTCCTAATAGTGTAGAAACATCCCTCAGAATCACTAAACGATAGGGCGTATCGAGAAATACGGATTTTCGTCTGAGGAATTCATAGAAAAGCGCAAAAGTGTAGATCAGCTCAATGTGGGGATCAGAACATGGGTCATGGCTAGAAATGTAGAGGACGATGAACTAAACATTTTATCTGTTGAAAGTTAGTGTCTATCTTTCCATTTACGTGCGCTACAGCGCTCAGAAGTTAGTAAAAAACATGCAAAAATCCCCGAGAGCGCGCGCTCTAACCGTCTGACACTCTCGCCGCCTGACCTCCCTCTCCCTCCCCTTCATTTAGCGCTCTCCCGCGCGTCTCCCTAGTCCGTTTCTGCCACTTTTTTTCTGCCACGCGTGAAGTTATCCATCCATAGGTACTATCGATCGCCCATAGTGGCTTGATAGAGATTTTCCGTTTTACAGGGTTATGCAATTTTTAGTACAACCGACCACCCTGGACCAGAATTTGTCCGAGGAATGACATGTCCAACAGAAAAGTTGTAGCGAATGTTCTTAGATTTCTTTCTAAGCAAAGAACGGCTTCCTAACGTCATTTTAAACTGATTTATGTCCATTTAAGTGGGCTCGATTTGACTCTAGAAAAGTGAGTGTCCCAAGTTTGGCCTTATGTAACTCGAAGATGACGGTAGTTATCAAAATTCTGACAACGCAGTTTGAAAGAGCATCATTTGAAAGACCTTACATCTTGTGTCAATCAAGATAGGACGATTTTGGTGCTACCGCCGCGGAGAAGGTAATTCTCTCGCGATGTCTCTCATATATAGTATATTGTACTATACAATATATTGTATCTCACGTTTCTCGGCAGGTCGTTGTATTCCATGTAAGCTTTAAGTATGAACAGTAATGAGTGCTCGCCAGAGATTCTCTCTAGTTCATTCACCGCCTCGTCTCTGAATATATCCATTTCTATGTTTTCGAATAATTGAGGTAAAGGACCGATTTTGGTTAAATTACTGTTACACATGCCGGTTGGTTAATTGTCATATTGTCCAATTAACCTCTTTTCTCCGATATCCATCAGTTCAATACGCCGAAGACTCCGTATGAACTCTTCGAATAGCGCATCAAAGTCTGTCTGAAATTAAGCATTGTTCTTTTTCTAACAGAATATTTATCTGCAAGAATATTTAGGGAATTTTCAGATATAAGGACGAAACATCATCGGTATTTTGTTGCTTCAATCTCTTATTGATCAACTATACATGACAATGTGAGTGAAACGTGATCTTTGAAAATAAACTGTCGAAATTGGAACTTCCACTCTGATTCACTCGCCCATAGTGGCTTGATAGAGATTTTCCGTTTTACAGGGTTATGCAATTTTTAGTACAACCGACCACCCTGGACCAGAATTTGTCCGAGGAATGACATGTCCAACAGAAAAGTTGTAGCGAATGTTCTTAGATTTCTTTCTAAGCAAAGAACGGCTTCCTAACGTCATTTTAAACTGATTTATGTCCATTTAAGTGGGCTCGATTTGACTCTAGAAAAGTGAGTGTCCCAAGTTTGGCCTTATGTAACTCGAAGATGACGGTAGTTATCAAAATTCTGACAACGCAGTTTGAAAGAGCATCATTTGAAATACTCTGTGTTAAATTTGTTTCCCGCTAGGTTGATTTTGATTCCTACCGCCGCAAAACCCTTAAAATAGGTAATTCTCTCGCGATTCGTCTCATATAGTACATCCTGAGATAGCACAGTGTTTACAATACATACAGTCGCGCCCATAAGTCACCCGACACTTTTGGAATGGGTTTGAACTTTTTGCTCAGGAAATATATCATTCTGAGGCTAGGACGTTATGCACCGAATTCATCGGAGATTTTTCTTTTTGATATTAAGGTATGATGCAATAGCCTAGTCATTGAGTAGTGGTGACGCAGTCAAAATGTACTTTTTCAAAACGGCATTATTCATACATGGATTTTTTCCTGCTTACCAAACTTTCCGAGGTTTGAGTCATGCCCGAGACCTATCAAGAAAAAAATTTTGAGGTTGCTGCGCGACCGCACATTTGTTGCAGTCTTGCTGCAAAATCGAGGTCGGCAATTCAGATCTCGGCTCCTAGTCAAGCTAGAGACTCGATCGAGGCATCAAAATGATCGCCATCATGAGTCCAGAAGATTCTGAGAATATGAAAACAATAGCCCGAAATTTGCCCTCAGGGCATGAAAAGATCACTTTTTTGCATGACCATTTTTTGGACAACCATAACTTTGTGGGAAAGTTAGGTAAAAATCTGGTTTTTGCATATGAATGTTCAAAATGTGTTTAAGGACCGATGCTCCACTTTTTAGAGCAATTGGATATCTCTCCCGCCCGTGGCGTGCGTTTATCGGAGGTATACTAGAGTCGGGAAACATCCTGTTTACCACTATGGGCGAGAGAGTGCAGACGACGAGAGTGCGTAAACAGGTCGTTTCCCGACCCAAGTATACCTCCGAACAACGATCGCAGCGTGTAGGAAAGATATCCAATCGCTCTAAAAAGTTGGGATTCAGATCTTCAATACATTTTGAACATTCCTATGCAAAAACCAGATTTTTACCTAACTTTCCCACAAAGTTATGGTTGCCCAAAAATGGTCATGCAATAAAGTGATTTTTTCATTCCATGAGGGTAAATTTCGAGATATTGGTTTCATATTCTCAGGATCATCTGGGTTCATGATGGCGATCATTTTGACGCCTCGATTCAGTCTCTAGCTTGACGAGGAGCCGAAATCTGAATTCCCGACCTCGATTTTACAGCACGGCTACAGCAAATTTGCGGTCGCGCAGCAACCTCAAATTTTTTTTCTTCATAGGTCTCGGGCATGACTCCAACCTCGGAAAGTTTGGCCAGCGGGAAAAAATCCATGTAAGAATAAAGCCGTTTTGAAAAAGTACATTTTGATTGCTTCATCACTACGCAATGACTAGGCTTTTGCATCATACCTCAATATCAAAAAGAAAAATCTCCGATGAACGTCCTAGCCTCAGAATGATATATTTCCTGAGCAAAAAGTTCAAACCCATTCCAAAAGTGTCCGGTGACTTATGGGCGCGACTGTATATTTATCAGGCTGGTGCATAAGTTTTTCCAATTTCAACTTGTGAAGCTTTTCACATATTCCAGTCTTTGGCTCTAATTGATTTTCATTTTGATTCTCATATATTATAAGTGCATTGATACTCTCTTAAGCGCACTTTAGTACAGAGTTTGAGATCTCCTTGTTGCCATAGTGAGAGGTCAAAGTAGTCTCGACTACGAATTTCGGTACGAATTAACAGGTTCGAGCTTTCCAGTGTGTAATGATCAGGTGAAATCATCAACACTATCGTGAAGTGTGATGAACGTACATCACGAATATACATGTGAATCGTGTCTGGCGCAAATGACCTGCTCACAATAGGAGCTTATTTCACTGTTGGATTCAGTTAATCGTTACCAAATTCACTTCCCTGCACCGTGAGTAGAATAAGCATGTACCTTTCAACCATGACAGCTGTTCCTACCGTATACCCTGCTGCAAGTAACCTGCGGCAACTCGGGTATTGACCGCACGCCTGACCGCGTCGCACGCCCACCCGACTGATCTCTGATCTTTTCCTATCGATCACTAATCTTTTTATTAATTATGTATTTAGTTTCATAAATCGATTTTATTTAATTTTAAAAATCACCCCAATCAATCATCACTTTTAATATTTCATCTATATATCGCTAATCCATAATTTAAATATTACCCCCCAATCAATAATTACTAGCCATTTGATCTCTAATCTTATCCCCCCCCCCACATCACTAAAGTTGCAGTAAATACCCCCCCCCCCTAAAGCTCACGAGCGATGCAGTAAATACCCCCCCCCCCCCCACACGCAATAATTACCCCCCCCCCCCCCTCGGGCACTATTAAACTCGATCAATAATAACAATTGGTGCGTCAGCTGATGCTCGCGTGCGCTAACCCCCGCCGCACTCTAATGATTTCCCCCTTCTCGCCCACTATTTCTCTCAATCAATAGCGACAACTGGCGCGTCAGCTGACTGGCGCGCGCCCAAATCCACAATGCCAGCTAGATTGAGCCCCCACCACATCCCCCACTACTCATTAAACTACATCTGATTAAGAAACGTGTTTATCAAGTACAATCAATAATTGGGATCACTCTGGAACAACACACTAATTGTATAATTTTCGTCATACCCAATATCACGTCCGGATTGGTTAATGCAGTTAATGACATGCCCAACCTGTTCGCCAATATTGGAACGACGATCTACACTGCTAATAAATACCCCAATATCATCATTTGGGTCGAAATGCTCATGATGTATAGCAAGTGAATAGTGCGTCCCGGGCGGGAATAGCAAGACAAGCGTGTCTGCGAACTGCTGCAGGGCTGTTTCAAACGTGCTTCTCTTATCCACACCTGGCGGGAAGTTGTCCACCGTAAAGTCCTTAATTGTTAGACCACCATAGTGCATTCTTGCTTTTTTATCCTTTGGAGTACTTCCGCGGATACTGCCAAAGCTATAGTTCCGATCTGAAAATGTTCAGTGTACATGCGCTAAATCTCTGAATTTCATACCACGAGCAATGCGCAGTAGGTCCAGCAACCTTTGATACGTGTACACGTTTTTTCTCTCCATTCAACAATATTTCCACCCCAAACAGACGAACAACACGACCGCTCACTACCAATGTATAGCAAGTAACTATGCTCAAGAGGCGGTGCAAATCCCCAACTATATCAAACAGCAGTATCGTAAGATGTGAATGTTTATCGCAAGTATAATTACAATTTAGTGATATTAGTACAATTCAAACGTAAAACTTTCTCTGGACTTGTCCAATCACTCTCTTTCGTCTTCCCTTTCCGAGTCCCGTCATGTTGCGAACTTGGCTTCTTCCGTGTGTCTTTACAGCCTCTTTGAGTGGAATCCCCTGCTTTATGTCAGAAGCAATTCCCGTCAGACCCCCCAGCACTGCTTTGCCAATAGGACTTTCCAAAAATTTCGGAATCGATCGCCAGATTGTGGAAACAATACTGCCCAACGATCCACCCCTTTGATACCTCTTCCCCTGATAAAAGGCAATTTCCCCGCTACCATTCTGAGATCCCATTAGTTTGAGCCAATCTTCTTTATCTGGTTCAAAGTAAGAGTATTTCATGGTGATGCAACCGCTCAACAAGAATGACAAATACAAAATGACTAGGATTTCTTGCGAAGATGTAGCACAGCTACTGCTGTACCAAAGTGGAAGTTGACCTTGTCGCCATATTCATTGCGGATATCGATTTGAATGCTAGAGATTACGCCTGTTCGACATTTGTAGTATCTGATGGGATTGAACACCGCATCACAAACACTACCATACGGTCCATTCACAGGTACAATTCTAAGTTGATTCGCAGTGGTATCTCCCAAAATTGAATAGCTAGCAATATCACTGTAAACGTACAGCGTGCTTGAGCCAATTTGTGGGGTTGTTGAGTACGGGCTCCAACATGATTCAGTAATCACTTCTTTGTCAAAACCAAGCACAAAACTCACCCCCTTTGAGAGAACAAGCTTGCGTACAATTGCGCTGTTTAGGTCAATTTTTACAAGCTTGTGTACAGAGTGGTAACTAATCAGAACAGTATGTTTCCCGTCTTTAACATATTGATCTATCGGAATACAGTCTACAAACTCTTCTGTTTTATCCTCTAGCTGTGGCTTCGGTTTCGGTTGGGGTAGTGGTTCTGACTTTGGTTTTGGTTTGGGCTGTGGCTTCGGTTCCACAAACTGTCCTTCATCCTCCAGCTCTGGTTTTGGTTGCGGTTGTGGGCTCGGTTGTGGTTCCGGCTTGGGCTGCGGTGTTGGTTGCGGTTCTGACTTTGTTTTTGGTTTGGGCTGTGACTGCGGTTCCACAAACTCCCCTTCATCCTCCAGCTCTGGTTTTGGTTCCGGTTTGGGCTGCGGTTTTGGTTGTGGTTCTGGCTTGGGTTCTGGTTTTGGTTTTGGTTCAGGCTTGGGCTTTGGCTGGGGTTGTGGCTCCGGTTTCGGTTGGGGCTCTTGTTTTGGCTCGGGCTTTGGTTGTGGAAGTGGATCCACAAACTGCCCTTCATCTTCCACGTCAAATTCCAGCTCTGGCGTTGGCTTCGGTTTGGAGCCTGGTTTTGGTTGTGCCGGTGGTGGTTCGGTGGGGGTCGAATCAACAGGCGGCGGCGGATGCGGTTTAGGCAGGATTGGATCCACATGTTGATCATCCACCAATTCACCCTTCTTTTCAGCTTTTTTCTTCTTATAATCAGCTTTATCAGCTTTCTCTTTCGGTGGAGTGGTGGTGCTGCTGTTGGGATCCGTCGTCTTTTTCTTCTTGTTTGGTGGTCCCTTTGCCATTGGCTCGCTAAATATCGCATGCAATTCGACCTCGGGTATTGGCTTAATAGTGCTGGTAATTGTCGCTGGCGGTTTCGCATTTTTTTCAGCATCCATTTTGACTTCCGGGTAAACGCCCACAAGTATATCGTCGTCGTCAATTAGTTCCGTCTCTCTTTTAGCACGTCTTTTCTCCGCAGGCTCATCAGATCTTTCCGCCGGTAGCCTGTCTATTTGTCCAATCTGGTTCATCATTGCAGAAATAATCGCTAGAGGCGAATCGTAATTGCCCGCACGAAGCGTAAGCGTCCGCTTTGTACCATCTTTGAGATGAATTTCAAATGGTAGGTCGTTGGGTACGGTGTCGGAGCTGTTGACAAAGATGAGCTGAGCTAGACCAACTTCCCAATCGCCCAAGAGATGGAGTGGGGTGGGCAACTGCGTTTCCCAACTACTAATGCTGTTGTTGGGACCGGTCACGCTAGAAGGAAGCGTGAGGTTGTACTCGTCAGACTCGGCGACTGACATTAAGCGGGAATGGGATAATGAGCGCTAGACAGGTGGTAAGGACGTTGAGCCAAGTCTCAAAGTTTTGTCCGGAACCAATAGTAAGATTTACTGCTGCGACAAGTATTACAATAACAAGAATAACGACCTGAGCAATGAAAACTGACCGCTCGTGGTTCATGCACTTGATGCAAATGGGCTCAGTCTAACCATTTACACCAATGGAGGAGTGTGGTTTTAAAATTCGTGTTCCCGCGACAATGATGATTACCGGCTGCACGGGGTCGAGCAAGAGCGAGTGGCTTCTTCGACTAATCGATAACGCCGATCTGCTGCTGGACAAACCACTGCCGAAAGTGCTGTGGTGCTTTGGCATTTCTACAGATCGACACGAAGAACTCGCGCAGGACAACCGATTCATTCTGCACAAGGGCCTACCAGACACTAGCATTATTGACCAAATATACGAGAACTACGGACCGGGGTGTATGTGTGAGCTCGACGATCTGGCATCTGAACTGAAGCAAGACCCGGTTCTGTTCGCCAACCTATACACGCGCATCTCTCATCATCGTTCCATCTCAGTCGTCTCAATTATTCAAAATCTGTTCAGTGTACCGCGCACCGCCCGACTCAACTCCAATTACATTTGCATTCTCAAAACGACGAGTGACCTAAACTTTCTCTACACTCTAGGCCGACAGATATTCCCAAAGGACAAGTTCAAGACGTTTGTAGAAGCGTACGAAGACGCAACAAAGCAACCGTTTGGCTACATTCTGCTGGATCTACACGCTCAGAGCGATGATCGGTGCCGAATTCTGACCGACATCTTCTCCGGATGCCCAACGGTGTACATGCCAAAGTCGAGAAATTAACATTTCCGATGCGATGCATCGGAAATGACCATGCGCACTCTTGGAGGGGGGGGGGGGTCCTAGGGGGGGGGGGGCCTACTTTCTCTACACTCTAGGCCGACAGATATTCCCAAAGGACAAGTTCAAGACGAGGGGGGGGGTCCTAGGGTTTCCCCCTACCCCTTTTTACCATTTGTCCCATCTTCCAAGCTCTAGGGTTCCCCCCTTCTTCCCCCCCCCTTCCCCCCCCCCCCTTCCCCCCCTTTTCCCCCCATTTTCTATGCACATCAACAACAACGTTTACGTCATAATTCACTTTATCGGGCAAACAAGTTAATACACACTAACACGGAGAATCTGATTGTGAACGTAGATGCGAACATCCTCAACCTCGCGAACGATGAACTCGCACAGGTCTCGGGGGTGGAAAGTATGCAATTCTGTGGAAAAGAGCTCGAGAATATCGAGAAGACGAGTAATGGAGAGATCGCCAAAGATGTGAATAATCAGCTCGAGAAAGCGTGCGAATCCATCACGGTTGCGCGGGTTGTATTTGTCTGCATCGGGAGAGTGAATCATGGTCCGACCGCTCAGCACCCTGCAATGCAAGTAATACTGAAGCCATTCGATCAAATTCAGCTGTAATGTTCGGTTGCGCCCTTTTTACTCTAATTATTTGGCAAAACAAATACGCACTGACAGCACCGTGTCTTCCGCATAAGCGAGTTAGACGTGCGAGCGATGGACAGATTGCTAGATACGTCGTCTACAACAACGATTCGCTTTATTGGAATGGCCAGTACAAGGGTCAAGTACCCGAGCACGACCAAATTGACGTCATTTCGCCGTATCAGGGCTATTTCACTGCTCAAAACGAGCTTTTTCACTACTTTATGGGAAAAGACCCGACCAAAATTGCGGAAAATGTCACATGTTTCTCGTACGACTGGCCTACCGATCGAGTGTACTGGAACCAGGACTTGGACGTGATGAGCTGGGATGGGTGCGTCGGTCACATGGACGAAGAGTGTGTGCTGTTCGAGTTCACAGACTCGAAGCTAATCTATCTGTCAAAGGGTGGAAATGTGATTGTGGATGGGAGTGTGCTGTACCACAACATGACAATGATTCCGCTTATTCCAAAACGACGTCCGGTGCCATGTCTTGCACTGGCTCTTCTTCTCCTTCCGTGTTCTCTATTGTGTCTCTTTAAAAAGTTGGATGTCCAAAAAGTGCGGGAGAGCATTCCACTGGTAGATTTCGCATGATTTAGCTCATTCTTTGCATTTACCGTGATATAGAGCGGTCATGTTCAAAATTGGCGATAATACGAATAAATCAATCCCCCAAGAAATTGACTTTTTCACAGCCCCCATAACATCGGTGGGCATTGAGAATAGCCGTGTGGTAGAGATCTCTAGCAGCAACAGCGTGCAGACGGTTCCATACGAATTCCGCATCAACAATACGAAAAATTTCATTGATCTCCAGCGCAGTTATCTACTTGTGAGATGCGCTATTTGCGATGAAAATGGGAAAAAGATCACAGACCCCACTGTGGACGATTATGCCCCCATCAACCTGTTTGGACAGACAATGTTCCGCCAGGTTCAAGTGTTCATCTCGGGCATTCAAGTGTACGACAGTGGCGTGCTCTACCCATATCGCGCGTACATTCAGTCCGTTTTCTCCGTCTTGTTCTCCATCCATCCTCTGACGCTTTTCGAGTAGAACAGCGTGTTGGGACGCCGAAAAAGTACACTGTGGTTATAGAAGATATGGTGTTCATGTCCAGACAGATTAGCTGTCACGATGCAACCATGCTCGCCGTTGACTCTATGCTGCGTGAGCGCAAATCACTCACATACCCGCTAAGCAATATGCAAATGCGCTCATTCTTCATTTCCCCCGGTAGAACACACGCGCCAGAGCATAAGCTCTTCACCGCCGCCACACCCCGACGGCTGTTCTGCGGTTTTGTGGGCGCAAAAAACTTTAACGGCACTACCGATACAAATCCGTTTGATTTCAAGCCGTACAATGTGTCCGAAATCTTTTTGGACATGGGCTCCGACTCACTCCCACTCAGAAGTTGGAACCTAAACTTTGGCGATAACAAGTGTGCGCGCGCATTTCTAGCACTTCAAGAGTCTCTCGGTTTCCCACGAAGCGGCGAAAGTAACGGGGTTACACTTAAGAATTTCAAAGACGGCTACACACTGTTCGGATTCGACATCGCGCCCAGTGCCCAAGACTCTGACTGCATGGACCTGATGAGAATGGGAGAGACAAGTTTGCGTATTACTTTTTCGACTGGAGTGCCCACTGGCGGAATCTACTGTATTGTGTTTGCAGAGTTTAGCTCGGAACTTAGCATTTCTCATGATCGTATGCCTATTGTTGATAGTATTTTGTAATCGAGTATTGTACACAGTTTATGGGAATAAATCAGTTTATCGCTTGCAATTCGTTATCATCAATCCATGAATTGAATTCGGGTCCATATCCCAACCACTTTACATAATGCTGCTTACGGCTCTTGACGGCTCTTGTAGCGACGAGTCTTGATAATCTTCTCTCTTGTATACGCCAGTGGTGTTGCGTGCGTGGACCAGCTCCTGCTCGTAGAACGAGCCCATGATCTTCTCGTCGTTCAAGTCTTTAAGATTATAATAGATTGGCTTGTACTTACTTTTTACATCAGAAATAACAAAGATCTCTTGAGAAAAATTGGGTAGATATGACTTATCAAACGCTTGTCTATACTTTAGAATGCGGACAGTATCACCTACGGCAAAGCGGGGTTTCTTTTTGTTGAGCGGGGTGTATAGTCAAGGTCCCCGTCTCTAACCCGCATCGGTGTACAGCCTAGACTTCTGTTGACTGAATTATTTATGCCTTTGATGATTTGTGGCAGAAAATCAACCCAGCGCAACGTGTTGTTGTGCGTCATTGTCTTGTACAACCGCGTTTTCACCGTTCTAATACCCCTCTCAGCAAGTGCGCTTTTGATCTCGGAATTGGTAGAGTAGTGCTTGATGTTCTTGTCTTTGAAATACTTTTGCACGTGTCTGTTGTAAAACTCTGTACCGCGATCAGTAATTACAGCTGCTGGGTGCCAGTGGGTGAACACTTTTTGAAAAGCAGCCAACATTTCCGGCCCATGCTTGCTCTTTACGGGTACGGCAAAGAAACGACGGGAATAGCAGTCGACGAGAATAAGAAAGAACCGATAACCGTCATTCTCTTTAGCCAGAAGCTGCATATCTGCTAGATCACCATGCAAACTGTACAAGACACCGGGGGATGTGATCATTCGGCGTGGAAACTTGCGTCTATAGTTCTTGTGCAGCGAGTATACATCCTGATCTTTAGGCCAATCGTGCGCTTTAGCTACACTAGTGCGCGCACGTTTAGCTACCGTGTTTACAGACGAAAAAGCTGATGGATTAGCAAGATTAAAATATGCATCCTTGAGTCTAGTCTCTAGTGCCATGAAGAAATTGTCATACGACCGTCTCCGGACTGAGTCGATTGGTTAGTATGAACTGCAGTGTCTCGTTTGCGTTTTGTTGTTGGCGGCGTGGGTTCGTCAGCAAGTGCTCTATGCTTGGGAGCTCTAGACTGAGATGTTAGCATTGCAGTGGCAAAATTTCTTTTTCTGCTGTCCAACAAATAGTCTGAGATTTGACGTTTCGTGCCCCGTGGGGTGGGAATTACAACTGTGCGCCGCAGACGGGGAACTGGTGGTAGAGCGCGTTTAGACGCTCTATGAATCTCCGGAAGACTGGAGAGTGGGTCTTCTTGCTCAAGGTTTCGTAGTTTGGGCGCAGATGAGAGTAGCTCTTGTTGCTCAAAATTGCGCTGTTTGGGTGCAGAAGCTTGAGCGGACAGCATTGCAGTTGCAAAGGTTCGCTTGCGTTTGTCAGACAGATAATGGGTAAGAGCCCGTTTCTTGCCACGCGGAACACTAACAACGGTAGTGCGCGCTAGACGGGGGACCGGGGGCAGAACGCGCTTAGAGGCTCTGAGATGCGTAATTTGTGGTAGTTCGTCGTCGTCGGATGGAATAGGCAAGGGTGGGATGGGCTGTGGTGGGCGAATTGGGCCATCGTTGTCCATATCAAGTCTCCTCTTGCGCATTTCCATGTTGCCGGGTTGTTTTGGAACAACAAACTCTTGTTTAACAGGGGCAGCTGTGACAACGGTTGGTGGTTGGCGCTGATCAATGTCTAGCTTAAAGTTTCCAACACGTTTGAGCATACAACGCGCGCTTTGTTGCAGAGTCAATGTCCTGGTTTTTGAGCAGTTTGAGTAGTTGATCATGCATGCTATCTAGTGTTGCCTCGTCTTTGCTCAGGGCAATCATGGGGATTAGCTTATATTTTGTGATATTATTCATGAGAGTAGAAGTGAGAGAGCGGCTGGGATAACAGAGGTCTTCTGAGAGAATGTAGGAAATCCAGACCCCGGGATACAAAAAAATCATACCGCTTCCAATGAGTCCCCACGTCAAGGGTTGGTACATCTGAGGTCAGGGAACTTTGTGTATGAGTTATGGAGCCGTAAATTGCAAACTACCTAAAAGGCGGCTCCTGAAATTTCGAAAGTTTGGATTACTGTAACATGGTTCATTTTTGAGTACACGAGACGTTAAAAAAAGCAAAATGATCGTCTCGAGCAGCTCAACAACTTTACTGTTGAGAGTGAAAAGGTACGAAAATTATGGAAAGTCGAAAACGTGCAAAATTCATTTTTTCGACCACGTTTTCGATAATTTTTTCGATCTGGTGAAAAAAAGATCCCATATGTAAATGAGATCTCTACATATTTGAAATATACGCAATTTTTTGGTCCGGAAAATGTTCTTGCCTTACCAAATGACGAGTAAGAAGACACTTTTAAATGGCTTCAAATGTGGAGAAACGCGTGATTTTTAACACAAGATGGAATTGCTCAATCATTGATTTCACATTTTCGTGTTCAAAACGAGTTTGTATGTTTAAGGTTGATACAATTCAATTCAATAAACTTCGTTTTTAAGGTCTGGAGCCGTAAATTGCAACCAAACCTAAAAGCCGGTTCCAGAAATTTTCAACATTCGAGGTTCCGAATCTTGGTTAAAAATAGACGAAAAAATACATTTAAAATACATAAATGACCGTCATGAAGAACTGGATAACTTTACTGTTGATGGCGAACGGCTTAGAAAACAAATATGAAGTGAAAACTTCAAAAATTCGAGGTTTTGGCTGTGTATGTCGCCTTCCATCACATTGATATGACCACGAAAGCTGAAATGTCAATGTGTTATTGCACGTACGATGAATTCGAACTTTCTGTGCTTATTCCATTTTGAATTCAGAAGAAAAAAGTGTTTATTAATTGGGTATGCAAGTATAGTATGCTCATCGTCTTCGAGAACCCAGAAAAATTACACAATTTATCTTGTAATCAATTCTCACTAATACCCATTAAAAACACTTTTTTCTTCTAAATTCAAAAAAAAACTAAATTCACAGAAAGTTCGAATTCATCGTACGTGCAATAACACATTGACAAGAACATTTTCCGGACCAAAAAATTGCGTATATTTCAAATATGTAGAGATCTCATTTACATATGGGATCTTTTTTTCACCAGATCGAAAAAATTATCAAAAACGTGGTCGAAAAAATGAATTTTGCACGTTTTCGACTTTCCATAATTTTCGTACCTTTTCACTCTCAACAGTAAAGTTGTTGAGCTGCTCGAGACGATCATTTTGCTTTTTTTAACGTCTCGTTTACTCAAAAATGAACCATGTTACAGTAATCCAAACTTTCGAAATTTCAGGAGCCGCCTTTTAGGTAGTTTGCAATTTACGGCTCCATAACTCATACACAAAGTTCCCTGACCTCAGATGTACCAACCCTTGTCGTGGGGACTCATTGGAAGCGGTATGATTTTTTTGTATCCCAGCACATGCGATCTCTCAGAAGACCTCTGATAATGAGTGGGAGAAGACTACCGCCGTGCTGAATCAACTGATCACGAGCTCTATTGACTTTACGAATGCGGCCAATTCGTCTGACCAGCGGAATGAGCTTGGTGATTTTCTTTTTTTCAAGTGCAGTAAGCGCAATTTTTTAAATATTATGCAAGATTTCAATTATACACGAGATCTCTTCGTCAGTAGCGTCAAGAATGAGTGATGGGTTTTGTGCGAGAGCAATCAAAAACTTGCGGTTTGCAAAGATTTTATTGGCCATAATGAGCAAAAAGTGGGCGGGGTTTACGACGACCTTAGACGGTAACCATGGTGTGTGAGAAGATAGTGCCGAATGAACGAGTCGTCATATCGTGTTTGGAGAAAAGTTCGCACAATTGACTCGAATTGTTTCCCTTTTGCCATTTCACACAGCACAAAGATGCAATATCCGCCGCATGTAACCTCTTTAGCGTTTTGATGTGCACGGCTGTTGTAGACGACGTTAAGCGAGTGTAGACGGCAAAAGTCATACAGAAATGTGGGTAGTCTCCCAAAACTGTCGAAAACATAGCATGTTTTGCCACGTTTGTGAACGGCGAACCAGTGACTTCCGGGCAATTTGCTGTTGTCTGCGTTTCCAACAAACGAAAACTGTTGTGGTAGAGTAGTAGGCAGTTTATCTGACGGGAAAACACCGAGAAAGCATCTCTTAGAGTATGGGTTTTTAGACAGAATCGAGTGTATTTCGAGAGTATTCATGAAACAGCAAGACTCTCGGGGGGTATTAATGTAAACAGAAAAGCGCACTAATAGTGCAGAAAAATGGATTGGAAAGCATATGGGGGCTCAATCTAGCTGGCCGGTGGATTTGGGCGCGCGCCAGTCAGCTGACGCGCCAGTTGTCGCTATTGATTGAGAGAAATAGTGGGCGAGAAGGGGGAAATCATTAGAGTGCGGCGGGGGTTAGCGCACGCGAGCATCAGCTGACGCACCAATTGTCATTATTGATCGAGTGTAATAGTGCCCGAGGGGGGGGGGTAATTATTGCGTGTGGGGGGGGGGGGGGGGGGGTATTTACTGCATCGATCGTGAGCTTTAGGGGGGGGGGGGGGTATTTACTGCTACTTTAGTGATGTGGGGGGGGGGATAAGATTAGAGATCAAATGGCTAGTAATTATTGATTGGGGGGTAATATTTAAATTATGGATTAGCGATGTGCATATAGATGAAATATTAAAAGTGGTTATTGATTGGGGGTGATTTTTAAAATTAAATAAAATCGATTTATGAAACTAAATACATAATTAATAAAAAGATTAGTGATCGATAGGAAAAGATCAGAGATCAGTCGGGTGGGCGTGCGACGCGGTCAGGCGTGCGGTCAATACCCGAGTTGCCGCAGGTTACTTGCAGCAGGGTATACGGTAGGAACAGCTGTCATGGTTGAAAGATACATGCTTATTCTACTACCGTGCTTCCGTTCGCATTACCTTATCGAAACCAAACCTATCTCAGCATAAAGTTACTCCCATGAGGAGTTTAAAATTGCGTTGTTGTGGACATTCATTACTGTAACCAAAATCTGCAGTCATCAACATTTTTATGACGAAATTTGCACATCGAAATCAATGCATTTCACAGCTTGCTGATTAGATGATAGGTAGAAGTCCCACGTGTTTGTGCTCATTAGCATCGGATACCCTTGACCTATCACTCATTAGCTTCACATAGTGGCGGCATTCCAGTGCATTCAGAAAATGGACTCTAAAATAATCAACAAAAGTCAAAATTTTGATCGGATAGTCCAATTATCGAATTTTGGAAAAAATATCTTTTTGAAAAGGGGATGAAGAGATGTCTCAAATTTCACCAATAGTAAAGTAGCCCCATAGTGCAAAATTAAAGCGCCCCTATATACAAGCCAGTCTCATTAGCACATAAGGCAAGAAAAATGAGATATCACCTGGAATTTCTTTCCAGCTTGTACGATTAGTCACTCCCTAATTCTGAGGATAATTAGGCTAGCACCGATTTCAACCTATTATTTGAAAGCGCATTCAAGGGGCTTCTGTATGTGAAGATGTCCAGCCATTTTTCCCTGCAAAACAAGAGCGCGCCCAAGTTTTTCAATATTTATATGAGAATTTAACTTTTGCTTAACCTTTTATTTCTAATATGATTTAAAAGCACGACACAATTCGGACATATCATAATAATTGAGAACTATACCCCTACATTATGCTACAAATTTGTACTGATAGGATTTGAGTGGCGGTTCATAGGTAGCTTTGAAATTAACCTCCAAAATTGGAAAAAACTTATGCAGCAACCTAATATTATAAAAATATATTTACGGTAACACGTATTTCTTTTGTTCAAGATTTGCGACTCCATTCTATTCAAATTCGCTTTTGAAGCAAAAACCGAAATAAACACGAATGATCGACTCTGCTCTTCTTTACTCAAGGTATGCACTAATTCTCGCCTAAACACAGTATTTTATTTATATTTCCACTTTCTTCTGATAATTTTCCTTAACAATTCGCATTTTCTCCCCCTACATTTCTCTGCAAGTCATTGCTTTATGTAATTCATGAACTATAAGTAAAATATTCGTCCATAATCGATCGAAAAAAACAAAAATTTAATTGGAAAGTACTAATTTAGGCAGCTGATGGCGAGGTTGCCTGGGTGAGGAAACTCCTTCTCGCAATGATTATTCTAAGCACAATGAGAAAAAAGACAGGTAGATACTTAGTAATTTGCCTTTTTAAATAAAAAAATTTCAGAAATTTCAATCATTCAGAATTATATAAACATAAGGGGGTCGTTAAATGGTTAGGAAATTGCATAAGCTTTGTACAGATTTACTACAGTTTAAAGACTTTCCACTGTTACAAAGAGTAGTAAATGAAAGGAAGAGAGATGCTGCTGCTGCAAGTTGATGGAAGAGTTGGAGATTCACTCGACTACTTGTTCGGGGCCATAACCGATCCTTGCAACCACTTTTCTTCATTTCTTTTAACATCCCTTGTGAGAGTTGAGAGTCTTCGAACTGTTACAAATCTGTTCAAAGCTTATGCAATTTGCGAATCATGCAACTACCTCCCCTCTTATATGAATATTTCATATCCGAAAGCATTTCTTTTAGATTCTTGGCCTGAATTAGTGCAGGCGATAGAAATGTGGGCAATTTCCGAGGAACCGAACAAGCGGCACACCGCACTTATTATTGCGACGTAAGATATTAAAATGGGCTAGAGAAAACTATCTATTCATTTTTTTTAAATGTTGATTTCGAAACTATTACTGTTTTTAATAAAAGCGCAATATAATTATTGAAATTATTATTACACTCATTTCTTCAATGATAACTACCTCAGTGGCGTTCCCACTGGATTCCCCGTTCCCTCTTCAATCTTCGATCTCGTGGATCAATTTATACAAGACTGCAAGAGTAATTATCTTGATTAATTAGAATGTTGTAAAATGCAAAAATACAAATAAATATATAATCGTCCACCTGCTGCACTAAAAACAAAGCGGCGGTTTCGATCATTAGCTTTAACATGCAATCTTCTTCAAGCAATTTTATATTCTTTCACTAATCTGCCCTATCACAAGGTCCCGATCGCTCAATCGCCGAAAATGGGATGCTGACTATTCTTCCGCTCATGGAGTACGTATTTCGCAAGATCGACTTTGCACGTGAAGAATTGAAGGAGAAGATCGTACAGTTGATTCCTCCTCTTCTCCCTGAGCTCGTCAAGGTCATTCTTCATGTTATCCGAGTAGAAATATTTGAAAATGATATCTGATATATTTGAGTGAAGTTTAATCTGCGATAAAATTACATAAATCAGAAGTATAAAATGAATCAAAGATCGGGGATATGAAATAAGATAAGTGGCATATGTTTAGGTAGCGGACCACAAAATTACCACTGGAGAAGGAACCGTCGTTTACTTGTCTACCTTATTCGAATTCCTATGCGTCGCGATAGTTCACCTCTGCTATATCGAAAAAGTGTTTGATATTCAGAATCAATCATTGAAAGATAACACAAATAATATCATTATCATCTGTATAAAGGTATCGTTCGACTTGATAAACTACCATAGTTGATCATATTTTTAGAGTTTTGATCAAATCCATTTTGCAGGCGATCGAAGAGGCGAAGGAATATCACATCTACTTTGGAAGTGCGGGTCATTTAATCTACTATCTGAGCAGGAACGACAATTTCGATGCCTCCCTCGTTCCCGCAATCTGTGAGTGTGTAAAAAAGTCCATCTATTTCTTGATGTGAACCCGCATCGTAGAACTCGTATTTGTTTATTCCTATTTATCCCTTCAGGTCGTTCGCTATTCAATAGAGTGGCATGGCAAATGGATAATGGGGCAGCAGTGGCCGAACGATTCGAGAAGGCGTAAGAGAGATTTATTTTCTGTCCTCTTATTCCAATTGCGAGCTTGAGAATGAGAAAGAAGATAGAGAATGCGAATATTGTATTGACACGATGCGGAACATGTTGGATAGTTGGCCCACCCCCCCCCCCCCCCAATTATTTACTCTCCCCTCATTGTGGAAGGTGATTTATTTGCGAAAATCAGGGGAAGATACCTAAAAATGAGTGAGGAAGATGAGGAAGGGGGGGGGGGCAATTATCCAAAAAGTGACGACGATGCAATATGTTGAATATTCAGAAATCACGAAATGACATTTTATCGCCTGGATGAGAACTTGTGGGAGTATCATCAGAAGTACCAGCGAGAGTTCTTCGAAGCAGCACGCAGTTACATCCATCACGGTACATTCCCCCTCGTAGATCACGGAAGTGTTCTAAAAACAGTAAAGTTCTGTAATATGACCTCTACTCAGATTGCTGGAAGAAGCGGGCGAGTGTATCGTTGGCAGTTTTCTATGTGTGCAAGTGGGACGAGAGGGAGAAGCTCCTCCCTTCCACTGATCTACTCCAATTAGCAGCCTGCTCTCTCCTTGACTCGGTCAGCTCCATTTCTAGAATAGAATAAAATACATTTGAATCTTATAGAATCCTCTGGCGAGATTCGTTGGTCGCAAGGCCTTCAATCTCTTGCTCGGCCAAGTGGAGAAGAATCGAATCGATAGAGTACGTCAATTAGAGCAGGAATGGCTACTAGACTACTATTATTTCGCAATCTGTCATCTTTTAAATAATGATTTAAGGGGGAGAATTCGTGTCGTTTACTCAACCCTAGCGTAAACAATAGTACAATTTTTGCCAATTACTTCAAGAAATTTCCAAAATAAATCTTTCAAAAAATAATGCCTTTGCAGAGAACGCGTGCGGATCTCTGGACGGTGACTAAGGCTGTAGTGGGAAGAGTGGATGAGGGAGTGGCGGGAGCAATGACTGAATCCATTGCTGCCCTCAAAATGACAGTTCAGAGCATGACTCAGGTTGGCATTTCACCCCTTTTAACACCATCTTAAAAACCCAAAATCTCCCCATCTCCTCGACCCACGGTAGCAAGGAGATTGGCTGTCTTGGCGAAGAAGACTTGAGAGAGGCAAGGGAGGCACCAGAATGGACGACAGAGACAACCCTCGCAGCCATTGGAGAAAGAAAGAAAGTGAAGGCAGTCTTGATTGGGGAGCTCTGCTGTCGAGAGCGTGACTACTCTGTCCATTCTCTCTACAGTCATCGGTCATACTCGTGCAGCTTTTTAGAATCGATAAATGGAGTGCTTTGGCCTAATTCTCCTTATTCATGCCCCTCTTTCCCCTCCTTACTCACCTCTCCTCTCTCACTTCATCCGAATCGCATTTCTTTCTCAGCACAACTTCAGTCTTCTTTTCTAAACAAGCGAAGCATTTCTCTTCATCGAAATCGATGGTCTGCAATATTTTCATTTTCACCATTGGGTCATCGAGTCGGTAAGGATCACTTGAATGAGTGTTATATTTCTCCAAATATCAGTTCAAATTTCTTTAGGCATTTTCACATATTATATATACTAAAAACATTTTTTGTGCTTCTTTAAACCGACAAAAATGCCTCATATCAGGTCCTTCCTCGTGCGAATGAGAGCAAGATCACAATGGAGAATCTCCGATCGGTTCTCTATTCCTTCTACCGGGTAAGATTCACGCCTTGTGCCCCCGTGGGTATTAGAAAAGACAGTTATCCCCTAACCCTCTCACCTCCTAATCCTTTCACTATATTCTCGCTCAATCTGTACTTGATGAACCTTGTGGTATTTTAGTAAATTATGAATAAATAAAATTAATCATTGTTTGCAATTGCAGTTCATGAACAAGGTGCCCTACGTGGAGAAGCGAGCGGGAGAAGAGGAGGAAGAGGAGGAGGAGGAATGGTTCGAGGAGATGCTCTCGAAGGGAAATCGATGCTCGTGCACCATCTCCTGATGATCAGGAGTTCGATCCCGGTGGACGCACTAATATTTTGCCGGTAACTCACCTCGAGAGCGAGAGCCTTCGTGCAGATCTCTCGTTCCCACCGAGGAAGAACGACGTCTGTGAAGTTACTCTGAATAGTCAACACTCGTGAGCGTATAGATTCCCCTAGATTCCAGAACAGTGTTCTGAGAAAGCACACTTCAGCGCTTGCATATTTTATGAGAAGAACTATGATTATCCATACAGTATCTACTCACTCCGAATAGATTGTCCCGTGAAGAGTTGAGGGGCGACTTGTCCTCTCTCGGGAAGGGGAACCTCGACTCCGTAGACAATGCAGATGGCCTGCAATGAACAAGCGAAGGTTCCTGTGAGTACTGGACAATGATATACGAAGAATTCGTTCCGTATGGTACTATTACTATGAATTTCGAAACAGCAAATCATAGTTGCTAATAGTTCATAGGTCGCCGACCAGTTTGACTCCTTCATCAGTGAGTCCATTGACTCTTCCTCTCTTTCCTCCCCTGAGCACCTCGACGAGTTCTTGTCCTCTGCCACAGAACGCCCTCTCAAATTTCAACATATTTATATACAAAAGACGAATAAAAAAGAGCGACTAACGTGAATGGCGAAGCTGAATGTCGTGAATTTCTCTTTGTGGACGTAGTAGATCGGAGTGGGATCAGATTGGCGACAGGCGAGCACCGCGCCGCTCTCAAGTAGTTCCTTGTTAGGTCCATATATCGATTTTTATTGGCAGATTTAATCAATAGCCAATGTTAAGGGAATACCGTGATCTCCCAGTCCCATCCGCTCGGTCTCATTCCACACAGAATCGCCTCCACTGCAACACGTGCTCCAGAGGGCGCGGTGACAACCGGACTGAAATTGTTCCGCCCAATTAGGATTAGAAATATAAATTATTCTGACGCTTTGAGATCGATAATGGAAGCGAGTGAGAAGAAAGAGCGAGGGAGAGTGATTGAGACACTGAGGTAAAGATCAGTTGCATCGCCTGGAAGAAGGAGCAGTTAGGAAAGCTGGAGAAGGAGATTTGGAACACTCTTTGAAAAGCTCCAACTACCTTTCAGATCAAGCAGATACTTCCTGGTGAATGAGAATTCTTCCGAATAAGGATGGAGAGGGACTGGAAAATATCAATGATGAACGTCATATTTTGCTACTCACAATCCGCGAGAATCGAATTGTCCTTTTCGTGCAGAATGGACATGTTGGCAGAGACAATCTCAGGCTCCTCCAGACCGGGCAAATCGTTAGAGACACGATGCATTTTGTTCAAATAGTTGGTGCACCATTTTTCGTGTTCATCGTGTATCCCATGTGCGAGCCGATGCTGATCAGAGAGAAGGAGTAGCAGACGTCTAGGGAGATCAAAGATTAGGAGGAGGGATCAAAGATCAACATTCTTTAGAGCAGCATTACGTCTCATGGTTTAGGTACAAGTCTTCAATACGAATATATCGTAAGTATGCTAAACTTTCGTTTTGGAAAGATCAAAGATCACATCTGACCTTGCATTCGAGTGATTCGAATGGCGTACGACCAGAGGATGTGATCGTGGTAGAGCGGCATCTCCCACCCATCAACGAACTGTCCTTTTTTCGTCAGCTTCTCAAAGATCAAAGATCAGCTTCTTCGTCCAGGAGACACCGACCTTGAAGCTGAAGGGGAAGAAGAAGTCAGCCATAAACGTCAGATTCTCTTCGTTTGCCTCATCGGGGCATCTGGCTAGAGAGAGATCACGAGGATGGTTGCATCTGTAGGCTGCAAAGATCAAAGATCAGAGATAGAATCCACGATGGAAGATGGAATTAGATTTAAGAACTGACGATCTATGAAGCGATCCTCGGACATCAATCGGATTCCTCGCTGAAATGAGTCATTGACGTGGACATCTTGCGCGCACAACAAACGAACACTGTTTAGCCAAATAAAAGATTGAAAAACTCGCCGTGAAGGGTACAGAATCCAAAATCTGCTTCGTTTCATCGCGAGGACGCGCGAGTCGACCCCTCGGAGCCATTGAAATGAGAGTGAATGAAGGAAAATGATCTATTGATCGGACTGAGGACAGTCGATGCAAATTGGTGAGAGGAGTGAAATATGCAGAGCGAAAATCTTTTTGAAAATTCCCTTCGTTTCTCGGTTCTGCAAGCTCATCAACTAAACGCTCAATATGACCATAGTGAAGTTTCACTCTCCAGCCTTCAGGGTGTTCTCTCAGCAAACAAAACGTGTCTATTTTTGCCAGTTTCTCTCGTTTCTCGAGTCGAATTGTTTTGCATCAGAGACCAAACCTTCACAAAGAAGTGATTAAAAGGAATCACAGACATCATGGGAACTTGGCAATCCCTCCATTTCTTTGCCCATCGCGACCATAACTTTGATTGGATTACTGCTGAGGACGGCATTCAATCACGGCCTTTTTCCGCAGGTGGAAGATCAAAGTGAGAGAGGGCCCTCTCCTCCCTTATCACTAAGTGGGCGATCGGCAGACCGTGGGGAGGGAGTTCAGCTGATAGCTCTTCCTTATCCTCCTTTGACTCCCCGATGGCATCCCGTCGTGCTTCCTTCTCTGGGTTCGTCACGGTGCATGTGAGTCATCCTTTAGTTTCCTCCCTCCATCATTGATACCCGGATCCCATCCCAAGGCCGATCTAGATATCCGGGTGATTTATGAGTGATAGTGTCTACTGTTCTCCCTCCTCTCCTTTCTCCCCTCGAATGGGTAATTCGTTCTATCTAGAGAGAGAAACACCTTCGAACGGCGTTTGTTGTCGTCTTTCCTTCTCTGGAGATGCTATCAACGCTGTTTTCGATCCTTAAGAGTTCCCGTCTGACCCCGTGTCTTTTGCACTTTCTCCCACTATAAGTAGCGTTCTCCTTGCCGATCAAGTTCATCTCTATTATTCTTTCTTACACCCACCAAGGGCGTCTCTACTGTCGAGTGCCCGGCTTTACAGTCTTCCTTTACATTCCCTCGCTCAAATGAGTCAGCTAGGATCAGTCGGATCAGCCAGGGACAATGCAGAATGAAGAGAGCCTTTTTCGCTTTCGTGAAGTGCTTTGCAGATGCCGCTTCGAGGAAGTGGCAGCATCACAGGGGCACCGGATATTCGAACGTCCGAGACTTCTCTCAAGGTAAGAATAGAAGCTTCGATCAAAAGCAATTATGCGTAAGTATTATCTGATAAGTCCGAGACTTCTATAAGGGTATTTCCCCCTTTTTCAATCTTGTGAACCAATTCAGCTCATAAAAAAGAGAAAGAAAGTGGCTAACGACTGGAGTAAAGGCCATTTCTCTACCTTGACAGCAAGAACGCGCGAAAGAATGCCATTCGTCTTCTTCCTTCCCTCCATTAGGAGAATACTCGAAATAGAGAGAACACTTTGCCGAAAAAGGCCATTTGGAGACTGCATAAAAATATCGCTGAGAAAAGAAAGAAGAACTGCTGATACCGTGGACAGTTTATGTAGTATCAAGAACGCTGCGTAAATCAAATCGTTAAAATACAACAGTAAAAAATGCTCTACTCATATCTCATGCTCACATGATCTCTGGGTGAAGAGTGGGTGTGGAGTATAGTAGAGATGGTTTCGCAAGAAATTTCTCTCTTCATTCCGCATGCCCTCTCACCCCTCTAACCAGCGAGAGAGCATGCAGAATGGAGAGAGTCGTTTCATGCGAAGTCATCGATAGAATGAAGAAGTGCTCGTAGTACGAGATGCCTTCTGTGGTAATTGATCGCATCAGTTAGGCAATCACTGAGTAACTGGGAATGGTCTCAATTTCTTCCATTCAGCGTCGCAAGACTTCCTTCACCGACCCGCCCCTGCGTCCGCACGACAATGAACTGCCTGGAAGTGGGACCATTTCGAACTATTAATTTTTCCATTTGACATTTAATACACGGAAGATCATTTTTGTTTTCAGACAGAATATATCCTTACGAATGAAATGTAACCAGAGAAATGTGTAGGAGACTCTTACCAGCTGAACTGCAGAAGGTTGAATTGTACTTACCCGTAGGATTTGAAATTATACAAATGATCTTTAAAATATTTAATTTAATTAAGACGACGTTCTCCTCGATCCGCTGATCATCGGGCAGGCGCTGCACGTCAGCAACTGCGTCGATGGTGAATAGCTTATTCTTTTTGAAAATATCATAATAAGCACTTCGAAAATGCTCTTCTCAGGCCCGATCGACACTGTGCGACGAGTGCTCGCAGCTCATGAACACGATCACGGTAAGTATATTAAGTGATCAGTTCTCTCTTTGTCTCTCTCTTTCTCATGGAGAAGTTAAGTTTCACGAGCATTTCAAGCTCGAAGACGGGGAGATCTTCTCATTTCTTCCGTTCCATTCAGTGGGCGACACTCCGATCATCACTGAGATGATGGCACTGGAGAGGGACGAGGAGGGAAAGTGGTACTGGCAGCAGACTGCGAGGTGAATAGTTCAACATTTGCCTGCTACTCTTCATCTTTGCCCGAAAGAACATGCAATGCACAGAGTTCAACTAATAAGATTTATTGTATCGTTCGGTAAGCAGAAAATCGCAATCTTACAAAAATGTGGAAATCTATGATTGGATAATCGTGGCCTTGAGATGGATCAAATACGAGCAAGTTGTCGAGGGAGAAATGACGAGATTCTCCAAGCCCCATATCACTCTGCTCACTATTCAGGTTGGAAGGCTCAGTGAATGTACCCTCAGAGTCTCTTGCACATACACTATACTATAGAAAATATCAGAAAGAAAAGTGATCTGCTTGTTGAATTCGACTTGGGAGATGACAAGAATACTCTGAGGGTCTTCTGCAAGCCCGGAACTGCCTCCGTCGTGGCGTCGTCCTCCTCGACGTGGAGCAGCACGGATTCGCAAGCATCACTGGTCAGATCACGCAAATGGCCCTTACAAATAGTGTGTATCCAATAATCTTTTAATTTTGCAGACGCGATCATCGACGCTGCAGCAACGAAGTACAAGTGGGATGAGAGGGCGAAGGCGAGACTGAGACACGTCATCAGAGCGAGGAAATGCCATCTCGGAGGAACGCCCGGAATGGACGTTTACGGTGAGGAATAGGAAAAATTAAAGTAATTCCATTGGCTGTGTTTTCGAGGATAGTAACAAAAATGATAGAGAAGAAAAGTAATTAGTAATCAGAGGAAAGGAAGGTTATTTCAATCCCACGCAGGAAGTAAGAAGAGCTCGCGCAAGTTGGTCGCAGGCCTTGCTCCGGCTGAAACTGTCGCCACTCCAGATGACGTGGATAGCTCATCGGATTCCGAAGAGGAACCACCCACCATTAATGTGAGCCCTTTCCAAGATCTGATACCATTACATTCTTTCCTTCTCATTCTTCAATTGACAACGTGTGAAGAGATCGAGGCGATGTTTTGAACCCCATGTGAGAATAGACAATGCTATCAACTCAGACTAATCACTGCATGTGTTGTGAATAACATCTAGTTATCATCTTGGTTTCACACTCCAGTTCACGGGAAGAATGGTTGGAGTGTGTTTTGTGCATTCTGGTGACATGTGCGAAGGAGGAAAGAACATGAAACATCAACGATAAACGTGATTATAAACGTAAAAAGTTCTTCACCAAATTTCTTCATCGAAGCACGGTTATGACGATGGATGCTACCGATAGCAAAATGGTCATCCTAAGTTTAAAAACCTTTCAGGTGGGCGAAGCTGCGGTGAAACCCGAAACGAAGAAGTGCAATCGCATCTCGAAAGTTATCACATCAAACGAACACCTACTGGCCAGGTATGAATAGGGCCAGGTATGGCCCTATTGGTTTCGCGCTTGGAGATGCATCATGTGATAGGAGTCTAAATTGTCGTTCTTGAAAAGATGAATAGCATTTGAAAGCTATTCAAAGTTTGTGTGAAAGAGGTAAATCAAATGGAAAAAAATGACAAATTTGCAGAGCCGACGAGTCGACTCTCTCTGCGACCATTCTAGTGGGAGAGGCACCCTTCCTCAGTCGGCCACTCACATCATTCGTCAGACTGAAGAAACCACAGGTTTGTGTTATGCGCACTTCACCATCTCTTATATTCATTTTCTCTGTTGACTTGTGATAGTGAAAATAACTGGAAATCCAACAACAAAACAAAAACAAAAGTAATTCTGCAGAATCTGCACCCGTCAGTGCCCGATGTGCCCATTCCGACGAAGTTCCTCTTCCTTCTGCTCACTCCCTCGCAGAATTACGAAGAGGAGTGCAAGACGATCGGAAGGACGATGGGAGCCATTCTGGCTGATGATGTGGGTCCTTTCAATTCATGATACGACTCAATTTCGATCAACATTCTTAATATGAAATTTACACAAACTTTCTTGGTTTCCTATATAGTTTCCATCATTTATCTAAACCCGCAAGAAGGGCGATGATGAGTTCTGGATTTATCCTATCTAAATGAGAAAATGCACGGCCTTTGGTTTCTCAACTGAATTGAGTGAGTTTGCGTGGGTGAGGGAATGCTCACTGTGAACAAGACCTTTGAGTGACTTGTGAACATCGGCTATCTTTCGAGGCCAAGATTGGCTTTTCCATAGAGTTTGCTCATGGGAGTACAATTAGGGAAAGAGTGTTTATCGATCCCTTCATCCCCAAGCACTCTTGAATTGGTTGAAATAGGATTGGGTCATTTCGAAGTCGTTCCTAGGACTCCTGGCTACTGACTCATCGCTGATTGTCATCTAAACAGTTCCTTTAATTTTTTTCTAAGTTTCCCTCTCACTTTTCTACGCCTCGGAAGTTTTCGAAGGAATCGCAAGTTCTTGAATGCGCGCCAAATGTGAGGATGAGCTCGTATTTCGAGATAGAGGTAGATGACCCGAAATCTGAAAAAAATATAGTGATCATCTCTTATCTTCAATAACCGATTTTTGAAATATTACTAACACAGCGTAAAGAAGATCCCAGAGCGCGTAGGCAATAGATCTTGCGAGAAGCCAGTCTGAGGGTCCGTACCTTGAAGGAAATATGTTGTAGTTCATTTTGGAACAACGAAGTGTTGAGTGTACTCTGTTCCATAACGTCACTTCGATCTCTCAACGTACTCATGGAAGGCAAAGCAAACGTAGCACGGTGATGCGATTAGAGCGGCAGGGACGATCGAATGAACGATATACTACAAGTTACAAAAGTCACGTTTGCCTAAGACATATTAGTGTAAGAATAGAACCTTCATGTAACGGACGTTCTCTCGAACTTGAAATGACCGATCAACTCTGTAGTTTCCATATGCAATCTTGTCTTTGGACATCATCTGTAGTTCACGGTCGTTCTTGAGATAAGTGAAGATGAATAACTGAAAATTCGTTATGCGTATTGGTCAACAGTTACATTCTCACCAATACTCCGATCGTCTCAATCACAGAGAGATAGATAAAGTTGTGCACGAATTGAACATAACCTAGACACATATTTATTGCTTTTTTCGCACGTTCATACGTGTGTTTCCACACCTAGCAACCAAATGGACGCATTCACAACAGCGAAAGAGATATTTGTCGACTCCGAGAATAGAAGAACGCATAATGTAGAGCGACTGCCTTTTTCGTACCTGAATGGTTTTTTTTTAATATTTGTATTAACCAATGAATATTGTTTCGTTTGCAAAAAAATTAAATATCTTCCCACCACTGCCAGTAATATGTTGCGAGGAGAGTTTGAAGCACCATTGAGCAGGCTCTGAAAAAAAAACATTCTAATATCCCGAATCTGGTTATTGGAAAATTACAGTCCACAATAGTATCCGATCACTGAATCTCTCAATATCTCTGCCGCAAGAAGAATAGGGTCGCTATCTGATATGTTTTACATTAGGTAGAACTAATTTCATTACGACCTGTGACGGGAATATCCCATATTTGATAGACAATAAGAACTGATCGAGCAGCGATTACAATGAAATAAATAGCTACGGCAATGCAGATTTGCAAGCGAAAATTCCTATGAATGCAACCTGGAAATGCAATTATTGGCATGTTGACAATCAATAGTCAATAAAATATCTTACGTATTCTCCAAACGGCAATGCATAATAGTGGACCTCCTATGGCGAAGATTAGAAAGAGAAACAGCTGGAATTTGCAACTGGACATAAAAATCCCAAAATCAAACCTCAAAAGTTAATGCTGCTGTGAAGAAGAATTGAGCAGGAGCAGTGATTGTCGAATTGAGTCGAACGAGGTGAGGGCGCATTTAAACCTTAAACCTGGACGAAAACTTGAAGCTGCTGCACTTTTAGTAGCACCGGGTAACATTCGAAGAAAGAACGAATCTATTTCAAATTAGTCATTGAGATGGAGGATAGTGCTAAGCTCAAGAGAGCAAATCTTACGTATTAAAGAAGGCAGTTTACGGAGCTTTTATGTTGATGTTAAAGCAAAATGAATTTCCTACTAAAAGCTTTCACACAACTGTCTCACGATGTTACAAATCTGATTGAGCAGGTATCCAAGAGGTTCAGGATACATTTTGAAAGATTTGTGGAGAGTATTCACCAGTTCAAAGTGTTTTGTTAACTTTTAAAATATCATCCAGATTGCAGTGTAACAATCCTTCAAGAAACGATCTTCATAAGAAACACACTTCTCAGACATCTAATTTGCTCTCAGTATCCGATCAATGCGAGTGTGTAAAGATTATTTATCAGGCCCACGCGGAATTCAATTGTCTGAAGTACGATTGAGTCATTTCGATGTCGCCGCGGGCTACTGACTCATCGCTGATTGTTTTCTGAAGAAATTGATTGAATAATTTATTTATATCCTCGCCCTCACTTTTCTTCGCTTGGGAAGCCTTCGAACAACTCTTAATTTTTTGAACTGGTGCCATATCTGAGGATGCGTGCGAATTTCGAGATAGAGGTAGATGACGCGAAATCTGTAATTGGTTTTTTACGTGATTACAAGATAACGCTTACATAGCGAAGAAGAGATCCCATACAGCGTAGGAGATAGAGCGAGAGAGGAGCCAGTCTGTGGGGCCAAATCTAGGAAGGAGTTATCCATATTTGAAATGGCGCATTTTAGATTCGTTTGTTTTATGAGAGGAATCGCGAGAGAATTGCCTATCCAGCGGCGGTAGAATCATACTCTTTGGATCAGGCTACAACTTTGACACAAAGTACTTTGAGTGATGCTCTTTCAAACTGCGTTGTCGGAATTTCGATCACTGTCGTCATCTTCGAGATTCAGAAGGCCAAACTTGGGACACTCACTTTTGGGGGTCAAATCGCGCTCACTTAAATGATCATAACTTTATTTGAAATTGAGATAGAAGGTCGTTCTTTGTTTCAAAAGAAAGCTATGATCATGGACTACAACTTTTATGTTCAGGACGTCATTCCTTGTTCACGATCTGTGGCGGGGTGGTCGCCTGTACTAAAAATTCCCGGATTCTGCAAATCGGAATTTCTGCACAAAGCCAATACGCACGATTTACAGGGCCTATATGTGTCCAACTTGTGCCAAAAAAATCAAGGAAATCGGGACATGTATAAAAAAATGGCGCTGGCTTAAGTACGGTAGCCCCAAAATGGGTATCAGACGTCGATACTTCCAAAGCTTCTGTTTGCCTCTATTGGTCTCATTTAAGTCCAAAAACATATAAAACAACTTTTTTTGTTGTTTACACCTTACATTGTACCTCTACCGTACGTTGAATTGACTATGTGCCCGAAAATTTGAAAATCGATGTCTGATCTTCTCCATCTTTACAGACATGCCTATCTGCATGAAATTGGTTTATAATAATGTAAAAACATCCCTCGGAACACCTCAAAGAGATGGCGCACCTATAAATAGGCTATTTCGTCTGAAGAATCCAAGAAAATGGACAACAACGTAAATAAGTTCATCGCAGACCTAGAGGTCCAATCTATGGCTAGACATGTAGAGGACGATGAGCTAAACATTTCATCTGTTGAAAGTGAGTCTCTGTCTTTTCGTTTACGCGAGCTACAGAGCCTAGAATTTGAGAAGAAACGGGCTAGAATCGCCCGAGAGCGCGTGCTCTAACCGTCTGACGCTCTCGCCGCCTGACCTCCCTCTCCCTACCCTCCATTTAGCGCTCCCCCGCGAGCGTCTTAGGTCGTTTTTTGCTAACTTCTAAGCTCTGTAGCTCGCGTAAAAAAAAAGATAGAGACTCACTTTCAACAGATGAAATGTTTAGCTCATCGTCCTCTACATTTCTTGCCATAGATTGGACCTCTAGGTCTGCGATTAACTTATTTACATTGTTGTGCATTTTCTTGGATTCTTTAGACGAAATAACCTATTTATAGGTGCGCCATCTCTTTGAGGTGGTCCGAGGGATGTTTTTACATTATTATAAACCAATTACATGCAGATAGGCATGTCTGTAAAGATGGAGAAGATCAGATATCGATTTTCAAATTTTCGGGCACATAGTCAATTCAACGTACGGTAGAGGTACAATGTAAGGTGTAAACAACAAAAAAGGTTGTTTTGTATGTTTTTGGACTTAAATGAGACCAATAAACAGAAGCTTTGGAAGTATCGACGTCTGGTACCCATTTTGGGGCTACCGTACTTAAGCCAGCGCCATTTTTTTATACATGTCCCGATTTCCTTGATTTTTTGGCACAAGTTGGACACATATAGGCCCTATCAATCGTGCGTATTGGCTTTGTGCAGAAATTCCGATTTGTAGAATCCGGGGATTTTTAGTACAGGCGACCACCCCGCCACAGATCATGAACAAGGAATGACGTCCTGAACATAAAAGTTGTAGTACATGATCATAGCTTTCTTTTGAAACAAAGAACGACTTTCTATCTCAATTTCAAATAAAGTTATGATCATTTAAGTGAGCGCGATTTGACCCCCAAAAAGTGAGTGTCCCAAGGTTAGCCTTCTGAATCTCGAAGATGACGATAGTGATCGAAATTCCGACAACGCAGTTTGAAAGAGCATCACTCAAAGTACTTTGTACCTAAGTTATAGCCTGATTGAAAGAGTTTGATTCCTACCGCCGCAAACCCTCGAAAATAGGCAATTCTCTCGCGATTCCTCTCTTATAATGAGTGGTCGGGTTTCATCGCAGTTTATTTGCACTAACTCATTGAATGCGAAGCAAAGAAAGCAGGGAGTCGCAATGAGAGCAGCAGGAACAATCGTGTGAACTATATACTGAATTGCACGATCATTCAAATAAGGCAGGGGAACGAACCTTCATGTAAAGAACATTCTCTCGTACTTGAAACGATCGATCAATCCGATAATTTCCATAAGAAATCCGGTCTAGAGTCATCATTTTCAGTTGTCGATCGTTCTTTCTATACGTGTAAACGAATAGCTGAAATTTGTTGTTTGCCAAGATTATCAACCACATATTTCTGACCGAAATGCCGAGTGTTTCAGCTGTTTTCAGATACCCGATGTTGAAGATGAAATCGACATAACCTGTAACTTGTTTAGTTATAATTTAGTTATCTGAGAAAAGTGCAACTTTACGGGGATCAATGTTCGTACCTAGTAGCCAACTCGAAGCATTTACTGCCGCGAAAAGGATGTTAGTCGTCTCCGAGAAGAGGAGAACGAATGACGTAGAGCAACTACCTTTCTCGTACCTGCGTGGCATTTATGAATGCAGCTGCTGCAGAGGAGTCGAACAGATTTTCAGCGCGGCATTTTCGTATACTTTGATGAATGCCCGGCGTTAGACTCTTGAGAAATAAAGTTGTAGTGAACACTTTCATACCATTCCCAATAGTGAGTGGCCACCAGAGTTTGCAATACCATCGCGCATGCTCTACAAAGAATGTATGAACTGTGTATCACTAAATGGAATCTCACAATCCTGAATGGTAGCCGACGGAGGTATCTCGTAATAGTTCAGCCATAAGCAGAAGGGGATCATTATCTAAATAATTCGTTTCAGGAAAATATGCTACGATAACATACCTGTTAGTGGAATATCATACAATTGATAGTATATGAGAACTAAACGGGTTCCAATGCAGATGAAATACATTGTCACTGCTAAACAAATCTGGCAGCGAAAGTTCCTATGAATTGAGCCTGCAATGGTACAGTCATGACCAGAGAAATTGATGACGTGGTTTGTTGTGGACAACATTAACTCCGAAATTTACCAATTCTCCATACGGACATACACAAAAGGGGTCCTCCGATTACGAAAATTAGGAGAAGAATCAGCTGTAAGACAAAAATTTAATCGCAACAAAAATCACAAAAAGACCTCTAAAACCAGGATGGCATTGAATAGTAGTTGCGCCTCGGCGGTGATAGTAGAATTGAGTTTAACGAGATGAGGGCGCATTTCAACTGAAGCAATGCGTGATGATGCTGACTCTTGTCATGGCGGTAAGTGGGCGGTTTGGGTTGGTGGTCGGGGCTGGCATTTCAACGATGAATAACACTCGTAGGAGCACTTTTAAGATGGTTTCCGCCCCAAAAGGATCAAGTCTTAGCTATTATGGTCATTCAGGGAGCGTGATGATTGGATTTCATCGCAGCCTATTCTGGTACGGAGAAACATGCTTCAAAATCTCGCACGATGTGACAAATTAGAGCGAGTTCGGTCCCATGAGCACGGGATACTCTTTGAGAGAAAGACAGCGGTAAATATCCAGTACTTCGCAGGGCCTACAAATCCGGAGTAGTTTCTGTTTATGGCGAACCAATAATATGACGGAAATTTTGTATCAATCGTACTGAGGTAAGGATTGAACTTGAGAATTTCTTGGAACGTGAGCATTACTAATGACAGAGCGATTAGGGCAAGTCGGTTGGGATGAGCGTCCAAGCTGGCTTTATTTTCGAAAATTCCTGGTTGAAACCAGCTTCAGACCGGCCTGAAATGCCTTTTTTTCCATCACTAGTGAGAAAGATGAGGAAAGTCTGCAGAGTGACGAAAGTAATTCTCTTAGACGCAGAGAAGCAATAGGGAGATATGAAGGAAATGACTATTTCTTCATCTAGTTGCGAGAATAGAAGGGGGAATAATTACACGATACCATCTGATAGCATAGCAAGAGATAAGAAGATTCAGGGGACAAGAGTCGCAATCAGGCAATGTAAATATGAAAATTCTTAGCTGAGAGACTAGATTAGATGGTGCAGTTTTGTAGTTTATATTCCAAGTAAGGCCCATAATCACCACGCGTGAATTCATCATTCAGTCACTGAAAGGGATACGCTCTAACCTAGATGTGCACTCTAGAATGATGGAATTGCTTGCGTACTATGCTAGGTAGGAATCAGTGGCAGACTAATAATGGACAGTTATCGCCGCACTTAAGAGATGTCGCTAAACCATTTATTTCCAAGCTGATTTGAACTGATCAAAGTAGGACTGAGTAGGCGACACGTCGATTATTGTGACAACATTCGAGACTTCATCGACACGAATCTAAAATTAGGCAAATTTCTAATTTCTAAAGTTCTCTTCTTTACCTTTTGCTTGTGAAAGATACGAATTACGCTCAGATTCACGAATTCTCGATAAATCAGTGGATGCTTCGTAATCTCTCGTTGAAGGTAGATAATGCGGAATCTGAAAACATTGATGGATGTTGTCTTTCTGGCTATTTTAACATTGCAAAGAAGAGATCCCATAGAGAGAAGGCTATTGATCTTGCGAGCAACCAGTCTTCCGGGCCATATCTGCGAACCTGATTTTAGTTACATATTTTAAAAATTACTCACGCATTGAATGCGAAACAGATAAAGCAAGGAGAGGCGATAATCGTAGAAGGAACGCTTACTCGATTCATAAACTGAACGGAGTCTAGAATAACCTAAAGAAAGAGTTCTATACCTTCATAAGCACAACGTTTTCTCTTATTTGAAAAGATCTGTCGACGGTGTAGGTTGCATGCGATATCCTCGATTTTGTCAGCGATTTGAGCTGCCTCGCATTTTTAGTGTATGTGTAGAAGAATATCTTCACATTGCCTATTTTAATTTTTTTTTAAACGGTAGAAAGAACCGAAACACTGCATGAGAGCATGATTGCGAGATATCCAATGTTGATTATGAATGGGGTGTATCCTGAAATCAAATTTAGATAGCTATAAAAATTAATCACTCACCCATCAACCAAATATAGGCGTTTGAAAAGGATATACTCAAATTTACGGTTTCGGTAACGAGAATAACGTAAATAGTGGAGCAAGAATGTGATTCGTACCTGAAAAACATGTTTGAAACAAAGGAAATTAAACAATTACCATTTCCAATGGTCCGTTGCGACGAGAGTTTGTATAATAAATGCAACGGCTCTAAAACTACATTTCAAGCACAAAATAGTCACAGTACTTACAGCCCACAGTAATAGCCAATAACAGTATCACGAAGTAGGTCAGCCAACAAAAGAGTAGGATCGTCATCTAAAATGCGCAAACCTTTTTTTCTAAAAACTAGGGAAAAATCAACTTATTCTACCTTTCAGTGGAATATCGTAAATATGATAATATATCAATACAAATCGGGCGAAAATTCCGAGGTCATAAACAATAGAAGCCAAGCATACTTGAACCCGGAAGTTTCTGTGAATTGCCTCTGAATATTCGAGCACAATTTAGTTTTATGTATCCATATTTTGTTTTACTGGCTCTAATAGCGGAGATGCAAAACATGGGAGATCCCACAAGAATAATAGTGCAGATGAGAATCTGAATCAGGGAAATAACAAGTGTAAATCGATATGCCAAGTACTTGCCTCTGCAGTCAAAAATGAGCTGAAGAGGAGTGGTGCTTGTGACGTAATAGTTGAATTGAGGCGAACCAGATGAGGGCGCATTCTGTTAAGAAAAATTGGAAAAAAAGAATTGTAAAGCAGAGAAAAAACAAAATCGTATAAAGTGGTTTGGCGCAAGATCAATCTTTAACCTTTAAGAAAATGAAAAATTGTGCATGACTCGTAAATCAGTGACTCGTAAATCATTTAGAGAAAGCGCAAGAATCGAATCAGCGATCGAAAATCGTAAGAGGATAGTCTAATTCATTAAAGATGAAACAGTTGGATATAGAATATTGTATTTCCTTAAATAAATTAAAATAATGAAATTGGCAGATCTATCGTCAAGTGGCCCTCCACTGCACGGATGTGTACACACTCGCAGATGGAATCGAGGAATTCGTATCGCAGGTTGACAAAGCTATATGAAACTGAGAAAAACGATGCTTAAGATGGTCGTAATTCCTCCTGGAAAATGCGAAATTAGCACAAGATGGGAACCGAGACCCGTGGAGGTTCGTTGAATACAAAGTCACAATGCCCCAAATATAAACCACAAGCGATTAACAATTCTTCTTTTCTTCAACAATTCTTTGACATCTAGATAGAGTTAGAGTTGAATATCAGGGTAATAATTTATCCTGGCAACCACAGAGCGAAATGCCCGATATGAGCACCTAAATCGCATTTCCTAAGTGTAGGGGAGGACTCTTAGGGAGCAGGAATCAATTTGCAGAAAAAGAGAGCGGTGGGAATGATTTGTGGGGCGATGAAGTACCACCTCGACGATGACTTCCCCAACTCCGACGACGATGACGTCTTCGAGAAGGAAGATCCGGAGAAGGGAGGAGAGAAGGTACAGGAGAGGGAAGGACTTGCGAGTAAATCACAGAGTAAAATATGTGTGTTGGGTCCAGTTGTGGCACAAGCTGGAAAACAGTTCCTGAGAAGTCTTTCTGCTAGATGTGAAAGTGCAATCAAGAAGGGCATGTTTTGGATGGCATGTGATAAGGATTAGAAACTACTAATGTCAGAGTTTGATTACAGGTTCGTTCGTCTGGTCACGAACAGGCGATTGTGAGAACGGGAAGTCCCTTCGGAGGATTGATCGAGGATGTGAAGTGAGTGGATGGTGAAAGAACAGTTGTATGTGAATCAATGCGATTGTCAGAGAAAATAGTGAGCGATTGCAAGGTGAAAAGGTGGAAATACAATATGAGCAATACTAACAAATTCAGGCGGAAACTTCCTCCATTCAAGTCCGATTTCACTGATTTCTTCCGAGGAAGACTCTCCCAGTCCCTTGCTGCCACGATATTCATGTACGTAAAATGCGAAACGAGGCGTGCAGATCGAATAGAACCGAGAAAGAAGAAAATCACATATCCAGTGGCATTTCCGAAACATCTGCTGCATTCTTGATTGAGAGATATTTCTGGGAATAAACGAAAAAAGATGATTAAGGTTCTTCGCCAACATCACTTCCATCATCACTTTCGGAGCTGTGATGGAGAGAGCACTGCACCACCAGATGGTATGTGAGACAGAGAGGAGATCAATTATTGGCAGAACTTAATCTTTGACTCTACCAAATCGGAGAAATGCGTTTTAGAAAGTAATGCGGAAAAATATATTCTTGGTATGATTTTCTCTCTAGTTCCGTGTTGTATAGCATTCGTAGTTTGGCGCGAAAATAATCTGTCAAAAAAGGGTAAAAAGGGAAATGAGGTTTTACATGAAGCTATGATAGTTTATAGTCGTCAATGGACGACAACGCTAAGTGGGGATGACGAAGAATGCTAGATGGGACTACGAAACGATTCCCAAGCGCTTCTAGGGATCGTTGCCTACCACGACCGAGGAATCAACCAAATTTACTTTCCCCAGAGGATTAGAAGGCTTGGCTCGCATCGGCAGAGGGGGATAGTGTGCCAACAAAGTGGCATCGTTTCAAACTTGTTCAGCATGTCCCAGATGGGTGAAGCAGAGAGATGAGCATTGATTATGATCAAGATAAATCTAGATAAGTGATAACTAAGTTTGTGGAGATATTAGCTTACTACCGATCTGACAGGTGATATAGCGGTCAAAATACAGATAATTTAACTGGAAATCTCACCTAGTCTAGACTTATGTTATGTCAGTATCCCTCGCGGCAAAGAAGGTACCGGGATATACAAACAAATCTATTTGTGGAAGGACAGTACAACTAAAATTCAAGAGAGTATTGAGGCAAATAATTACAACTGCATGTGATTAGGACAGTGAAAATATGATTGAGAATAATCAATTTGACTGCAAGGTTGAGGTAATCATGGTAAAATGGATAATAATATACTTTCCTACATGTGCAGGAAAACGACAAGGGTACCGTGTTAATGTTCATGATAAAAGGGGTTGTGCTAAAATCAAAACATATACTATGGAATCCATCCTATTAATTCAGGTATTTAATGTACAATTCAATTGCAGGCAGCTATCGAGGCCATTTTATGCGGAGGATTGTCAGGCGTCATCTTCGCTATGTTTTCTGGTGAATTCATTTTTTCCTTTCCAGTTGAACCATTTTCTTTCAGGTCAACCACTCAACATCCTCTCCGCCACTGGACCAACCCTCGTCTTCGAGAAGATCCTCTTCGACTTCTGCAGGTATATTTTTCAACTTTTCATTTGATCTTCTTGATAGGCTGCACTTTTTTTATCTTCCGGCGAAGATTATTTTGAGTCAAATACTTGACGATTGTCTCAATGACCACCTCTCACTGAGAGAGTTTTCCTAACAAGCTGTTTACTGTGCATATTCTCTCTTAGCCACCTCCAGCTGTCCCTGACTATCCCTTCTTCAGGAGTAATGGCTGGGATTTCCTTCCCTTCCGTGTCTGGGTCGGCATCTGGATCGCCGTCTACCTCATCATCTTCGTGGCCACTGACATGAGCGCCCTCGTGGGATTGATCACTAGATTCACTGAGGAGGTGAGTAACGTCATTCTGCGATGTTTATAAGAAAATTGTTTTGCATTTTTTAGTGTGAAACTCTGAATGAAAATTCACGCTGGCTAAGCATTCAGGGGAAACCAATTCAGGAAAGAGTCGATGCCCAAAAACTATTTTCAAACAACTTTATCTCTAGATTGCACTCTACTTGACATGGATAGGGTGAGAATTTGTACAACAATGGTTGGTCGAGAGACCGATGTGTCTTCAGATGTAGTTGATCGGAGGATGGATTCTGGATCTGCAATTTATCAGGTTGTAACATAAGTTTTGTCGCGTCCAATCTCTTATGCATTTTAACCTCAGAAATTCTTCGAATTAATTTAATCTCAATTTCGTTATTCATCATCAGTGAGGGCCTTCGTACTCTTTCTTACGCGCTTTACTTCAGTCCTGTCAAGGCAGTTGAGGAGGCACATTAGTCAGACAAAGTTGTACTGAGATAAGGATTACAAATCATTTTCACGCATCAGCTCTTCTTGAAAAGGATAAATTATGCCGATTTTGTGTGATTTGCGTAAAGTACTACATATGTGCATAATTTTGAACCACTCACGGATAATGACAAACGAAAATCGTTCTAGAAATGTAGACGAGTTTGTATAATGTGGATGGTTGGTGACGGTCGCGAAAACTTTCGCAAGCCGAATTTTCTTCTCAATAGATATCCAGATCCAAATAGTGGTGGAATATAGTTCACCCAAAGTGGTCAGTATGCAGACAAAGTTTGGGGTAGATTGGGTTCTGTTGAGATAAGTGGCTCCATTCAGAACGATGGTATGTAAATTAAACTAATGAAATCGGCACTTTGTTCATATTCCTACCTCGCACACATGTTCAATATCTGATTTGTTGTGTCCATCCTAACCATAAACCCTTCCCTTACTAGTATCTACTTGGGATAAGTTTGGAAATAAATAGCTTTTGAATGACAATCTTTAATTCGAAACACCTAAACTTGCATATTTTGGTAAAATTGTGCGCGAATTGAATTAATAAAAATTCAAATTTCCCACAAGTGGAGTGTTCTTTCTCTCACTTGTTTAATGATAAATTATACCTCCATGAGTGGAAATTGGAACGCACTTATGTTAGTCACTGTTGTTGCAATTCTGGATTCAGAAGAGTTGGTCAAGTTGGCTACGAATCAGCGGCTAACCTTACACTCAGTGAAGTATATCTTTGATTCCGCTCAACATAGCACCATATCTGGCGTATATTTTGAAAGAGCATTGACGGGGTATATCACCATGCTGTAGAAGTTTGGTTCATTATTCATCTCTGCGAACTAGCACCTGATCAAACGAATTAAAAAAATCTGCACCAAATTTAAATCAGTTCATATTAATATTTTTCGCATAGCCAGCGTGCGCAGTTCAGCTCTACCCTATGGTTTGAATGTGCATGAACACCCCAAACATATACTAGGAGGTCAGGCATTGATAATGTTTGAGAAGTATCCTTCATGGAAATATTGTGAACCTCCGAAATGCGACAAAACTTATGTTACAACCTAATAAATAGTGTTTACCATATTTTCTTGGCACAATGACAAGTCTCCTCTATTTCAGTAGCTGTTCTATCGAGTAGAGATCATAAGATAGTTGAGGGCATTTTCAAGGTAGAACAGTGGATTTGCAGCATACCGTTGTCTCATGAACTTGATTGGAGGGGGAGCCACGGAGGAAGCGATGCTTGTGAGAGTATCCTCCTCCTCGGAATTGAAAGAACTCTGAAAATAGAATGAGTTGGAGAACTGATAGTCCTTAGGTTTCATTATTGTAAATGCTGATACGCTATTAAAATGATCAAAGATTGGCTGACCTTCGACTCAGTCTCTGATTCATCCACCGTCATGGGCAGAATTAGGCCGAACTTTCGCGATGGTTCCTCATTTCTGGCCGCTTTGATCAGGTTTATTTTTGGAGTGAAGAGACCTTAAAATTGCTCTAATTTCGAAATGTCTAATCTTTACTTTATTAAAATTGCATGTAAATTAAGAATCAGTTTTGAAATAAAAAGTGCTCACCCGCGAAAGTCTTGTATCTAATAAAGCGCGTGAAGAAGTATACAACCAAAGCGAGACAGTCAAGCATCTGGAATTTAGATTATTTAAATTAATTATATGTTTATTTAAAATATTCAAGCTTTTTGAAATCTCACTGTGAGAAGCAGAGTTAGCATGGTCAATGATCCCGCTGGCTGGCTTGATATCGGCTGAAATATAAATGGTTTACCTCCCTCCACCCCGAGATTTACGTAGAATCGGAATAGTTTTATGCAGTATTCAAATAATTAAAATCGTACGTTGTCGAACTCGCTGTATGCCATGATGATGACTCCGTAGGCGAAGGAAGTCCAGAAGACGGAGAAAGAGGCGAATAGGGTCAACGCTGAAACTTTCTTCCCTTTTATTGTTTCCTGCGCGCCGAAGATACTTCATGACCATTGAATATTTGATAAAAGTCAGAGAGCCCATGGACTAAAAATATCTAGTTGAACAAACCTTTGCTCTGCTTGAATAGCACCGCTGTTATCACCAATGGCAGCGAGAAATTGGTGAGGAAGATGAGCAGGGAGAAGAGCGCATACGCCTGAGGATTTTTCATTGTTCATTAGTACTATTTCAATTTTCAAAGGCTCTGTAGAGCTGTATTGCCAGTACTTCATGCAAAACGCCCACATATCATTAGGTCAGTTCAAAGTTCACCTGGACATTCTCGTTCCTCCATCTCCTCGAATCCGTAGTGTTGAGTAGGAAGATGTCGACGAATAGAATGGAAGTGTGCACCAAGGCCATCGCGATGAGACCTCGTGATGACCACTTCACCGCTACCACTGGATACTCGGGCTGGAATGGGTCCATTAAGGGTTGTGTTGGCACCGTGGTCACAAAATTGTATCCTTGCCAGGTATGGAGGAAGTCACATTATGTGGAATGAACTGACCAATGCGCAATTTATCTAATTTGGGAAAGCCAGACTATGAAAAAGCAAGGTGCGATAAGAGGGGAACCTTAGACATGTAGTTGTAGTAGGGAGGCGATGCGCGCACTTGACCGAAAACTGCGCGATCTGGCCAAGATTTGAATGACCTACCTTCGTGATTCTGCCCTGTAGCTCGGCCTGACTAGAGATGGTGAGGGTCGACGCATCGGAGCCAAAGCGAGATCTGTGCAGAATATTCATTGAGGAAGGGGCCGTTGTTGATTCGATCGAAAACGACAGGAACATCACTAATTGTAGGAAAACAAAAGTGTAGGAATCATCATTGGTTGCACGTAGGAAATTAGGGAGTTCATGTGAATTACTCCGAAGATCATTCGAAGACAGGATGCAAGAGGAAAGAGACGAGGAGTAAGAGATTACTAGGGTGATTGTGCTTTGGCTAAGTGAATTAAACAAGTGGATGTACAGTTACTTGAGACGATGAGGCATGCAAATAAAATTCACTTCGAAAGATACCTGAAACCAGATGACGCATTGAATGAACTTGATTCGGCGGAATCAGTGGAATTCATCTGATGCTTGGTAGGGTTCTCTCTGGAGACGAATTGGAAGTACCGAGAGACTTCCAGAAACTGGAAATGAACTATGGAAATTAAGAAGGATTTTCCTACTTAGCACCCATTTCCATTTCCGCAATTTTAGCTTATTGTATTAGGTTGTTGCAAAAGTCCTGTGGAATTTTGATATTTTGTCTTCCATCTTCCTGTTGGATTGGTAGATGAACTTCGGGATATTGATTACTAATGAGGCCTTGCATACTCTTTCATATGCGCACCCTATCAGCATTGCCCAATCAGGGAGGCGAGAACAGGATCCGGTTAAAATTACTACAATTCATCCATCGAAAACGCAACATTTTTCAACATTCTGTTTCCACTGATGTATGAACGCTCAATTCCTGGTGGTTATGTGAAGCTCCCATCTTTACTCTAAACATAATTTTTCTTATGGACCCTGGAAGTTAGATCCTTTCGAGGAATGAGTTGATCTGCAAAATGACTGCATGTTGCATTTCTGCATTCATTTTGCATATTTCTGAAAAATAAGGAATTCAGATTTTCTGAAAGGGGAAACAAGCAGGCGCCAATGTTTCTTATGAGGATATAGCCTCTTCATGGGTGCATACAGCGCACACATGACGGAGCCTGTATGCTTGGTCTTCCATTCAGAAAAACAGGTACAAGTCACATGCAGCCTAGGTCTGCTCATATTTTTGATATCATGTAATTTGGTTCAAACCCACTCACATGACAGGTCCAACCTATTTTTTGAAAGAACATCAATGGTACTTCTCACCCAACATTATGAAGTTGTTTCATGAATTTTCTCTTCAAATATCTAGATAAATAAAGTTATATCTAAATTTTGTGATTTTTTTGCAATTGGGTTAATCATAATTGCTTGCGTTGGTTGCATGATCAGTCTGATTGAAATATACGTGAGTAAAGATCAAGTATATCCCTAAACAACACCACGTTTGTTGGCCATTGAGATTTGAGACACGCGAGTTATGATCGTTCAAAGTACTGACACAAAAAACCACAAGACTTTTGCAACAGCCTAATATTTGCAGTGTCTTTCATAACCTTTAGTTTTAGATATTTCTAAGAACTTACGCTGAGCATACTCGATTTCAGTGGATAAGATGAGAAAGGAAAGAGTTGTCCTGAAAATAGTGAATAAGAGTTGATGGCGTGATTAGCATACATTCTGCATACTGTGAAGTATGCAGCATGCATTAACTGAAACCATGGAAATTAGTGGAAATTGTGGGATGTCTTTGCAAAATATCTCGTCTGAGCCCTTTAGTACTGTTCCTTGTCGAGGGCGGAGTTCCACTTGTTGGGACTACGTCACCACGAGGGATCTCTGGTGGTTCCTCGACCGTTATCAGTTAGAAGAACTTTCCCTGCGTGACCAGAGTCAAGAGAGGGCAGAATGTACGAAAACAGACGAAATAGAAGGGAAAGTTGAGAGGAGTGTAGAGAGAGGGGCAAGTTTGTGGAAAGACGTACTGCAACCTCATTTGCACAAATGGTGAAAACATAGCAACGATTAAAGAATTAGGGATGCAATGTACAGCTGAAACGTACAGTTGTTGGCGGAACTTTATCCTGATATCAATGATCTTGTATGCCCGTTTTATGAGCTTTCCTAACAAAATCGGAAAACGCGCTGCAGAGTGATCTTAGAGATTGGCCAACTGGAATTTGCAGACAATAATATGTTTTCTACATTCACCGTAAGTGCAATACGGAGACGACTTTCGAAAATCATGCGATATTGTTATCGATACGAAAGGGCGAGTTTGTCGGAGAAAATTTGAAAAATATTGTATGCAAAAAGTTCATCGTCTTAGTTTCAGGCGTTCGCAACTCTCATTTCCGTCGTCTTCATCGTGCAGGCATTCCAGAAGCTACTCGAGATCTCCCATGATGCACCCCTCTTCCCTGATACCAAGGTACACGACCGTATTTCTTTCCTCTTGCATAATACTGCATTGCTATATTACAAGAATGCTTTCATGAGTGCACAGGGAAGTAAGTGCACTTACGATGAATGTAGAAAACATATTAGTCGAAGAATTGATCACATTCTTCTTACCAAATGTGTTGGAATACGTGACAAAATATATTGCAGAGATCTCTTAGGGCAAAACACAAGGCGATCTCTGAGCAAAATATAGTGGCCATTCGAATTGTATGAAAATAGCCGATTAAGAGGCAACCCAGTGGCGAAACGAGTAATCTTTAGATTCCTCTTTGATTCCGAAATATTGAATTATTAAACTGAAAAAAATCCCATTAAAATTCTTCGTGGTTCCACGATCAGAGTACCTTTATCGATGAGGAGATACTTATTTGTGTTCGAGGGGCAAACGACCTTATCTGGTGAAGTTTAATCGCGTACTGTGATCGTGGAACTGGAAAATTCGAGAGGGAAGTTGTTAGTGGAAATTAGTGACATCACTTAGCGCATCTTGATTGACTTATGAAGAAGAAAATAAAGGAAATGACGAGAGATGCGCGGGCGGCGACGTGGAAGGAATGTAAAGATTACTGATTTATTGAGTTGAAATACCTCAAAACATTAATCTTAAAAATATATAATTAAGGAGTTGATGCACTCGCCGTGTTACTGCATTTTCACAGCCGAGAGAGGAAACACGACGGTCTTTGTAAGGGAGAAAGATGTCACTGCTGAGGGTATCGTCTGTTAACAAACGAGTTTTCATCTAAAACCATTCGACAGATCTTTAAATCCTTTGTCCAAAATTGCACAACTTTCAGCATGCGAGACCCGCGGAGGCACCCCGGAGGGCCTGCAGTGTCACTTCAAAGTGATTTTCAAAAGTATTTTCGAAATCGAAATGTAATTCAGCCGGACGTCTACATGCTCTCAGTGCTGCTCACTTTCGGCACTTTCTCACTCGCTTATCTGCTCAGCAAATTCAGAAAGACTCCCTTCTTCTCGTCCTCGGTACGATTTCTACCTATATTCGAAAAAACTCAGAATCGCTCAGAAGATCTATCATCTTTTGAGCGTTTACAGCATTATGAGATAAGTGATAAATGGATTCGAATGTCATCATGCTTTTGCTTCGCGTGATACTGGAATATAAAAGAAAAGATAATAAAGCTAAAAATCTGGTCATGACTTCATGTTCAGATTCGCAACTGCATCTCGGACTTCGCGGTTCTTCTCTCGATCCTCTCGATGACTCTCCTCTCTCACTTCATTGGCCTCGACGTACCCGTACTGCACATGCCTGAGAGCTTCAGGGTGAGATAATATAGTTTTTCCCAAAATTATAAATCGCATTCGCCTTCCATTTGCTCAACATCTAGCGGAAACTAGGGAATGAGAAGAACAGTCATAATCACTTTCATCCCTTCTCATTCAGCCCTCGATAGTCCGTCCTTGGTTGGTGGACGCCTCTTCGATTCCTCCTCTTGTCGCTCTGATCGCAGCTGCTCCTGCTGCCTTCTACACCATTCTCATCGTGATGGACCAGCAGATCACGGCAGTCATTATCAATAGGAAGGACAACAAACTGAGGGTAAGCAGAAGATGTTGCACTTTTCATCAAACTTTTCTGTTTTGATATCCCTGAACAATCATGCACTCACCATTTTGTAGCATGGGAATTCGAATTAGCAGATTCTATGGATAGTATGTATTCGCTCTTTTCTTAGTTAAAATATGAGATTAAATTTTCGAGTATTCCATTTCCAGAAGGGTGGAGGGTACCATCTCGATCTGCTCATCATCGCATTCCTCGTCATCATCTGCTCCTTCCTCGGACTACCGTACTTCGTTGCTGCTACCGTACTCTCTGTGAGCTCTGCTTTACTCCGATTAACAACTAGCCAATCAATATTCCCAAATCAGGTGATGCACGTGGATTCTCTCCGTGTCTACTCGGAGAGCAGCGCTCCTGGAGAAGTGCCCACCTTCCTCGGAGTGAAGTGAGCTGCCTTCAATATTATCCTAATCCGAAACACTCACTACGCGTACAAGTAACAATGCCCCATTTCAGTGAGCAGCGATTGACTGGAATCTTCTCTCATCTCCTGATTGGGCTCTCCGTGCTTCTCACTCCCATCATCAAGGTACTCAAATCAATTCTAAAATTTGAGCACTCGCAGTTCTCGAAGGTCGCGCAGTTTTAAACATAGTATACGCTTCGAAAAAAATGTGTCGAGAGTGCCCAGAGTGCCGAATGATGAAAAATTCGATTGATGTGAATTTAGCGTTTGAATCTCTAGTGTGTAGTCGTTGATCTCTCATCCCATCCCTCATCTCTCAGTTGGTCCCTCTTCCCGTCCTCATCGGCATCTTCCTCTACATGGGCGTCGTCTCCCTCTTCGGACAACAATTCGTGCAGAGAGTCGCTCTTCTCGCCATGCCAGATAAGCATCAGGTATCATAGGTTAGAGAAGGAAGGAGTCCAGATACTCAACTCTATTTAACAGGGCTAACATACGAGCAAAATCTAGGTCGAATAATGTTGAAAATAGATTTATTTTCTCTCAGCCCGACTACACATGGCTGCGTCTCGTTCGCATGCCGCGAGTGCATCTATTCACCTTCGTCCAGGTAGGCTCCAATCGGTTTTCAGGGATGTAGACGAAAATCAATTGTGTGATAAATGGAGAATATATGATATTAAAACGAGTTTTTAATGTAAGGTTTTCACCAAAAATTGCATCATCAGTTTGCTTCAAAGTGTATACATTTGGTTCAGATCGCAGCAGTGGGTGGTCTCTTCGCAGTGAAGTACACGAAGGCAATCTCGATGATGTTCCCACTTATGGTTAGTGAGAAATAATCAATTTAGGGTCCAAACACTCTATTGCATGCTGCAGGAAAAGATACAATATAATTTGCAAGGCTTAGTGGGGAAGTGTGGCTATTCCTATATTGAACTCCTTAATGAGTCCATCAAATCCTTTCCAGTTGGTCTTCATGGTGCTCATCCGAATGTTCATACTCTCCCGTCTCTTCACGCGATCTGAATTGACCTCACTCGACGATTCCCTCCCTACATTCGGACAGATCATGAAACCGAAGAAGAAGTGAGCATTATCATCTCCTGAGTTTGCTTAAACGGAACAAAATACGTTGTTCAAAAAGAACCTTGGGTACTTTGTTGAGCAGCCCATTTCGTGAATCAAGGGGTTTGATTCAAGGCATAGTATTTTTTCCAATGAAAGCTAAAGAAGTTACTGTAGCATAATTTCGCCACCATTAGAGGATGGACCCGAAAAAGATGGAGCATTATGGGTAATTGCAGGGAGAATGAACTCGGGAAGACTCAGCTCGATGAGGATCATCTAATGAGTAATCTACTGGAGAAGGATGAAGAAGTGAAAGGGAAGACGATGAAGAAATCGAATGGAGCAGTGAGAGAGACCATCCACGAAGAGGACGAATGACAAAGAATGATTATTCGCATATCTACTTTGATTGATAATGCAATGATTGTGATGATTTCGTTACAAGTAATAAAGAATTATAAAAATATGTAATTATCAAAAGTAGAAAAGTGATACAAGAATTTTAAAAAGTTCGTCATGCGGGGTGCTACGGCATTTCATGTAGCATTTTCTTTGACTCCGTTTGCATAAAGTAACCGGATTGTAAGAAGAAGGGCAATCGAAAAATTTCCGTTTCCACAAATCCAGAGATAAATAGGTTCAGGGTATCTACGGGTTTTCGACAATTGGTTATGTAACTAAAGGATACGGATTGCAGTAATCGACAGAAGAGAAGAGAAGAGATCCGCTTGCAGCTCTTATGAGCTGGGCATTAGAGAGATTGGGGAGTGGCGTACACAATTTATCGATCGGAAGTGTGGCAACCAGAGTCGAAACAAGACGAATGGAGGAGCAGAGAGGAGAGGAGGACAGAGCGCTTCGATTACTGAAAAGCCGTTATTTAAACGTAAGCCAAAACGCTTTACTAGAATTCGAGAAATAGCACCACGGTCTCATTAATCTATGAAATCTGGCAACTCTAGAGATTTAGAAAATGAGGAAAATGGCGAAATTCATCTCAAGCAGAGCACCGCAATGACTAATTGCGAATTTATTGCACAAAATAGTACTTAATCTGAATTTCGAAAAGATTACCCATCCTGCAGCTACATCCGTCTGCAGGGACGAACGCTTCAGCATGGAGTTCTCTTTCCGCGACTAATAATCCTTCAACTGCCGACCATTCAATGCACTCAAGGCCGTGCCACTCTCCTTCTTCACGAGAACCTCAACGAATCGAAATTGGGAAAATCTAAGGGGCATCTGTCCGAGTTGCTCAACCCACTTTGCTCGCATTTGAACTCGAAGTTACCGTATCTTCATTCTACACATCAGTTTGCCCTATCTAGCGATTAGGGAGTGCACTGAATGAAGAGGTAGCGGCATCCTTTTTTTAATCCCCGAATTTGAATCTCTACCACACCATGAGAAGTTCCTCCTTTGCCTCATCTCTAGCAAACGGTACGAATGCGTCGCCCTTCGAGCACCCGTAGAACAGGGCCACTTTCTCAGTGGCCATTGACTCAGGGTCGGGGGAGCAAGGCGGCATTTCCGCCCCTGCCAAATTGCTTTCATTAGTTGATTTATCGATTAATTATGAATGTTTTTTAGTGCGTTCGCCTTAAAATCGCAAAAATATTCTGATAACCCAAGTCCCTATCAATCTCAGTGATGATTGCATATTTTCCATACAAAAGATAAGATGGACCGAGTTTCGAGCTCAATTGTACTCACAGGGAATATTTGTCTGCAGACGAACAGAGCGTCGACCGTCTTGAAGGGCAGTTTGTGCGCCTTCGCGTCTACCTTTTGAAGGGGAAAGGCCCCGTCCTCGCTGCACTTCGTCGCCTGCTGAAAACAATAAATGTTCTCAACGTGACTGCATCATTTGACGAGAGAGAAAGAGAGAGAGAAGAGAGAGAGAGATTAGTTTGCATACTTGACAAGCCTTTCCTTTCATCCATTGTACTCCGTTGATAATTTTGCCGTGGCAGTGGAAGGACAGCACGGCTCGCTGTCCGAAAGGAAGGTCGATCTTATCTAGGAACGCATCCAGCTAAAATGTATTCATTGCCGCACACACTGAATATTGTAAGGCTTTTTAATTTCTCAGCTCACTCATATCTCTGAAAACCATCCTGTCAGTCCTTTGAATGCGCGGAATGTTTTATGTTGGAGTCCTAGGTGATCTCAACGCTCTACCAGAGCGAGTTGCCGTCGATTTGAGACGAGAGCTATTGCCTTACAATTAGCTGGAGGAATGTTACAGTTCCTGGCACTCGCACTCCAGCATATGGGCACCTCCGTAGTCAAACGGGCTGTACCGCAGATCCTGGAAGAAAGGAATGCAATTTATGTCAATAGACTAAAGATTACCATAATTCCGTCGTCGATGGCATGAAAATCGAATACCTTGAAAGGAGACTTCTAAAAATGACAATTGTAACCAAGCACTGACTCAATCAAGGACTGACCTTCAATTTAAGCATAATTTGCATTTTTTCATCATCTTTTCGGGAGGAGACCGCAAAGAAGGGATTGTGAGATAATGAATGAACAGAGAGGTTGATATTGAACGATTGCATAATTGAAAACGTGTTTTTGAGAAAAAAATATTTTGAAGTCAAGTTTTTCTCTATAATAAGGGCGCCTCATCAATGCGGTAAGACTTCTCGAATAAAAAAATCGAACTAGGACATTTCGATAGATTTTTATGTGCGCTCATTATTAGTTGTTGTATGGTTTGATTGTTTGTTATGGAATGTTGTTGCTTGTTGTTGTGTGTATGTTCGAAATGTCTTACGGACGGAGAATAATCAGTTTCGCCGGCACAAGCATATTTTGATCAGTTCACAGACGCTTGGAAATAAACCAGATGATTATTTCACCTAAATTGTCAGAAAAACTTAGCAAATGTTCAACCAGCATCTGGATTCCATCAGTCTTAAAACTTTATCATTCGTTCAAGATTCTTACTAAGTACAACAAAAGTTAACGGATGATCAAAAAAGCTATAATCATTCACTGACAAATAACGTGATGTATATATTATAAATAATATAACATATTATTGAATGAATTGTTCTTCCATTGAAAAACAAGAGATTTTTTTCTTTCTAGCTCGCTCCTATGACTAATCCTTACTGGCATTGCTTTTTCAAACTCTGATTCCATACGTATGTGTTTGAAGAGAATGGGGAAAACATGTATTCTTCTGTCCACGTGCGTCAAATCAAATCCCCTTTCGCACTCTCAGAACCCAAGATTTTCTGTCCGCGTTGTTCGAAAGTTCAACGATTCATTTCTTCTCATTTCATAATCAGCTCGCACAAATTTATGTATTAGTATTTCTGCTTTCCAGAATCATTCATGAGAAAAGCTTGTTGTCTTGATATTATACATGCCGCCTAGGAGACTGGATAATACACTTTGTAGTTTCAAGCTTATACAAGTCTACGTAGTCTTAGAAAAAGAAGAAGTTACCCAATTTCGAACGTTTGCTTCATATAATTTAATGGGTTTATTTTTTTTAAATATAAGGTGTGGGAGATGTTCCATGAAGAGACTCAGTTAATAGTGATGAGCTGTTTGTATTAATGTCGGTCATGCACCAACTCTTCTCTGTGTGTTAGCGCGTACTAAAAGGCCGATTGCATCACCATTGAGACCCTTTTGGCAGGCAACTGCTGACATTGTTTCATCATTCATACGCAAAATTTCATCTTCCTCCTTTTCGCGCGTTAAAATAGCAGAACATAATTATAAACTTTCGCTCGAGGCTTTACGAAATTATCGTAACGATTTCATTAAATGCGTTCAACTAATCGATTTTTCAATGCGTCTTGTAGTCTAGAAACATCGTTATTGAGAAGTTCGTGATAAATAATTTCAACAGCTTTATATTTCACCGAGTTTGGAGACTAACTAAAATTTAGTTGTTCACGCACAATTTTTGCACTCCTCCACTTCATTTCGTTTCAACACTTTCAGTCTGCAACCGTGTATGAGCAAGACATGGTGTCGTATTAAATACGTTTAATCTGTACTATTATCTTCAGCGCTGTCAGATACCCTGACGCATCTAACAACGTGAAAAAGGTTTTTGCGGGACTCCCTAGCTCTTGAAGATCCGCTATTCTTTTGCAAAGGTATAAGCAGCTGGGCAGCAATAGCGTTCTCATGATATTCTCAATACACTCGCATCGTACCTAATCGAACAAATACTTATGCCAAGGTGCACAGTATAAAATTTCGATCATGAACGCATAAAAGATAACGTTAATACAAATTGATAAAATCAGGAGATTGACATCAGAATTAGCTCAGAAATTGCTCCACACTTATACATAGATTAAGTGAAGTTCTCTCATTTTATCTTTTTATGGATAGCATATCGTACGTGATGGAAATTTAGGAACGTATACCGTGAAATTTTCAAAAATATCAAGTTTCGTGAATTATGGTGAATTTTCATTTCTACGACTTTTGCATTTTTTGCATTCTTTTTCTAATATGCGTTTTCATAAAACGGATGAGTTTTTACACGGAAAGATGGCTTGAAATGCAATAAAAGCTCGTGAAAATTATGCAATGTTGACGAAATAGCCATAACCGGGTTTTAGCACTATTTCGTCAATATTTCATGTTTTTTTCGCGAGCTTTTATTGCATTTCTAGCCATATTTCCGTGTAAAAACCCATCCGTTTTATGAAAACGCGTATGAAAAAAGAATGCAAAAAAGCAACAGTCGTAAAAATGAAAATTCACCATAATCCACGAAACACGATATTTTTGGAAATTACACGGTATACGTTCCTAAATTTCCATCACGTACGATATTGTCGTTTTTTTCTGTGCTTTCTTCGCACAATTTCTATCGTGTGCCTTTACATCAGAACTTGACCTATTCGTAACGAGAAAAGGCGTCTTATGCGTGCTGAAGCGATTCTCTCCTCAAATCAATTGTGAGCACTTCAATCTCATTGCTTCTTCTCAGAATGCGTCCACATATGGTTCGTCTCAATTCAACTATCGTCGCGCAAGCATCACTCGTTTTCGAGGCCATTTTGATTATTGAGGTATGAGCAAAGAAACAACTTGAATTCCTTCGTGATTTACAGATGTTGCTTTGCGTTATCATTCTCGTAGGATCTCCGTTATTTTGCATTGCAGTCAGTAGAGTCGGTGAGGAGAGACATGATTAAATTTTGAAAATATAATTGTATCTAATTGTTTATGGGTATAAATTCGCATATTCAGGTGCAATTCATAGAAACTTCCGCATTCAAATGTGCTTGGCATCTTTTGTGTATGCACTCGGAATCTTCTCACGCTTTGTTTTGGTTTATTATCAGATTTATGATATTCCTTTAGTCGGTAAGTTTCAAACACTACATTATCGTAATAATGTGTTGTCATTCAGATGATGACCCTGTTCTTCTGATGGCTGATCTACTTCGAGATACTGTAATCGGATATTATGCCGGAATGTCAGTATTCTTTGTTAAAAAATTGCAACGTTTTATTCGAGCATACATTGCAGACCAGCTGTATTTGCATATCAAACATTTATCGCAATGTTCTTCTGGAAATGGTCGGTTGTATTACGCTCAACTTTAAAATCCTCATTCATCTTAAAGGTACGAAAGGAGTAAATACGACACTCTTTTCATCATTCTTCTGAGCGAGATATTCAATGTGATTCTGTCATTCACAAATGCATTTATTTGGCTTCTCGGTGAGTCATAGTTGATTTTTATTTTAATTTTCATATCTCAGGATATACTCCATTTATTATAAACATTGGCTACCTCGCAACTATACTCTCATGCAGTGTTTCGGTTTGAAGTTTTATCTTCTATTCTGGATTAACGGTGTTTTTCAGGGTTTCTTCTATGCCTATGTTAAAAACGCACGTCAGTTAAAATTGCTGACTAAATCGAGAATTTCCTTCGCTCACTATACAGTTGATAGATCATTTCAAATCAGAGAGAATGTCATGCTAATGAAGGTTCGGACTGTAGGGGATTTATTCACTCAAGATACTGTTCAGTACATCATTCACTTCATCCTTCCTTCTGCAATCATTTCTTCTCCCTGCTTCCTCTGTTTCGCCTACAACTCGTAATACATGGATTTAGAATAAATAATAAGATACAAACTTGAAGGTATGGCCGCGAAGAATGGCTGGTATCGAGATCAATTGCTTACGCCCTGTGGGATCTCTTCTTCGTGATGTGAGTAGCGGCAAAGATCGAATCATTATAAAATATTTCCAGATTCCGAGTGATTTATCTGCATCGCGAAATCACAAAACATCCACTGATATTCAAAGAATTTCGAAAATTGGGCATCGTCCAAATATTTCAAAGAACACAGGTATAATTTTAACGAATTATTGATCGAACAGATTTTCAGAATCAAGTTGATGAAATATCGTCTTTCACTACGAAATTAGATGGTTCAGCCACACAAACTTATTTCAATCAGTTCAAGGAGGCGTGGAGATAACGACGCATTTGAATAGTGGCCAATCAAAACCACAAGAAGAGCTTTCAAATTCGTTGTTGAGCGAACGATTTGGATGGAATGAAGCCTGTTATCCCTCTGTCTCGCTTTTAGAGAGGAATAGTGTCCGAACAAAGTGGACGGGGCTTGCAACTCCTTTTTTTATATCACCTCTGGACTGATAGTATACAGACTGAATTTGGAATATTTAAAAAAATTGCACTCTCTTCTATTTCATGCTATTTTGCTAAAACTTCTATTCATGATTAATTTTCTTTTTATGATGAACAATTGAAAATCAAATGGTGATAAACTAAAGAACATTCTCAAGCTGTCTCACCTTCGTGTAATAAATGCCTCCTGGCCCTAAGTAAAGGTCATTCTCCCCTTTAGCGTCTCTGCTTCTCTCTCACATCTGCTCATTCGAGTATCCCCTTTGTATTCATCTCCCTCTCAGTTTGTCTCATCTGGCCACTGATTTATCTCACTTTCCCATCCTTTTCTTTCCCTATCCATTGACTGTCTTTTTCCTGGCGCATTCTCATCGAATTTTTTTCTATACTTTATTACAATGTCCTTACAAACTTACCGTTTTCCGGATTATAAATGAATGTTGCATGGAGTGACATGGCGAGGGAACTCAACCAGTCTCAGGAGGGGGAAACTGTAGTAAGTTTAGTGGATCTTATGTAAAGAGGAAACCGCATTTCGCAGGCCTACTCTCTCCTTTCCCTAAGTAATTGCAATTGCCACAGTACTCACATCAATTTCAGGAGTTGCAATTCGTGGTGGCGACTCTGCCTGAAGAGTGCAAACACATACAGGGATCTGATAATCAGAAGTCAGTTTCAACTGAAGATACTTCGGAACTTGATTTTTAGTTTCTCTTGCCTAACGATTCTCCAATTTCGAAAAAAAAACAAAATTCATTCGAAAACATGCGAATAGACCTGGCGAGGACAAGGGGGAAAATAGGGTCTCCCCTGAACTATAGAAGTGCAAACCGATCTCATTCTCACCTTAAAGAAGGGGTAACACGAATGGATGGTAGGGAGTCCCACCACGAAGATATTGCGCTCTCAATGGGAAACGGTAGCCAAATTACTCCAAGAACGAGGCAAACAATTATGTAGAGCAAGCGAAACATAAACTTACTAGCCACATCCCTGCGCTGTCAATGAACTTTGCGCGTATGTAAATAGCCTCATAGCTGTCTGTGAACCTTCGGATAAAGTGATTCATTATCGGGGTACCATCTTCTATTACATTCACATAGTGGCTAATCGAACTAATTTTTCGTGTTACTCCTTCTTTAATCGAGGCAGATTCAAATTGCAAACGTAGTCGGCAATCCTATTGAGATACTTCCATAAAACCTCGGCCTAGCTGAACGATGAAAAGTAGCCATCTTGTTTAGTTCCTGATGAAAATAATTCAAGGAAGACGTCGCTTCAAGATATGCTCAACGGGCTGAATCAATCGGTGCTGGTTGCAATGGACTGGGTATCAGAGATGGAGCAGACGACTATTGATCACGTGAGCGTACAGTGCTAAGGTTTTCCGTGAGCTCCAGAAGTTCTGTAAGGTCACTTCGCGCATAGAGCAGAGAGGAGATGATGAAGAGGAAGAATCTGATGAAGCGAACTCCTGTCTCATCAGAAGAAGAATCGGAGAAGGACGACGATTTCGAAGACGACTCAGATAGAGAAAAGGAGAACTATGAAACGCGCAACTCAAAAAGGAATCATACTGGAGCACCTTCCACCAGAAGAATCCCATGTAAGGTCTGCGGAAAGGGCATTCAGACAAGGCACATGGAACAACACCTGCGGACTCACTCGAGTGAGTAAATTAGGAATTGATGTCTGAGTGAAGGGAAGCAGGAACAGACACTCTCATTTTCGAGGCTGCAGCGGTTACAAAGGGAGAAAATTGAAAAGTATCTAGTTGGAAAATTAGATCAAAATGCCCCAATTAGAGTACGGAGAGGAAGAGGAAGAGGAAGACTCTGCCGCTCTTTCGAGGGAGAGAGCGAGAAATGAGGAAGAGGGATCGAAAGTGCAAAGCGTTCCGGAAGATTAGGGCAAAGTACAAAAGTTGTTTTCGAGTCTTTTAAGAGCGGATTTTAGGTCAGTTTGTGGATAACAAGTGGATGAATATGGTACTCGAATACGGTTAAATGCATTTGCATACAATTTTGACTTGAGTTTCATCATATCAAGTTTTACGAGCCTGGTCTTCAGGAAGAGAAAATGTAATTCCTCGTCACACAGAGCGGCCTTCCCTCTTCTTCTCCGCTCTCTAGTCCCAGTCGCTCCCAATCTGCCGTACTGGGATCCCTTGATTAAGATAACCCCGAAGAGCGGGCTCCTCATCAGTGCGACGATTGCGGACGAAGATTTAAGCAGCCAGGAGTTCTTAAGAGGCACATCATAACACATCAGCGTGAGCCATTAACTAAATATTGTATTTTTTAAATAAAATTTTGATAATTACAATTATATATTATACATGTTCAGCGGATTACGAGCCGGGCAAGAAAGACTTCCACTGCACAGTTTGCGATAAGAGGACGAAGACTAAAAGAGGATTGGTAGATCACATGAAACTGCACACAAGTAGGCAAATTTGATAATTGTCCATTCAAGTATCAATCATAAAAAATCATAAGAAAACCAGGTAATGAGGAGGAGCTAAAACCTTACAAATGTGATGTTTGCGAGAAGAGATTTTCGGACGCTGGGAATTTCAAGAAGCACAAATCGATTCATCTGCGTCAGTTAAATAAAATCAACATTAAAGGTCCCCTAAAAGGAATGAAAATGTTAAATTCGCGCTCGAGTTATTGAACGGCAAGAGCGGTAATTCAAATAGGGGATTTGCTACAGTACCTCGAAAACTCGAGTACCTTGAATTCTGTCTTACTACAGTACTCAATCAATACAGTACCGTACCATGTTGCAATATATAGCTACCGTAACCCCGATTATCACCAACTGACTTTTTCAAAAAATGAAAATACCGTACACAAATTAAAAAGTCAAGTACCGTACCCAATCGATAGTACAGTAGCACCAGATACTGTATATGACTACCGTAACCCGGACTATCGCGAACTAACTTTATTTCTAAGAAGTCCTGGTACCGCGCACAATCTATCTGGTGTCGTGCCCGATCGATTGTACAGTACTCAGCTGACTACCGTAACCCAGTTCCTTGGGTCAGATCTAGTTCCTTGAGTCAAACATTTTCTAAAAATCCTTAATCGATAATAAAATTATTGCGAAGTATCCTACCGTATACACTACTGTAGAATCATTTTATGTTCGATTTGCAATTTTTAGAAAAATGTTTGACATTTTTAAAAAATGTTTGACCCAAGGAACTGGATCTGACCCAAGGAACTGGGTTACGGTAGTCAGTTGAGTACTGTACAATCGATCGGACAGGACACCAGATCGATTTTTCTCAGTACCTGGACTTCTTAGAAATAAAGTTAGTTCGCAATTGTCTGGGTTGCGGTAGTCATATGACGCCGGTTGTGCAAGAATGGAACAACGAACTGTAAGACCTGGCACACCGATTTTTCGAAAACTTGTGGAAAGGGGTTTTCGAGGGTGCTGATGATCGTGGTCAACTTCATTTTGCACCAACTCGACCGATTAGGCCAGGCTGCATGTAGGCTGCATCTATATTTCTCTTCATATCTCCGTAACCGATTGAGGGATGGCCTTCAAATTTGCACAGTGGTGGAATATGATACCTACGACTCTGTCGAAGCTAAATTGGCATATTTATTTTTTTGTAAATTATGGAAAAAATCGGTTCTCGAATATGAGTTAAAGTCCTGTGAAATAAATTATGTCAAAAAATGCGCCTTGTTCAGAGGATCATTTTTCGTATGCATAGTATGGTATCATGTGTCCGCGTCCTTTCGTCATTGCGCCGTGCTCTTGGTGCGATGAGGGAGGAATGCAAATAAGTTTCACTCTCGTTCACTTTCCATTAAGAGGACCAGAGTGAGACTTATTTGCATTCCTCCCTCTTCGCACCAAAAGCACGGCGTAATGACGAAAGGTTGCTTAGAAAATGGCATATAACAAAAAAACACGGACACATGATACCATACTATGTATACGAAAAATGATCCTCTGAACAAGGCGCATTTTTTGACATAATTTATTTCACAGGACTTTAACTCATATTCGAGAACCGATTTTTTTCCATAATTTACAAAAAATAAATATGCCAATTTAGCTTCGACAGAGTCGTAGGTATCACATTCAACCACTGTGCAAATTTGAAGGCCATCCCTCAATCGGTTACGGAGATATGAAGAGAAATATAGATGCAGCCTACATGCAGCCTGGCCTAACCGATCAAGTTGGTGCAAAATGAAGTTGACCACTATGATCAGCACCCTCGAAAACCCTTTTCCACAAGTTTTCGAAAAATCGATGTGCCAGAGCTTGCTCGATTCTTAGGCAACCTGCGTCATATACGGTATCTGGTGGTACTGTACTATCGATTGGTTACGGTACTTTGACTTTTTAATTTGTTTACGGTATTTTCATTTTTTTGAGAAAAAAATCAGTTGGCGATAATCGGGGTTACGGTAACTATATATTGCAACATGGTACGGTACTGTACAGAGTACTGTAGTAAGACAGAATATTGATTCAAGGTACTCGAGTTTTCGAGGTACTGTAGCAAAACCCCTATTTGAGTTGCCGCCCTTGCCGTTCAATAACTCGAGCGCGAATTTAAAATTTTCATTCCTTTTAAGAGGCCTTTAAATTAGCATAAAAATAAAAATTAAGCCGACGATGACCCTAACAGAGAGCCATTCAAATGCGATGTGGAATTATGTGAAAAGAAATTTTCCACACCTCATGCACTAAAATATCACAAGACAACGCATATTGGTAAACAAATTTTATTCTCGTCATTCTTCATTTTGTGCAATTCATTCAATATTCAGATGAAAACGACCCGGAAAAAGCGAAAATGAAGCGGCCATACGTATGTGAGACATGCGGAGAGTCATATCTGAGGCCCCAGTCGCTCAAAAATCACGTCAAGACACACACTGGTGAGCATATGTACGAACCATCATCGGTTATTAAAGATGGAGCAAACAAAAAATTCAAAATTTGAAGCTTTCATATGCACGGCCTAGAACTCCCCAACGATAAGAAGCTCCGAAATTTGCAAATAGATATCTCCATTACGAACAGAGCTATCGGTAGTTGGCGGGAGCCAAATCAGGGAAAGCTCAGGCAACGAGCGAGAGAGCACGCGACTTGAAGAGAGTTCTCCTCTAATTGAAACATATTTCAAGCGGTAGCGCGTTTGCTTTTACTCCTCCTTTAATCAAGGGCAAGCCAAAAAATTTTGTATTGTTTTCTGCTTTGAAAATTTCCTTTTTCCAGAAAGCAAGGAAGCGAGGCAGAAATTTAAGTGTGAAAAGTGCGACCATAGATACACTTCGAAGAAGGCTCTCAACAATCACATGATTTCTCATCTACGTGAGGTTTTTGAAGTATTGTCTAATGAACTGGGTGAGGTAGAAATATATAAAAAACAATAGAAAATAAACTGACTTCAGTAAACGAAATTATGCGGGATAATTTCATACACATTTTCAGCTCCCTCTGATCCCCGAAGGAAGGCCTGCGAGTGCGAAGTCTGCGGGAAGTTGTTCGTTGTCCCCAATGAAATGAGGAGACACAAAGAGACACACATGGGTTCGTCTTGGAATGAGATGCTTATCAAAGTGTCTGAACACTGTTGCTGCATTTTATCCGTAAATAACCAAGAAAGAACGATTTCATTAAGATGAAAATGATCCTAACAAGAAACGTCATAAATGCAATGAGTGTGGAAAGGGATTTCGAAATTCAGTGAACCTCAGGCACCACATGAGCACTCACAAAGGTATTTTTTTGGAATTGTTATAGTGTGAATGATTATTTCATTGAGATGAGAATGATCCTGCTCAAGCTCAAGAGAAGCGTCCATTCAAATGCGAAGTGTGTAGTGACACATTCCGCACTGCGAAGAATCTTGCCGATCATACAAATATCCACACTGGTTAGTGCATCTTCTAAGTAGAGACTCTTAGTGATTGACTTCCAGGTAAGTGTCAAATCTGTACGACGGGTTTCAATCACTAGAATCATTTCGCGAGACACATGGAATGTCACGAGCGAGGAACGATTAACGATAAGAATGGAAACACTAAGCAATGCCTTCATTGCCCGAAGAAATTCGTACGAGCTTCCGAGAAAACTGTTGCAAAACATATGGCTAAATATCACGGTAAGTCGACTATGTTTGCGAAACATAACAATCATTTTTTTTCCAGAAGGCAAATTCAAATGTGATCATTGCAATATGAGGTTCAATTCAAGAAGCTGGCTGGATGTTCACAAGAGAAGAAAGCACGAAGCTACATTCTATTGTATCTCGTGACTTTGCTCAGTCATGTTTCGTATTAAATAACCAAATTGCCTTTCATATCATCATCAGCATATTTATCCTGACGTCAGGCACAATGGTCCTGCAGGAGGGTGACTTCAGTGTGGAGGGAATGGGGATCTTCGGTCTCAGAGCGTCGTTCGGTCAAGGGATGGGATCTTCTTTGGCTTCTCTGGTCAACTGTAGGGACGATCGTGACGGATCTCCGTTGAGCATCGAAGTAGATCATCCTGCCGCCGAACACCTGACTTGCGCCGGTTAGGAACTCACAACGCAGACAGCGGGGCTTTCTTGACGGTAGATCACTCGAGACGATGGGAATCCGTCCGTGCTCCTCCTCTTGAAGTGTACCAAGTAGGCGATACTCTCCGGGTTGCCCAAGCTGACGGGAGAGGATTCCCCAAACTAGGTCGGAAAAGAGCGGGGTCAGGGACGACCGCCCATCACGAGCGCTAGAATGGAGAATGGAGAATGGAGAATGGAGAATTGCCTTTACAGATAGCCTTTACAGATAGCAAATCGAGGAAAATGAGTGCATTATTGACTGACTCTAAAGAGAAGAAGAAGATGGATGACGATAGTGACGATGATGAAAGCGAATGGTCGGAGGAAGATGAGACTGACGATACAGATGAAGAAGTAGGAAAATACGTTGATGAAAACAGTGAACGAGATGAAAACGAGGATGAACGTATGGAATAGTAACGAAACATTTCAATTTTCATATTCTGATTTATTTTATTTTCCTGCTCTATGGTACGATATCGCACACTTGTTGCACGGTGATAAAAATAAATAAATCACAATAATTTCATGTAAATGCTCGTAAACAGCCTTTGGTATTTCTCCATGTCAAGAATTCGTTTTTTTGTCCTTTTGCATTTCAAACAAACGAATCCACAATCAAAATTCAAGCCATTTTATAGGTTTGATCGAATATTTTATCTAGTGAGATTTTTTTTCTTTCTATGCGGGTCATCTCTCCGAGACGTTAACAGTTAGTTTTTGAAGAAGCTAATGTAAAAAACAAACATATTTTTTCATGGGAAAAAATTCAGAAATATCACGTTTCGATCTTTCGATCTGTTCAATTTGCATTCTCATTACTCTGCAATAACAACTCCTCCCTTCTCGTCTCTCTCTCATTCTCCATTCATTTCGTACTTTTTTCTCCGTGGCGTGCAGTCGTCTCGTGTCCCTCCCTCCACAATGGACGACTCAGGTTCGCTACAGTACTCTCTGAGCTACCGCATACCATTGTGGTCTTAGTGCCCATCACGATTGACTTAATTGAAGGAGGCTGGTTACTGTACTCTCTCCTGTGGCTCTCCAGCCTTCTGACTACCGTACTCGTGCTGTGTGGCAAGAAAAGTAAGAGTAAGTGCGAAAGTAGTCGAAAATTAGGGCTGTTTATATCTGAAACTTATTGGAAACTCCATTATTTCCATGTCTTCGGAAGAAAAAAAATATTTAAAAAGCATAACGAGGGATCAAAGATCATTCGTCCGACCGATCAAAGAACTTGCAGAAGCGGATAAAGGGGAGGGTTTGGTTCCCTCGATGACTCAGACGACAACGCGGAAGTCGATGTCAGCAGAAGACGATAAGTCGAGAAGCACCTTCTCCCCTCCGAGAGATTCCAAGTTATGACGTCATTCTAAATTTAAAAATAATAATAAAAATAGATCGACGTCGAGGTCTGACTCGAGGGCGCAATGTCCACAGATCACTTTCGAGTGCGTTTCATGATCGACTAGCATGGTTTCGAAAGAGTTTGCCTCTTCAGTGATGTTCCCATCACGCCGCCCGTCAAATCTCCGCCAGTGCAGCCTCCCGAGACGAAAGTGCCCGAGTCTGAAGTGAAGAAGAAGGAGGAACCACCGAAGGATCCCATGGTCACGAGCACATCGACTATGGTGGTGAGGAAGGAAGGATGAGGGGAAAACACAGGCTTCTTGATCGATAGTTCGATACGAAATCACCCCATTTGGACTGTTTTTGTATGCTGGTGGATTTGGTTTAGAAAAAAAATAAAATTACGAAAAATTGATTGGTTCTCAGGATTCGCAAGTGGAGAAGGTGGAGATGAATGATCAGGAAGAGGGCCTGCGGGAGTACGTCCCCGATGAGACTGTCAACGTATGATTGATTGGTTGATTGGTAAAATATTGATTACTTTGCAGATGGTCCGCACCAACTTTGGCCACACACAGACGGTGAGACAGAAGGTGATTGCATCCATCTTATTTATAAAAATAATATAAAAAAATAATTGAGGACGCATCGGGTGCTGGCGAGGCGGAGGCGACGATCCCCGACGCCTCGTTGCCCTCCATCCCGGATAGTCTGCATAAGGAGACGAAGAAGTAACTGATCTTTGATCTCTGTCTTTAAAAAATCAGATCAGAAATTACAGGGTGTTTCAAAATTATTGAGACTCGAATTTTCCAACAGCTCTCTTTCAAAGCGAACATCTAGGCCCTCATGTTTCTACATCATGTAGACCAGCACTAGAGCTATTAATTATAAAAATAATTTTGACTGGCATCACTAGTTATTTTTGTTATTGTTATTCAAAGCAGGCTATTTCGGATATCGGATCGCCGCAGCATTTTTCGACTTTGTTTGGCTACAGATTTTAAACTATCCGTCACTCAGCTCTCCAACTATGAATGGTTGCACTACATTAACGGAACTACATAATAATATAGTTAATGTTGGTGTCAGATTCCAAAGCACGGAGAACCAAGCCTATTTCTCAAACACTGAATATTCCATTTTCACCGAGATTTTGAAATTTTCGACTTTGTAATGTGTTATCTTTCTCTCATGCCTAAGTCGAATTCCATTGTTGGGTGGTTAGCTACATATACTCAAGTACTTTACAATTTTGCAGTTGAAATGGAGCGAATGGATGTAAATTTTTAGGGAGGACTAATAAAGTCGCCAGATCGAACTCTTTCATAGTTATTCAAAAATCAAGATTTGATGACCGGTTCTTGATTGGGCAACCAGTCCCTAATGAACATAAACTATTATTAAATATTATGATTACAAAATTTGGTTGCCGGCTATGCATATTTTAAACGGCTGATTTTTGACCCTGAAGAAGTTGAAACCGCGGCCATGCTAATTGCCTCCACTGAATGAATCAATCGTATTCCGTCCAACCTTTACCAAACAGTCTCTAATTGTAAGATAGTGATGCATTGAAGTAGATGATTATTATCCCAAAGTATCAATGATCTGACATGTGTCGCAGAGCTTTTGAATCGGTTGAAAGATCTGTCAGATGCACAAGTAATTGCAACTCTTTCCGACTTTCTCATGAGCCACATAAAAGAGAGAGCAGCTAGTCCTGTATCTACCTAATAGCACTGAACATGCATATCCTAAATATGCTGTTACTTGATTGGTAGCCTTGCTTAATTCAAGAAATCAGGCCAAACACTAATGTCCCACATTGATGAGACATCTCGGAATCGGCTATTATTATTTTTCGGGGATACAATTATGCCACTAGTAGGCCGATTGGCACGAAACTTCTACTGTAGTGAGGGTACTAGTCCTTCGTAAGAATACTCGTATTAGATGTATCAACTATCACTCTAAAGTTCTAAGCTATGCAAAACACGAGAGTCTCAATAATTTTGAAACACCCTGTACTATCTTTGTTCTAATGCACTTAGAATAAGAAAATACGACTGTTAGGCCTGATATTTGATCTCCTTCAGACCCGAACAGACTATCAAGAATAAAGGCGGTGGAAAGAGGGAGAAGGAGAAGGAGAAAGAGAAAGAGAAGGTGACGGAGAAGGAGAAGAAGAGGGACAGTTTCCTCCGCAGCAAGAACCACGGAGGTTTCATTTTGAGCAACTGATCTGGTCAAGCAATGCGCCTTCTCAGGTCATAAGAGTCGTAGCGGCAAGAAGAGATCGAATGATAGGAAGAGATCGAAGAAGTCTCATTGTTCACTGGAGGATGAGGAGGAGGAGAGAAGAAGAGATCCCGATAGGGTCAAGGTAATAGAAGCCATGAAAATGAGGAACAGTGAAGATATTTGAGATCGGGGCGAGACAGTCGGAGCTACCAGGAATGGAAGAAAAATCGAGCGAAGAAGAGGTTAATTAAAATAGTTATTTAAATAAATAATATTAATAATTTAAATACTGTTTACAGAGCAGAGAAGGCAGCAGCGAGAGAAGCGATTGAGAAGATGAAGAAAGAAGTGAAGCCAGAAGAATCGAAGACTGAGAAGAGAGTAGAGTCGAAGCAAGAGGAATTGAAGACAGAATTGAAGACGGGCAAGAGCAACAAACCAGTCGATCCCACCCAATCTGACTGAGGATCCAAGACTCATAGAGTCTCTCCAATAGCGAATCGTGATTTCTACGGAAAATGAACTCTTTTTGAATTCGCGTGTTGACACAACGCAAATCTATCATGCTTTGTTACAGACAAATGATGAATGATCAAACTGTTTCATTTCCATCCCACTCTCCCCTCTCTCGATGTCGAAATCGTCAAATGAATGTCACAGAAAGAATCAGCTACTCTTACGATTTCTGAACCAAATGTCATAAATGATCGAAAGTAATGCGTGGCTTTTCAGGGATCAAATAAATTGAAATTGTACTAATCAAGATCTTGGCGATCTATGTGAGAACCGTAGTCTTGTTGTTTGCACGTAATGTTCGATCGTTCCCTTGAAAAGATCGGAGAAACTTTCAACTGTCGAAGATCCATACACAAAGGCGATGTTTTCTGCTTCGAAATCCATTGAATTGAGTGTTTGAAATGCAGTATATCACGCCTCTCACGAGAGAATGAGGACAACCTTGGTACATTCTGAAAAATCGATTTTTGGTTTTTGAATGATCCATGGGTAATCCACGCTTCTGAATCCGATTCCGGGCAAAGCGGATTCCCATCTTGATCAGCGGCTGCAGCAGCTTGCTGCAGAACTTTCAGACTCTCACTTTGGAGGCTCTGTTATTGGGTTCAAAATACTCCATTTGAGCTGAAATTTGGCGTGTAGGCATCAATTATTATCTTATATTAATTTCCTGATCGATTTTTCGGTAGATCAAAATTTGACCTCTGTGCGATTTTCGCTCCATAACTTTAACAGTTCGGAGTGGACACAAACCAAACTTTTGCATCTTTTAGAGAATTAAATTCTGCATCGACATAATTTTTTTCAGATTTTTCCCTATCGGTGAAAATAGTTTTATAAGCGAAAAACAATGAAATTGTGCAGAATTTCCTTGTTCGTTCTGCGTGCAAAGGCGGTAACGTGTTTCATTTCGTATCGCGTCGACCAGGGTTCGACTCCAGGTCGGGGAGAACTTTTTGCCTGATTTTTAACCATTATTCAGCAGTGTTTACCTGCTCAAATATTACTTGTAATTAGTCAGTTGTATCGATTCGGTCATCAAACCAAATTTAATGCACCTATGAGGATATTTACTGTTCAACTTTTGACATATTAGCTTACAATAAGTTCTTAACAAAGCTGAACAACACATAAAAATCGTCAACAACTTGGTCAAATATTATTTTCCAACGGCATCATTAATGCATTGACGTATGAAATCTGCCTCATCGCAATACTCCTCGTCTGCATCTTCTTCTCCGATCTTTAAAGAAAATCATTTGAATGTTTTTTAATACTAATCATCAGCTTACCTCTTCGTCCTCCTCCTCATCATCTTTTCCTCTTTTATCTCCTACTTTGGCCTTTGCCTTTCTCGTTTCTTCGGGTCCGCTGAATTTCAATATAATTATTCAAACATTTTGTAATTCAAAATACGAACCTTGCACGATTCTCTTCTTCTCCAGTCTCGAAAACAATGACGTTAGTTGTTTTTCCGAGTAGAGTGCATCAATCTAAATTATTGGGGTGTCCGGAAAGTTCGTATAATTTTTTGTTTGTATTTTTTATTCAATGCTTTACAATTCTCAGTGACCAATGTATGCCCCCTTCTTTCTCACTACCTCCCTCCAGCGATTGGGCAGGGTCTCGATTCCTCTCTTCCAGAATGCGGGTTTCTTCGAGACCGCCCAGTTCACGAAAGCCCTCACAACTTCATCTCGATTCTTGAACTTCTTTCCTTTGCAGAAGTCAGAGAGAGAGCGGAAGCAGTGGTAGTCGCATGGGGAGAGATCCGGGGAATACGGTGGATGGGGAATCCTCTCGATCTTCAGCTCGTCCATTTTCTTCTGGGTCATCTTCGCTCGATGTGGGCGAGCATTGTCCATCAGAAGAAGAATTTTGCCCTGGTTCAGGAGTCTGGGAGGGACTCTGATCGCGACATCTTCCAGTTGTTCAGAGAAGAGGTCGGCACTGATGCTGGTGCCAGGGGCGAGGATCTCCCAGTAGATGGGACCGAGCACTGAGAAGAAGAAGCAGAGGAGTTCCTTCTTTCCGTGCTCTTCCTTCTTCGGGACGGGCGTGGGCTTCTCATCTGCATCCACCCATTGCAGCCTCCTCACAGGGTTATCGTACGTGATCCACTTCTCATCTGTAGCGATGATGGAATTGACCCATCGAAGATTGGATCTACGATGGAGTAATTCCCGACAGACTTGAACACGATTTTTCAGCTGTTCGGGGGAGAGGTCATGGGGAATCACTTGTGGGAGTTTCGGCTTCTTCCCAGATCGATGGAGGATATCGGACACCGTTGATCTGGGAGTACCAGTACCCTTCTTCAACTCACGCACACTGGCCATGGGCTTGCGCTTCAGTGTGCGGAGAACGAGAGGCTGATCGAGGGAGGGAGGGCGTCCAGAGTGGGGTTGATCATCGAGACCAAACTCCCCTTTCTTGAAGCGGGAGAACCACTTATAGCAGAAGGGTATGGAGGGGGGTTCAGCTCCTTCCGACTGGGCCAGGGCAGAGTGGGCCTCCTTCACGGATCGGCCAAGACGGTAGTAATGAAGTAAAACTGCTCGGAGGTAGAGATGGGAGTCCATCACAAGAATCAATGTAGCAACTAGGAGACTGATTAAATCCTCTCACTACTCAACGTCAGAATGATGCAATACATTGTTGACAAACAGATTGCGCAATCACTGCATTTGATCGCGAACTGACTTTTTTCCGAAGCATTATACGAACTTTCCGGACACCCCAATAGATCATATAAGCATTTTTCGGAAACAAATTTTCTCACCCCCAAAAACGAGGGGTTACTGTAACAATTTCGAAATCGATCCCAGACCCTAGCCAATGGTGCCTGCATTCCTAACTTTGGTCCCTTACTTCAAGAAAAAAGTATGGAGGAAATCCATTTTTTGACCAACCGTGACCCCTGCCCAGGTGTTAGGTTCTCTCGTGGACGGTGTCTTAAACAATAGTATTCAATTAAATATTAACTTACATGCTCAGATATCGGTGTGCTTGGCGCTGGATGCCGAGATACAGCCCTTGTGATTCTACTCTGTAGACCTTCACTAGGATGGAAATGTAAGTAGTGATCTCGACATATCGCTGAAAAAAGAAAGGATTGAATAGAAAAGATAAAATGTTATTACCTGTTCCTGCATGAACGAGCTCACCACATTCGTTGAGCCACGAGAGCACATCATCCTATAATACGAATATTTTAAATTTGATAAGTTTAATACAAAAATACCTTCTGCATGAAAGTGCGCGACTTTGCAATGGATCTCGGAATTTCATGAGGAAGTCCACACGCAGTTGAATAAGTTCCATTCTTGTATGTCTGGAAGAATTGCCCATTTCCTTTATGAGGCCATGCTGAGAGGAGGAAATCGAGATGTGACTTGCAAATATCACGATATTCAGCCTGAAATTATCAAAAGCATTTTTCAAAAGTATGGAAATGGAATACCTCGAACGGGTCACGAACAACTTTCCCGTTAGCACGTAACAATATAAGTTCCATTAGCGAAGCGCAGCCGTATAAAGTTGACTTAGTCGAATTCGCCACTACTTCTTTCAACGAGAATTTACTGAAATTCATTTACTTTGAAGCTGGAAATAGAATCGACTTTGATTTTTTAAAGATCTTTAAAAAATAGAGCAGAGGTTCCCCCCTATAATGCAATAAATCGATTTTTTTTCCAACTTTGTTCAACCTTTTTTATTAAAGATTTTAAAAAATTGAGCAGATGTTCCCCCCTACGATGCACTAAATCAATTTTGTTTTCCAACATTGAACGAGAATCCTCTTTTGAAAAAAAATAAATTCAATTGTAATTTGGATACATTGGAAATCAAAATAGACTCACGTATCACTGCATACGACTCCTTCCAAATCCGTTCCTTTGTGACGAGCCTTCGTGAGGGTTGAGCCACCTTGATTGGTGCCGAAGAAACAAGAAGACATGTAGAAGACTAGATGCCAGAGCTCAAAGACCGTCGGATTCTGTGTAGCCTTGCTCTCCGCACACGCCGGGTTAGAAACCGCGTGATCCGTGCGTGCTGCATGAGCCTAAAATGGACGACAAGGCAAACCGAAATACTTAAGCATGATGAAAATGATGGTTAAAAATCAGGCAAAAAGTTCACCCCGACCGGGAGTCGAACCCTGGTCGACGCGATACGAAATTAAACACGTTACCGCCTTTGCACGCAGAACGAACAAGGAGATTCTGCACAATTTCATTGTTTTTCGCTTATAAAACTATTTTCACCGATAGGGAAAAATCTGAAAAAAATCATGTCGATGCAGAATTTAATTCTCTAAAAGATGCAAAAGTTTGGTTTGTGTCCACTCCGAACTGTTAAAGTTATGGAGCGAAAATCGCACAGAGGTCAAATTTTTATCTACCGAAAAATCGATCAGGAAATTAATATAAGATAATAATTGATGCCTACACGCCAAATTTCAGCTCAAATGGAGCATTTTGAACCCAATAACAGAGCCTCTAAAGTGAGAGTCTGAAAGTTCTGCAGCAAGCTGCTGCAGCCGCTGATCAAGATGGGAATCCGCTTTGCCCGGAATCGGATTCAGAAGCGTGGATTACCCCTGGATCATTCAAAAACCAAAAATCGATTTTTAAGATTGTACCACGACATCACCGTTTTGTCCCGAATCTCTCGTGAGAGGCGTGATATTGTTTCCGAATTATCCCATTCCTCAGCGACAGTTGACATAGTGGGCGTATTGCTACTGACCGGGAATTGGGTGTAATTGTTTCAAACCACGACGGAAGTACAATATGAAAGATTTCCGAACTTAGAATGCCTTCTGATATAGAATTACTTTCTGGATTTTTCAATCTGTATTGTTCAACAATGCGTTTACTGTTCGAAAAAAATATATATTTTTCACTTTCCTCTTGCTTTTATCAGTTCGAGGACGAGTACTTGCTTGATACACCTTCCCTTCACTCTCAAATATCGATCGCTGATCTACTTCCTTGTCCAGTTATTCTCTCTTCTCCAATGCTATGTTATCAATGCCACGGTGATACGATGATATTGACCTTGGCGATACGTATTCCACACTTATCGTGTGCTCTTTTCTGCCGTCTTCGAATCGTCGTCCGTCAATATTTCAAACAGAAAGGAGAAACACTACGACTCTTTCATATCGTATATCTTGCCAGCGACACAACATCTGGATGGATTGCGCCTATCACTCACAATAACTGGAGTAACGAGGGCGATTTCTGTTGTTTTCTGTCTGGGTTGAGAGTGTAGCCAAGTGAGCCATAAATCTCCAGTCTGGCTCTAGTCGCACCTGTCAGACTCTCGAGATATTTTGCCTCGCTTTTTCCTGAATCTAAAAACCATATATAAAGGCAGTGTATTCTGCATCGAAATATGTACCTAAAATTGATCGTTTTACATGCAGTTTATTTTTTCCGAATCGGCCCATATCTCAGCTATATTGAGGTCATAAATATTGAGACCCTTCGTCTCCCAGCAGACAGTCTTCTACAAAAATCTTGAAAATTCAAGAAGAGTAGGGATGTAGGCAAGAAGAGTAGGCATCATTGGATGGGATACGTGTACTCTTCCTCACTCGTGTTTACACTACTCTTCCATCACTATTTCCTCCTCACTTTGGCACAATCCTTCTCGAATGGATAGACAACTCGCACCACAACGAACGAGATAAGTGAAAAGGCAATGATGAGTAACAGCTGGCCACTCGACATATTGCGCAGCCTCTCGAGAACCAACTATGTTCATATTTCTTTACTCACCCTTCTAATTTCAGCCATTCTCCGAACCTTTAATATTTTACATCTTGCATGTAGCGAATGGATGTGATTTATCACGTAGCCAGTAGATCGGTCACAGCTTCCCGCACATGCCTTTTCGTTTCTCCCGTCTAGTATTCCCTCGTTCGTCATCTCTTCTCAATCATTCCATAAGCACTCGTGTTGCTCATTCCCTTAACTCGCTACACAAATGCACACCAATCTTCTACTACCCTTCGATTTCATGGACTACATCTTCACTCTCTCGTACTTCCGTGCATATTTGTAGTGACTCGTGTGTCGGACTGTTCGAGAGAGAGGAAGACTTCACGAGTGAGTCATTCATTCCTCACACGTGCTCAACTCGCGGAACTATCAGACTGTTGAATCTCTTAAGATCGTCCCGTCCCTCAATTGAATCCCCTTATCTCACGTCAGTCCGACTGTGACTTGATCATTCTGCCCTCTTCTCTCCTTCATCATTCCTCTCCCGTGTGCTCCATGCCTGTCCAGTCTCACTCCTTCTATCTACTCGTACCTCTCACGATAAGCGTCCTTTCCTCGTTCTTCCAAGTGATCTCTCTCCTCCTCACCTTTCTGTTTCTCTCGATCTGGCGAGGGAGTATGGGAAAGGGAGAGAGTCTTCTGGTCGTGTGCTATATTGTAGCCTGTCCTCTCTCTCGTGTGCTCTCTTTCTGCTCGCCACGCATACTTCCATCACAAATAGGCGAGGGAGAGAGAGAGAGAGAGAGAGAGAGAGAGAGAGAGCACTCTCTCCCCTTTTCCCCTTCACTTCTCCACTATGTTTCCTGCCACCTGCTGACGTATTATACTAGCTGTACTACCCACCCCCCCCACATGTTCTACCGTGATCAGTGACTTTTCTAGGGTTTCCAACACACAATCAACATGCTCAAGCTGAGCAATCTGCTAGTTACCGTTCCTTCCGATTGCATAGTAGTCTTTCCTACAATTTGTCCACCCCCACTCTGCCCACTCGATTAATGCCGTCGCAACGTCAAATTACGCGTGTCTCCAGTGTCTTGAGTGGATAATTCAACCTTCCAAAGGCGCTCGTTAATCAACCAACAAACACTGAGATCCCTTGCTACTCCGATCGAGTTACCGAACCTCCTCTTGTTTTTCTAGCGAAGAAAGAGAAGAGAGAAACGTGCGATTCGGCGTAAAACCCGCACGTTTTCCTCTGCACTAGCAGAGATTGTGCCTACTCTTTCCTGTTTCGCACACATTGAAACGATTGGGGAATGCGTCGATCAGAGAGGGAATTCGCGACCTTACTTTTTCTCCTTTCTCCCCATGCACTAGTGGAGTACTCACACTCCACTAGACCATTTCATAGTCTTGTGCGAGTGCTGTGCTTGTTATTCGTGCTATCCACGATGCTTCTGCACTCCCTCTACATTCCCTACTTCGTGTGCTCATTAGTTGTTTGTTCGACGCAATCGAGAGACGGGAGCGAATGGAGACTCTGCAGAGGTAGCTGTTTTCCACCACCACTTCCAGCATTGCCACACAATATATCCAGCATTAGTCCGCTCTAGAGAGAAGGAAGTGGAGAGACGAAGCATTACTCCAATCTATCTAGTCCGCTACTTTCTCCCGGACCATCCGTTCTCTTATCATCACTCCTCGTTCCTTCTTTCCTCTCGTTCTATTCTCTTCCAATCTCTCTCCCTCGTCCCTCTCACAGTGTACAAAGGTGTGTGTGCAAGTCACAACGTATCGCTCCTCTCTTCCATTCTGTGCCCAACCACTCTCATTTTATCGTGTTTTTGACCCCCGAATAACTCTTATTTTTGCCGCGTTTTACGCAGTTTTTAGGCGAGAAAGAAGAGTGGCGTGTTGTTTCAGTGTGTTCATTGTATGGAAGTCTCCTCCACGCTGGCGTCCGCCGATTCTTGCGAAGAAAAGACGAGAATCTCCCCGAGTTGGAGCCAGACCAGGTACCGTTCTGTCAGTCAAACTCTTTAGCGTCGAAGTTTTGCTCGAAAACGAACGTGTTCTTTCAAATTTCCGACATCTTGACCAGATCTCTAGTTTATCCCTTGGTTCTCTGCTCAGCTAAGCTTCGTCCATATCAAATCCGCTTGAATCCGTGATATTTTGCACGTGAAATCTGAGATGGGGGAGGAACTGCGGGTGCGATGGTTGCTAGGGGAGAGAGATCGGAAGTAGGGGCGGGTGCATCAGTTGAGATTTATACTCGTTCCCGCTAACCATCGGAATATGCTCGGATCGATAGTCGTAGTCAAGTGAGTGCGTCTTCTATGTCTGATAAGATGGTGCGATTGTCATTTATTTCGCTGATCGGAGTCGTAGTTTGGAGGGCATTGTGATGTCATGTGATTCAATCTGGAGAGAGCAAGCATCCTGGCGAGAGAGAGACACGCTATTTAACCTCCAATTTCGCAAAAAAAAATCCCAAACTCACGCGGTTTCGAATGGGTGCGAATCCATCAATATTTATGTGTGTGCCAAGAACTGTAAAGATAATGTGAAACCAGACTGAGATCAGAACTTGAGGTACTCAAATCGTAGAATGTAGAACCACTTTTATATGTATTTGTGAAATTATCGATAAGTTTCAGGTTATGCCGAATCTGCTCTGACAAATCGGATGGAGCCCATTTCGGGGTGGATTCTTGCAGAGCCTGCGCGGCTTTCTTTCGAAGGTTCGTTGGTTTCCCTCTCTCTATTCATTCCGGGACTATCGAGTTACCATGCACCCAAGTCACGCATTGAACACAATGCAAGTGGGTGAATTGTAGTAGAAAGAAACATTGAACCTCGTCATTTGTCCTCAGGGCACTCGCTATCACTCGCACTCTAAGGGAGCAGAGTGACTTATTATTGAAAGTGCGCGTGAGGGAGAGAAGGAAGGCGTCTAGTGAGCAAAGATCGAGTAATTGCAAGTTGCAACTCAGATCTGATATTTGATTCCCCCGAGTCACACCAAGATTTATGATTCGCACATTGTGCACGAATCACCATGCATCAGGGAAAGTTGTCTCGATGAACAATTGAGAATAAGAAACACAGGAAATATGTATGGGATACAGTAACTGATTCAACGTAACCTTACTTTGCCTGATTCAGGAGCATCGTGCTGAAAAAGAAGTACGTGTGCAGACAGGGCGGCAATGCGTGCGACATTAACAAGTGTGAGTCGGCATGTTTACGGCCCATTTCTCCCTTACTATTCTCCCTCTCCTCCTCTAGTATTTGGCGCGTCTGATAGAGAAGATAGTATACGATGACGATCCATCAGACTGGACGAACAAATGAATAATAAGGTGATAAAAATGAACTAATTAGTTAATTGCAGCAGTCCGATGCATGTGCCGGAAGTGTCGCTTCGTGAAGTGCTTGCAAAGTGGAATGCTGCCGGAAAGTGAGCAAATAAGATGCAATCTATGCTCATCTAGCGAGCGAGATGAAAATATTTTGAAGTATTTAAGTGATAAAAAATAATAATTTTAAAATTGCAGACGTCCATCAACGCAACGACGATGCTCCTTCGTCCACTCCTCAGCCCTCGACCTCCTCCATCTCAGCAGTTCCCCCAGTTCCCTCCGTTACTTCCATCCCCTCGGTCTCATCCGTTCCCTCTACTTCATCACAGGCTTCAATCGCCTCCCCCGCTATGAGCGCAGGTACTACTATTTACCTTTATTCTGTCGATCTGTCCACGATTCATTAAGAACAATCAAGTTTTCCTCAGTTCATACGCACATGAACTATATGTAAAACTTCGAGTATTACCTTTCAATACAAAATTGCGAAAGTAAAACAAGATACAATATTTTTGAAGCCTCGGTTCTCTCACTGAATCTGCACGCCTCGGAGACGATAGCTTCCGTCCTCTCCGACTTTCCCTCCCTATCCAGTTTCACTGCTGCAGCTGCTGCAGCCGTCGCGCCCCCTCCTCCCCCGCCCACGACACACGCTGATGAATTAATCATTGTGAGTTTACCTATTCAATTGCAGAAAAGTGACCGATTAATCAGAGGGAAGAAAAAGATAAGAATAGTGCGTGAAACTAAGAAGCATGTCCTTTCGTTGACAAATCATCCCAATACATGGACAGTTCTCAAAAAAAAGATTAACAAGTATATTAATAAATATACAAAAATCACTAATCTTGCTAGGCACGAAGGAACTCGTCCTCATCATCAGATGGATGGCCATTTCAGCGCCCCCAAGCCATTCGACCCTTCGTCCCCCTCGTCGACCACTGCCAACTACTCAAAAGGATCAACGCGAATTACAAGTATGTTATTATCCAGATGTTTTAGTTAAATAACGTCGCTTTTGGATGAAGAGTGCGACAAACCCGCTTGAACAGTCAATTAAAAGCTCAGAATTTATTAATAATTTGGGAATACTTGCACTAGAATCCTTCTCTAAATGCGATTTCAATCAAGTATTTTAAAATTCTAGCCATCGTAAGCAAATTTAACAATCACAGAAAATATGAGTTCTTTGCAGTCAAATGACGGCTCTTCGTCGTTCCTCCGAACTCGCGCTCTTCCCCACGAATTCCCTCAAGGACATCTTCGCGGGCGCTAATGGAGTGAGCACTTTGTAGTGGGGTGTGACCGCAACGGTGTTGCGCGAATTACTTGCGTCAAACCAACTCCGATTCGGGCAACATCTCACAGACTCCAAATAACAACGGCTAGAGAATAGTCAATCTCGATCCATCCCCCCGTTAATAGAATGTTAGTGTTATGCTAATGCAAAAGCTTAATTAATTAGTTAATCACTAACCGCAGGAGCTTCGTCCGTGCACCTTCGCCCTTCTCGATAGGATCATGAAGGCGGCAGTTCCAATCTGCGCCGATTTCTGCAATACAACATTCCCCGAGTTCGCGAATCTCGTACAGGATGACAAGGTGAGAATGGACCTATTCAGTAGTTAATAAAAATTATATTTTAAAAAATCAGTCCTATATCGATTATTCAGTGGGTCCTCTTCCGCAACTTCATCACAATCATCTTCCACTTCGAGTGCGGCATCAGGACGTCCCGATGCGGGCTCAAAGATACCCAGAAACGGTTGGTGTTTTCATACAGCGGGGCGAGAAATTATTGATTTAAAAATTATACCAAAACGGGTATATTTCTAAAGAGTTGGTTACATTTCTACCAATATTCATTAGTTACTATTTCAGTCCAATCACGGTGACGACATACATCGATCTAGAGAAGCACGAGGAATTCTTCACGAAGAGCGACCCTCCGATGGATGTGAAACCAGAGTTCGTCGAGTAAGTTACCACTTTCTTTTTCTCAGAAATGTTTTTTACAACATTAAAGAAAAAATATTCAAAAATATTAGAAGTGTAAGCAAATTTCAATAGTATAGTGAATCAATTCGAAAGCGGTTCCGAGAGCAGAGATTGTCTAAGTCTAGGGATTGCAGGCTGATGAAGGAGAAGGCGACGTGTCCCGGATCCTCCCGACTACTAGAGATGATGCACAAATTGGAGGTGAGCTGGAATAGCTATTGTACACAATAATATCCCTTATCCTAAGATTCCTCTCCTCAACAATAAAAATAAATGGAAGTGATGAGAACACAAAACTCCTGAATGCTTCACTGGCATGACAGCTCTATTTTTGTTCTTCCTCTCATTGTAAATCAGAATTTCCAGATAACGGATCTCGAACTGGCGGCTTTCATCGGCCTCTGCCTGTGGTCACCCAGTGAGTTCAACCAGTATAATTGAGTATTTAGTTTAAAAATAGAACTTCCATTCATTACTAGTGAACTATTGGCATCAAACATCAGTTCTAACGCAAAAGCGAGCTCGACACAAGTAGATTAGGCCGAAGAAACGAGCGATGTGTGATGTGATGAGTGAGAGATAAATCCATATTGAGATTAGAGATCTCTAAGAAACATGAAACAATTGCCTTAATATGATGACGTTAATGTTTAATGTTAGACGTTGTAGATATTTGGCACTACTGAATAATGATCGAAGCGATGAATGCTTTCACAACGTATTTTAGTAAAATGAATTCTATTTTCCCAGGCATCGCGGCAGTCTCTGATCGTGTGCACGAGACATGCATCGCAGCGAGAGAAGCAATCTTCAGAGATCTCCACTCCTACTATCGGTTAGCGTTCACTATATTCGGTCTAGTAGAGGACATCGAAGGCTAACTGTTGATATTTTATGAGAGCACTTTGGCAAGCTACTACAAGTGAATCCCAAACGGAGAAAATTTCGTTGTCACATATCGTACCTTTCATTTTCAACGGTACAATGAACAAGTTGAAACGTTTTGAAATTTTCAAAAGTTTCAAGCTTCTTACGGGCTTCCTAACAATTATAGAGGTAAATCCTTGAAATTCTGTGTTTCTCACATTACATTAATTAATATCGCGAGAAATCAAATCAAAATATGCAGTATTTCTATAAGAAATGGATAACTTATAGTGTTAGAAAAGGGGGTGGAGCTTGCGATTGCCGACGATGCTAAACATAGGAAAAATTCCCATGATTGTAAAGAGCCATTTCTAATAGAAAAAGATAAATGTGTGAGTTTAACTTATTGCAAATTAATGTAATCTCATACGAGGAACCCAGAAATGAAAGGATTTTCAGATAGACTTCCTAGGAAGCCCACAATCGCCTTGAAAAGTTTGAAAATTTCAAAACGTTTCAGCTCGTTCGTTGTACCGTTGAAAATGAAAGGTACGATAGATCAATAAGTCAATTTGCAGACACGTAGAGATGCTGGAGGAGTACGCGGTGCGGCTGGGCGACTTCATGGGACTATTCGCGAATATTCAGGTGAGAAGAGGGGGAGAAGGAGAATGACGAGAAGGCGAAATGGAGAGAGTAGCAGTTCATTCTTTTTGTGTCCTGAGGCACTTTTTGTGTGACCTCGCTAGTGCTTTCCTCTCGTCAAGGGTTATAAGGGGCGAAGATGGAGAGATTAGATCCGAGTTGTGCTACGATGCACCAAACTCGCGAGACGAACTGACGATCGATATCGACCTCAAAAATCGATAATTGGCTCCGACGAATCGATAATTGCAGACGCAGACTCATCGAATGCGCGAGGAGATGGAACTTCTCTCGCTATTCGATGTCTTCCAGAAGGAAAGTTTCGTGTACAACCTACTCAAGATGTGATGGCACCACTCTCTTCCATATCCACTGAGTTCTACCTCTACTCTCATCAATTGTTGTGATAAAGAACATTCCCTGGTGATCGGCATTGAACTTTTATGTATTCTAACTCATTGTTTAATGACCCCTGTTGGTCAAAATATTTCAACTAGAATAGCGGCACAACAATCATGCTTTGTTTGACCTCTGGTTCTACTTTACATCACCCGCGTGCAAATTGTTCACATTTGTAGTCTGCATCGATCGATGTCGGATCCTTAGAAAGGGCTACAAGAGCGGTGTGTGATTGACACTGTATTGTTTTCTTTCTTATTTTGATCCAGGATGTCAAAGTATCAAGAAGGAAGAGACAGACAAAGCGAAAATGCGAGAAAGAGATGAGGGTGGTTTGTAGAAGTCTACAAATGAAAGAAAAGATGGAAGAAAGAGAGACAGTGATAAAGAATGGGCGAGGTCTATGCGCTCCGTTCTTATCAAGTGCCCCTTTGCGGGAGATTTGAGTTTCTCGCCACTGGTATGAGCCGTATTTCTTGCTTTGCATACTCTACATCATTATATCTCTTGTGTTTTGTATCAATTTGTGTGAGAATGAGTGAGTGAAGCTTGCTAAGCAGTGCAATTCTGGATTTCGCTGACATGCACTTGTTCGGATAATTGACAGTATTGTATTGTAAAATTCGCCAAAAACGAAAAGGCCAGTGCTGTCTCGAGATAATCTACAGCTCTATTTCCCCAGAGTGCATGCGAACTCAGCCAGTGCTTGTTATTTTGAACTTCGCGCTGAATAAACTACATGCTCTGCTGTATCCATCCAAACAGATTGAATTATGTATTGCACGAGGTAAACGGGGTTTTGATGAACTATCCAATCTTCTGAAATCATCGGAACAGGGATCGATAAAATTTAAACAACAAATACTTTCAAAGTAAGAAATTTTACCAACAAATACGGTTATGGTAGTAAATCATGGGTCTCGAGTTGAAAGAGAAGCATTGGAGGAACGATGATTGGATCGCGCATCAATCCACTTCGACCCACAAATGATAGCGCATGGCAAATGAAAAGATGCTGACTGTGTACTCCGGAGTACTTCTCGCGCAATCAACTTTTTTCTAGCTTCTTCAATTACCAACGAGCAAAAGGGTGAACATGGTATTTCAGCGTTGTTCAAATGATGATCGGAAGAACATTTTGGTATCACTTTCTGATGGAAGAACGTTTTAAACTAAGTATATTCAGCGTTTAAAAATATCAGCAAATGAGGCGAAAGACAAATTGATCGAGTTATGTAGTCGACTTGGTTGTTCGTGATCGTCATCTCCGAGCAATCAGAACCAGTCATGCGCATGCGACGCCTGCGCATGCGGCAGGATCAGACGGGTACGGAGTACAAGCTATATCGAAGTGGATTAGAGTACGAAAAACAGATCATCGTATAATCGTTTCCATTCTCTCTCTCACCCTCTCATCAATCAAGCGTTGGAACAAATGTTTCTCTATTCACGCTTTCTATTCATTCATGCATCATTTGAGAATCCGAAATAACGCGCAAAAAGATGGTTGTATCCCGTTTTTCTATCGAGATGCCGATTGGAGATATTCATTCAAAAATTCAGCAGATCCTCTAATGATCCATTCTCACATCTGCGACAGTGAGATGGTGATTTATAAAATACTGCGTTGCTGAAATTATCACAACTTGGAAACCAGTGTGGCCTGGTTGTTCATTATTTGCACCTTTACCCCTCATTACGCCCGATCATTTATAGTTAGTACGATTATTTAGAATATTTAGTACACCCGATTTTTTGTTTAATGAATAGTGTTAGTGATAGTGCTCGAGACAGAGATGAAACAGACGCGAGGATTAAATTCACGATCTCCCATGTTCAAGTCAGTCTAACATCATTCGATAGCAGTACTTACTTGGGTGTAACGGGGATGCCTCCTCCGGGGGTGCACATATGTACATCAGGCTACCATGAGTGGGAAGAGAAGGAGAATTCCGAATTTGATCATCCTGCGCATTTTGATTAGATGCAATGACGGAGCATGCATAGAAGCTAAACGAGGAGCTCGAGAAGGAATGAAATAGTCTATGGTCAGCAGGTTTCAAAAAGATAAGTGAGTGAATGAGGGATATCCAGGGGCATCATCGCTTTCTGCTCTTCAAAAGGAAGTACTTATCAGGTTTTAGCGCGTCCTTCCTAGAGAGAAGAGGAAATGAACTTGAGATCAGTAAAAAACTCTCTGGCTTTAGCAAGCATTTTTACTTTATTATTATTTTCAGCATAAAATTTTGAGGTTTCCATATAGTTCAGTACTCATAACTCGCGCAAGTAAATACCACTACTCAGTAGGGAAAATCCGGACAACGTGTCGGCGAGAAGAGCTATTCTTCTTCTGCTGATGTTCACCTTCTTCTTCTCGGGCTCATTCTCTCAGAAGGGAGAATATCAGCGCCCTCGAGAAGCCCGGCTTCCTCATGACACAGCTTCTTCGCTTGCTTGAAGTACTCCTCGAAGAGTTCATGTATAATCTGCTTCGACAATGTATTTATCTTCTTCCCTTCATCGTAGTACGAAGAGCCCATCCTCTCGGGATGTTTGGGCATCTTCTAGTGCTCCTTGAACGATTCTGAGACAGGATTGATCGCAACTCCTTCCTGTCCTTCCTCCAACATCCGCTTGAAAAATCCGAGTGCGAAATCGAACTGACATACTGTGAGATACTTTCTCAGGCGTTATTTTGTGACGTCCACTGTTGACGTGCTGCAGAAGATTGGCGTGTTGTTCAGCTCATCATCCACGATACAGATACTGCTATTATAACGACGGTAACCACATGCAAATAAAAAGTTCATGGCATCACGAATTTTAAATATTCAGTTTCCGATATATGTCACGGTATCGAGGATAACTATATCGATCAGTGGAGGCGAATGATCTTTGAAATACATTCTTTAATTGAATTTCCTTCTCGATCGTTGAAATCACACTGATTCACTTCCCAGCTGGTATATTCGTTCTCACATTCATTCGATAAATCCACAGATCCCTTGTTCATCGGTTGTTCGTTTGCAGAAAATTGTCATCAACGGTAGGCATCAACTCTATGTTTACCACAAACGCCTGTGTGACTACTGAATCGCTACGTTTTCACAAATACTCTATTGCACACTGTAGTCTGAACATTATGGTTGTTATAAGTCTGCCTTATAGTCTCTGTAAAAGCTGAAGCTCTCTAGAGTTTGAGAGAGTTGTAAAGGAGATGTTAACCATTAAAAATTGTCAGTCCCTACAACAAATCTCCAACAACGAGGAAATATCCAATCGTTTCTCCACACACTTTCTACATACTATGAGAAGGTGCCTCGCAAGCATTCCGTCGACCCCTGATGATTATTCCGGGGCGAAATCGTGGTTGTTCGCATCTCGCGCATCGACCTGACACTGCATAGAGGGAGGAGGGAGGGTGCCACTACAAAATGAGCCCTGAACGGGGTGACTACACGAGTGCCTCTTTTCCCTATAAAGCTGACACGATAAGAGAGGGAAGAAGGAGAAGAGACAGGTGGAGAAGGACAGAGGAGAGGGAATCAACATGGGAGAGGAGGGGAGAGAGATCACATGGAAGGAGGTGAAAGGAGAGAGGCGAGAAGAAGGAGGGTAGTTGCTCTCCTCTCTCGCTAGTCCGTTCTCTCTCTTGATGGACACTCCGGTGACTTCTCCTGATTGTGTGATGGTCGAACTGAAGCAGAGGAAGTGCAAGGTGAACATTCACTTTTGGAATATCCCGCTGGAATGGGAAATTGTGGTCATGTTAGCTCCTTTTGCTGCCCTCTCGTGCCTCAGGGAGAGACCACAGAGATCATGTTCTCGGGTGCATTGCGTCTTTCACTCTTCTCTCATTCGATGGGTCAAGCAGCGTGTCGATACGCTATCAGTCGACGCTTGCGCCTTATCAATGAGCATCCCCTAGTTGGGAACTCGTAAATCATTGAGAAACATTGACTATGTTCCACTAATTAAAGCTGTCAATTAACTAATTAATTAATTAAGATCTGCGATGGTCGAGCGGCGGGGGCTCACTTCGGAGTCGATTCGTGCAGAGCCTGCGCCGCTTTCTTCAGACGGTAAGCATTGCGTTTCCTTTTTTCCGGCTCCAAACCTTCGCTCAGAACGCTAATTTCGAAAAGGAAATTCGAGTGCAACTCGGGCGGATGCCGAAAACCACGAGGTGAGCTAATTTTCTTTCTAGTGTTTTGTCGTATCTTTGACGAAATTATGCTCAAAATAGCATGTAGAACAACACAAAACAATAACAAATTCCAGATTGCAAGAAGTGTCGCTTCGACCGCTGCGTCTCTGCTGGCATGTTGCCTACGCGTCAGTTTATTTTCCATTTTTTGTTAGAAAAGATATATTCCATGTATTCTTCACTCTAACAGAAGCCTCGAATGATGCTTAAAATTCAAGTTAGAAGTTCAATTCGAGGACTCTCAATCGAAAAATGACGGACACTCCATTTCAGTGGTTCTTCGCAATAAAAGTCTGGACGAGGATGAGCCCCAGCACATTCCGAGTGTTCTCACTTCTCACCCTGAGATCATCCTACTGCATCGACTGATGGCTAATTACAAGTCAGTTAGAAATATCATTTATTAAAATGAATATATTGTGTTGTAGAGATTTCACACGAGATCGGCTAATCTTCGAGCAGGAATTTTACGGCTCGAATTCCAACTCGATCCTCTCTCCCATTCAATTGACTCCTCCAGATGAGCCTCCGGTATGCTTCAGTTGAAGTTTATAGTTGAATATTGTGCTTGTCATTGTTTTCTTCATCTCTGTGGTGTCACAATCAATAATTTCCATCCCTTTCCAGTTCTCAGTCTACGTGGCTAACTTCGACTTGATGAATGTTGTCTATCAAGGAGTCGCCGAGAGAGCGATGAAGTACTTGATGAACTCCTTCGAAGAGATGTACTCGATACAGGAAGAGGATAAGGTCAGCTTACTTTTGTTCAGATAAACTTAATAACTATTCGAAGAAAAAAAAGCTGGCGATTTTATAGATCGTAATGAACGCGTTTTCGCTTGACGGTTGTTTGGCAAATTAGCATTTTGGTTCTTCTCTGAACTCCCCAATTTCAGTTCACAATCTTTCAAAATTTCATATTTCTACTCTGCACTTCAGAGGGATATTATCGATCCGCTAAAACTTTCAAGGAGCGACCAATGGACAGGTAAGCACTGAATAAGAAAAACTTTTGAATGTCCACCAAATCTATGATCTTGAAGATATTTCTTGACGTATACGTCAACACTCGAGTTTACGGACTACGACAGATTTGTCGATGAATCGGAAGCCGTTAGAGGATCGGATCAAGTCAAGCAGTAAGTCCTAAGGATCTTATGTATTTTCTACTGTTAAAGGCTGATCAATATTACATCTGTACTGATATTTTATATTTTACAATTCTTATTTATGCATAAAGCAAGTGATTGTCGGTGCATCTATAATGAATATCTATATTGATATTTTGTAGTAAATTAAACGAGATGAACGAGCGAACTCGCGACATGCTCGTTCCCATTCTGGATCGAGTGGAACTCACTGAGATCGAATTCGTGGCAACTCTCGTGATCTCGCTGTGGTCTCTCACTAGTAAGAGTTTTACTCTTTTTTCAGTCAACAAATGATCGATATGTAGATCAATATTAGTCGAAAATTGTGTATAGAGTCAGAATGAGTATTAACGTTACTTTTTTCTCAATTATGTTTATTTTTCAGGCGCAGAGAAGATTGATCCCACTTTGGCCAAGATAGGAGACAGCTATCGAAAGAGGGTATTCGAGGAGCTACATGTACTGTACAGGTTATTTCGAAAGCAATTGCCAAGATTGGCAAAAATACCTATTCAGGGACGAATTTAAACTTGAAAATTACGCGAATCGATTGGGAGAACTAATGACGCTGTCGAATGCGGTGCAGGTACAGCTAAGAAGATAAATATAAATTAATGAAGATATTGCAGATGTCAATATCCGAATGGCTGACCGAGCTACAATTCTTCAACTTCTTCGACGTTTTCGATAAAGATTCCTTTACATCAATGATTATTAGGAAACCCATAATCAAGGAAGAACCAATGTTCTGAATTCGCATCATTATCTAGACTCATGTTATAGTTTGTTTTATAACAGTTGCAATTACCTATCGAATTGTACTTCTAGGGTGCCATATCTCGTTGAAATTACATACAATCCGGGTCTAAAATAGAGCTTCAGAAAGCAGATTACCCTGTGATGAAATCAAATGCATAAAAAACTATATTGTGAATGCTCAAAGGCAGAAAATCAAGTGTATAGAGTTAAAAGAGTAGCAACACACGTCACACGTCAAACTTGCGCATGTCAGAGTGGGGGAGGGAAGGATGAGAAAAAGAGAAAACGACAAATCAGCACAAAATCGAGTGCGCGAGGGGGTAGAGAACCGTTCTCTCCCTCGACTTTCCCTTGCCAGTCACATGCAAACTTCATCGATGACAGACGCAGAAAACTGCAGGGTTAGTACTTGTCATTGTTGCTTTAACCATTGTTATGCACGTGCTAGATGCGCATTCCAATGTCGTTTGTTTGATAATTTTTTTAGCGAATACGCCCAAGTTTTAACCGTGGTCTACTTGAGCAACTCAAATTTAAATACATTATTTTCTTTTAAAAAGCACATCGCACGCATAATATCAAGCCTCTCACGAGAGAATCGGGACAAATCTTCCGTTTCGTGGTACAATCTGAAAAATCGAATTTGAGGTTTTAGCAGATCTCGGGGTAATCCGTGCCTCTGAATCCGATTCTGGTATATATACGGCTACTTAATTATTGCTTCTTGTCTCAAACCATCACATTCACCTGTCCTTATCGGTAAAATATTGTGTGATATTTTGCTTGAAATGATGATTTTTCTGTTTTATTTGATCTCCCAACTGAGAATTGATTGAAAAAACTGAAAATTCAACTCAGATCTGCGACTCTCTCGCTGCGGGCACTCACTTCGGCGTCTACTCATGCAGAGCATGCGCTGCTTTCTTCAGACGGTAAACATTCACTCATCCGCTTCCGGACTCCAAACATTTCCTCAGAACGCTAATTTCGAAACGGAAATTCGAGTGCAACTCGGGTGGATGCAGAAAACCGCGAGGCGAGTTAATTTTTTTTTCTAATATTTTGTGATTTTTTAAAAATGTTGCCCAAAATAGCCTGCATAACAAGAAAAACAATGAACTATTGCAGACTGCAAAAAGTGTCGCTTCGACCGCTGCGTCTCTGCTGGCATGCTGCCTACGCGTCAGTTTATTTTCCATTTTTTGTTAGAACATATATGTTCCATGTATTCTTCACCAATCTGTAACGAAAGCGTCAAGTTATGCTTAACTTTCAAGTTCTAGAAGTTCAATTCGAGGACTCTTATTCGAAATTGAAATGTTGGACACTCCATTTCAGTGGTTCTTCGCAATAAAAGTCTGGACGAGGATGAGCCCCAGCACATTCCGAGTGTTCTCACTTCTCACCCTGAAATCATTCTACTGCATCGATTGATGGCCAATTATAAGTCAGTTTACAATCTGTTTTCATGAACTGATCATTTCGTGTTTTAGGGATTTCACACGAGATCGGCTCATATTCGAGCAGGATTTTTATGGTTCAAATTCCAAATCGATCCTTTCCCCCATTCAACTGACTCCTCCTGATGAGCCTCCGGTATGCTTCCGTTAAAGCAGGCTTAATTTCTAAGCTCGAAAGGGGAAAACTATACAAGATAGGTATCGTGAACCATAATACAATTCAAAAAATTAAATGTTTGTATGTCAACTTTGAGCTGAGTTCTATATAATTTACTTACTATTGTTTTCTGCATCGCGGTCACATCAATAATTCCCATCCCTTTCCAGTTCTCAGTCTACGTGACCAACTTCGATCTAATGAATGTTGTATATCGGGGAGTCGCAAAGATGGCGATGAAGTGTTTGATGTGCTCGTTCGAAGAGATGTATTCAATGCATGAAGAGGACAAGGTCCGCTTACTTTTGTTTAGATAAACTTAATATTCGAAGAAAGTAAATTTAAAAAGTTCTGGCGATTTTATAGGTAGATCGTAATGAACGCTTTTTCACTTTACAGTTGTTCGGCAAATTCGCGTTTTTGGTTCTTCTCTGAACTCCCCAATTTCAGTTCACAATCCTGCAAAATTTCATCTTTCTACTCTGCACTTCAGAGGGATTTTACAGGTCTGCTAAAACTTTCAAGGAGCGACCAATGGACAGGTAAGCACTGAATAAGAAAAACTTGAGAAGACCCGGAAAAATGTGTTTTTGTAGATATTTCTTGACGTATACGTCAACCCATGAGTTGGCGGAGTATGATAGATTTGTGGATAAATCGGAAATCGTTAGACGATCGGATCAAATCAAGCAGTGAGTCGAATATTATATATTTTCTAAGGCACGCTCATCATGTTTATCAATTCTATATTTTATGCTACACTCTTTTGAACCAGATATTGATATCAACTGACACTAATTTAACATGAGCATAAATGATTTAGTAAAGTGAATGAGATGAACGAGCGAACTCGAGACATGCTCGTTCCCATTCTGGATCGAGTGGGACTCACTGAGATCGAATTCGTGGCAACTCTCGTTATCGCGCTGTGGTCTCTCACTAGTAAGAGTTTTACTCTTTCTCCAGTCGACCGATTATCGATATGTAGATCAATACTAGTCGAAAATTGCGTGAAGAGTCAGAAGGAATATTCAGGTTAACTTTTTCTCAATTTATTTCAGGCGCAGAGAAGATTGATCCCGCTTTGTCCAAGATAGGAGACAGCTACCGTAAGAGGGTATTCGAGGAGCTGCACGTATTATACAGGTGATTTCGAAAGCAATTGCTAAGATTGTCAAAAATATCTATTCAGGGACGAATTTAAACTTGAAAATTACGCGAATCGATTGGGCGAACTAATGACGCTGTCGAATGCAGTGCAGGTACAGCTAATCGTAAGAAGATATAATAAATAGAAAATAATGAATATATGAGGCGAATCGCGAGAGAATCGACCATTTTAGGGGGGTTAGCGGCGGTAGGATTCAAGTTCGTCCGATCCCGCTATAATTTTAGCTACAAGTATTTCAAATGATGCTCTTTCAAACTGCGTCGTCAGAATTTTGATGTCGCTCGTCAACGTCGAGATTCAGAAGGCCAAAGTTGGGACTATCACATTTCGACAGTCAAATCGGGATCACTTAAATGATCATAAAATCGTTTAAAATAACGATAGAAAGTCGTTTTTTTTTAGAAAGAAAGCTGGGAACGTACTCTACAACTTTCGTGTTGAGAAAATCATTCGTGCTGTTCATCCTGGTGCGGCGCGGTCGGGTGCACCAAAAGTGACGTAACTTTGGAAATCGGAAAAAGATCTTGGGTTATCATGCTTAAGTTGTAGTACATGCATGGGAGTTACTTGTCTCCAAAAATCAGGAAAATCGGAGTATAAACAAAAAAAGCGCTGGCACTTTTGTGCGGACATCTCAAAATGGGTTCTGGACAAGAGTACTTACGTATCTTTAATTTATCACACCTGGGCTCAAAATCATCTAAAACGACCCAAAACAACATTTGACTTTGTTTCCCCTCATGATATTGCACTTTCATTGGCCATAAATGGTCGTCAGACCGAAAATTTCAAAATCGGTATTATGACCTTTCTCAAGTCGCGGGATGGGCTCTATCGCACTAAAGTTGTTCCAGATCATGTGAAAACATTCCTCGAACCGGCTCTTCAAAAGCGCGCATCTGGAAATACGAAATTTCATCAGAGGAATCCAAGGAAAGGTGCTGAATTGTATATCAGGCCAAAATTCTCCAATCAAGATGACTCATGGCTAGAATTGTAGATCTCGATGAGTTAAACATTTTATCTGTTGAACGTATGTTTCTATCTGTTCGTTGAAGCGCGCTACAGTGCTTAGAAGTTGGATAGAAACGGGCTAGAATCCCCCCGGGAGCGCGTGCTCTAACCGTCTGCCGCTCTCTCCGCCTAACCTCCCTCCCCCTCCCCTCCCTTTAGTGCTCCCTAGCAGGGGTGCAAAAAGTTTCCCGCACTCCTCATTTCCCGTGCTCTCTCGCCAGGCAGAGCGACGAGAGATCATGGGAAATGAGGAGTGCGGGAAACTTTTTGCACACCCCTGCTCCCTAGCGCGCCTCCACCGTCGTTTTCTTCCAACTTCCAGGCTCCCTAGCGAGCTTCAACGAAAAGATAAAAACTTACTTTCAACAGATAAAATGTTTAACTCATCGAGATCTACGATTCTAGCCATGAGTCATCTTGATTGGAGAATTTTGGCCTGATATACAATTCAGCACCTTTCCTTGGATTCCTCTGATGAAATTTCGTATTTCCAGATGCGCGCTTTTGAAGAGCAGGTTCGAGGAATGTTTTCACATGATCTGGAACAACTTTAGTGCGATAGAGCCCATCCCGCGACTTGAGAAAGGTCATAATACCGATTTTGAAATTTTCGGTCTGACGACCATTTATGGCCAATGAAAGTGCAATATCATGAGGGGAAACAAAGTCAAATGTTGTTTTGGGTCGTTTTAGATGATTTTGAGCCCAGGTGTGATAAATTAAAGATACGTAAGTACTCTTGTCCAGAACTCATTTTGAGATGTCCGCACAAAAGTGCCAGCGCTTTTTTGTTTATACTCCGATTTTCCTGATTTTTGGAGACAAGTAACTCCCATGCATGTACTACAACTTAAGCATGATAACCCAAGATCTTTTTCCGATTTCCAAAGTTACGTCACTTTTGGTGCACCCGACAGCGCCGCACCAGGATGAACAGCACGAATGATTTTCTCAACACGAAAGTTGTAGAGTATGTTCCCAGCTTTCTTTCTAAAAAAAGAACGACTTTCCATCGTTATTTTAAACGATTTTATGATCATTTAAGTGATCCAGATTTGACTGTCGAAATGTGATAGTCCCAACTTTGGCCTTCTGAATCTCGACGTTGACGAGCGATATCAAAATTCTGACGACGCAGTTTGAAAGAGCATCATTTGAAATACTTGTCGCTAAAATTATAGCGGGATCGGACGAACTTGATTCCTACCGCCGCAGCGTGGTCGATTCTCTCGCGATTCATCTCATATTACAGATGTCAATATCCGAATGGCTGACCGAGCTACAATTCTTCAACTTCTTCGACGTTTTCGATAAAGATTCCTTTACATCAATGATTATTAGGAAACCCATAATCAAGGAAGAACAAATGTTCTGAATTCGCATCATTATCTAGACTCATGTTATAGTTCTTTTTGTAACAGTTGCAATTACCTCTCGAATTGTACTTCTAGGGTGCCATATCTTGTTGAAACAACTTACAATCTGGGTGTAAAAATAGTGCTTCAGAAAGCAGATTACCCTATGATGAAAGCAATTGCATAAAAGTATATTGAAAAAATAGAATGCTTGACGGCAGCAAATCAAGAGAATGTAGTGAATGTAGCGTTAAAAGAGAAGCAATGCACGTCACACGTCAAACTTGCGCATGTCAGAGTAGGAGAGGGAAGGATGAGAAAGAGAGAAAACGACAAATCAGCAAAATATCGAGTGCGCGAGGGGATGAGAATAGTTCTCTCCCTCGACTTTCCCCTTGACAGTCACATGCAAACTTCAACGACGGCAGACGTCGAAAACTGCAGGGTTAGTATTAAAATTTGTTGTTTTGAGTATTGTTATCCACATGCTTGATGCGCATTCAAATGTCTTTTATTTGCTAACTTTAGAGCGAATGACTAAAAAACTCCCATGTTAAGCGGCCCACTCGAGCAACTCAAATTTATATCCATTAGTTTCTCAAGCACAACGCACGTATAATATTCGACTAATTTATTGTTGTTCCTGTCTTAAAGAAACGTCACAATTCGCTGTCCTTATCGAAAATATATTGTGTGATATTGTGTTCGAAATTATGATCTTTCTGTTTTTTTTTCATTCCTCCGAATGGAAAAATATTGAAATGAATGCTAATTCAGGTCTGCGGTTCTCGTGCGGCAGGTACTCACTTCGGCGTCTACTCATGTAGGGCTTGCGCTGCTTTCTTTCGGAGGTAAAGAAATATCGATTATTCCAAGGACTTTTCACCTGAAGGGAAAGTATTCTTTACTTGCAGGGCAATGTCGTCCAAGAACAAGTTTGAGTGCTTCATAGGATGTCCTGACTCTCAAGGTAAGGCTTTGAGTACTTGTTTAATATTTTTTATATTATCTGTCTATTTAAAGATGCTCTTGTTAGTGTAAAAATTGAAAATATTAATAAATACATATTGTAGACTGCAAAAAGTGTCGACTCGATCGTTGCATAGCAGCGGGAATGATTCCAACTGGTGCGTAGTTTTTCATTCAACTATCTCCCACTGTATTATTACAAAAAAATAACATTGAGATTCGGGAAAATCCTTTAAAATATTCCATCATGCTCTTGTAACAAATTGCTCTCAATTTACGAAATTATTGTTAATTACCGCTTTACAGTGAATCTTCGATCAAAGATCACAAATATAGAGGAAGGAGATACTTCAGTTCCTGCGGTTCTATCGACTCATCCTGAAATTATTCTATTACATCGATTGATGGCAAATTACAAGTACGGTTAGATAGACAACGAATTCTCATTTCACTAATGTTGTTTTCAGAGATTTCACAAGGGAAAGGTTAGCATTGGAGCGAGAAATGCTTAATAGGACCAATGAATTGACGTTGTCTCCACTTCAACTGCTGCCACCTGATGAAGCTCAAGTATACTTCACGCTATTTTGGCCGATTTTTTTAAAATTTTGACCAGAAAATATATTTTTGAAATGAGTACTTATTTAATTTTTAAAGATCTTCCCTGTTTACATCGGTAAGTTCGATGCACTCAATAGGATTTGGAGAGGAGCTGCAGAGCGATCGATTGAATTCCTGACTAATTGCTTCGAAGAGATGCATTCATTGCAAGATCAGCCTAAGGCACTCACATATTGTTTACAAAATCATCGCATTTTTCAGTTTACAGTAGTGCAAAATTTAATATTTGTTCTCTACTTCTCCGAAGGATATTATAGGGCAGTGAGGACTTACAAGGAACGACCAATGGAAACGTTGGAGAGCTAACGATTTATCATATCCAATGATTGATTCAGATTTTTCACCTCGTTCGCAACCATTTTCGAATATTCTAAATACACTGAATTCTTTGAAGGATCAGAGATGGCAAATTCATCGGCACCCGTTATTCAGTGAGTCAACCTCGTCTCTTAAGATCAAAAATATTCTTTTAGAAAACTCTCCGAATTGAACGTCCAATGTAGAGATCTCGTAGTGCCGATCCTCGACCGATTGGCACTTACCGAGATCGAATTCGTTGCTTCATTGGTGATCGCACTCTTGTCGACGTGTAAGGTTGATTATTCTTTACTTCATTTTTAAAGCTAATATTCGTAAAATATCTTTGAGGTTCCGAAACTAACTGCCTTGAGCTGTCCACAATTGGAGACAATTACAAGAGGCAAGTCTTCCAGGAGTTGCATGTCCTTTATCGGTATGATATTTCTCATCTATTTTTCCTCTACAGAAACCTATCTTCAATTGAAAAAATTCCAGAGACGAATTCAAACTCGACAACTACGCGACGAGATTGGGAGAATTGATGACTCTCACTAACGCGTTGCAAGTAAGTGAAAGATGAGTAAGCTGATGTAAACAGCTGAAGTTTATTCCAAGCTTCTCACTCTGAAATGTTGTTTGAGATGTGCTCATCGGCCTGTCTAAGTGAGATCCAATTCCTCGATTTCTTCGAAGTCTTCGACGAGAAATCATTTGCATCGATGATCTCCAGGCGATCGGAGATCAAAGAAGAACCCATGTTCTGATTATTTCTTCTTCTTCGTTCACGATTCTCAAATAAAATTTGAGAAATAAGAAAATGCGACTATTACGGAGAAAAGAAAGCAGAATTCGATGTTGCTGCTCTTGAAAAGATGAAAATCAAGGGATGATTAGAAACCATTCTAGCCGTAAAAGAAGGGGAAAAAACATATTTATACACTTGAAACATTTGCCAGCATGCCAATGCAAGGAGTCCGTAGCATCGGAAATTGAAAGTGTTTCAAATCGAATGTTAGGGATGAATTAAGGAGTTCAATGCGGTTTATTAGTTTAGTTAACTTTTTTCGGTTCTTTACGCTCTCATCGAATAGGAAAGAGCACAGAGATATTTCATGATTCTCTCCGATTTCTCATTCTTCACAACCATGAGTCTAAAGCTGAAACGAACTCGTGCCTAAGGGAAAGAAAGTGATCCATCGTGTGAAACTGATATCGTAATAACTCACTTATCGATGCACTCCTTCTCGTTTTTATCGTATACGAATCCAGATGCAATGTTAAGTTGCTTAAATATAAATATTATTTTTTTAATAGTTAAATACTCTGAATTTAATTGTCATCTTCTTCTTCATTCTTTCCACACGTTTCTAAGTCAAATGTTCCTTTTTTTACTTATAATATATTTGCACATTAATTAAATCAGAGCACACGGACCTCTAATGGAAGCATGACGTCTTTCAACTGTTCACAATTCTCTTTGCACTCATTGTTGTCCCCCGATTTGCAACGCACCTCGATGCATCTTGAAAGAGCATTATTACAAGTTGTATCATTCATACCCAGCAACATGCGCATCCGCCAAGCACTGAGCAACCAGTTGTTGATGTTCTGATTTCGTGAGGGTAGATTTGAGGGTAGTTTAGTAGTTTGGAGCATTAGTAGGAGCCGCTACTCCGAAAGGCGAACAGTGAAAGAGAAGAAAAGAGGCAACTAGAAACAGATTCATTTCTCTATGGAATCATCTCGAATATATGCACTGATTTATATCAAAAGCATGAGAAAAAAGCGTCGATATGCATAATTTGCATATTTGCAATAGCTTTACATTGATGTAAGTGTGCGCATTTTAGAAGCATGAAAATTTATTTTGTTTCAACTTTTGGATATATTTAATAGAAATTCTGAAAGAGAAACGTGTTCCGATGTCATCATTGATTTTGAGGAATTATTAACAAGCAAATGTTTTGAATTCAAATATTAATTTATGAAGATTCCAACATAACAGGAGTGTGAAACAATAAAATAATATGCAGCATATAAACGATAAAAAGGTTCCCGATCTTTGACATATCAGACTTGGTGGTCTCCCTTAGGTCGAGCAGATCTTCTCCAGAGACCGAACCTAAAATATCCGCCTTTGAGTACTGCGAAATGCATTTGAAAGGGGTGGGGAAAATATGAATGTATGCACGAATGTCCTAACAAGTATCGCACATGTTGGCGAATTCAGAACTACCACAACCAGAGGCACCGAGTAAATTCTGATTTCTGGGATATAGCGAATACGCAAATTTAGAAGCTGTAATAGTGATCATATTTTTTTGTCAAAACGTAGGTCGTTACGAGTAGACTTGGCACTTACAGGGAGGTGCCTCGTCTTGCTCTGATGCGTCGATTTTTGGCTCCATTGATGAACTCAAACAGCAACTGAAATAGGCTTGTTTTGAAGTGATTTTCTCAAGGAACGAACGACTTGGACGAATCGGATGATGAGGACGGCGATGAGGATTTGAGCCATGAACAGAAGGAACTGAACAGAAGGAAAATTCTCACTGCAATGTATGGTTTCAGCGACATTTCCAAGTCTACCAACGCCTCGAAGATTCGATCAATCGATTTGGGGAACTCGAACATGTCGCGCCTAAAAAGGAAAATTACATCTTGGTAGGATTAAGTAAATAACATGTCATGTTGGAAACTGCGAGCGACGTCGATTCCCCGATTTGTGTACTCATCGACTCTGGCAGACAGCTCTTTCATCGCGAGGGCCCTTGAAGTAACATTGTTTTCAGGAAAATGAATACCTCTCACGAGTTGGTCGCGATTTCCTTCAATGCCACCGCTCGTTTCTCGTCATCCAAGATAGCTCCCAGTACCAGTTGGCCGAGTTCTTTCGCTGGAAAATTCTTGGCATAATAAATAAAATATTGTAGCTTACTTTTGACATGGGTGAGTCGACACGTGAACCAATCCTGGAATATGTCGCAAAAATCTTCGTGAAAGGTATAACCATCTGAAAATACGATACTGATAGGACTCAAAATTGCTCCAAAGGTAAATGAATGGCTAGAATGGCGGAACTGACCCTATTTGTAGAGGGTGGTTATGAACAATATTTATTTCACGTTCATCGCGCATACAGGATCTGTATAACACACAACATTTACATCTCTTAGCATCCGGAACTTTAAATATCAAACCGTAACCTTTCAAACGGTTCGAAATTTTTCGTTGTTCGAAATCATACGGTTATGCTTGCAAAGGGAGCATTTTTTCGTGAAGTGGTTCAGTAGAAAAGCAGGTATCATAAGCTCTTACAGAAACGCTTACGGAAAATGGGGGTATGTGAGAGATAATAGAGAAAAATGGGATGAGAGCTCAGCTCGCTTTACATCATGAGGAAACTATGATCTCGGAGACATAATTTGAAATAGGACCTGTGTATTTTGTAGAAGAGATGACGAATACTGAAATTAAAGGTACGTACAGGATCCGTACAGTATCATGCATCTATCATCCATGGTACGATTAGAAACAATCGTCGGTATTTCCGTTTGTAACAGGAATCGATGTAATTGTTGCCCTTTTCCTCTCGTATATAAGTTTTACCGGAACATCGATCATGATAGATCTTCAGGCATGCCAAATAATACATATGTTGATCCTCGCGAGTCTGAATTAGATGGAATTGCAGCCTTTCTTGGCATTACTAGAGCGTTTTTTGACCAATTGTGCGATTTGCTCTGCGAGCCCTACAAGGATGAAATTTGCGTCAAATTCTTCCAAAGATGTGAGTTTTATTTTCACATAAAAATCATCTTTTGTAATGCATATGTATTTCAGTGTCGAAATTTGCAAATGACACGATTGATTCTGTTGAGACGGATGAGAAAGTCGGAGTAGCTCTGCTCGATGTCTCGTACAAAATGTGAGTAAATTTTCGACCATTTTTTCCAATTACCGAGATACTTGAGGGGCTCCTCCTTCGAGAAGATCAATGGCCAAGTGACCGCCATCACTGATCGATTCGTGGCCACTTCTACTGATATCAGACAAGAATAGTGAGTCATCGAGATGAAAATGGTGAAATTGAGAGATTCTAGTTCCGACTGGTTTGAACTTCCTCTCAAAATCAATGCTTTCGTCGACTCGACAGTTCAATCTGTTAGCAGACTGGACCGTCATGTTCAGGTACAGAGTTACATCATTAATTAATTGAGATCGAACCAATGAAGTATTGATTTTTAAATTTCAAGAGCTCCTGTCTCTCCTCTCGATCTTGACCATTCTCATCATCATCAAATGCATTCTCGAGGTATTCCTTTGAATTTTGAGTTTTGCAGAAGTTGAATATTTATAGTATATCCTATGAATCTTGATGCAAACTACCAGAACCGACTTTTCCAGACAGTTTTCGAGACTCTCGATGTTTTCGTCTTCCACAACAAGAGACCTCGTCGAATCTTCCCGTATGGAATCTTATAATTTCTTCGAAACATAATTTCCGTATTACAGGATCGGAGCTGCAAATCGTTCAGCCTCTATACCATTTCAGTGGAGAATCGAAAGCAAACGAAGAGTCGAATTGAAGAAACTGACCAAGTCCCCCTCTGGAAGCGATGCAGCACCATAGCTCTCGATTTTGTAATTGAAAGACTTATCTAACAATTGTCAATAAATCATATTTGTATGGAAAAGGAGAAATGAAGGATAGTAATTCACAGAAAAAAGACAGTTATTGAACACGGAGATTTCATTATTGATGTAGTGAAGGTCCTGTTGGCTATGAGAATGAAATTTGATTTTCTATCGAATTTTATAATTACGGCTTATCCAGAACTACAGCGCTGATTGGTGAACTTCGAAATCAAAGCTATCCTCGTTATCTTTCCTGTCGCACCTTTGATATTCAGGTGGACTTTGACAGAGTCCAATTCACCTCTGCTTCCTCCATAGTGCGCACTTTCTCACACGCGCAACCATTCTCTCCCCTCTCTCCCTTCCCTCGTCCAATCTCCCTCCTTCTTCCTCCTCTTCTCTCACCTTCCACTCTCTCAATAGCTGTAGGTACGGATTGGGTTACTCGAATCCAGCGAGAAAAGTGTCAATTTCCGTCTGCGCGAGCCAGGATCGAGGTGAAGAGGAGGAAGAGATGGGATCTATGGTGGGGATCCTCTCCCTTGGTCTCCACTTTGCCCTTTCGACGTTGTTTCCCTTACCTGGTGTCCTATTTGTTCCTTCGTAGCCCACGCGATGACTTCATTGAACTCTCTGCCCTTGTTTTCACGGAAGGAAAGGAGATTCTTCCCCGTTTTCGCCTCCACTCTCTGGCTAGTGATCCGAGAGCAGAAACAAGAAGGCCCTCTTCCGCCTGAACGCATCTCTCCATTACTATAGTTGAAATGTCCAACACTATTGCGCATATTTGCAAGTCGTTTCAATGACCGCGAGCGAACAAAAAGAGAATGATAAACTCTCAACAATCATGCTTAGTTGTAGTGGACGCTTCTTATCCGTCTAGTCGATACATTTCTCATGTCTTTTGCTGCCACGAGATCTCGGACATGCATTGAATTCACGTTTAGCCATTTCGTATCCGTCTTAGCACGCGTAACGAAGCGTTTCCTGCTGCTATACTGGTACGGGAGAGGCTTCCCTGGTAACATGGGAGAGAGAGAGAGAGAGAGAGAGAGATCTCGTTGTAGCAGTCTCCCTCATGATCGTAGTGATGGGAGCAGGAAGTGATGAGTGGTCTCTTCTCTGGCCTCTCCCTCTCTACTTACCGAGATTCTTATACTTCATTAGTCGATTATTCAAGGTCTTTGAATTCAGCGATTAGTGAATCCGTGCAATACTCGTCGTCTGCATGAGCAGAAGTGAGGCTTCCTTGCTGCAGTGTTTACTATCCCCCCCCCCCCCCGAGAACAGTTACTGGCGCACTTGATGTGTGCTCACTTGATAGGGTACTACGGATGAGAACAATGAAATCATTCCGACTTTGATATATGAAAGGTAGCATGACGTCATAGTTCTCATCCGACCTAGTGCCCTTGCAAGTGACGGTACGTGTGATCTACCTGCCCTCTTCCAGACTGGCCTTTTTTGGTCAACGAAGTGCCTTTCTCCTATTCCATCATCATTCCCTTCTGTATGCTGCACTCTGCCGTCGCTTGATACGCTCCCATTAATCCCTTCAACTTGTTATCGTCTGCTCTGTCTGGGCAAATAAAATTATGCCCCGCATTTAGCCTTTCCGCAATTAGAAGGAGCCCATTTCATTTAGACGATTCAGTGGCTTCACGCTATAAACTGCGCATATTTTGGAGAGGCCCTCCTTGTTCCAATAATGGGATTTGCGATCATCTGAGCATTCTACTCCTTCCCTGAACGTTTGAGCTTTGCGTTCGTTGGATATAAGCGGAATAATTCGTGGATCCGTCACTGCGCATTAGCATCAGCCCGTAGTATCCCTGCCCTTGGGTCTCTCCGTCTAGATATTCATAGCCTCGTCTCGGCTGCATCACTGAGCACTCTTGAGCGTGTCCATTTATCAAGTATCTCCTCTCGTTAACTGGCATCGTTGCTGTTCCCTCCAAGTCGCTTCTCATTTCCCTCGGGAGGGGGAACTCACTCCTAATCCTTGTCATCCTCATTATCTTCCCCCAGATCTTCGATGTCTTCTGTAATCTCGAACCCCGTTCTCTCATCTTCTCAACGTTGACAAGGAAAGAGAGGGGTCACTCCACTTTCCCCTCTCCGACTCCACTAATGCATAAGTGAGATTCGATCTCGTCTCTCGCAGTCTCGAATATTTGCCCCGATTATACGCAGACACCTCCATCTTCCAATCTATGAGCTCATCAAATTTCGCCCTCTCAGCTTTCATCTTATTGCCTCCGTCGCTAGATTATCAGAGTACGCGATGGTCCCTGTTTCCGCCCTGTTTATCTCGCAAGAGATGTATTCATCTCCAGTTGTAGTCGAAGAAGGCCGACAAACAAGAGGGGAGAAGCCCTTTCATGCGAGATCTGCCTACAACTCGTGAGCCCCGTTGCTATATCCACAGTCGTTGTCCTTCTCCTTAGTAGTCGGTGATCTCCGATCTCTTCCCATCCATGGTTTATTACTGTTCTCCTCGGGATATGCATCCCATAAACCGAACTACGGCTTAGTCCATCGGGGGTAAATATAGGTGTGGATTACCAAGATTGCTGGCTGCTATAGTCGATTGCACGATCGAAGGGTAGACTCATTCAATGAAACGAGTGCGAGAGATTAGACAATCGGCGGGTGTGTATCCAAGGCGTTCCGCCATTGTTCATGCACCCAACTCGTTCCTCTCCTTCTCCATTTCCGTACTCGAGCACTCGAATGACTTCCCAACTTTGTTGCATCATTACCCATCTTCCATCCCCCTCATCTCCCCCTTGTCTTCTTGTCTTCTGGTCTCCTCTCATCATCTCCTCCCTTCCCTTCTTCCTCTACTCTTCTTTTTTTGCTTCTCCCCTCACATGGGAGGATAATGGGAGGGAATGGAGAATTGGCAGGGATCAGGGAGGGATCACTCAGAGATCTCCCTCTGCAGGAGAAACACATCTTTCCCCTGCCTCTCCTGCACTGATTTCCAAGAACCTGCGCTCATTTGGTTCGATTCAAGTCCACAGAAGATAGGAATTTTCTTGAAGTTTCCCACGGAGGGAGTAGGCTGAATGGCTAAGAGAGTAGGCGCTAATAGAGTGGAGAGGTAACAGTCTCTCTCTCTTTTATGGGGATCTCTGTCCGGATATTGATCTTTGATCTCTCTTTCCCTCTCTCCTTCTGTCTATTTACCTATCCCCCTGTAATTGAGTGACTCTCGTGCCTTCTCCAGTCTTCCTCACTTATTTATCTCTCGGGCCCATCGAGACGATACACAAATTATCTATTTTCGTGCTGAATGAAGAAGGATTCTCTCTAAATATTCTATGGTATCTCTCCTGTTTATCCGATAGTTGGCGTCATGCTAAACTGGGCTTTCAATGCTACGTGCATCACTGCACGTCCAGTGTTCTATTACAGACCAGGGAAGGGCATAATCCGAGAGAGTGAACAGATCATCTTCTCAAGACATCATTTTGGTGAATCCAGCCCGTCCGCGATTGGCACGTACACAGACTATACTGTGCTGTATAGTCTATGCTCCATTCCCTTTCACATATTTTTCGCACGCTTCACATATGCATTGTCCTCGTACGACGAATGGAGTTACACTGCAGACGCATAAAAAGCGAAGAAAGGCCTTGTTGCGATTCCACTATTTCCGCATTTCCGGAGCTATACTCTAGCTGACTCCAGGCTTTGCGCGAATTTGCCGATCAGGGATCGCGAAATGAAGGTCGTAGATCATATTATGTTATTTAAATAGAATATCTGTTTTGTTGGACTCGGAATCCATTGTTTTTCCACGGGAAGGAGCACCCTGAAATATGCAGAAGGATACGCCTCCTGAATGGAGCGAGCGAGAAGATTCCCATTTCTTTCCACCGATCTTTTGCCTTCCACCGCTCCTTCCCACACAAATTAGCCTCCCCTCCTCTAATTTGGAAAGCCGAGTTTCTAAACACACGGCGTCCTTTTACTCTCCGAGTCCAACATGCGGTCTCCGCTTCCATTTTCCCTGTTCTCCGGACCAATGGAGAGGTATACAAATATATACTTTGAGAGACTAAGGGGGTGCAGCCCGTTTGTCGAACTTTGTTTTGCTTGAACCAATCTTCGCACGCACTTTTCAACGAGAATTTCGCTCACTTCCGCTCATTTTCTTCTGCCTATTTTCGAATGTTTTGCAACTGAAAATTGGTGGCACGGGGTCGAAATAGCGTCTGGAACGACGATGACGACTCCCGATGATGATTGACTTCTGTTTTGCTCTCTCGGAGAAACTCAAAAGAGGCAAGTTGGCGAAGCTGATTACAAGGTTTTTGTTTGAAGGCCTCTGAAGAAATAACGGGCGAAAAGGAGGTTTAGAATGGCGATGAGAGAATGAGTAGAAAGAGGAGGAAAAAGGGAGTGTACGTTCATTTGGAGTAGTTATCTCACGTCAGTAGCAGAGGGGGGATTCGTTAGCCACAATGGCTACTTGCTCCCCCCCCCTCCCCCCTCCGATGACTCAATCTCCCGTGATGGCTGAAACCCTACTAGTATTTGATCAAGAAGACTGCTAGTATTTGATCAAGAAGACTGCTTCCTCTCTTCTTCCTTGCCTCTCCCTCCCGTTTCCCACTTCCTTGCCACACTTTCCCCAATGAGTTTGTGACGTGTGGCCCAGTCTCTTCGGTTGAGCGTTCGCGGTTCGCGGAACAAAATGACTGGTTGGCTATTCAGTCGCGCCTATTTCTCGAATTAGTCTTGAGAGCCTGCCACTGACCAGCCCGCGCTTATTTTATTAGCTGTTGTTTCTCTGGTTTCTACCGTAGTCTGACGTGTACTGTACGCAATTCAACGTTAAAGAGGTGCCCTTTACACGTCTTAGTGCGTCGAGACTCTCTTTTGCAATTAAGATTGTCTCGCTTCCTCTAGCATTCCTCTATTTTGCCCCTCTCCTCTTCTTAGAACAGTTCCCTCCTAGCTAACTGTTACGGGACAATTCCATCCCTATTACTGCATCAGGAAGTGAACGATCACTCGAGTGGAGTCACTCCTCTCCTCTCTCAGTTGACGATCTGTCCACCATACACAGGAATGCGCTCATTTCCTTTCCTCGAACCGGTTCTGGAAAGGTCTCATAATTAACTCCTTCTATTCGAATCCATACAGCTTATCAGCCGACTTCCTTAAGATGCCTAACTACTTTTGCCAAGGAGAGCCATGTTATGATCCTGAAATATAAGTTGTGGCCGGATGTTTTGCCAGTAGACGTATCCATTTGTATTATGAGAGCTGTTGCGCATAAAATGCGCGAAAAAACACGCAGTCCGTATCAAATTTGTCCGTCGTTGCCCGGGGATACAAAACATTTCTTCTTTCCTCTCCTCTTCTTTCTCGCCTCTCTCTCATGTAGTTACTCCCTGCTGTAGTCTTGTATACTCACATCATGATGTGAACGACCGACACATCGACTCTCCTACCGTATCATCATATTATATCTCATCCATTGGTCATCAAAACTATCCGTATTTTGGTCGTATTCACGTGTCTAGTCGACTCGCAGACTAGATTAGTATCAGGCGTTCTATTCAGAGAGAAGGGAGGGCCACTCCTCGAGTCTCTTTTGCCCTCAGGCCTAATTGGTCATTGCTTATCTCCCGTATTCACGCGCTAGAAGGAATGAGAGGGGAGAGAGGGAGGGAGAGGCCAAGGAGTAATAGACTCATTGCACATTTCATTCACTCATTTCACTACTCTTCCCCTCCCTTATTCTTCTTCCTCGCTTAATCATCATTCTCGTGCTGTTTGTGATGGGGTATTGTGAGTTCCCCATCATTCCAGCCTCTCCTCTCTCCCTCCCTCCTCTCCCTCTCTCCCTTCACGTGATGCTGCCCTACAATAGATACCGTAGTTCCTATCATAGTCCTTTCTCCATTCGTAGTCCCTAGCTACATTTCTCACCGTCGCTTCCAGGAAGGCAGCGAGTCATTTTCTCCTACAGGATGTTTTCCCCATTCCGAGGCACGGATTATACCTGCTCCTTCTGGTCTTTTCACGCTCGTTCGCATTTCCGTTCCCTCTCTAAGGACGTCGTTAGAATCCACTCGAAATGCAGCACGGCAGCATCGAAACATCTCGCGCAGAGACTCCGCTGCTGACTCACGCCCGATAATTAGGCCATTTCGTATTACATTTCTGTCGTCATTCTGTTGTCTCGTGCGACTCCCTGCTAGCATTCCTTCCCTTGCTAATGAGCGACTGCGAACGATACTCTGGAGTATATCCACTTCTCTCCCCCCCCCCCCGTGAAATGAACACGAGTGGAAAATAAGGCGAAACCTCCTCTTGAATTGCTAGAGAAATGCAGGTACACACTTTCGGACCTTTTCGGGGAGAGGAAGGGGCGACATCGAATATTCTTGCTCTCTGGTTAATAATGCAATATGATTAGAGAGGGCTGAGTGCTGTCCCGGACTTCATTAGGAGGGACGGTCTCACTCTCTCCAGTCTCCCTTATCTCTCGTGGTCAGAGAAACGAGAGAGTATGGGGAATGGGGAGAGTCGAGCCGTTACCGTGAGGTTCTATTTCATTCATTCTCGCACTTTCTCGCCTGAACTTTAGCTCAGGAGTCCATTTCATGCCGTCACTGAACCTCCTCCTCTCGTTAGTCACCCTCTTGAATTTTTCTCAATTTTTTCCAAGATTTATGACTAGTGCATGTTCTCGTGAAACCTTATTCATCAATGTCTCCATTCCTCTTCTTTTCTGTGAATTCCTTCTGAAACCTCCAATTGATCGCATTGAACCGATCAGAATCGTGGTCATTGATCAAATTTCGAAAGGTGCGGGCCTAATTGCGTTGATCTCCCTCAGACATTGAATTCCACTCGCTCGCCAATTTATGAATGCATGAAGAGAGGGAGAAGGAGAGTCTCAATTGTAATCGAGAAATGTGCGCCCTCGCGAATTCCTCGTGCGAATTTCTTCTCCTTCTTCCCTCGAAGATCTGACGTCGTCTGGTCACACCTCGAGTATCAGCAGGGAATCTCCTTCCCCCCACAATCAAAGTATTCCCTGCCTTGATAAGCCATCTCATCGCCTTGTTATCTGTTCGTTTTCGCGCCGTTCTTTGGTTCTGCAACCTACAATTTGAAAGTATTCAATCTCGTCTACACTCATTCCAACTGCGATATTTTATTTGTGATTATCAATAATAACCGTTTTTTTTCATCGCAATTGTGATTATTCTTCTGATTACGACTTTCCCGGGATCTGGAAACTTCGCTTCCTGATACTCATAATTCCACCGCGTTCTGCTTCTCATTTTCTCATTTGATATGTGTAAATCACTGCTCTTTTTGCCCTTTTCTCGTTTCGCTCTGGAAGTGCGACAGGAAGCAATTAGTGTTTATCGTTCCATCAGCTGCACAGAGAAGGGAACTGTATTTCCGGGATAGTCTAGGGGGGGGGGGGGGGCTTGGGGGATCATCTTTTCTCTCCTTCCTCTTCTCTTCTTCTTCGCAGACCCGTGCCGTTGCTCCCATAAACCGATGAGGTCCCTCCTTACACTTTCAATGGCACGAGGAAAGAGTCGTTAGACTTCTTCTTGTCTCCTCTCCCCCTCCAACTCTCATTTTCTTCAGTCCCACATGATCTACGAGAGAGTGTGATTATTACAGAGAGGTAGCTCATTACTCAACTCCATAGATCCCTCTTGTCTCGAGCAATAGAAGATGAAGTCCTAGTGATCTTGTCTTCATTTCCCATCGTCTCCTGAGTAGGAGAGACGATAGTCTGAACTTTCGAATTTTGATGCTCTAAGTGCACGGTTGAATGACGATTACTCATACTTCAAACTGCAAACGGCCAGAAAACGGCTTCGCGAGCGATAGAATCTAGCGGGGAAGGGGCGTTCAATAACTCGAAGCTCGCACGTTCTCCTTGATTGCTTTGACCACTGCTGCACATGCTCTTGCACGTTTTCCATCTCATTTCCAACCAATTCTGCACACTTTCGAATCCTCTCATGATGCTTTTCTTCCTCCGTCATATGCTTCGTGTAATTTCCCCTGCACGTCATCTAGTGATTGGTACACCTCACTGCTCATTGACGTCCGAGTTTCTATCCAATAGTCGCTACATTTCCCCCCTCTACGACATTCCTGATCTACGTGTATCTCTCTCTCCTTCCTATCTCTCATCGCCCTCTACTTCCTCCTCCGATGTGAACTATAATCGAGTCCAATCAATCAGGAGAAGTCTAAGATTGTGGGAGTGGAGGCACAGGGATCTTTGATCTACTTCGAATGTCTTCCATCGGTGCTTGACCGGCGTGAGAAAGTGATGGGAACCGTGGGTTACAGTGGGAATTCCGCCCGTTAATTGTGATTCCGTTCCTTCGCCTCTGTCCACCACGTAATTAGAATGAGTTTCGCCCCGCTCTCATTTTCCTGACGATAGAAGTTTGATTGCTTTGAAAAAACAGTCGTGTTTACAATTAGTTTCAAAGCCCTAGTTGTTTCTACTTCGCTCGTAGAGGAACTTTTTAATGCGAAATCAGAGAGTGCTGAAAGATGACGTCAAATTCGTCGATTAGAAAAGATGCTGTCGATGTTGAAGCCATGGTTTCCACGCTTTCATTCGCTATCCGTGTGATTCATAGTGTTCATCGTCCATTCTCACCATTTATCTTCCGCATTCGCGACCTGGCAATCAAGGCAGTCTCATTTCCTATGGGGACTGAACCTCTCTCCCCCTCCCCCTTCTCCTTCTCCCCCCCCCTCCTCCTCTCCTCTCCTCCTCTCCTTCGCTCGTTCCCATCTCATGCATTCATCATGAAATCACTACTAAACCACCATTGTGTCCATGAATTGGGAAGGCACGGCCGAGTATTCTCGTCCCACTCTCAATAAGGCTGTTCTTCGAACACAGTAGGGCAAAGCCGCTCGAACAATTCGAGATGGCCACTGTATTATTCGTATTCCTTCCGCTTTCGCACCTTTACACTTTTACCATCTGTTACTGCCTCATATCTCAACTTGTTCATCAATATTCAAGAGGATCTAATTCCTACTTGGGGGAAGAAGTACCCCAGTCTGGCTAATCGTCTGTTATGATCCCTTCTGCACCTGTCTCCCACTTTCTCGTCTCCATTACTGAGATTACCGCGAATAACAGGCAAGAAAGGACGATGCTGAGAATGGAAACGTCAGTTCTCATCATCTTCCCCTCGTGCCTCCCTCGGCCGTTTCAAAAGACGTCTGAACGCCGATTATCTAGAGACCAGAGGGGCAGAGGAGATGTCTCCCTCTCGATTGGACACGCTATCTCGTCACTCAGAGAGAACATGGGCCAGGGAAGGGTAGACCTCGCTCAAGGGGAGTCTGGAGCAGTTGAAAAGTGTAGATAGAGGGAGGGAGGCTAGTTTCAGCTGTTATCCCTCGATTGATTGGCATTTCTCATAAATGTTCTTTCTCTCTCTCTCCCTCGCCTCAATTAGATTGTATCTCTCTCAGTTCCAATATCAATCTCCGGTCTCGCAGCCTTCCAATAATTGTATTATCGCGATAGATCAACGACGGGCAGCAATAACATGGCGATAGGCTCTCGATTCACACGGTACCTCTCCTGTCCGAGAGGCGAGAGAGAGTTAGTGGGATGGAGAGTGAGACACGTACAGGCTTCTCGCACGTTCTCAGGGTGTTTTTGAGCAGTGAGTGAGAGAGGGAGAAAAATCTCGCATATGGATTCTGTATCGTAGTTGGAGGGGATTCTCGACGAGATCAGCTGAAAAGTGCGTCTGTCTGCCTCATCCTCCTGAATTCCTCGTGATTTGATCGTGATCAAAGTCTCGTCACTACGTGCAAGCATTTATCTATTCTATCTCATGTATTCTAAGCATACCTCTGAACATTCTCCATTTGCTTGTACCTCGACATTTAAAATTTTAAACTGTCTTTACTGAACAAATAATGTTTTCTCCTGTATTCTCCACTACAATTTGTATCATCGTTCCGCTTTGATATCGAAATTGAATGTTTTGATCGTGATTTCACTGAGAAAAAAGGCGAAATTGTATTGCAGATGGACAATCCTCCGCCGCACAAAAACTCGATGAATTCGAGCTCTCCTCTTATTCAGCTGCAGGTGAGATTTGCTCTAGCGAGAAGTGACGAGGCAGCACGTGCTTCTTCCTTGTTTGCTCTCCTCTTTCTACCCTTTCTCTACCATCTCCAGACCCTGAGATAGTGAGGGGGCCGAGTGCTCCCAATCCCGTCGACTAACTCGATAGAACGGACGGGTGCATCGGCATTGTTGCATTCCCGCTGCTCTTTTGACTTCAGTCGACGGAGAGAAAACCTTTTGAGCGGCGCTCTCTTTTGTCGTCGGTGAACCTCCCTTCGCCTTTGGCGCCTTTGAACGACCATAGGGGATCTCCGTCCACCCGGCACGGCGTATTAATAGCTCGCGGCACAATATTTTTGGCAATTACCTTTTGGTGGATATCATTTTGCCATGCAATTTCCTCTATGGAATAGTGGAAGAGTGCGGCCAATCTCTGGTTGCTGCGAATGCATAAGAAGAAGCATCTTTGCACGAGGAAATCTGAGCTCGAGCAGGAAATCAGGGGGCAAATATTTATGGGCACGAACAAGAGTCGAGTTGAAAGAATTGACAAATTAGAGTTTTCCTTAGCAGTGTGATCAAAACTTAATTAGAAAAAAATACAATAATAATAACAATAATAACTTTAAGGCGCCCTCAACGACAACGATTCGTTCCAGACCGCCGTCGTCCGTGAGCTCGTCGCCTTCCGGTGAGAGAAGTAAAGCATTTCACATTTCTTATTTGCGCATTCTTAAATCTGTACAAATCCATTTAAAAATCCGGAGAATATTTTCAACGAGATGAAATAATACACTAAAAAATTATATTTTGTGATAAGACTTTCGAAAGCATGCAGACTACTTTATTTTGGGTAGTTTCCACAGGAGTTCTGCATCCCTCTGGGTCGCCGGCAGGGGGATTCATCGATGCGGCCACCCTGAGAAGGTGAGAAATCCTCGTGGATGATTCTTCTTCGTCTTTCTCATTCCATTCATGCCGATTGAGGCTTCATTACTAATTCTCATTCACTCCTTCGCCTTTTCTGATTTTCAGACTTCCCTTTCAGGAACTTCTTTGACAAACGAATGAGCTTTCGTCTGCGAGGCAGCTTGGTTTGTTTTTGTTGTTGTTTTATATATCATTTTTTTAATTAATAAAGTAATTAAAATTGTAAGAAATTGCATGAAAATGTGGATTGAAGGGTCCTACGATCGCTTCAGCGCCCTCTGTTGAGCAAGAGGACTATCGGACACCCAAGCCCAGCTTCGACATCATTAAAGTAAATTTTCTAAATTTTATATTCATAATAACTATGAATTGTTTAAAATTATTTTTAGAATGGAAAATCGTTCGACTTTGGCGGCCATCAGCAGCTGGGGCCTAAAGCAAGCGACTCCAATGGACTTATTCAGGTAAATAATTTATTTTATTTACTAAATATTTTCTTTTATTTTTAACGGAAAATGTGTGAAATGACTAAAAAAATAAAAAAAAAAGCAAGATCTAAATACGTCATCTGCTTGCGTAAACTGAAACTTGAAAAGGGAACGTGGGAATGAAACGAGATCTTCGAACTCCGAGTGTCATCTGGTAATGGATGCGTCCTTCTGAGGCTTCCTCCTTCAATCAACTCTATCTTTCTCCTGATCATTGAAATATGTAAGGTTGATAAGCAACAAGACCAACTCACTCGAGTCAGCAAATTCCTAGTGTGGTAAGGACCCCAAGGGATCTCTCTCTCACTCGTCAGAGAACAAGGCTTCTCCAAAATGGGAGAAGTCTCTGGAGAAAAAGAATTAGCCGTGATGTCTCCTACTCCAGTCCATTCCTGAAACTGCTGCACATTTGCTAGTCGATTGCTGAAGAATTTCGCTGAATTCAGTAGGATTTCACTGTTTATGCTCGCATCTTCAGGGAATTCGTTAGGACTAGAAATGGAACGAAGGCAATCGAGAGGAGAGACACAAATTGGAATCGGCCGATGTTTCGACTTCCCATTTCCGCTGATAATTCCCCTCCTCCTCCCATTTGTCGTGTTACGAGGCAACCCTCCTTCTCCTCCATTTAGCCCAGACAGCTCTCCATCTTGTAGTTACAATTGAATCGATCTACTTGTATCCCCATATTTTCGATTCAGATTGAACTCGTTCGTCTAAAGGGTATTCTACAATCTCTAGTCGGGGCAAAGTGGATAATGACTCTGTCTGTCTCGTTGCCCGTTGTATCCCATTCAGTCCTTTCCTATTCTTCGCATTATTTCACTCCGAGATCGTCTTACAAGTATTCCCTAAAGTGTGCTAAGTGAGGAGGAGGAAGCTGAGTTCTTCTTCCTTTTCTTCTCTTTCTTCCTCTGATAGCCAAGAGATCACCAGTCAAGAGGAGAGTTCATCAAGTTTTATCGTCCAGAGGGTTCAGAGTAGTCCCCAGAAGAAGGAGCTAGTCTTATCTGATAGTGCGTGCCTGAGGAAATGGAAAGTTCTTTCCAAGTTCGCATCTCTCGAACAATTTCCCGTTCCTCATCCTTTTTCTCATTAAATTGACCAGCTTCAGCGCATAAATACGAGTGAGAGAAGAGGATATTACACTCCTTCCAACATGCACCAGATGATGTAGAGGGATCTTCGACACTCAGTTCATTTCCATCTTCCCGAGTTCCTACTTTATTGCCCATTCTCCCCTGTCTGAGGGAGTGCATTGAATGGATATAGTTGGATCCTCACTTCTTTCGCACAATTGGATTAGAGTTTCTTCCTCTTTCCCTTGTGTGAATCCCGTCACAATTCTCAGTTCCTCCTCCTCTTCGATAAACTTCCGCTAATTTCCTAGATTTCCTCGTGTTTTTGTCAGGATAAATCCTTAGGATCCTTAGAATAGAGGGAGACTACAATCAATTTACGGGTGCGCAAGTCCTCCTCTTCCTTAGTCTCGAATGATAAATTACCCTTATTTTCTCCAGTCTCAGAACTTCCGTATTTCAGGGAATCGATAGTCTCTCTCACAATGTTTGCCTAATCCTCCATGATTCATAAGGACCGAGTGCTTCCCTCCCTTCCCTCCCTCCTTCACTCCTTTGTTCTCCCCTTGTCAAGTCCACATGCCTCTTCAGCAATCTTCCACGTTTTGCTAGCAGTAGTCATCACTCGTGATGAACAAGGAGAACATGTGACCTACCCGTTGATGCCCGAGAAAAGTGGTCTTGATCATTCCATCACTTGCACTCTTTACGAATAAGGCTGTCGAAATGAGTAAATACTCTCGTATTTGTGGGCTCTCGTTGGAAGGTGAGACCACCAAGAGAGAGCAGATGAGTTCATCACACTGTCGCCCATGACCCGTTAAGCTCATGCGCATTGCATATTGTACAAGTAGATAATCCTTTCGCCCTATCAAGAAGATCGGACTTCAATGATCACGCTTCTTGTAAACGGTGCATTTCGAATGATTCTCGACCATTTCATGATACGGCATGCATCGGTAATATTTCACTGTTTGTGGGAGGGTTGGAATGGATGAGAGGAGGATATAGACACGCGAAGGGGCGGAAGGTTAGAGGACTTTTACTTGATTCCGCACGGTATCCAGTCCAATCGTTCAGTCTTTAAGGATGCCTCAATATTTGGGCGAGTTACAAGCAATACTTTGGAAGCACCCATCTAGCGCTTATAGTTCGTCATGAATCCTGGCACAGTATTTGTCAGAGCACATTCTGAGAATTTTGTCGATTGTTGCACTGATTTTTGAGCGGAAAGGGGCATTATCGGGGGTCAAAAACAATCGGCGGCCGATGATTGGATTACTTCTGGCGCATGGATATTTCATTCAGACGCAAGACTACTCTCCCCAATAATATTACTCGTCATGTGTATTCATTCCCTTCTCTCTTTCCCATTCCGCCTTTCGCATGATCTCAATCGGATAGCGTGGGAGGGAAGAAGTCGATTGGCTCTGTCTTTCCGACTAACGTTCGATCTGTGTGAAAAAAGGGAGAGGATTTATGGCTCTATCCATGGTCAATTTCCAGTCGTAGATGCGTAAGAGAAGCATGAAGCGTGCTCCATTGCCTGTCTATAGTTGTACGAGACAAGAAGGCTCTTGTTCTCGGGGAAATCGTCCATTTCCTTTATCTGCTCGTTTGAGTGAATCTCTCACAGTCTATAATTGCTGCGGGGTGCACACAATAGACCGCATTCCTCGAAGCGGATTGTTGTCGTTAGTTGATTTGACCAATCCTCTTGTCTGACGATGCCGAAAAGAGGAGGAATTGCTCCATTCCTCACCCATTTCTTCGATTATAACCGTTGATAGGATATGCAAAAAGAGATAAAGGCAATCCCCATCCCTCTCGATACCTTCATCTATCTTTGGGTAGAGACGGGCGACTGACTTCCCAAGTGAGAAGAAACTATCTCGTCGTGGGAATCGTCCATTCATCCCTCCTTCCAATCTCTTCCCCGTCTTTATTCCTCTTTGAGCTCGTCCCAATTCGCTTATTCCCCGCAATCCGTCACCTCTTCTCAAATCCTCCCCTTCTTCTTCCTTTTCTTCCCGAGACGCGAACCGCAGTCGCGCGACTATTCGGTTTCACTCTGTTGGCTTCCCAGCTTAGATGGTCCCTCATATTTCCGCCCTCATATTCATCTCGCTCTCGCTGTAGTAGTCGCTCCTTATGTGGCAGCTTCTTTTCGGCAGCAGCAGCAGTCTGCTGCAGCTGGAGAAGCGAGACAAGGAGCTGCAGAGGCTGCACGGTCGCAAGATGCACTCACTCTCCCTGGGGTCGGCAGGGGCGCAGCCCCATCTGGCAGTCACTATGGAGGAGGAGGAACCACTCGCAGAGTTCAGATTGAAGGCCCCAGTCAACCAGAAGAGGAGAGACTCGAGCATTCAGGAGGTGGATTAGAAGGAGGAATGGGGAGTGGGAATGAGTGAAATTGTGTCAAAATTGATTGCGATATAAATTGGTTAATTACAATCAACATTTTTTAGGTGAGCGCGGACTTCCTTCGACTCAATGGAAGCCGGCAGCAGTTTCGGAACCTTCTCTCGAATAGGTGAGCCTCGTTTTACAATCAATTCCTAACAAAGCACTGGACCAACGAATCTCCATCATATCGCACATGCAACGAGCAGCCTTTTACCTGAATTTTACATCGAATTTGCTATATATTGAATCTGAGCTTACTTCAGCCACTCCTTCCGATCTCTTTCTGCTAATTCAATAAAACAGTAGCAAGTGTGGAAAATAGCATTCACCTAGTGGCAAACTCGAATCAATTCTCTCCTTGAATCGGCGTCGTAAATATCACCGATGTGCTTCTGTTCTCTTCTAGTGAGACCCGCTCTTTCGTCACTTTATCGTCCGAAATCTGAGTCGAAATCCAGGAACAAATCTACCCTCAGCACACTGCTTCCAAATCGAAAACGCGCGCGCGACTAAAATCCTTCTCAGTATTTCGAACTATGCATGAGACGTCAATAAGAGATACTTAGAAAACCGATGTCTGATAGCGAAAGCATCAAAACCCCTTCTTTATATTGTATCTATTCCGCGTTTAGCTAACTTCTGCCATTTCAATTTTAGTGCCGCATTAAATCATACCAGCTTCCGCTGTCGTTGACAACTCATGGCTATTTTTCATTTGGCACTCGTTTCCTTCCTAGAAACATCGCACAAAGTGGAATACGTGTGGTTCGAACAAGGAAAAAGTAATAGTTTCATTTCGCTGGCCCATGTTCATGTGTGTACCCTCAACTAGAAGTGTAATACACACTGAACTTCCCCATAACGTGTACGCTCTCACTACCGAGAGTAGAGATCACAAACGTATTGCTCAACCAGAAGAAGGTCGCATACTATGATATACCTGTCGTTTTAGGTCCTTGTAAGATACTGTTTTAAATATTCGCAAATAAATAATCAGTGCGGTAGGGCTCAAGACGTGATCTTTGATCTTCCTCATTCTCCTCCTGACTACTTCATAGTTCCAGGAAGAAACTCGGCCAGATGCCCCCTGCCTACACTCGAATCGACTGTAGCAGAGAATCACTCGACTCCAACCACGGCAAGTCCCCTTCTCCCCTTATGTTTTCCCCTCAATCGAAACACCATCTTCCCCACTCTGTCTCTCACGCTCCGGGCAACGGACTAATATCATTTTTGACTCCTAAAAGAGTGGGAATCAGGCCGGAGTAATAATGTCAGTAGTCGGGGGAGTGAGAGACCACATCACTGCTCGTTAGTCGAAAGATGTATCGATACACCACCTTCGAACTTGGTGAGACTACGGTATTTTTGTTTTTCAATTCAAAATATGGGGCATAAATTGCATTTATCTTATGGTAGCCATTACTTCTATTGAATCATCATCTCATCTAGATAAAAATGCGCGGGTCTTCCCTAAAAACCACCCCCGAATTCGGGGTAACGTTTTCGAAAATAAGCCTGTAATTATGGATGAATATGGCGGATGGTCTCCTTTGCTGCTCTGAAGTACACTCCCCTCTTCTCACCTTGCCCCTCTCTCAATCAATCTCCTCCCCTCTCTCCCTGGGAAGGGGGGAATTCACACCTTGGCTAGTCTCTAGTGATTATTCCTCCATCCTCTGTGCATCCCTCCCGGAAGAAGCCTCCACGTCAACTAGAGTATCGACGATGCCTCCTTCCCTCTCTTCCTTCCCTCTTTCGACTCATCCCCGAACCATCCCTAGCTGATCGACCTTCGACCATCTCCTTCACTAGAATGCCCCATTCGGGAGCACTCGCTACCAATCGCCTCATGTGTCGACATCCTCTATCTAAACGTAGAAACAATCGACTCATTCGGCCAGGTAATCGATATTTTGCTACTGCGATGATATTTTCTTCCCATTTACTTCGTGCTTGGGCGTTATCTGATAGCGCAAGCGTAATAATGTCAAGAGTATGGCTGCACTGAGAATCTTAGGAGAGTCGAAATCTAGCTCATTTTTAGGGGCAATTTCGATAATTAGAGAAAGTGATATTATCTGCTCAAATGAAATCCTTCACACCGTTCTATGTCACTTCTCTTCTTAGTTACACGAAAGAGTTGTAAAGAAAGTTTCGCGCTCTCGAGCTAACAATGAAAAAGCGTGACAGAAGGAAGACTCGTTTTCTTTTGAAACCGCATGATCGAGTCGATAAAAGGAAAAGTATGAGTCCAGAAAAATGCGCACCCATACTCATTTGTGTTCATAGCCTGCAGTAGTAGATCGTAGTTCTCTTTGCATGACGAAGGATGTAGTTATTAGGGGAAGTTATTGGTTTCCGTGAGCAGATCAGGAGATGATCCGGAGATTATCCGAACATAGCAGAATCCCAGCGGTTTCACTGCTAAGATCAACGATCACTCTATCAATTCCCACAATCTATACTCTTCTCTGACTAAAGAGATAGTGGGAGGAATGAAGAGTACACCGCTAGTTTCAAGATGAGTTTCGCTGCAGTTTTGCGCATGAAAGTGCGCGCATCGACTCTTACCTTCCCGCACACCCCCTCCCTCCCAACATAGGACATACACGGGGGTAACAGGATACTCGTCGATACAGCGAGTCTTGCCGGGAGACATCCCATCCCATCCCATCCTCACCTCTTCCCCCATTTTCCGCGAGTTTTCGAGGTGCTCGACCATACACTGCTTACATCTCCCCCCATTCTTGATGGGTGAACATCTAGATTAAAATAAATTTTAATTTATTTATTTATTTATATTTTAGCGGGCAACCGTCTCAACTCTGGAGGCGGACATCACGGACCGGTTATTACTGTGAGCTTATCCGTTTCTTTTCATGCAATGTTTCCAAAGCTTTTCGGAAAATAACATAAAATAAAATGGAATACAATCAACAAATTGAGGTGGAGGACACGGGTTCGCAGCTGCGCATCAACCGGGTCAAGACCTCCATCACGTCTTCCCTCATCGATTCACAGGTAGATAACACATCCTTCCAATCAAGCATCGATCATTGAGATATTTCATGAAACTGTAATACATCACCATGTTATGGCATCTGAAAGTGTAACTCATCACCCTCTCTCAGCATGCCTCCTTCGACAAGGGTGGCGGGGGACAAGTCGCCATCTGCTTCTCTGAATCAAATGGATCTGCTGGCCATCACGCATCTGCTCACAACTTCAAGAGGAACAACTCGAGGTTTGCAGCATACAGACCACGATATCTTTTCGAATATGAGAGCGCAGAAATAATGTCAAAAAATTTCGGACTTTAAAAAATCCACTATCAACATGCTGAAATTCATTGAAGAAATGAAATAAGATTGAATTATAAAAAATTTTCAGGTACGGCGTTCCCGTCGACTCCAACCAGGTGAAGCTCGTCTACCGCGTTCGCTCTGAGCGACTCAACAACCGAGTCAACATTATCGATCGGTGAGACTGCCGTACTCTTACTGTACCGATCAATCGATATTTGCAGTGCTCTGGTGCTGGCGCTAATCGGCATCTTCTTTATGGTGGTCGAATCGGAGTTGACCGGGCAGAGGATGTGGGACATCGATAAGGTGAGCAGTAAAATCACATAGTATATCGTGTTTAGTGAGGACCCAAGGGATAGTGAAGCTTCTTCCACTGTTCATTTTGGCTCAGTCATCTTTGATTTTGCCCCGCTCACGGCAACATCACGTTACACGGAAACGAAATTAGCGCGGCAACGAGCCTGGGAAAGGGTTTTCTCTTGCTGTTTTGACACGAAAACTGGCGAGTTGCGAGTGGCCAAGGTATGTGGGAGAGAGGAGGGGGAGGCACGAATGGTTTATGAGAAGTCGACATCCTTCCAGTTCTCTGTCGCCCCGGGGAAAGGGATGAGTCAGAAACTGAGCTGATGAAAGGAAGAATACTCTTATTATCGATTGCAGAGTCACGCAGTCTCTCTGGTGCTTCGAACCTTCGTGGCTCTCACGACAGTTGCACTTCTCACTCAGATATTCGCCTTCCATCAAAATGAAGTCATGGTCAGTTGACCTGCAATCGTCATAGTTAATATTTCGCTATGAACAGTTGAATGTTGTGATTTGTATTCGTTGATAAAAGACACTTGTGGCATAGAAGGCATCCTGGAGATGTAACTTGTTTGTAGTTGGATCTGGTAGACTGCGGGGCGGATGACTGGAGAGTGGTGATGACGAGACCGAGATGGGTGAGGATCGTCCTCGAGTTCATCTTCTGCGCCGTGTGTCCAGTGCCAGGTGAGACAATCACTAGTGACTTAGCTGACAATGCAAGTATAGGGCGAGTTCATCGCTCGGCAAGCACTGTAGAAAGCATTGCTTTCCCATAATGATGTTAGACTTATGAGGAAGTGCCAATATGCAGTAGATTTTTTCTGTCTCGCTATTTTTAAATTCCTACTGATTCTGTACAGGGACGGGTCATCTCCGTTGGTCGTACATCGAGACGAATCGGAACATGCACGACAGCAGGAATCACCACGCATTCGAGACAAAGGAGGTCAGCTACTTCACTTTTTCCCCTCCCTAGACAATCATGGTATAGTAGGTCATTAAAATTTGCCGTTTTGACAGCCAGAATGAAATGTTGATGATATCAGGTTCCTCTGGACGTTCTTCTCTCCATAGTGATGCTCTGTCGAGTCTACCTCGTCGCCCGATTCATGGTACTACACAGCAAGCAGTTCCAGGTTGATTCACTAATCCATTTCATTTTTTTATATTTGGGCTACGAATAAAAGAGATGTGATGTTTCCCATATTCTGGCTTGCGCTTGGATGATGATTTATTTCACTACCTCTTCTCCCCATCATTCTCAATGTTGACATTCTTTAGTCAAATCATACCACTCTTCTATGTGAATTCTCATGATCAGAAATCGCCTTGCTCACATTTCACATGATTTCTCTGTGAGATAAAGGAATAGAGATAAGGGAATCGACAGAGTGAGACTCTCACGATAGCAGCCTCTGCTTTGCTGACCAATCCTCACTGATTGCAGGATGCATCTACTCGAACACTCGCGGCGCTCAATCGAATCCAAGTAAGTCTTATTCATTTTGTATATTTTATTAAAATTTTAATTAATTAATATTTAAAAAAACATTCGTAGGTGAACTTCTCGTTCGTGGTGAAGACAGTTCTGGACGAGCAGCCTCTGGTCTTCCTCACCATCTTCACGGTCGTCTTCTGGCTGGCCTCCAGTTGGTGCTTCGTCCTCTGCGAGAGGTGAGCACTCTCATCGATTCCCATACTCTCTCGCTCTGAGTATCCCATCTAGTCAGTTACAGTCTACGTTATTAGTGCGTGAAGGAAAAAGCTCTGTTTCTCTGGACTAATGAAAGATCTTCGCGACTCCGGAGCTAAATTCCGCGCAAATTGTGTAAAAGCTCACGTTATTGGATTTCTACGAGAGAGAGAGACTCTCCGGCTCCGAGAACTCCATTCGAGGACTGACGGATATTTCGGCTCTTTTTCGCTCTCTCTCTATTTTTATGCTACTTTGCTCCCTCCATACAACATAGATAGAAAATAGATAATTCTGAATCTCTCAGGTACGGTCGTGCAGAAAAGGACGAGCCATCGATTCTCTACTCGAACGCCCTCTGGTTCATCGGTATGCCATTCTTGAGTCATTTTCATCTATTGATTATTTAATTTACATACTTGATGTTCAAATTTTGCAGCGATAACATTCATGCTAAACGGGTACGGAGACATCGTCCCGGCAACGCACGCAGGAAGGATACTCGCCATATTTGTAGGAGTCGTGGTGAGTAAAAAGGGGACTTCATCATCTAAATTGAATATCTAGTTAGAGATTGAACATTATGCGCGATAATAAACTTTACTGTATTTCATAGGGGACTGTTACGAGAAATCTCCCCTACCATTTGAATTATAGGTTTGATTTGACAAATCTGATCACTACAAATGATTCAAACACCGCATATCGCGCGAAAATTCTCTCCACACAATCGAGTGCATGAAACAATTAATAAATATATTCAGTAAATCCCGATTCCATTAATGCTTACCGCTCCCGGTAGATGGGTTGATATGAGTGTGATGTAGACTTTTCAGACTTTAACATGGATATCAATTAGAATAATATCTGCAGGGCGCGATAATCTCGTCGATCCTCATCGCCGTCATCTCCCGTAACATCCAACTGTCGAATGGGCAGAGGAACGTCAACAACTTCATGAACGACTCCCGACTCACGAGGGAACACAAACACGCCGCCGCCAGGGTGAGAACATAGCCATTGCGACCTCTTCTCGTCCATCCCTACGAGACATCTGAAACGTCTTCGAAAATTTCCATATGCTTTCCGTTGAAAAATCCAATTTATTGCAAGTTTCGGATCTTACTACTGACTTGTCAACACATCTAGCTCAACCATCTCTCTGCAGGTGCTCCAGCACACATGGCACATCCACAAGTGTCTCCAATCGGGCGAACCCAGTTCAGACGCAGTCCTTCGTGTTCACCAACGTCGATTCCTCAACGCGATCCATCGATTCCGAGCGATCAAAAACGAGATCCGAATCTTCGGAGAGAACAACAGCGTGAATACGCAGCAAGTCACCAGGGTGAGACATTTAGACTTGTTCTACTCTAACTATTTGGTTTATCACGATCTCAAGAAAGGATATTTCCATAGATGGAAAAAGTCCGAGGAAAACAGTGTTTCTCCTTTCTGGTACACTCTACCTTGTCTCGAAAACGCCAGAAGCGCGTGAACTAGCGCAAACATTGCTGCTATTTGGGCGATGTTTGCGATGTGCGTGACTCGATTTAGACGACGTAAGAAGGAGATGAAATTAATGCGAGATAGATCAGACTGACATAAAAAAGTGAATCGTCAAAAGTGGTCACCTCTGATTGAGTGATCTTCGTTCTGAGACCACGTTAGTCATTCGAGTTGATTGTTTCCGAAAGAGAAGATAAGCTTTTTCCATGAATTTACTAAATCGTTGCTTTCAGTTGGTGGCCGAGATGCACTCATCGATGCAGCGACTCGTCTCAGCCCAGGATGAGATGAGAACGCAGATTGAGGTGAGTAATCAAAGATCAAAGATCACCATGATGTCATCCTGTGTAGTTGCTATAGACTATAGTGCTCAACGCCATTGGTGATGTTCAGGTGCTTCAACGGGCCGTCCGCAACCACTTCATCCACCACCAGAACTGCTCTGTCTCCGCAGCGAACAACGCTATCAACAACAACAACAACGGGACGATGCAGCAGCCGCTCGGTCAGAGGAACAGGTGATGCATGATAGAGACTCACTCGACTAATGGGGGAAGGGAATGACTCTTTCGCATGCATTCTGGGCTCTGGGGACAATCGTGGAAGTTGACCCATCGACTAATCAACGACTAAGACCGGAATAATAGCCTCGTGGTGTATGCTTGATGCGGGCTTTTTTCTGGCTTTCTTTTGAAATGATACAGAGAGTACCTGCACCATCTTGGCTCCATTTGATGAAAAGCCCAAGATTTTTTGAATATTGAAATGTGCAATCGCATTCATCAATTTCAAAGCATAATGGTGCAGGATAGAGCAAGAACTAGATCGATAGAAATATTCGCTAAAAGTCGCTTTCCATTAGCATGACAGCCTTTTCAACTCTTCCGCAACCTTATTTTTTTAAATAATTAAATTAATTAAATATTTTTCAGCCGACCGGGTTCAGGTGGGAGTCCGCAGCGAACTCCGCCTACCGCTATGAGATCGGACTCGTATCACTCCAGGAGAAAGAGAGCCTTCACTATCGACCATGCCCAGTGATCCCCATCCTTCTCTCTCCCTTTCTGTACACTTCTCACCCTAAATCCCACCTTTCCCCATGCTCAGAATACTTGTTAGGAAGAATAACAAAGTGTCTTCTTTCTCTCATCACTCAGCGTTTTCCTGCATGCAATTTTCCTTCGTTATCCTACTTCTCCTCACCTTTCCTTTTCCTCTTGATTATCCCACCAAAATCCCTGCTCTAAATGGCGAGATTTACCACCAAAGTCCACGGGTACCTCTAAATTTATGTGATGACAATCTCATATTTTGATATTTTATTCTGAATCAAATTTCCCATTGGTTGTTGTCTATTTTTGCAAGTTGTTCCAGTGATTGACACATAATTACCACAACTCATCTCATCCACGGGTATTGTACATTACTGTGGATCAAACAGTTCAAATAAACATTTTCATTATGAAGCATGTGCTGTAACTTTATGTTCTCACTTTCCCACTCCTTGTAGGTCGTTCGAGACTTCGACGCTTCTGCACAAACCTGAGCAACTTCCAAAATATTCATGCCGTGTTAGTTGAATCACCTACTGGGATAAATCACCTACTAATAGGAGAGACCTACATATAATAGAAAGATCAAAGACTCAGTAGGGAGAACCCAAGTCGGAAGCAGCGTGAAAATCCAAGCATAGAACAGCCCTAGGCACAATCGTGTTTTCCGGCTGAATCCAAGTTTGAAACAAGTATGGAGGCGGAGACAAACGGATCAAGCGCTTTTCCTTTCACGATGAGTAGTGAAGATACCTGCTGCATCTGGGTATATGGTATGGATACAGTACCCACACCAGAGTTTGTGCACCGTAGACACTCCGGAGCTGCCGCCGCTTTCCACAGTGAACTTTCAAAACGCGAGCACCTTCAGATCACCTTGCGGGACCCACTCGCGGGTTGGGTGATTAAACCGAAGCTGAGCCAGAGTGAGCGAACTCGTAGGCAGCGTGCTCTCTCTCTCGAGACGGGATAGAGCGAACGGGCTGATATCCTACTTGGAAATTCACAATTGGATCCAACTTGTAACTTTACTGGTTTTCAACTTGGATCTTGTTTTTCGGGAGGTCAGACTTGTTTCCAACTTGGGTTCTCCCTACTGAGGAGATGGGGGAATGTGGAAGGTTCGGGGAAGAGAGACGGATAGTGATGATCGTTCATTTTGCTGTGATTATTACGCAACGCTGTGAATACCATGAAAATTTTGGTTGCGATGCAAAACACTAATTCTGCCGCTAGACTCAACATGTTTTTGGCATGTGCCAACGCACAATGTATCCGATTTTTCGACACAAAAATATCTCGGTATTGCTCTGTCGCCAGTGATTCGAAAGCAAAAAAATCGGATTATTTGATTGGAAGGGACTGTTACTTTCGCCGAGTGAACGCTGTACATATCATAGTAGTATCGGATGGCAACGCTGCCTTGTCTATCTAGCGCCTTTTTCATTCCTTCTTTCCAATAATACATATTAATTTCTTATTTTCTAATTATTATCTTTCAGATTAAATATGACAAACAAATATTGCATGTTTGATATCGTGGAGACAATGAAGCATATTCTCCAACTACTAAACGAGAAAGGGAGTCTGACATTCAATCAGGTTTGATATTACGTCACTTTATCCATTTCATCATATTGTAATTGTTCAGGCTCGTGAGGAAGAAGATCTTCCGGACGACGTCATCTTCGAGAAAGCAAAGTCAACTGCAAAGGAGGTCAACTCGAGCAACGTCGGTGTTCATTTCTCCTACAAAGTTCCTAAAATATTCGTCGCTGATTCTGATCCAATTGCACGAGTTTTCAGGAAAACAAGCCTAAACGTGATTTCGTAATTGCCATATTGTGAAAAGAGTAAAATATCTTCAGTATAGCCCTGAATTAAATAATATGGTATATGTGTTCTTGCATTTTTCAACAGAAAGCAATCAGACATATTTTCTTTAAATAAAAATTTCCACAGAAAATATTTTTTTTCTTTAAATATTGGGTGGTATAATATTCCGGTGAAATTCGAAATTGTGAGTTAGCATCTGAAATTCTTTTTTCCACAATTCTTTTTTTTTGAATCGATGAAATAGGGATTCATTGATTACATTTGTTTCCCAATCATACGAGAGTGAGTGTTTGTTCAGGGTCCTTGAATCAAAGGAAAATTCTCACCAACTCCTCTATTACTCATTTTCATTTTGTCTTTCTACCTCCCTCAAATAAGCAGATCGGTTCCATATTAAATTCTTTTCGTGTCCACTTTCTTTGATTTATCATAGGTACAAATTTCTCAATACGTCAGATGATTTTATTTGATGCAGCAGCTCTCCACAGTCTTGCCTCCTCTCGCCATTGCGAATCCTCAAAAAAGTTAATCAACATTTCATTCATTGCATGCCAATCCTGAATGATGACATGTTTTACTACGACAGATGAGAATCACTGTCTTGATCAGAGAATGTGGAGGATAGGGATAAGTAAATGATGCACGAAAGCTGGCCTCATATGTCTCACTCGGCCATCCCACTGCTCTCACAATCTTCTCCAACTGTGCAGCAGTCGGTCGCAACTCGGGCTGCAGCGACCAACAAGAGGAAAGGAGAGAAAGCAGGGCAGTTGAACCACCAGAAGGAACTGGAGGCACGAGGGAACTAAATGATTACAAATTATCATTAATTAGTGCCAAGATTCTGCTCGAAATATCAGCGAAATCTAAGTCCATTTTCTTCGAAATTTATTAAAGTTATTAGTGGTGCATTAGTTTCATGCACTGGTTAAGAATTTCATAAACTGTCGATGAAATGATCACTTTCGATCATCGACAGTAGATGGTCGATTGATATAGTGAATTGAAACTGCAATCGATGGGTTATAACTAGAGTGCGGAGAGGAAGAGGAAGAGGAAGACTCTGCCGCTCTTTCGAGGGAGAGAGCGAGGAATGAGGAAGAGGAAGGGAAAGTGCAAAGTCTTCCGGAAGAGTAGGGCCAGGAAAAATGCTGTATTAGAGCGTTTTTAGAGCGGATTTTAAGTCATTTTGTGAAGAACTAGTTTAAATATGGTGTTAGGATACGGCAAGATGAATTTACATGCATTTTTGACTTGATTTTCACCATAGCAAATTTTACGAGACTTGTCTTCCGGAAGACTTTCCCCACCCTCGCATTCTTCCGGAAGAGAAAATATCATTCCTCGTCGCACAGAGCGGTCTTCCCTCTTCCTCTCCGCTCTCTAGTTATAACTGACTTCTCTTGTATCTTCTGCTCTATCTGCTCCTCATCCAGTCCCTCTCCCACTCTTCTGCAAGTGAGGATGCTCCAGACGAGCAGTCCGAACGAGTAGATGTCACACTGCAACTCTCCATCTCTACGTTTAAGTGAACTCTAATCTCGTTCATTCATTGCACATTCGATGGGTGTAAGATATAAATTTGACATATCCCAACTCACTTTCTGAAGTTGTTCGAGTGTCCTGGCCTCACCTCGATGCGCCTCGGGAGCTTTGTAGGCTGACGAGGCTTCCTATACATTTTTATCACTCCTCCATTTGATAATTTAAATTTAAAAATTAAACAGAAAAAAATGTTAGGAAACCTTGGAGGCGTCCGTGGCAATCACGATTGGACCAGAGAGATTAGCCGTCTTGCACATGCCTGAACCTCCTCTTTCGAATCCATTCAATTTTGTAACCTAAGTATTTCATTTACCAAAGCTGAAAATGCCTCAGTAAATCGTTGAAAGTATACTGTATGTTCACACCCTATAGATATAGTTTCGCATTATACTAGCCAGCAATCTCACCGACATCAGCTATTTTCGGAGTCGGAGGGCTGCAGCAGCAGTTTTTGTCGATGAAGATGCTGCAAGATCATTTTATTGGAATCTAAGGCTTGAAATTGCATAATCTTATCTCTAAGTGCGATCAAGCTGCCTGCTTGGAAAATGTATAATGTTTAGTATCAAATAGAAGCTGTACTTCTCCGGGCAGAGATCTCCGTGGAATGCTCCTCGTTCGTGGATGTAATGCAATCCTTGCTGCAGACCAGTCAGCAACTCGCGCATATCACTCAATTCTGAAGGAAGTTGGAGAGATTGCGACTTTCCTAGTCTACTGCTTGAGCAAGCATTTTATGGAGAGTTAGCTTACTAATTATCTCCTGCTGTTCCATGAATCCCTGAAGTGACTCTTGCAAGTGCGGGAACATTAAATTTGCCTGTCCGTTGTGGAAGTGCTTGCCACTGAAAAATAGTATTCTCAAACAGACATGAATAATAACTAAGTGAGTGATAACATAACAAGACGTGTTTTCATCGAAAACATTGCTCTCATCTTTTTTCAACTACTTCTTAAAATTGTATATTTATATGAACTCGCATGCAGGGTAGTATGTTCCTATGGTGGTAATTCTGGACGGGGATGATCTCAGTCGCTCCTCCATCCTCGTAGATTCGCTTGAGAAGCACGCGCTTCTTGATGTCGAAGGCTCGGAAGGAGCTCTGAAGCGATCACAATATTGTAAATATACGTTGAAGTATTGATAAATTAGCCGTTACTGCATAGGCATGAATATGGGGCTGTATAGGGAATGGCCATTCGATGCGAGGTAGCGATTCCGAAATGCCTCTCCCTCCTCGAATTTCGAAATCAAGCGAGAGAGACGTAATGGAATCGCTTACTCGCATCGACATGGCCATCCCTAGCCCTGAACGTAATTTGCAGTGAAATGCTGACGGTTTCATCGATGGGAATAAGTCGAGGAATGCCGGCCGTCTGAAAGGTTATCCGCATCGTTTCTCTGTTCGTGAAGACGAACTCGGGAGGTCGATGAGACTCGCGATATTCAGCCAGCATCTATATTATAACATTACTTTCATTATGGAGCTACAATTTACATTTGGTTGTGTAGCTCAGATTATAGAAAGAGAAGTTGTGAACAAACATAATATGATCTTACCTTGCATCTCTTCTCTGGTCTATGATTTCGCAACGCTTTCTCCAAACTCAGCAGTTTACTGCTCCACCTAAACAAAAATATAGAAATTGCCATTTTATGTTCAAGACTACATTTCAGATGCAGCCTCTACTGCTTCTCTGCAAGGTCGCACGAAATCCTCGTTCTCATCGAACAGTAAAGGTCGCTCCGATTTGCCGATGATCAGATACATCTTTTCCCTGCGATATTTTGAAACACACGTTCGAATTTGCAAAAAGCTATTTGAAAATCATACTCACAACAAACGGTCGTGAGTTTTTTGCAGTACTTTTTCAGCGTTAGCAATTAATAACTGCAACTCGCTCGAGAATGCACAAGAGATTGCCTCGAAGTCTGTAATTATGAATTTAAAAGAAATCGGGCAAAATGAACAAACCCGCGACGCCTCCTTCTATATTCTCGTCAATTAGTTGAGTGTGGAATCTGGAAATGGTTTGGAAAAAAAAGTGGTATGAGTATCCAAAGATCTACGAAGATTTCATGGCCTCCAGAGTAGGGTTTCCCGTTTCAGGCCTTTTCAGGACTCCTGACACCTGATTTTTGGGCGCCTGAATCTCGAAGTGATATGTTTAGAGACCACAAGCCACGCCCACTTTCGGGAATACCGAATTCTCTCAAAATCCGCAAGAGCTCCGACTGTCGGAATTCTTGACCAAATTGGACGAGCAAAAGCGATTTCAGTAGCTCTTGGGATCCTTCACAAATGACCACTGGAGCAGCTTAATTAGGCAACTCTAATTAGGTCAGCATACGCTAATTAAAACCAGAATAGGCGTAAAATGGGCCATTGTTCTCGTGTACAGCTGCTCCACTCGTATTTTTCAGTTCACATCATTCAAATACATGACACAAAGTTAGAAAACAGATGGATCATTTTCCTGACTGTCGGAATGATTGAAAGATTGCATACAAAAATTTGCAAAAAAGTGCAAACCACTTTCATCCTGGCAGATTCGAACCTGCATGTTGCGGGCATTAGAGGTAGAGCTCTACCACTACACCAATTGAACGACTTGTGTCTTGCGATCAAGAATGATACATTAACTTGCCCCCTTGCGATGTTTTCACGCTGTCCCGATTTCGAGCATTTTTCCATTGAGAGCGAGATTAAGGTTTTTAGATTATAATTCGGCGCAGGGTTATGATATCGAGCTAAATCAAAAAGTATGGTCTTATTTATACCATTAGGGTTCCATTGGGCACACAAACTGTCTTGTGAGATGGTTTTGGCAGAATGCCTTGTGGTCTCTAGATATGTTAATTCGCGCACCTGAAACCACCCCAAAAATCGAAATGCCCAAAAGCGGACACCCTACTCCAGAGAGAAATTAACAAGGGGAAATGCTTACTCAAATGCAGCAACTGCTCGCTCTTTCAGGTAATCTTGCGTCGTCTCCAATTGAGTGAGGAAGGTGAAGATACTCCTTTCGACCTCATCGTGATACTCCTCCATTCACCTGATATGGACATGTTTTCGAAAGAACTTTGGTGGTGATCAATGAAGATGAAGACAGGTGAAGGCAGTATGATGCGAGATCAAAAGAGGCTGTTATCATCCTAATGGAGAGGGAGAGGAGGCACGGGAAGCAAGAAGAGGAATGCGAGTTCTCCCTCGACCTCGTCAGGCTGTGATTTGATCTCGCGCAGTCTCGATGTTTGCGGTGTGACTGATAAGGTTTACGACTGAGAGTGATGAGAGCCCGTGCTATCTTATGTCTCTTCTCTCTTCTCTTCTTCTTTCCGATACCTTCCCCGCCAGCGACAGAGGAAGAGTGATGAGGAATCATCCGTTTTGAAGGTTCAGGAAAGGAATTACTACCTGTTATTGCTCGAGGAAGGTACAAAAAGGCTTGAGCTACTCGTGATTGAAACCCGCCAATGATGCGTCTCTTATTTCTATGTTTTCTGCTTGTCACCTCAGCGTTGGGACAGAGATTTCGGTTCAAATGGCTTTGGATGAACGAGTAACAGAATACGGAATCGACATGTCATTGATTCATCATCCAAATTTTTATTTTTTCCTGTCGTGGAGAAGGACAATAATCAGCGATTTGATCACTATCTTTGGAAAAAATAAGTCAACATGGTTACAGTTTTCACTGTTGTGTTATTTCTAATAGTAGCTAAGCATCAATAAAATGAGAAGAATAAAATCAAGGTATGGACAGCAACATAAAGGCATGCAGAAATTGTCAATTCACACTTTACCATTGAAATACTTCAGTAGACCCTCCTTGTGTTCGAGAACAAATCAGCAATGCATTCATGTGTAAATGTTTATTCAACTTTCACATACTTTACAAGGATATATTTTCTTTCTGAATCTAGTAAGAGACTTGGGATTCCCGTTACGGTGCAAGTTTGAAGGTGCAATTTCTAGAGTTTTCGAAAAGTATCAAAAGAGTGGTCGATGACAAGCATCTATTAGTGACAGATGAATGGGATGGGAGTGAAGGGACTGGAAAGAGTCTCGAGGGAGGGTTAAGGCTGGGGTGAAATGGGGGCACGGCGAGGTTTCTCCCTCTTGAGAATGACATGCTAACCTGAAAATGCAATTTCAATCGAAGGCAAGTTTTTTTATCTGACATGTTCAATCTCAAACGCTTTCATTACGGTAATGCAGGAAACCTTGGATAATCAATTGCTAGGAAATGCTCACCCAGACTCTTAGCGATGTTCTTGAGACGAGTCTTCAGTCTTTTCATATCCGGTTCCTCCCAGATTCCCACCTTGCTCAGAGCCTGAATGGAGATCATTGATTGGGAGAGACGAGGGAGACACGAACAGATCCAATGATCATCAGCAGTCTGTCTCTATTCACATCGATATTGATCATCTGAAATGATGTCATTTAAAATTCATTCTGTATTTCTCAAGAGTACCTGAATGAGCATAGCCAGGAAGGAGTAGGCAGTCTCGAAAGGGAAAGTCAAAATCGTGATTGGAAGCCATTCTTTGATCAGGCGAGAGATCAACTGAAATGGAACTGCCAATTGAAAACCAGAAATAAAAATCATATCATTTATGTAAAATATGAAAAGGAGCTGAACGAGGTTTTCAATATATTTGCATTCGCTCACATGTCCGTATCTATCTGTCAGGATCCTTTTTTCTGCACTCATTGTTTGGCATCGATAGAATTTTGACGAGAGCGAAGATGGCAAAATCAGTCGTCTTCCTATTCTCACCTCCGTCCAGAGCATCGGGACGACTGATCAGCTTTTCAAGAACGTCCTGTTCATAAGCATTGTCCATAACCACCTTTCTCCACTGAAGATGATGGCTCGTCTGCAATAGTGACTCTGCGATATTAAGAAGTCAGTCCATTCAACACTCTTCTCAGCTCTTCTCAGCCTAGAATTGTCGAAAGCGCAATTTGTATCAACCATCCACACAATACCAACCAAGGAGCTCGATACTTACAAAAACATTCAGCGAACTCTATTAGCAACTGCTCAATCATCAATGATTCCAATACCGCCTAAAGAACGATTTTCTGTAAAAACCCGAAGTTTGTTTGCAGAAAGGAGACGACTGAGAATGGCCGATCCCAATCCCCTCAACAGAATCAATTTTTCCTTGACAGGGAAGGCTCTTAGAATGTCAATAAAGGAGGATCTCTATCGAGGACATCTGGAGACTGTGCGTAAAGCCGTCTATTATGGGAAAAGTACTAGAAGAGCCCTGCAATCATCTCAGATTGGCCGAACTCAAATAAACCAATTGGAGAAAAATGACGGAACTGTCGCGAGTTCCAAGGATGAAATCAACAGTATCGTTCAAGCTTTCTACAAGCTTTATTTTCCCAATCGATGCGGCCACGACGGTGTACTTTCCGATGCAATGATCGATTTTTGCCCATAATGGATAGTGAAGTTAAACGAGGAATCGAGAAGCTGAAAAATGACAAGGCAGCGGGACCGGATAGGATCAAATCTGAATATCTGAAATGCGGAATTGAGGTTCTAACTCGTCCATTTAGAGTTCTATTCAACAAGTGGATAAACGACGAATGTGTCCCTGATGATCTACCGGAAGCGATTATTTCATTAATATTCAAGAAAGGAAATGCCTTGGATATCGCTAATTACCGTCCGATTTCATTACTGAACATCATCTACAAACTATTTGCCACCGTACTCGATGCACGAATAGAAAACCAATTATCTGCAAATCAAAGTAGAGAGCAAGCAGGATTCCGGAGAAGTTTTCTACCATTGATCATGTATACGAAATCTCAGAACTCATCAGTCTCTCAGAAGAATATCGTTTCCCGGTGTATCTCTCATTCATTGACTAAACCGACGAACCCTGCAAAATGACAGGTCGGATGAATTTCTGCAGGATCCCACTCCCCCCCCCCTCCCTCCCTCTGACCTTATCTGCGCTTCAATTCAAATTCGCTCATGCGACGATGTTGTTCACTCATCATTTTTCAACACATAACTACAACATATTATGGTGGCTTTTTGAATAAAATTCCATCACTATACTAAGAACGGAGTCATGACCATCTCAGAGAACCAGATTTTATTGCCGAAGGGCGATAGTAGCAAGTTTGGCCATCTGAATCTCGATCACTTGAGATGCATTCGGCAGGATTTCATAACCATAAGGTTGACTGACACAGGCTGAATCGAGATTCGTGGAGAGATCGAGCATCATATCCTGATTCCGACTAGCTAACAGAGAAAGCGAAGACGGAGCGAGGATTACACCGAGATGAAGAAGACGAATTTATTTCCCGTTTCTTTCCTCATTTTTTGGCATGCAAAATATTATACTTTTTATAGATGGTATCCACGGTCAACCGAGGAACTCTTGTGGAATGAACCTTACGCTGTGTGCGAATCAGCAGCTGGCGGTCACAGCGGTACGATAAGCAAGAGGAAAGCATGCGGAGTCTGATGGGCAGGCTGGAGTAACGGGAAGGAAGAACACCAGAGGGGATGCATAATGCGAATCTGGACGGCATGGGGAGAAATAGAGTGACCGCTAGTCTATTTGGCTTCCGCTTGCACACTGTCGGAGTCTCCACCATCCACTTGTTTGCACTCGGGGTTCAGTGGTTGGAACGATATTTATCTGACATGATGTGAGGCAACGCGCCTCTAAATACTATCAGAAAAGTGGGGCGATGTGAGAGGGAAGAGGGATAGAGAAAAAGAGGAGATCATTTCTCTCTTAAATACCTGTTTCTAATTGATAATATTCTATGATATTTCATATTGTTCTCATTCAAAATACCATTTTTTTTGCTTTCAAGGCATTCATGTGTGAACCTTTATACAATTCAACACATTGTACATGTTAGTCTAATTATCCCCTTTCGGGATCGAGTAAAGAAATTAAAGTTCCTTCGTGGAACTACAAGGACTTTGAAGGGAAGGCCAATGAGGGAATGAGATGGGGACGGGCTTGATCTTCCTATTGACGCATCGCAATTCTCCTTAGAAGTGCTCGTTCTCCTGGAAGATCATTTACATTTCTACTATCACGAAAGTTAACGATTTATTCTTATCTGGGAATTTCGATTTCACATTATCTCATTGAAGTGATACCGTGCATGAAAGGGTACGAAAAAGGAACGGCTAGCAAACAGATACGAAATGCTCACCCAAGTCCTTGGCGATATCCGTGAGGAGAGCCTTCAAACCAATCATCTCCTTTCCCACCCAGATTCCCTCTTTGCTCAGAGCCTGAATGGAGATTATCGATTGGGAGAATCGAGGGAGACACGAACAGATCCAATGATCAGCAGCAGTCTGTCTAAATTCTCATCGATGTCGATAGCAGATGTTTTAGACGTGATTCCGATAGACGATCGCCTGATCCTGTCTGATCGTCTGATCGCCCGATTGCCGGGCTGAAATAGTGTAATTGGAAACTCATCCATGAAATACAAAAAACGAACCCTGATGAGCGTTGCCAGATAGGAGTAGACAGTCTCGAAAGCCTCAGTGACCTCATTGATTGGAAGCCATTCTTTGACCAGCTTGGAGATGAACTGAATTGGTACTCTCAATTGACAAAATCAACTGATAATGTTCATATGAAAAATATCATCAATTTGGTGATAACTTGCGAAACTTTCAAAGTGCTAACGTGTCAAAGCCTTCACCAACTTTTCATGATTGGCCTGTGAATTTGCCAACCTTATCGTATGTGCGAGGGTCCGCTCTTCTCTCTGCCTCAGTCACCACTGAGAGACGGCAGACGAGGGCATAGATGGCCTTCTCCGTCGTCTTCCTGCGAGTATCCTCCTCTCTACTCTCATCGATCAGGGTCTCCAGATCCTCTTGATACTCGAACGCGTAATCTCGAAACACGTCACGATGACTCTTCTGCAATTTAGAAGAATGGATAAGCATCAACATTAAAAGAAATAAAGGAACAAGATAAAGAGAGATAAGAAGGAACCGCCATAGCTCCGAGTGTCCATGCCACTTCTTGCAGAACTTCGTCGTCTTCCGAATACCTCAACTTCTTCCACAGCACATCTCTGATTTCCTCATTGTAAGCCGCCGTCCACTCAAATCAGATAAGTTGATCCTCTCTGAGCGATGACTCTCTTACATCGGATGCCTGTTCGATGAGAATGGTGGCGAGGCGGAGAGTAGCAGGGAGAGAGGACTCAACAATGAGGAATACTTCCTTATTGAAGATAATATGGGTCATTGGTTTGATGGTCCCGCACATGGACGCTCCCTTCGCCTGAACAAGGGTATTGTGATCGTAAAAATATTAAAATATATCTCACTTTGAACACTTCATAGACGAAATCGATGATACAATTGACAGTGTTTTCCTGAATGTGATGGTCAATGACAATGTAACATATGGTCTTGCTCACTGTATTCACTTTTGCGTCCATATTCCCTTGATCTCTTGGATCATTCTTGATCTCATTGTAGATTTTAATCGCCCACTCGAGTTTCTCTTTCATCATTGTACTCATTTCCGGTATCTCATCTTTAGTGACAGCCTGCACATCATTTTGCCAGAATCGAGAATAAGATCACGACCTACCTCTCCCACAATTGAAATTCCTTTGTTGATTGCGAGCATGTGGCTCATCATCTTATCCCAGTTAACATCTTTCCAATCAATGCCATACTCGGAATAGTTCTCTGTCTTAGCAACAAGTGCTTTCCAGAAACTTGGAGCCCATATTGATATCTTTTGATCGTCTTTCACGTTCTTTAAGAGAGAAAGAACGGCTTGAATAGCATTGACGTCATTGGTTTCACACTTCTTGATAATGGCTGACAGATTTTTTGCAGTCGTTTTTGTTTGGTAGGGAGAGAATATCGCTGCAATGCATCCACATTAATGTACCTGTCACTTTCTGTAGTGCGCCTCAAAGTTCAAAGATTTCTCCAAGTATCGATCAGGATTGGGGTAACTTGGGAGCGCACACGAGAGGTTTCCCTTCACTCACACTTGGATGCCCACTCGGAGATCAAAGCGCACGCAGCTTCCACTTCTTCCACGCCCTCTGAAATGCATGAACATTTCTGAATAGTAGCTGATTAATACACCTACTTTCTTCCCACTTCTTGACCCTTTCCCTGCAGTCCCTCAAGCAGCTTCTGAATATCCTCAGGATGGGCATTGTCATTGGCCAATTTGCAGAGGGAGGAGACAATGATGTTATCGTCAGCGAAAACATTGTCGCGCCACGCCTCCAACATCACTTTGATTATCTAAAGAGGGATAGGAGCGCGATCGGGGTCAGGATGGAAAACCTCGGCTGAATCCTCCTTGAATCCCTCTTCTCCGACTGCTTTAGCAAGCGAGTGCACACAATGGATGAGATCCGTGAAGAGGCGGAACTGAAAAGAGCGAATGGAACAAACTACGTTCTTCCTGGGGATACATCGAAAGCTTTCGCATCGATGCGCCACGGCCAATTAGTGAGTGCTCCCTTGAATGATTCCATTGCAGTTGCGTAGTTATTCCTCAGAAACTCCTGCAATCGATTGTGGAAGGGATGTACAGTGCGTCCTGTTACTCTATCTGCTCGTTCGAGTATCTTCCTGAGAGACTCAGCTGCCACTTCTGCCACTAGACCATCATCATCTTCGAGGGAAGCGAGAAAGACCGGTACCATCTGGAATTATTAAGAATTTCATAGAATCTCTCGATGCTAAAAGAGGATGTGAGAGGATCCTAGTACATTATCGATCGAGTATCATACTATCCTGTCAGTTTTCGAACAAAACACCCCAGTAAATTATATATCGCGTGCCCTACTCCCGACCAGTTTTTAATTGATTATCGTACTATCCGTCAAGGATCAAACATTCCAATAAGACATCGATGTATGTCATTCTACAACATACCTGGATATTATCGAATATATCCGGGCCATTTCGGTCGTCCATCGTGTAGAGAGGAGCGGACCGATCGGGAGAGGGAAGAGTGTGAATAATGAATGGAGGAGGGGGGAGGATGAAGGAAGAGAGATGAAGATGCAAATGGAGTTGCACAATAGTCAATAAAATGAGAAGAAGAGGATTAGAGAGCAATTGACTCATTAGAATATTGAAAGTTCACAAAAACAACTTGTCGATATCAACGAATTTACAATAAGAGAGACTTTTTGTCTCGGTGAACATATTTGTAGATACCCTTGGCAAAGTGCGAAAAATCGAAATCGCCCTAAATGTGCCCACATATAGTACTCGACGAGCATAGCTCGGGTGCCACATCCGGAGTCTTCTAGATCACTCTCTGCGAAATGGGAGACACTTATTTCAGAAAATTGAATTTTTGAATTTTGCCATTTCCAATCCGATTTGAATGACTGATGTCTCAAAAAATCAAGAATATTGCATGTGTTATATGTGCCAAATTATAGACTGATTGGGCGTCAACTCTTGAAGAAACAACGAAAACAAATTTTAAAAAAATTTTCATTCCTTCAGATGGGTGGGTAGATACCTTTTTTATTCCAGACATGTCTAGAGCGGCATGCTCACTATTCACATAAAAAAACTAAAAGGAAATAAAAAAATAAGTTTTTGCGAAATCATCCAAAATGTGTTAAAAAGTGAGTTCTCGATCATCAAAAACTACTGTACTCGAGGCGGCCGGAAGTGCATTTCGTGTCCTAGTTTTGAATTTTTCATGCCCCAAAGATGTGCCTTGGTTGATACATTGGTTTGATATAACATCCACCATCCACCACATCTTTGGGGCATGAAAACCTAAAAAAAATCAAAACTAGGGCACGAAATGCAGTTCCGGCCGCCTCGAGTACGGTAGTTTTTGATGAACGAGAACTGACTTTTCAACACATTTTGGATGATTTCACAAAAACTTATTTTTTTATTTCCTTTCAGTTTTTTTATGTGAATAGTGAGCATGCCGCTTTAGACATATCTGGAATAAAAAAAAAGGTATCTACCCACCCATCTGAAGGAATGAAAAAAATTTTAAAATTTGTTTTCGTTGTTTCTTCAAGAGTTTACGCCCAATCATTCTATAATTTGGCACATATAACACATGCAATATTCTTGATTTTTTGAGACATCAGTCATTCAAATCGGATTCGAAATGCCAAAATTCGAAAATTCAATTTTTTTGAAATAAGTGTCTCCCATTTCGCAGAGAGTGATCTAGAAGACTCCGGATGTGGCACCCGAGCTATGCTCGTCGAGTACTATATGTGGGCACATTTAGGGCGATTTCGATTTTTCGCATTTTGCCAAGCATATCACTCTCATAAGTGTGAAAAAAAATCACATCTGAAAATTCACACTTAGAATTTTTTCTTATTTACAAGTTAGCATATGTTCATCTGCTAAACGCCGTGAACAATTATTTATATAATTTTGAGCTTCTATTTCCACAGTGCATTCATGATATGTTCATTATGCGTAAAAAAATAATTGGTACACATGATTATGATATAAATCACATGACAACGGTAAAAAATAAATTTGTTCAGATTGGTTAAGAAAGGAGTGATATTTCTTCAATCTTCACTCGGCCTGATTCGCCCGTTATGGCACTGTAATATCTCCCGCTTTCGACTGTTTCTTTTACTTGTTAGCGTTCGCATCGTAAAATTCGTCTTCCTTCTCCAATTGCAGGATCCGAGTTGAGAGCTCCCAATAAGAATTGCATTTCTCATTCTAAATTGTGGAGCTAATTTTGTTCATTGTGCAAAGGGTTCCACGTGTTTGGTAATCCAACGTCGTCTTCAAGCTGTAAATACAATTTATTAATTAACAGTTTGTTTGTAGTTTAAATATTTAGGTTTGTCTTTCTCATCGAGTGGTGATCAAGTAGAACAGTTCTACTACCTCGAAATGGTTGAGTGATAAACCTCAATTTGGAAGGTAGAAGATCGAACCTAATCACAAACACCTCAAGACTCAAGAGGATCTATTCTCATCCTTTCCCCCTAATGAGCTATTTCGATCGGAAGAGACGGGAAGCACTTGAGTATTGCACCGAAAAATTCTTCTGATGTGCGTCAGAAGAAGGAAAGGGAATAATAGCAGGATGATGTCTCATCGGACGGACGACGTGCTAGAGAAAACTATACTTCCCCACCCGATTCTTACAAGGTAGTAAACACCCGAATCTTTACGGGATTTCAACCTGACATCACCGGACGTTTTCTGCTAAAAATAAATCCGAAATGGCGAAGCATACTGAGAATGATTCAGCTCTAGAATGGCCACCCTGCATTGTCCACGGTAGCGAGTGATACATTCTTCTCAGCGAATGCAACGACGTCTTCTATCCTACCTTGGAAAATGAGAGTATTCTGGAAATCATACGTCTACTCTGTCTTTCATTTCCAATTGTCATTTTTACCCGTATCCTAGAAGGAACGAATAGCGGTTTCCAAATATGAAATTATAAGTATCCTTATGAAATTCTTAACACGATACTGCTATGTTTTAGGAGCGCTATATTTTTCCTACTAGGATCATTTTTATAAGTTCCTACTAACATACGTTCAGGGATACATACTATTATGAAATAAAACGAGAGTATGAGATGTGCAACGATCATTAGGTTTACTCAGAACTCAGTCGTCCTAATTCGAAAATTGCACCCAATATATCGGAAGCAGTGCTAACCTCTTCCGTGTTGTAGTCTGCCAAGAGACTAATTCGTCCCTAATCTAGTTATATCACTCATCGAATTCGAGAGTTAGAAGAATCTCCGATCTCTCGAGAGGCAAATGCCAGATTATTATCCCCCCCCTCCCTTCTTCTATTTCTCAATCCAATCAACCGAGCTGATTCCCTGTGGCCAAAGCACCAAAAGGCTTTGAAATAGAGTAGACAGAGGCATAGAATCGACTCCATGCACACTTTATTTTTCTTTGAATCCAAAGGATTCCTCAGAATAATCACTCTTTCGCTTGATGTCTTTCTTTCGTCTATACATGCTCCGTTCCCTTCATATGCCCCAAAGAGTCGTATTCGGTCTACGAATTTTTAAAAATGTCCCTCCTTTCAAAATACGTTATATCCACATTGGTAAAGGTATATGTGCAGTGTCAAGCGAGTTTATAGTCGTCAAGAGAGGACTACTATAGGGGGGTGAGGCCGACTGCTGCTAGGACTACGAATCCCTCTTGTTCAAAGTACTATTACTAAACGTTACCTGTGCACATTTCACTAGGTCGGATGATCACCGTCGGATAACGTTCCGAGTGATAACCTAAAAATGGACACTACTCCAGAACTTTCACAGAAGCATTTTTTACACTTGGGGAACCTACTGTGAACACACTATGGAAGGGCACTATTTTTGGCTATCATCCGACGGTGATCATCAGTAGTGCCCATTTCAGTATTGGAAATTGTAATCGAATACCTAATGACTAAGTGTCAATCTAGTTCTTCCACCCTCGCATTTACTATGATCCGGGTCTAATGAGATCAGTTTGGTCTGTCCATATATCTCCTCCCATATCTCCCATCTCCACTTCCCCTTCATTCTTCATCTAAGCTCCGCCCCTTCCCAAGTTCCGCCCCTCATAAAGAGTGGCCAGGATCTAAGGTCCATTCTAGTGACTGCCGCCAGTCCTCAACACTCAGCTCCCAATGACTGCATTCAGAAGACAATTGTACTTGGTTCTCGGTAAGTGCACAATATCCTTTATTGCATCGTGGAATAGTTTTGTCGCAATCTACGACAAGATAGTCATATTTGGAAACATATCACGCCTCTCATGAGAGAATCGAGCTGAGCGTGGGAATGGTGAAATTGGTTCTAACCGGTTTTGGCCCTCCTAAGGCATGCCTGATTGACACCCAAAGTCTTTTTGTGCAGACTTCATTTTGGAGCTTCCTACAGCGGGTCGCAATTCGACATCACTCACTTCAAGGGCCGATTTCTCGAATACGGTGATATATTGAGCAAAAGTGACCCCTGAGTGACCCCGACTCATTTTTTGATCTCTATCGATCTATCTAAACCAATTTTTCTGAATACGATTTTGAATGACAGTACATTGTAGGTCAATTTTCTCAAAAATGTAGGTGCAGAAGCAGCTCAAATTTTCTAAGTGAATGCAGCTCAGCGAGAGCTTTCAAATGAGTGGTTGGCCAACAAAATACGGACACGGCGGTGAGAGTTTCGCCCCTTTTACATTTTTCGATAATTTGAAGGCACTCATTCCTGGCACACCGCGCGTTCGTTTGGAGTGAGGGAGGAGTGAGAACAATGGGGGAAGTGGGGGACAATGGGATAATTTCACTCTGCACTCTCAAAAACGTGCGGTGTGGCGAGGTATTAATGCCTTCAAATTATCGAAAAGCGTAAAAAGGGCGAAAGTCTCACCACCGTGTCCGTATTTTGTTGGCAAACGACTCATTTGAAAGCTCTCGCTGAGCTGCATTCACTTAGAAAATTTGAGCTGCTTCTGCACCTACATTTTTGAGAAAATTGACCTACAATGTACTGTCATTCAAAATCGGATTCAGAAAAATTGGTCGATAGAGCTCAAAAAATGAGTCGGGGTCACTCGGGGGTCACTTTTGCTCAATCTATCACCGTATTCGATAAATCGGCCCTTAAAGTGAGTGAGGCCGAATTGCGACCCGGTGTAGGAAGCTCCAAAATGAAGTCTGCACAAAAAGAGTTTGGGGGTCACTCAGGCATGCCATAGGATGGCCAAAACCGGTTAGAACTCAATTCACGATTTTCCTCCATTCCCACGAATGGCAAATTCAGCTCGATTCTCTCATGAGAGGCGTGATATAATAATGTATTTCATTTAAGTGCCGAGATTTTGGCCTGAGTTTTTTCGTAGCTTTGACCTCCCCACTATTCATCATCCTTCTCAGTGCTGATGTTGCTGCTGGTGCAGTGTCTGCAGCCGGTGGAGGCGCTGCGAGGCGCCCTCTTCAGAACGGGAAGGTGAGCAGGAATGAGTAGCCCAGCACCATTCACCCCCTTTCCCATCAAACAGCCGAATTAGTGCACATTATTGATACTTTCGAGCATGTTGTGGCCATTTCTCGCAATAGATCCCCAACAGATGAGGATAAGCCCCCCCCCCCTCCTTCACACCTCCACGATTGAAGTCACAAGACTTTTGATGTTATGATTCCTTTCCACTTAAGTAGTGCCGTCTTGACATTAATTTTGATCTTGAAAAATTGGAGTGTGTGAATGTTAATGAATGAAAAAGTGAGACATTATTTTGAAGATCCTCTGGAGGAGCCACGGCGTATCCCAACTCGCGCGTCGGTGTAAGTCAAATGTCATTTACTTAATTAGACTGTATACAAACTAAAATCTTTCTGGAAAGGTCGTAAAGGTGTCACCTGGATATAAAGTAAAGATAATTTCGGGAGATGCAAAATATGGTGAAATCGATGTTTCTGTATAGTTGAAGCCGCTAAAGTCGAGATGAATTACTAAGGACAGGCTTCAGCTTTAATCATTTCGTGAAATATCGCCGACGCTTGAAATCTTCGACTTGGGCTTCTGATTGCAATTCTGTGGAGAAACGAGCGAAGAGTACTAGTTCAAAGCACCCTGAGAAATTCTTTCTAACATTGAGGAGGGAAAGTACGAGAGGCTTCTTTCCATTGTATAGGGATCTCTACTCGATTTCACCTTCTTTTCATCGATCAGGCATAGAGAGGGAAAGAGGGATAGTCTTTTCACTCCGTGCACCCAACATGCTCCTTTAATCCCGCGCGAGACCTCCTCTAATTGTAAGTGCTGTTGCTCATCAGATGATCTGAAACCCGACGAAGAGGTTTGAACAAGGGACGAGGAAGTACTCGAAAGAGATCGGAGGAAGTCAGAAAATCAGGGAAGAGAGCTCAATTCACCCTCGAGTCACGCGAGATCCATTGAGAAGATTCCTTTTGTCATGCACTCCCCCCCCCCCCCCCCCCTCCACCTTCCCCCTCGCATCATTCTACGAGGAATGCAGCCATTCCTTCCCCTCCCACGTATCTCCCCAATTCATAGCTGTATCTCATTGTCTGTCTTGTCTCTTGTCTCCCTTCTCAGACAATACGGTATTCAGCCCGTGCTGGCTCCATTGTTGGCCTGGAAGCCGTGTAATTACGCTCACTTGAGTTGAGCATGAAGATATAGAATGAGAAAAAAGACCAACCCAGTTGTGACTTTTGCACAAATGAAAGATCGATACAACGAAAAAAAAATGTAAAAATTCATGTATAACTTTTATATATTCTATTTTCAGTCCGACCCGATGTACGCTGCCTTCTATCGTCTGGCTCGTCGTTACAACGACGGGCCCCTCTACTAATCAATGGAGACCTCCCAGTGACCTACCCATCTAGCTCCCCCTCTCCCGACTCCCCTCTTGGAACACCGACACAGCCCCATTATCGATGATTGATTGTACTAGATTGGAATGAACAGTTCGTCATGTTGACAGAGAAGCAGTTTATAACATCTTTGGTAATATTAATTAATGATCCAGAGAAAACTGAATTATGCAAGCTGTTACAAAGTGAGGTTTTGTCAACAATCACCGATGGTAAGGAAATCTATGGCAGAGTATGGTGAATCAATGTGTTGAACACAAACAAACATGAGGTGAACAATCCATTAAAGCTGTCATGCAGGGAAATTGCCCAGAGAAAGGGAAATTACAAAAGGAAGACCTATCAATATCACAACATCCGAAAATTGTAAGCTACTTTGAAAGAAAACCCTACCGAATATGCACAATTGTACCAGTAAAAATTAGAAAATGGACTACGGTAAACAATCAGTTGTTAATCAACAAATCTCCTCCTCTAGCAATCTACCGTAGCCTATGTTGTCCATCTCTTGATGGTTCGATCTCCACACATCAGCTCGTTGTGCGCCCGGAGTGTGGCAGTAGCAGGCGAAATCCGCGTCCGCTCCTCCAGCGCCAGTCTCACGCGCGCGACGCGCTGCTGGACAGTGAGACGCGTGAGAGGCGGAGTCCGCTTCCGCGCCCGAAGCGCCACCGAACTTGGCCCTCCGTGCCACTAACGACTCCTCCGACGAGGACAAGTCACATGTGAAGATCTGAAATGGGTAATTTATCGATTGGCATATTGATTTGAGTAGGTCAAAGTCGGTCCCGAAACGACTTTGACCTACCGTAATTTCTACATACTTCAGGGGTAGCAAAGATCAGCACAAAACACAATACTTGCCATGCTTGTCTTTCACAGCATCACTATACGATCACTACTCTATGATCACTCTCACACAACTCGCTTACCGTATACCCGCGCTGAGGATCCCGTAGCGATCGCCCGATATCGATCGACTCATCGATTACGGTGCATCAGAGATCGGTTCGCAGTATGCCCGCGAGCTACAACAGAAATCAAGCGAGGATAGGAAACTAAAATTAGAAAAACTAAATTAGAGGAACGGCCTGAAAGGGATAACGAAATTAGCGAGAGATTCGTGCGATTAGAGTACTGTAGGCGACGTTTGGCAAACCACTTCACGACAATACACGACAACAGAGTAGTCTAGACCGGCACATCGCCTTTGGATACTTGAACGATCCAGTATCGGAAGGCATTCTTGCCAGTGCATCTTCCTCCCCTCCTCACCCCATTGACGATAGGCGGGGGTGGCTGCTTCCTTGGCGTCGTCGTGTTGTTGTTGACGCGATCCGCACCGCTTCCGCGTCCGCTTGTCGGCTGGAGTGGCGCACGCGGCGTGAGATCCGCGTCAGCCGCGGGCGTTGGAGTCTCGCCACGACGGAGAGAAGGAGGAGAGGAGGGACCTGCAAGCAGGAAGGTTCAGCATCGGTATCGTCCCAGATTTTATCGTTCAGTGTTTTTTTAGGGTGTCGACATATCGTTCATTACTTTTCAAATTTCACAAACTCCAAAATCTAACTGGAGATATCAACTGACCAACGAGAGGCCATCCCCTCTGCGTCGTCATATCGATCGGGCTGACGTAGTCTCTCCCAGTGTAGATCGACGAGGTCGCTCGTTTCGCCGCCTCCTCTTCTCTACGCGCGCGTGACGAAGCGCGGTTGGGCGTCGTTGCGCCGCTCCGGACGCGGTCTGGCGCAGCGGGAGATGCGCGTTCTGCGCTCTCTCGTCGCTGACGCGACCTCGCGTGAGCCGCACGCAGCTCCTCGCTGCTCTGACGACGAGGAAGGGCGGAACGAGAGGAGCGAGAGGAGCGGGTCCCTTCCTCTTCCTTCTCTCGTCCCAGTGATTGGGTAGAGTCAGTGAGATGGATGGGCACTCGATAGATTCGATCTCCTCCGTGGGTGAATTCCGGCCCCGGCTCTCCCACGACGACGCGACGACGTTCCAGAGAAGAGTAACGGGCACTCTGAGAACCTGCAAGAGGAGGAGATAAACTGACAAGGGATGGGCACATCCTTATTACGAGATTGAGATATGAGCTATATACCATTTTAAAGAGCGTGAAAAGTTGTCCCGATTCAGCCCTTAACATCCTGCTAATATTTCATGTGGCCGGTGTTATGACGTCAGTTGCAATTTTCTCCTTTAACACGCAATCGAGCGCACGCCTTGCCGCGGGAGTCATCATCAACTTCACGCTCGCTCACTTCCATGGCCGCGTGGTGTAGTGGATAGCGGCATAGCGTAGGTAACCGATGCCTATCTTTTGCCCAGTTCGAATCCATCTCGATGCAATATTATTTTGCACATTTTTATACTGCTTCTTGCTAACTTTTCAGAGTCATAAATACATTCCTACGACTCTTGAAACTTCAACTAATATACATTTCGTTATTTTCCAAGAATAGTATAATTTGCAAATTTACACTTATGCAGCTATGCAAACTATTCTATTGAAGCATAAAATCGTCGTGCTATGGCATGTGTACATTTATTCACATTTCTAATGCGAAACAAAATCTGCAAAATCATATTGCATCGAGATGGATTCGAACTGGGCAAAGGGTAGGCATCGGTTAACTAGGCTATGCCGCTATCCACTACACCACGTGGCCATAGAATTGGGAGATCATGAATTTGATGATGACTCCCGCGGCAAGGCGAGCGCTCGATTGCGTGTTAAAGGAGAAAATTACAACTGACATCATAACACCGGCCACAAGAAATATTAGCAGGATGTTAAGAGCTGAATCGGGACAACTTTTCATGCTCTTTAAAATGGTATATAGCTCATATCTGAATTTCGTAATAAGGGTATGCCCATCCCTTGTGAGAAGAGTTTTGAATTACTTCTAAAACGCGAAGCAACCTATTACACCCGATTTAATTCTGCCGCCGTTGTACTCGGTGCACTTATCACCTTTTGTCAGTTCATGTTTCTCCTACTTCTTCTGCGAAGCTCTATGATAGTGGATATTTTCTGATTCATATGTAGGGAGGCAACTCTCCTCACCTCCACTGTCGTGTCTCACTCGGGGTCCGCCTGCTCTGGCCGAGTATGCGCCACTCGCTCGCCACTCCTCCGTCCCTCCGCACTCCATCTCCTGAAGTGTCCTCTATCTATCTCGCTCTTTATAACCGAAGAAACAGTCTATACTGTGAACTGGGGATGATAAAACGGAGTCTCGGCTTTGATTTATGTATAAATATCTAAGCAGGCAAAAAAAGTTTTTAAAAAATTCAGGGTTGAAGCCCGTTCCAAGAAGACGGTTTGACATACCTTGTGACATCTACTGTGCACAACGAGTTCAAAGCTCTTTCTTGATAACACGAGCACTCCTAATCATTGGGGACAATGCCCGATGAATTACAGTACCCAGTTTTTTTCTGATTTATAATCAATATTCTTGTAGATCCCTCCACTCACATCTTCACTGGCTGCAAAGTGGACGCTGCTGCTGCTGCGACTGCTGCAGGTGGATCGTCGTTCGCAAATGGTCTCCCTCTCCTCCACTACCCTCCGAGAGAGGATCTTGCCCGAGGGATCCGTTGACGTCGTCTCTGAAAGAAAGTATTTCACACTTACTTTAATGTGACACCAGAGTAAATGAAAAGATCACATGATTACTGCTCACAATTATGTAATTTGATTTTTTTTTCGCCCAACCTCTGGTGGTGACTGAGGTGGTCATCCTTTCCTCTGGCAGCGCCATCGATTCGGACAACAACGATGACGACATCGGGTCGATTATCGATCGACTGCTGTCGATGCCGTACGCGTTATCGATCGAAGAGACCATCGACGGAGGCAGGGTGCCATTCTGGAAATAAATGCTTTGTCTTGCAGATCGATAGGGGCTGCTTCCTGACCATCAGGGGGATTCCCGGCGATGAAGATACCGTAATCGGACTGGCACGTCGATCGCGCAACTGGTCGTTGTCCTGCAGAGAAAGAGCTACAGTATATTACAGTAGCCTATGAACCAATCAATCAATGTTTACATGGTAGAGCTCGCTCGGCATCCATAATCAATTCCTACCGTAGTTCTACCGTACCTGAACTACACTCGGTCGCTGCACCGTCTGCGTGCTTCGGTCCTCGCTCGAATCTCGTTTCAGCCTGTAATTATCGATTTTACTGCTTGACTTGGTTTGTGGTAAGCTATTATCATGAAATGGAATTTTTTTGGAGTCATGTTTCAAAAAATACATTCAAACAATGTAGGTTCCGGTTTTGCAAGTTCCAAAACTTAGAGCAAGTCGAGTTTATTCCGTATTTCTTCGGCACTTCTTGGATAGTTGACCAACCCCCTCTCCCCTGCCTCTCATTTTTCCATCCCCCATTACAGAGGGGTTGTACAACCGAAAATCAGGGGGAAAGTATAGAAATGAGTGAGGTATAGGACAAAAGGGGGGGGGGTGTGCTAATTATCCAAGAACTGCCATTTCTTCTTTTGATTCACGCAAAAATATTAACCTGCCAGGAGACTGCTCCCTCTTGCGAAGATCGACATCGTATCTGGCTACACTACTCCGCTCCTCCGACTCCTTCCGTGTGGGACCATCACCGCTCGCTACAGTACTCCTCTCTTCACTGGGCGTTCGCTGCTGCTGCGGTGGCCGTCGCACCACCTTCGGACCGTCCTGCAAGGAGTTTGATGAAGAAATGCATGCGATTTATATCTATCGGGGCCGACCTCGAAGCCGTCGTCTTCTGGTTTCACGATCGTCGCGTGTCTCGCATTCCCGAAGGGACTGCGGGCTGTCGATCGAGAGGCAGCAGCAGCAGTCGCTGCTGCATCGGTCGGGGATGATGTGGCTGCAATCTATTTCTTCATAATCACTCCCTACAGAATTCACTCTATGAATAATCGGTGTATTCTACTACGTCCCATCTACAAATCATATCCGAGAGCCGTAAACTCATGGCAGAGCCGTCGATTATCCTCACCATTGTGCGCCGGCGTCGTCGATGTGTGGTCCCCGCTGCGCGCCGGCGCACTACCGTTTCCCGGATGGAGGGGGCGGGGCGAGGGAGACTTACTTCCTGCCTTAGGCTTGTTGATCGCCGTGTACAACTGCTGCTGAGTGGGGCCTGGAGGGGAATCGATTAGTTCAGAGTCTGAACTTCAGACTACTACAGTCTACTAACATACTTTCCCAGGCGCGATTATGTACGTCTAAGTATTGCTACCGCTTGGAGCAAGACCACTGTGTCGACTAGAGTACCGTATACCTTGTGATCTTCCGGGCGAGACTCCACTGCCTGCTGCAGCTGCAGCCTGGAGGGCGTTTCGGTCGGGGATGGGGGAGGTGGGAGGGAGGGGAGGATGGACTGCAGAGGAGGGAGAGGCAGTGTCCACTGCCAGTCCTCCGAGAGGGCGAGAGGAGGAGGGAGGGACGGAGGAAGGAGGCACGTCATCCACCGACTCGTACAGTCGATCACTCCCGATCGTCGAGTAGTAGTTCTGATCTCTCTGTGGAGGACCAGGCGGAAGACGCTGCTCACGCTCCAGACGCGCCCGGATCTGAAGCGGATGCGTGAGAGTATGAGGAAGTACGGTATCAATAAATCGATATGGTCGACTCACGGTCTCGGCGCTCTCCCTGACGGTGATGTATCGATAGGAGGGATCTCGACTGGCGATGGACTGTTCGTCGTCTGCATTGAGAGGAGCGAGACCAGAAGGTGGACCAACTAACGAAGGAACAACTGCAAGGGGGAATGGAGCACTAGGTGTATTCAAGACTAGGCACATTGAGGCTTTGCTGACCATGAAATGAAAAAAATGTCTTTGGGTGACTGCAAACAGCAAATTAGGATGTGCGTAGTGTTGTATTCACAATCAGAATTAACACAAATTCGAGGAAAAAAAACGCGATTTTACGCCATACAATAATCACGAAGCGTGTTTCGACAGTTCATCAGTTCGTTCCATTACTAAAACATTTGTTCCCTGCAATAGCCCAAGCATACCTCGCGGGAACTCTTCCCTCTGCTGTTCCTCTCTTCTCTCTGCCCTCTCTCCTCCCATTGTCGATGCTCCTCTCGATCCAGGCAGACCCGTCAATGACGCCGAAGGATGGATCGCTGCTGAGAAAACAGGAAAGTTGGTATTGCCTCACTGAGAGAACATGCTATACCAAGCACTGCCAGAAAGATACAACTAATCAAGATTAAGAAACAGAATCATTATGATCCATCTGCTTTAAATATATTTCGGTTTCCCTGACTCACCATTGCTTCTCTCCTCTGCTCCTTCTCTCTCCCACGGTCGTTCCCCAGAGCCACTTCGACGAATCTACAATCATACCGTATTACACCATTCATAAATTCATTATTCAATAGGAACGGCTGTCAGGGAAGGCGATAGAGAATCATAGAAACAACAAGCTTTCAATTAAATAAAATCAGTATCCATCACTTCTCCCAGACAGATCCAGAGGGAACCACGATTCGGTGAAAAAACTCAAACATTGGAAGACAATACACGGTATCCAAACGGGAATTCATTCTAGCTTAACCCCAGCACACAACACACTCATCACCGCCACCTCCTTCTCATGCACCGTCCATCGCCATCGATCAATGTACCAGTCGGAAGAGGCCTATTTCATCATCACTACGTAATCTCGCTTCTTGGTGACGTCATACTCTAACCCCTTACCTTCGAGTAAAGCTGGTCGAGTTCTCCCTCGACGTCGTCTGAACTCCGACCCGCTCGTCCCTCTGCACGCACTCTCGCGTAGCCTGGAGAGATCAACGACCAACTAGGAAAAAATGATTTCATCAATTTAAATTTAGCATAGTCTTGCAGTTTCTAAGCAACACCTGTGGTGTTAGTGTGGAAGAGAAATTCGAAAAAAACTTACAAAGATTACCCCCCCCCCCCCATTTGTTTTATTACGTTGCTTGACTGCCCTTGGTTTCCGAACGAAATCAAAGATCAAAGATCACTCACCGGGGTCGTATGCACTGCTGGAGTCGCCGCCGTCTGCCGAGGGACGGGTGGTCGTGCGAGGGCCGGAGGCGATCGAACTGACAAAACGTCACTCTCACATTACCAATGAAGTATCAAGTGAGGGAGAAAAGAGATGGAACGAAATACCCTCTGACAAGAATTCAGAACTGAATCCAATCTGTCCAACCTGTAGGGATCCTCGCTGGCAGTGGGTCCGTACAGCTGACTGGCACTCTGGTACGGAGGATCCGTCGACGGCTGCGATGAAACATTGTAAATACCATGGAAACACGCAGTACTTTGTTTGGATATTTGACATGACTCCTACAGAATGCGCTAGCTTCCTCTAATCCAGAGAGCTCGAAGACTCCTAACGTCCCCTATACACCAATAAGAAATTTCCCGAAATCTCCGATTTACCGTATCCCGGCACCCCACACCAACCGTACCCTCTGTTCCTTCCTCGTTTCGCTTGCGGCGTTCGTTGCGAGAGGCGGCGTCCGTTTGAACTGCGGGTAGTCGTAACAGTGAGCTGCGCGAGGGCCCACCTGAAATTGTTTTTTTTTTACAGGTTGAGCGGAGCAGATTTTTCTGCACAATGAACATAGCTTGTTCAACGAAACCACTACTAGTGTTCCTCTCCGCCCCATCAATAGCCATGGTGTTTCATCAGAAGTGCATACAAGATGGTGCTCACCCTTCCGTACAACTGATCGATGTCGTCTTCGTAATCGATGGTACCGTACGTCCCCGTCGGTCCATCTCCCCCATCCGCGTATTCGATGTCGTCCCGAGCCGCCGATTTGCCTGCAGAGGGATTACGGTAATTATCGATCTTTGTCGTATCACAACTCACTCTCAATTAATGGATCAATGCACTATTATTTCACAAAGTGATGTAGGGCTAAGCCTCTATCGAGCGAGTACTCCGTACAACGAAGATATTAAACCCTACGACTTCCTTCTTCCTTTACGATTGGACTGTTGTGGATACCACGAACCACCCCATAAACCTTGTTACTCCAAGTTTTCGGCACAGCATAAAATCCCATGAGAATTACTGTCAATACGTACACAAGCAAAATTCCAACATACGATTCGATGCGTATCTTCTCTAACATACAATATTATGGTCACAGAATGAACGATAAAATTGTCAACAATCACGATATAACTACGGTACCTCTCTTATCGATCTGTGCGTAGAGGGCGCTGACTCCGTCCTCCTCCGCGGGGATGGGAGGGAGGGCACGGGGAGGATGGTGGTGGATGGGAGCAGAGGTACGAGGACCGAAGGGAAGGGAGGACGACGACGGCTGCAATGGCGAGGTTACATCCACTAACGAATATAATTGTCATCGAGTCCGCTCTTGTGAATGTCTATCGTTCCTAGCGTTGTCCATCACAGAAAAAAACATATAGCCAGAATTTCTAAAAATTAAAGAGTAATTTGATGACCGGTACTTCATCAGGGCTACGAAGGTGAAGGAATCAAGAGGTTGTCATGGCAAATATTATCGAACACTTTGCAAAAAGTATGTCAATTTGGTACTATCGTGTTTCACCAGGAAGTGATGATACTTCTGGCGGCTTTTGACTTTATAGCAATATGTAAAATCAAAAATAGACATACCTTGCTAGCTGGCTGAGAATGCCTCTCTCCCGTGTGGCCATTCCCGAACCGGAAGTTGACTCTGGAATGGGCCAAAACATGTTTTCTCACCGAATCTGTACTAAAAACGTGATAATCACATGACGTTTACATGTCTTGCTATGGAGGATATACTTTGCCCGTGCGATAACGGATGCTTTGAACACATAAGTATGCTGTCACTTGATCACAACTAACTGCAAGGTCAATTGACATCGAACATGTATATTTGACTCTTTCAAATTTCACTTGAAAGTAGAACTAACCGTGGCGAGGTGGGATCGTCAGCAGGAATGACTCCATACGCCTCCTCGAGGTCTTCCTCTCTGCAATATTTCATGTTTTAATATTATTCAAAAACTCGAGTGCTCATTCCACGGTATTCGTTCTACTATAGACCGGTGGGTAGAGAAGAGAGCAGAATGCACAGCGTGTTCACAAGCGTGTTTATTGTTGTCATAACAATAGGTGGTCACTCCAAAACGGACGGCTGATGTTTACTTGTCACACGCTTCTCACTCTTACGTCCACTCGAAAAGTACTAGCCTAGTTGGCTAAATGATTGCAGGTATGCTCATAGTGAATAGCCATAACTACTAGCAATGGAGGAAACATAACGGTCAAGCCCATTCCAGAGTGAGTACCTGTGCTTCATGGGTTTCTTGCAGCAGACGCAGGCCGTCAACACACTGACCATCGTGACCAGTGAGCACAGCGAGAGTACCAACTGCATCCTCGGCTGCAATGAGGGACTAATTAGTCTAATTAACGACCTTATCATTATTAGTTACTATTTTATTATTGAATATCCATATTATATTGATATGCACTCTTTCTTCAAAGTTATATAATTAGCTAACTAATAATAAAGCAAGCCTCTGTGCATCTCAAAGTTTGTAAATAGGTCAAACCGAGTAAAGAAGATTACTTTGCAGCTAAGTAGTCAATTAGGAGCAATTACCGCACCAAACTACTTCTAAATCACGATATACTGGACTCTAATCTCGCCCACAAGTCAGCAAACAGACTCACCTCAATGGCCGCGACTCCGGCCACAGTCTCGAGCACCATTGTGGACTATGGGAGAGGATAAAGACGACGGTCAATGGGCGAAAAAGACGAGCATTCACCTGAAATGGAGAAGTGAAATGAGGGAAGATTGTGAAACAAGTGAGGACTCGAGAGGAATGGTAAAATGAGCGTGGAAGACTCGGAAGAGACGGACGAAAGTAGGCGATGGGAAAATAGATAGTAGCGAGAATCCACGGGCGAAACACAACTGTCCACGGGAGGACAAAAACAAGGAACCGGTTGAATCGCGCGACTAACAGTACACCCGCGTCCGCAAAGGACAGTGGCTATCGAGAACTGACGAGATCTCAGGAACATCTCAAGACGGACTCCATTCCGTCTATCTAATAGAAACTTGAGTCATTTCGCAAGAAGGAAAAGTACAGGCTGTTTCCACCTCGCTCTTCCTCTATTCCGAAACGTGAAATTGACTCCGGCCTCTCGTTGTCTGTTTGCACAGCCCTAATGCATAGCAAGTAGATGGAGCGGATCGAATGGGGTCCACCTTCTCTTCTCCCTTACAGGGATCGATAGACTGATCCTTCGTACAACGTGACTACTCAAGAGGGAGATGGAGTGGTAAGGATGTGGGAGTGCCCCGCGGGGGGTTAGCTCATTAACGCTATTCCATTAATTATTGAGGGAGTTGATCGATCGGAAGCGGACTAGCTCGGAGGAGGGGAGGGGGGGGGTGGCTCAGCCGCGAGAGCCAATAACATTAGAGGGGGATCAATCACTGAGATGAGATCAGAGGAGAGGCGATGGATAGGAAGAGAAGAGCGAATCGCGAACGAGGAGACGAGAGAACGCGAGTGATAGAGAGGCGGAGAGACGAGAGGAAGGCGAGAGATGAGGGGAAATGAAGAGAGTACTGCCACCCTCACACCAGCCGTCCCTGAGAGGCAGATGGACAAATGGACAAAGAGGGGGAAGAGGGGGAGAGACAACGGGAAAGGAAGATGGAGGAGGAAGAAGATTGGAAGGGGAGGGGTGTTCGAAAAGCCATTCCCTCGTACGGAAGTGCTCAAGTAATCCGATGGATCAAAGGAAAGAGAGTAGTAAACGCGGTGTACGAAATTGGTTATAGGGGGGGGGCTGAAGTACTGCTATCCTTAGGGGTGCGATTATAGCGAAAAAAGAGAGGCAATCGCAGGTAACCACCGGATGTTCTGACAATGAGCGAATGGGCTGCAATTTCCCTTTCACGAGCGACGCCTTCCCCCCCCCCCCGCAATTTCGACTGCTTAGGGGTAAAGTAGGCGAATGGAGGTCGAGTGGAAGTGGCTGAGCAGAGATTAACGAGAACACCAGTCAAGAAAATACTACAACGAAACTACCAACGAGAAACGGATTGAGGCACACACCACAATATCCATGTAAAATACGGAATACAGATCGTAAAATTGCCACTAATCGCAGAAACTGACTTGACAAGGATTGATTTTTCGTGTCAAATGAAGTCCCAAGTTTAATTATTACAATAATCGAATCTCATAAATCACAAAAAACGGACCCGGAAAATATCAATACGTTGGTCACTGATTCCATTAAGGACCGAAAAAATACAGTAATTTTTTTGAAATTGTAGTCGATACGATGTTGTTTTCGCATATTTCTTTTCGGTTTTTGTTGTCTCCCTTTCTTCATTTGCTAATGTTTTCTCTAATTCAGGTCAGGAATCACTTATTCGCAAATTGTCCGCGGCCCAATGTCAATGTCTTCAAAGGGATGCGCACATAAGTGAGTTTTACATGCTCGGCATTTGTTTCATTTTTTTTCACCAGAGATTCCATGCAATTTATGTCTAAATTGTTCAGGTGCGGCTATAATAAGATATTCTCTCCGAGGTGTCGTCCCGTGGAAGAGGAAAAATCATCGCAGTCGAATCCAGGCGTCAGGGTGTGGGTTGTTTGAGCTACCACAACATATTTGTTTTTAGTGTGATTTGTTTCTTGTTTCATCATTATTGATGTGTTAGCTTTTTTTCAAATTGATGGCACTTCTTTAATTGAGGAACCCGAGGCTCCGCCAACTTTTTCCTCTGCATCTCTAGCCCTCCCGCTCTTCCTACGCGCCTTGCTTGATTGTACTAGCGAAATACTGCGAGAGCGCCGGACTAGGGTGCGCAGAGAGAGCAGTCCTTTCCTTAACATAGTTGGGGAGAGCCTCTGCGTCTCTACCCCTCCCGCTGTATCTAATCATAGTTAGGGAGAGCGAGAGGGATAGAGACGCAGAGGAAAAACTGGGCAGAGCCTCGGGTCCCTCAAGTAGAGAAGCTCCAAATTATTTCATGTAGAATATTAATATTTGTATTCATTTCAGCCATTTCAAGTTCTCTGATGCCGAGGTGATGGCCAACCACGTATTGGGATTGGGTGAAATAATGCGACGTTCGCGAGCTTCTATTTAATTTAAGGTTATTGGTTCTTTCAGGTGGTAATGAGCAAGAAACGACGGCAGCGATTAATAAATGGACTAAACAGGTATGCTCTTCCATTTAATTGATGATCGAAAAATCTGGAACTTCTGAAGTTGACGGCCCTACTCTGCCCGCCCACCCTCTACATTCTCCTTACAAACCTTGCTCGTATGTCACACTAGCTGTTTCTATGTCTCTACCCCCGCAGCTCTCTATGCTTATCTGCTGTCCTAAATGTAATCACGCATCTGGCACTGGTATAGAAGCCCGGACCACCCGCAAATACTCTTTCCCCGGTGCAAAGAGTTTATTCTTTATCTGTTTAAGGCTAAGTAATCTGTACCCTGATCTTTTATGTTAATGCGGGGACAGAGCATCCTTTTCATGGGAGAGAGGACGGGCGGATGCCCTGCCTCTGGAGAGGTCCTTTTACGGATTGGTCCGGGCTTCTATACCAGTGCCCACGCATCTTCCTTAACATATCACCGACCTATCCCAGCTGAAAGCATAAGCGGGGACATTGCTAACATTGCTTACTGGCTGACCCGCTTCAGGGGTCGTCAATTATGATAAAGAAAGGGCAGCTTTTTCTGTGCACCGTGCTTCTCTCGCGCTCTCGTTTATGAAGTATTTCGCAATCAAGAGGTTCCATATAAAAAAACAAAAAATCTTCCCTATCAATTATATAGTCCCGATAATTTAGTAAATCAATTATCCATGTTGTTAGCGCACGTTTCGTCTTCTGCAGTTGAGGAGTAAGGTTACACTTCCTTCCTATTTTGGAAAAAATCAATCCTAAGCCTGGGCTAATCTACGTATGTATAGCATAGGCTCAACACTAGCCAATCTATACAGGACCCAGAGTGGTCGGAGCCGTGCTCTTCAACTTTAGAAGTACCAGAAGTATAGTCATTATTTCCCATGTATCCAATTAGTTGCCCAGATGGTTCTGAATGTGAGGAAGATGGAATAGGGACTTTCCTACTTCCGTACTAGGCTCCCTCCCCCCTGCCCACGCCCACGTGTCGATTACTTAGCCTTAAACAGATAAAGAATAAGCCTGTGTTGCAGATGATTTTTTCCCATTTGCCGAAGATGATGAAAGGCGCTCATATGCAAGGATGCACTCATGGAGGTTCAGCTACTACCACATGCACGAAGAAGGCCGGTGAACCATGGGTAAGCAGATTGGATCCCATCGTGGGGACTGCCACAGCGTGGCCAAGAAGGAAGCTCAACTGCGTGTCAGACCTATTCCTATTCATTCTCGGATTATCGAAACAAGGGAACTGCTAGAATGACTGGGTTCTCGAGCATCACACCGTTTAGCGATATCGAAATCTAGAATTTGAACGTAGTCAAGCGGAAAAAGGTTGAGCACTTTAATGCTCTAATGTCATATCCGTAGCTGCACTCCCTTTAGAGAAGTGGTTTTTTGAGTGCGCAACTCGTCGATTTTGAAACAATTGTCTACGAAAATCATTATTGTCCAGCCAAGAATGGCATAGCATTGTACAGGTTTCCTAACAATTTTGGTGAGATAAATGCGATCACCATAGTAATATTAATTTCTCATCTCAATTCAAAATGTGGGTTACAATTCCACTTACCGCCTCGCGGGGCGAGAAAGAGCAAAAGTGAGGAGATAATCTCGATCCAACTCTAACACGCAAATGAGCTCTGTTCTCTTCTTTGAAACGCTGTGCCAAGAAATGCCGAATTTTTTATATGATTGTACACCGAGAATCCTCTGCAGAAAATGACGACCAGAATGAGGGAGGACAAGGCAACAAGTACGAGGGTGGATCCGCGTGCTTATCTGTGGGAGCAGCGTCCCTCGACCTCCGATGGAAGAGGCATGGACAGACCGATGGAAGTTGAGGTGGGTCGACTACTTACTCATCCATCTCGCGCTGCTCAATCCATTTCGACCATTCCAGATGTTCAAAGTCGAGTACGAAGCAACCAAGATGAAGATGAATGGAGGAGGGGAGAGGAGGAAGGCGAGTATCGCTCTTCTATACTCACTTATTCGCATTTAATATTCAGAATATAAATATTGTAATGGCGATCGGTAGTCTATCACGGATGATCTCTCTATGATATCATGTCCTTCCATTCAGGATATTTTTGCTCCAATCCTCAATCACAATCTGGTTCTGAAGGATGTGGGCATGCAGACGGACGAGGAGGAGGTGCCCAGTGAGTGATTGCACTAGCACTATCATTGTATGTGAGGTAAAGACAGCTAGGCGCTCATAATTATAGGCCCCATCGTAGTTGCTTGTAGTTACAGTTCCCATATGTCTATTATGAATATATGATAATCGCAGGTGTCCTCGAACTGACCAGCGAGGAGGAAGAGGAAGAGGTGGTTTGAGATTTATCAACTTTGGTTGTTCCCATGTTGTTCAAGCTGAGAAGGCAATAACATCTCTAGTTTTGTGACACCCTCTCATCTTACATATAGTTCATTCCAATCAATCTCTCCAGTCCGAAATCAACATCAAATGAAAATGTAATGATACCCACTGCTCCCATGTGGAACTAAATCTGGTAATTTCTCCCTAATCGAAATGGATTCTTAGTGGCTGCTGTAGAGAAAAAGTCCCACCTGCACTAAGCTGTGGAAAGATGGCAATCTATGGTCAAGGACTCGGCTGGATCGAATTATTTGTTTTATGTATCATTTCGCCCTATTTATCTGTTTACTAATGGTTCGAAGTTGAAGTAACCCCAATCTTGTTATATAACATTACCGTTATGATGTTCATTTTGTTGATTTCTCCTATTTGATAAAGTTTTTAAGAAAAATCGAGCAACTGTATGTGAATCCGTTAAAGGCGGATGTTATTACTTTTAAGAGTTAATGAATAATCATTTCTCTTGTCATCTGCTTGCAATGCCCCTTTATTGTAATTTGTTCGTTATCGTTGCCTCAGTCTAGAATAACAAGTGCGATATGCTTCTCATTAGGGCGGCAAGAACGGATCACGGGTCGACCTTTCGACCCTCTAAAACGGGTCGAGGTGGTGACCCGTGCCGCGCGCCGCGTGTTGCGTTTCTCTCTCGGGTGACCCGTTTTTGAACGGGTCAAATACGGGTCATGCTGCCTTTTCTCAGCTGCCGCATCTTCCAAGCGTAAAATTTGTGTAAGGATTAATAAGCTCGACGAGTACTATCCATTACATGATTTTCAACTGAAAATACACTTTTTAGTGTTTCGAATTTCTTATTATCAAGGGAAGATACACTTCTTACAAGCTTACCGCATAAGAGCGCTTGCCCGTGAGAAGAAATGAATTGGAGAGAGCACAAAAACAATCATCCTGAACTTTTCCACCCCTCGATACGCTCTTTCCCCCATTTGGATAAGCTCTCATTAATTGAATTTTGTTGGTATCAAAGTTTTGATGTTGTAGTTCTGAAATAAACGTACTATTATTATGGCATGGTTCGAAAATGCATATGATCATTTTCGAATATGATTATCGAAAACTAATTACGTAGTAATCACAATTGATCGAGGCGCGATGATGCGCGCCCCAGGAGAGAGTGTGGGAAAGTGAGGGGCGCTCTTCCTTTCACATACTTTCCCGTCGTACCCCTATTAGTATCACGTCAGACGCCGAATCTTGCCTATTATTCTACTTTCCATCACACCATATTGCAGGTCCTCAAGATGGAGGCTGCATACTACGTCACGGACTTGACGACGGGAAAAATGAGGTGGGAACACTTCTGATCACTTACGTCAGCCATTGTTCCTGCTCTATTGCATTTGTCAATGAGCATCGACCAAATCAAATCCATCTTCAGCCCGGTGACCAAAGAAGAAGCGGAGAGTCTGGTGCTCCCCATGGTAATTGCGATTCGGATGAAGCATGTGGCTACTCAGACCTCCGATAATGAGGACGACGGATTCGAACCGGGTGAGCGATCGATAATCATGGATAGAGTCAATGATCTCCACGAAGAATTTCCATGCGAGATTGGCCTTCTGGAAAGAAACTTGTTGAAAATATTTAAAAATCGATAAGTGGAATCGTGGGGGATCAGGGATATTTTTGGGACTGCGCACATCGCAGTCAATGATACGTAGATAAATCTCACGCGAAAATCCTTGGTAGGGATCAGGCATCTATCCATGATTGTCTTCTTCCATCGATATTTGATCCCCTCATATCAGGGCCTTCTGGAGTTGAACGCAGGAAGAACAAGAGAGACGTCGGCACGCAAACTGATGGAGAGGTGGAGAAGAAGGAAAAGAAGAAGAAGGTGAAGAAGGAGAAGAAGATAATTAAGAAGGAGAAGATGATGATGAAGAATGAGAAGAAGAAGAAACAGAGTGAGTCTTCCATTGTTAGGAGCGACCTCCTCTATCCATCTGACACTACCGTGCCTGCTAAGTGATAGAATGTGATATAAAGATGATCATTGACTGAGTCCTACAGTAATATCTAGTGGCTACAGTATCCTAAGCCACAATCAATATCGTTGCAGGTGTCGTAGTGACGAGCATCGACGACGACAATGACGACGACGTCATCTTCGAAGAGGTACTTTTGTTAGATTGTTACAAATATGTTTTGGCCAAGATCCATCCCGTGGTAGTATCACCTCGAACATTTAAATTCCGATGCATCGTTTCGAGTCTATGGTTTGATCTAGTCTCAATAAGGCATGATGCTTAGTAGTGAAGTTATTTCGTTCGCGAGCGAATGAACACGAGGGATCGCTCGCAAGCTAATGTAGAGAGGAGTGAGAGGAAACCCTCGTACGAGCGCCTAAACGTTCGAAATAACCACTAGTACTTGTATATTCAAATAATGTGGTAGTATCTCTCCCGCCCCGAATGAGAGTGGCACTGAATCTGTTGATGGATCATCGAATTCGCAGGAGTTGACTGCTGCCCTGCAGAAGAAGATGAAGCTGGAGAGAGAGACGTATGTTGGAAATGATTTTTTATTTAAAATCTTTTTTTGCTTAGATGATATAAATACGGAAATAATTTTATGATACCTTACTGAACGAAAACTGAGGGGGACTTTATTTTGGTGGTATGTAATGAGTGGGAAACGATTTCTTCTGATCGAATAATGGTTTAAATTGATGGTTGATTTGTAAATGATTAATAGTGAGCAATTCAGGGAGAGATGCCCTCGCTGCGGAAAAGTGGCCAAGAATGAGTAAGTGATATTTATTAATCTAGAGTCGATAAGTTGTTCAGTTAGTGTACCACAGACCTCCTGAACAGAGATATGACAAAACTTACAATTAGAAAGACGAGGTTCACGTAGAAATGATCACTTTTCTCCGTACATGATTGAATTACAGGCTTTCCCGCAAGAACTGAGCGGTCGAATGATCACAACCAATAATGAAGGAAGATTTGGCTGAGTGGAATTGTTTTTGTTATGTTTCGTGTTCATCTTGTTGTTAAGGCAGTTTACATGTAGTTTTTCGAAGTAGTTCTAATAATGACTTTTCCATTGATATTGCCATTTTCCAATTGTTTTCGTTGTTGGTTTTCGTGATGGATAAAATGTTGAAAAATATTGTATTTGAATTTTTGAGTACCGTACCAGGCGGAATTAATTACTGCGATGAGCATGGGAGCATACTCTTTCCGTTTCACCTGAACCTCGCATTACTTTGACATGGGTTTCGATATGGTCGTAAAATATTGTTTCGGGGGGGGGAATTGGAAGCCATAAATTGACTTAGAGATGTAAGCCTAACACGAATATATATTCTTCTGATTGATTACGATAGTTAACATTGCATCGACGAACTCCTCGAAGCAATGGCAATTAAAGCAGCTGTCTTAGGAAATTTCAAGAGTCTTTTTGAACTACTGAGACAAATGATTGTTGCTTGCGACTCCAAGTTGGAAACATATTAGATTTCATAATTTGAATCAAATTTAAAAGGACGTGTTCTAGTTGGAATGGAGCCAAACAAATGCCCATTATAGATGAGCGAGTGCATCATCTGCCACGATGACTTCTCGGCTGCGGTAGCTCGACATGTGCCGCGCATCCTCTCAGGTATATTGTAGGACTGGAGTACTGTGAGAGTAGAATGCATAGCAACGTGGTGTACAACAATATTCGCAGAACGGAAAAAAATATTCACAGCAGAATATTTTCCCGTAACGGAACGGTTCTGCTAATATTGTTGTACTTTAAGAAGTTTATCATGTACACCACGTCGCTGCGCATTCTACTCCTCATCCCTCTCAGCATGCGGCCATTCGATCTGCACTGGATGCGCCCATCAAATGCATCGAAGGGGGTCGCATGCCATCGTTTGCCCCTTCGACCAAGTGCCCACGGCACTGCCAAATGGTGAGTACGGTAGAACCTTAGCTGGAGTACGGTATTCAGGGAATATTTGAGTGGGGAGAAGTTATATAATTACTGTAGCAGTGTCATATTGATCGGAATTGAGATCGAGTCTCCTCTCTGAAGAAGAACTTCTCTCTGGTGGATGCACTGGAGAAGATGGGAGCGAGGAGAGGAGAGGAGGTGGGTCGAGAATGGTTTAGGGTATGGAAATTGCTGTTTCGAAATGTTGTGCAGGTTGTGTGAACGTATCATTCCTTCAAAAAAACAACCTTTGAGATCTACCTTTGAATGATTTTGACTTATGCTTTTTGTTTTATGCTTCGGGAAATAATTTCTCAATTTTTTTCAATTTAAGGCGAATAATCCGATGATTCGAGAGTCAAATGAGGGACGACGTGAGCAAAAGAAGAGAGCGAACGGAGTGGATTGGGGAGCTATTCTCGTCAAAATCGTTCTGTGAGTCTTGGTTTAATTATGTACAGTCCGAGGTTAAATTTTATCTGAAAATCGCTATAATAAACATTGCAAAGCAACGGAACAATTAGTTGTTTTACTTGAATATAATGCCTTCATGTCATCGGCAGAGTACAAAGAGGTGTTCGGCTTGTTTTCGAAATGGTCTCTTGGGGTAATTCCCGTTATTCCCAGTTGCTACATCTTCTTCTCACTCGTCTACGAGAATTGCTCCCTCAAGAGTGAGATGGCCACTCGTCACCAGTTGTTCGAAGACATGAAGAGAAGTGTGGTGGAAGTGAGGAGCTCCCACATTCCTCTCGAGTACGAAATAGCCAGACTGCACGGCATGTACTTCCTGCCCTATCATTTTTGGCCCTATTAGGGTGTTATCTCGTTCATCCAGAAGATGCCGTTATTTTACTGTTGTTGTTGTCTAGAGAGATCAATCGCGTTCTTATGATCTCATTTGTCCATTGTTATGTTATACATTACGTTTCACCTGAAGTTTCTTCTGTTACATGCCTTGCGATAAAATGCATTATATTATTCCTTCACAGCGATGAAAGGACGGTTCTTCTCCCTTTCAAGTGACTCCATTTCTACATGAAGGACCATATTACCATATCCGAGACTGTGGATTCAGTGGTCGTTCTCCACTCTTGATTTGGAAACTTCTTATTTTCTTTGCACCTAGCCAGTGATCGGATCTTTCCAAACAACGGTTCATTTCCCCTTCTAATAGATTTAAATAGCACGTAATTAGTTTTTTCACACAATGGGTTCGATAATCCAATCACTAAATATCCAAATTTGTCCTTTTCTCTGTATTTACTCTCCTCCTCTCTCCTCTCTCTCGCCTCTTCCCATTCTCTTCTCTCCTCCAATCACTCCCCTCCCTGCGCGTCGAGCCGCGCGGTCTCTCCTCTCTCCTCCTCTTCTCGAAGTCACGTCGCGTCTCGCCACGAACCGCCACGATGAATGGAAAGTACGGTATCTCCTCATCGATCTCAGTTGATCTTTGATCTCTTTCAGAACTCGTGGTCGACGTAAGACGAACTGGCGTACGGTCAATCTCGCAGCCTACGATCCAATCTGTGCAGGGGAATACGACTTCGAGGAGTACGTGGCCCCATCCACCAGACGTCAGTTTGATGTTTGATCTCTCTTCTCAGTACAGTACTTCACTGTCTGTTCGATTACTACAATCTTGCTCCCTTCTGTAAAACTGATTCTTTGGACAGTGGAGTTGTGAGATGTTTTAGTTTGATCTTTGATCTCTGCAGTTCGTGCGTCCAAGCTGTGTCCAACGACGAAGCCGGCTGCCACTGCCGGCTTCGTCGTTGGGCCTAAGCGTGACGACGCGCTCCGATTGGAAGTACATGGGGAAGGTATGAGAGATCAAACATCAGGGATCAAACTACAAACTACAGCAAGTGCGCAAGATGCTCATCCCCGGTTCGATCTCGGCATTCGCCTCGTGCATGTGGGTATCACTCGAACTGGCCCATGGTGAGGAGAGAGAGAGAGAGAGAGAGAGAGAGAGAGAGAGAGAGGAGAGATCAAAGATCAAAGATCAAAGACCAATCACTCAGGTGCTCCCATCGCCGCCTTCTCGAAGATCGTCGAGCTGGCGCTGCCCTTCTGGGACGCGGTAAGGGACTTGGCACGGAGCCAGAAAACTCTTGGAACGATGCCAATGATTTTGCAGCTTCTGGCTGACGAACAGGACGCGTGGGCGGAGCGGGCGCACGCTGAGGGTCGACGTGCCCACTGGATCTACGTGCGCAATGGACGGTACGGACTACCGTAGTACTGTGGAGTATACCGTATCCCGGTAGTGAATACCGTAACCCAGATGCACCAATCAGGGAGAGATACCGTAATGCTACCGTATTGCAGGACTGGCGGCGGCGGGAACGCGATGGGCGCCTCGAGCCACATCCAGTGCCACGCAAGGTACTGCAGTGACCTACCGTAGCTCCTGAAGATACCGTACCCCAAGATATCTGCTGAACACCTCCCTCTTCCATTATCCTTCTGTACCCCCATACCCATTCGTCTCATGATCACTCCGCACAATGGTCCCCGTCCCCCTTCCCTCTCTTTCGCCCTTATCCTACCGTACCCCTACAGTTCTCGTCCCCATTCTCCCTACCGTACTCCTCCCTGCAGTGACAACCGTCCCTCTCCTCGTTCTCGCAAGAAGGCTCAGGAGTGGGACGACGACTACGACGATGAGGAACTCTCCGACACCGACGAACTGCCCTCCCGACCCACCAAGGTACTGTAGGATCAGGGATACTGTAGCAGCGAAGATTTCTGGGTATCGTGGGGGAACGAATTTGAGAGTTGTTGGCGTGACTAATATATCATCAGTATGTCTTACGTTATGGATACGGCATGTCTGATCTCTGATCTCTTCAGAAGCTCAATATCGACGGTGACGACACTGAACCAATGGAAATCCCTAAGGAGTTCAAGTCGTCGGATGTAACCTACAGTATACCTACCGTAATCCTCCTCTCCCTTTAGGACGCCTCTCCTCACGGGACTCCCGAACCTGTCCCCTATCGCCCCACTCCCATCGGCACCAAGACAGTCACCTTCAAACTCGATCGCGATCCCGAGCCACCCCGCGAACCATTTCGAGAGCGAGATGGTACCCAGAGCCGGAACCAACTACCGTAATCATGACCGTTATTCAGGCATACGCACGGTGCCACCACCCCCTCTCACCTACCGCCCCATCATCGTCTCGACGAACCCGCAGCCCGTGCAGGTACCGTATCTATCGATCGATATCATTATCCTTCCTAACCGAATCTTATTTCAGAACACCCCACCCCCACCCTCGCACTACCCCACTCAGTCTGCAATGCGCGGCCGCGGCAGCTACGCGAACAGAAGGTATACGGTTGAGGGTACGGTAGATGGGGTACTGTGGGAGTGCGGCAACTCAGGTATACGGTATTGTTCAGACCGTCACGCGGCGGCTTCGACACGTATCCGGCCTCTTCTCCGCATGTTGGCGCGCCGCACGCGCCTCATCACGCTGCGCCCGCGTTGTCCGCGTGGGCGCGTGGAGTGGCGCCGCGTGCCGCCTCCCTCGCGGCCCCGCTCGCCTTCCGCTAGTAGCTAGGTACGGTGAGGGGTCGATGGGATACTGTAGTGCGTACTGTAATATATTACCCTTTGCAGTCCCTCTACTACTACTCACAACGCGTTGTCTCACGTGAGCAATGACGTCTCAGTTTCATGTCCCCTCGAGAATAAAAGTGAAAACTTGGAAAGAGTTGTTAGAATGTTAGAATCGTTAGAAGTTGTTAGAATCACACAGCAATTGACAGAAATATGAGACATCAGACAAAAGATCAAAGACCAACAGTAGTAGTTGATGTTTCATTAAAATGTGTTGAATTCACATACTCTGGTTGCTTGATTCAGGAGAAAAAATGTTTATTCTATCTCGGAACTAGTACTCGAGTAGACTTCAACATATCGTGTCATTATTCAAATAGACACGACAATTTAATTTAATTTAATTGTTGTTTATTCGAACAAAGTGTCGATTGTTCTTCCCTCATTCTCCCTCTCTCCATTCCTTCCAATTGGTCTCTCGCAATGCGAGCTATCGCTTTCCTCGTCCTTCTCTGCATTATGCTGGATGCCGTAAGTTCTTCCCTACTTCCTGCGATCTTTACCTTGAAAAGTAATCTGAATACATTACTACGTTAAGATTCTGCTATTAGCTCTATTGTTTTTTTTCAGAATTTCTTAGAGATTAGAACTTTCCTAGTGAAGATGCATCACAATTTCTCTTTCGTGGGTAAAAGGAAGAGATTGCAGTCGGATCCCGTCAAATGTGGGTGGTACGGGATCTCTCCCATCTGCTTCGCCTGGTGTCCACGGGGAACCATCGAAGTGGCCAGGAAGGCAACGGGAAGGAGGAAGGTCAGCAGACCACGATGACAATTTATTGATTCTTCTCTGTCCCCGATAAGTTAGACGAAGATCGAATCTCGCAACAGGATACAGAAGAAGTAGATCATTCGCATTAACCAGTTTCGAAAATAGTTCTTTATCTGCAGGTGTTCGGGAAGTCTTGTCTCTGGGGCACGAAGGTCTTCTGCTGCGAGGAGGGATATCTGCCCGAGTACAGTGGAAGGGCCGACGGAAAGACCAAGGGGTACTCTTCCTCTCGTGATCACTTCCTTCCTATTTATTCCTCTGCTACTCCCTTATTATTCAGGATGCATTTCAAGTGAAAACGCATTGAATTTCAGCTAGCTCGAAGACTTCGGATAAAGTGGAATAAAGATATCTTTTTTCAATGCATGTTATTGATAACCGCATTGTACTCAATGAACGGGTGTTTATCAGAATGAAGTTACAATATGAGCAAACTGCGTTCTCCCCGCTCTTACGATAACGAGAATTGCTCTTCTCACTAGTTTCCTGAAGTAGGATGAGTACCTGAATTTGCACAGTTAAATTGAATTGAACAAAAAAGAATATAAGTAACCCGGGAACGAGTGAAATTATGATGAGAGGATTGGCCATGGGAAATATCGTTGTTGGCATCATGAATACTGTTCCTGAATTTGGACTTGAACTGTTTATAATTGTTTGTTCACTCACCCCATCCGCCCACTTCTATCCCCACTATCGAGAGGATGCAGCATAATCCACATGGAGTGTAGGAAAATATGCAGGGAATTATCGTCTGAGAGAATTTCTCTCGTTAAATCAGAATTCCCCTTTCTATTCTAAGACCTTAATTATCATTACTTCCGCTTCGAAAAACTCTGATATGGTCAAGACCATTACGCATCACACAGATACGAAAATATGGCACTGTCGTGGAAATTTTCCAATACAATGAAATATTCAGAATCTACCTGCCACAACAGCATTCGAAACAACTGCTTCTGCATCTTTCTAGTCGACGAGTGGGCTTTTCGCCCAAATAGCAGAAGTTGATTATATATGATTCGAAAAACGTACTCATTCGTCGATATCTCATTCATGATGCGGGAGAAACAGACGCATATTGTTGCTGCTGAAGTGAGGAAGAGGGCTAAAGTTATGGAAAGAACAATGAAGGCTGGTGTGTTCCATATCCGCTCTTCAGAAGAATCCAGAGCCTGAATAGCTCCTTCGGATGAGAAAGAGGGAAGACACTCTACTCACCCAATAAGTGATCGCGAGATATCCGGGAGCATCAGCAGAATAGAGATCGATTCCGTAAGATTCCTAGAACATATAGAATATTCGACTATAGCTACAATTTACAATGTCTCAATTTTCAGACAGCTGATAAACCATGTTTAGATCAACACATGCTATCAAAACACAAAAGTACCATGACAACAGGTGCCCATGCTCCCGTTGATCGTTCGTTGGGAGTCAGTGCCATGGCACAAGAGATGCTCATCGTGCCTAAATAGCATGTTTCTTGCTTTTGAATTTTACTTTTACTATGCCACTCGAAATACTTTAGAAAATAATGAAAAAACAATTGAATTGTAATGACCTGTGTACAGAAGATCAACAGCAACAGCGATGGTCAAGCAACAAATCCAGGATCGACCTTGAATCCACTCGAGGAAGTGCGGTCAACGCGAAATATTGATGTACAATTAAATAATAAACTCCCCACCTGCATACGACGACGAATCGGTAGATGTAGTGGATGGCAAGAAGAACGAAGGTTTGGAAGAAGAGAACGATCCATAGAAGACCTGCCAAACGAATCATGCTGTTGAAGATGATGATAAATGGTACAAAAAGAGCTTACAAAAGGCGACTCCGACAGATTGGGAGAAATGCTTCGAGAATCGACTTCCCCAGAGAATGTAGCCAAACTCAGTGTAGTGAAAGATCTGCGTGTTTTGATTATGATATTTTTCGAAATGAATTGGATGCCGGAATCATCACGAGGTGGTTGATGGAGATGGTTGCATCGACGAGGGCGAAGATGAGAAGAAGCCAACGATAGGGACCAACCTTGAAATCACCAGAGATTTGAACACAGCACGATTCTATTTAGAAGCCATTAGAGTTACTAGCATGTCACCGTACTCCTTTATTGGGTGAGTTGAGAATTATGTAAATGAGAAGGGCATTTCCAGCCACGGAACACGAAGTAACGATGTAGGAAAAGGCCTGAATGACCATTTTTGAATCTCAATGACTGCTTGGATCACAGCAGTAATCAATTCGCATTCTCAGAGGATACACTGCGCCTTTAAACGAATTAATTTGAACTTTGCATAGATTTGGGAAGTAAATAACGAATCTACGAACTTACATGATATAAATCTTCATTGAGGACTGCTCCTGACATTGCCCAAACGCCTTCTAATGACTATGAGCCCGTTTGCCTAAGAGATGAATAGATAGATGAATGATTACGCAACTGCATGTCTGATGCTTCACTACAATAACGAGGTGAATAGGAGAGATACAGGGATACACATTGTGACGTAGACTGTACGATAGTAGCTGATTAAGACTGCTATGGTCAGCACAAACTGCGCATCTATTTCAAATGCAATTGCCGGAAAAAAAAGTTCAAAGAAGAGCATAACTGAATTCTTAGAACTGGAAAGAGGAGTTGTTACAATACAATTTGCATTCAAAATAATGTCAATTTATTGCAGGAAAGTATGTGATAAAGAAGCGAAATCAATGCCTGAGGAAGCTGCTTAAGTATGCACACTAATGATTGATGATGACTATTGTATTTCAAGGCGGGGTTTGCTCCATCTTCCACCCACTGGGAATCTAAGTTCCCTCGCTAATATATCTTCGATCGAAAACCTGCTGGACTATTTTCCTCGAGGGAGCGAGTTATTTTTACGTAGATAGACGATTTTGTGATCTTCGATTTATATGGGAAAGTGGGCACGGAGAAATAAACGGAGAAATATTCTAATTATTTTATTCTTGAATGCAACGGAAATAATAGACTAGCCGGAAGACTGATGAGATCAAAAGACTGCTAGAATAGTGACTAGGACAGAGTGATAACATACTGAATGAATGAAATGGGAGTGATCGATACTTGGAATGTGGGTAAGCTCTCGTTGGAAAACTGGGAATGGCGTGAAGTATTGACAATAGACAGTAACAGAATGACAAATGAAGTCGACTATGGTCGAAATTTGAAATATACAACGGTGACTAGACAATTTAGGAAAACGAAAACCGGTGGACTATTTGTGGTTTGGAATTATGCTGTGTAATGATCTTCAAACGGAAAGAGAACGATTTCGGGTAGCATTATTAAACGGAAACATGTAAACGAAAGTGCAAAAAGAGTTATGATAATCTCGTTAGATGCTCATTTTCATTCAAATTTCTTTGCTATAGTTACGTTTACTTCTCTTCAAGTAAACGCCCATTGACTGAATTTTAGGAGGGGGGGGGACTATGGATTGACGAAAAAAGTCTTTACGTTATTTGTGTATCATAGAGTAGTTCGTATTGGCGTCATAAGGCATCCAATCCGACCAATCCCCCCGAGAAGGAGGTGGGTTGAAAGGAGGCGAGAGTCGCTGCGTCGATGGGAAGTTGCAGCTGTGGGTACTGGTGGAGAATCGGCTCCGACTTCTGAAACAGTTGATCCATTTCACATTTTATCAAAATCGATTTCTCTCTGACTGTGTGCCCAATGTCACTTAAAGAAGGGGTAGCACGAATGAATGCTAGGGAGTCCCACCACGAAGATATTGCGCTCACAATGGGAAACTGTAGCGAATTTACTCCTAGAAAGAAGCGAAACATAAGTGGAACGAGTGAAACATAAATGAATTAGCCACGACCCTGCGCCGTCAATGAACTTTGCGCGTATGTAAATAGCCTCGTAGCTGTCTGTGAAACTTCGGATAAAGTGAATCATGATCGGGCTTCTGGCATCTATTACATACACATAGTGGCTAATTAAATTAATTTTTCGTGTTACTCCTTCTTTAAATACTTTTTTTCCGGAAGGAAATCGAGTTGGAAATAAGTGAATCTTAGCTTACTCCTTCACTGATTTTAATAACCTTCACAAGGCTATTTACATGGCAACAGTGATGATAATCCCCTCTAACTCACGGTAGTGGTCACTCTCTGGGTGAGAGGGAGGATGCTTCCCCCCATCGAGGGAGACACTGAGGAAGGATCTCGACCGTTGTTCGATCGACGGAATTTGGCACGCGCGTTCTGGAACCACACCTGAAAAGGACCAAATATCATACATCTTGGCGAAATCAGAACGTCCAGCGAGTAAATTTAGATTTCTGAGTCATTGCGAATTCGCAAATTTAGAAGCTGTGATTGTGCTCATATTTTCCATCATGGTTGGATTCGATCCGGATATGCCCGATAAGCTTCCTTGCATCATTTGCATTAATAATTGGTCCTATGGGAAGACATGCATCTGTGTACGTCTGCGTAGATGAAATTCCCCTTTTGGAACCTGTAGAACTCTCTTGCTCAGTCCAGTCTTCGTCGCGAGCTGCTTCAGATCTTTAGCGTCGGGGTTGTGATTGAGATTGAAGTAGTTCTTCATCGTTCGCAGTTGGTGATGCTGCGATGATGGAGATATAATAGAAGATTAAAACTGTACTTTATGAAGAGCATATTTTCACTTTGAAAAATACTTCATCACCGGAATATTCTGTAAGATTTTGTTATTTAGTGCTATTCACTTTGAAGGAGGTCCTCATCCTCTTCGATCTTCCATTGTTGTTCCCGTTGCCATTCGCATAAGATTGCTGAGAACTGTCGTTGTCGTACTCTGAAAAAATAAGATTATGGTTTTGACTTTATTACAATCGGAATTTTATTTTTCTTCTGTTTATTTTTCAGAAGAAGATATTTTTCAGTAGATCTCATTCTTTTCAGTGGCTATGTGTCGTATCGAATTTATCACTAACAAGCTTTGTATGCTATCGAAAGTCTTATTGAAGTGTTTTCCTTGACATTGAGTCACAGCCTTTTTGTGCCATGCGATCATGATGAATTTCAAGGAAAAGAAAACGTCCCACCCCCCCCCAATTTCCGGCTTGTTAAGATTCCTTTTACTATTATGCTGTAGCTAACGGAAATTGAGTTTCACACGCTCATTTTGAGCCCTTCATTCGAGGTTTGGCAACACGGCGATTTGGGAAACATTTCCTTTTATCGTGTGCTCTGTCAGCCTACCCCCGGGCCAGATGATTTCGAATTTGCAATTTGGCATTCTCCTTGCCAATCCTGCATCTCACCATCATCGCTGATCGACTCCTCCTTCTTGGCCGTCCTGGGTGCAGACTGCATGGGATTCTGGAGTGGATTCTGTAGGGGAGGAGGTTGAGGGACGAGTTGAGTGGGTGAGAGAGAGGGAAGAGTCACTGCAAGGGGGTTGAGATTCACTTCTGCCTTCTCGATCCAACCAATTAGCGAGCTGTGAAAACAGGGTCAGTTGAAGCTCTCTAACCGTTATTTTCCATTGCCGGATCATGAGGAAGAGGAGGAGGAGGAAGGTGAAGCAGTGGAGGGAGAAGACCTGATAAATTGTTGTTTCAGCAATTACTTAATTAATTAAGTAATTGGCTGAAATATCAATAATAAGTACCCGGAGGAGGAGGAGGTAGGAGTGAAGGGTGCATTCCGGGAGGGAGGCCATTCAGAGGAGGGAGGACCATCGGGTCGATGTGAGCTGAACGATGAATTTATTTCGGACGATAAATTGCCGATTTTCGGATTTCGATTTCTAAAAAAACTGTATGTCTATTTGATATTACACAACTGGAAAATTGTTGGTCAATATTTCTGACTTCGCCATGGCAAATTTTGAAGACCGTCACTCACTTCTGCAGAGCATATTATTCGTTGGATCGAGAACGATTTCCTGTCCAGTTGCCAGTTTCTGCTTGCACAGAGTACAGTAGAAGCAGTCTGCGTGCGCAAATTGATTGCCTGAAATTACGGTAATGATAGTAGTAGGTACATGTACAACTACTGTAATAGGCAGATCGAAGTTGATGGGTTGAATAAAGTAGCTAAAATCGAATCAATAACTGAGCTCACCAGCGCGCGCTACCATATCCGCCACCGAGAACTGCTTCTTGCACATGAGGCAGAAGTTTTGCAGGATACTGAAAAGAGAAAAGATTAGGATACGAAAGGACGTGATATTGGTTTCTTTAATACAGTTATGTTGGGGTACAATGTTGGGGTCAGCTTCAATACAATGCCTACTGATTCAGAAATCGAAGACCAATGCACGCACCGGAAAAGGAAAAAACTCACTAGTTATTGTACCCCTCGAAGTCAGTCTTGCAGAGTAGCATTCCGTCTCTGAGGAAGGCCGAATGTTCGTCTGCCAGCTCAACTCGACACATCTGAAGAGGCGAAGGCGGGATGAGACATGAGACACCTCGTTAGCCCCCACACTAATTGGCCTGACTCATGACACGAATCAGGAGACTTCGTTGTTTTCCCGAAGCCATACTGTGGCAAGTGTATGGACTAAAAGAACGAGGAAAATGAGCAATGAAGCTGGGAAATAATCGTTTACCGAACACTTCAAGCACGCGGCGTGGAACGTCCGATTATCGATCCGAATCACGTAGCGATCTCCTGAGGAAAAATATGATCTACTGTACCTCAATTTTTCACACTCTTTCGCGGTCGAAATAACGAATTGCGACCCTAATATCATTCTCTCCGTGTTTACTATAGATCAAAGTATAATGTATGATATCACATCCGAACAGGGTAATTGAAGTTTAGCAAGGAAAATGTAGTGAACTTCTCACTTATGGGATTCAAACAGGCCTCGCAATGCATGTATGGAGCGGAGAGGGGAATGATGGTCGAGGGATGGGGAAGCAGCGGAGGACGGACATCTGATAGAATTCAGTGATGAGAGGGAACCGAGAAGGAATGCAATGCACAGTTCTAATCGATACCCTGTTTACTTTGCAGACCAATGAACACATACAAGGAATCGACGAACAATCAATATCCTGTTGTCTATTTTTCGGTGAGCCGTGGGAAAAAGAGGGAGAGAGAGGCTCTAATCTCGACTGTTTTTATCATCCTCGCACGCGTTCGAAAATCCCTCGAGATTTGGATGTTTTGACTGATCACCAACTGATTCGCAGACTCCCTTGAGTCAGCCTTCCTTTTTTAGAATATCGAATATTCTCGAAGTATCCGATAGCTTTGTTCACTTGATTCGAAAGTCTGTCAAATCGCAGAGGATGAGTCTTCCCTCGGGATTGGGCCACTTACCTCTCCCTCCTCCCTCCCTCTCAAGTGGCTCGTTATCTTCGGGGATTTCAGTGGCTACAGGTGTCAGTCGTCGAGAGAGAGTGCGGGATCGAGAGAGTGCAGAGGGCGAGAGAGAGGGAGAGAGTGGGGAAAACCGAGAGACTGCCCGAGTCGCAAAGGATTAACTCGTCATGTGAGCTCTTCCCTCGCTAATGAGGCAAGGCAATTTGAGACTACGGTAGGAGAGAAGAAGAGGAGAAGGAAGGGGGGAGGCAGTAGGAACTGCTTACCGTATCTCCCGCGGAGAATTCGATAAAAAAACGTAAAATCTTTCCTTCTATTACGGTTCCAGTTTCCATAACATCCTTGCAAATTCAGACAAAAATCTGACAAAATATTTAAAAAAAGATAAATGATCAAAATTCAGAACGTGAAAGAGCTCGCCAAGGGGGTTGCCAATTGTAAAGGCCATGAATCTGCACGACAAATTTGAACCGAAATACACACAAAAATATTGAAATAGATCGTCGATCAATAATCTGACCGCTGAGAGGGGCAATGATGCGGGGAGATGGTTGACCTCCTTCAGACGACGGCGAGCAATACGATTCCACGCCTGAGATAAACCAGCATTTAGGAGGTGAAAACCGAAACTTAAATTTGAAATTGTACGAGGTATCACTAGACTAATCCAATAGAAGTACGTCATTGAAATCCGCGAAGTGGAACTTGGTACCGTAACCTGTGGAGGAGTGGAGGCTGCCGGTGGATCCTTCGTTCGCCGTGAGAGGAAGAGAGATGAAAGATGTCGATTCTGCAGAGAGTCTTTGATGAGGCTCATTAATAAGAACATTCCATTATTGATGAGGACAATCCAAAGTCAGAAAAACTCCCGCACAACCCACAACATACTTTCTAATTACTTCTAAACCAAAGTACACAACCTCTACATATATTTTTTACGCGCGCTTCTAGGAAAATAACCCAGATCGTGATGTTTGACGTGCCTTACTATGATATGCAAATCGATATTTTTATTTTTATGATCCTACCGAGATGCGTTAAAAGTGTTTCAAACCATGCATGTTGCTGTCGATTCATTTCGCTAAAACCGAATATTTGTAGTCACAAAAAAGAAAAATCTCGAAAATTCGTAGATAGAGTGGGAAGTAAATGGATGGTCATGAGTTCCATCACGACTCACTTCTCCCTCGAGATTCGAAAGTCTGTTGTGGGTTCATCACTTCAATGAGGTGTACGAATTCTGAGGAACTTAATACCGTTCCATGTTGATTCGATTACTGTTCAACAGCTGTCTTTTCCTGGTTGCTATCGCTTCTCGAGAAGGGAGGGAAGGGGCTACGGGAGAGGAATACGATCTTTCGCTCATGAATATTCAAGCAGCAGAAATCTGAGCTCTTCTTCCCTACTCGAGGAGTGTCTATCTACGAAGCAAGGAATGCAATCGATTCAACGAAATATTGCCTAGGAAGAGACTCAACTTGAAGTTTGCAGATACGTAGAATATTATTCTATTGTTGATATAGCAAAGAAGACTGACCGAAGATGCCTCCTGGTATATCCTCGTGTAGAAAGAGTCCTATGGGGGATGCAGTCATCCTGCAATTCCTTGTGTTTCGAAGGGCGAAGCGCGAAGCAGAAAAACGCGGCGTGCACCGATATCGAAACAATACAAATAATGATTCAAAACTACGTCGTTTCCAGATCGTCCAGTTCCATTGTCGAGTTCTTCAAGGGGAAATTCAACGGGATTCCGAGAGAATCGAGGGGTTGGAAGGGGGAAATAGCACTGGATTCATTGAGGGAACAAGGGTGAAAATGGGATGAAATACAGTGGGAAAGGCGCGAATTCTGCGTGCGGATTGTTTCCCGATCTTGCGGATTACAGCCACTGTTTCACTCCCGATCGCATCTAGATTGCACCCGGTCGAATCCCCGCTCGGCGTTCGCTCCGATCGATAAACTACCGTACCCTTCGCCTCCTTCCTACAGTATGCCGAGTTCTGAGAAGTGTTGCTGTGTCGCTAAGCGCGTGAGCAATAACAGTGTGGAAAGGGACGACGACAAAGGAGGAAGATGAGGCATAAAGGCGTCTCCTCAGATACGAGAGAGACAAGGGAAAAGTGAGAGAGAGAGGGATGACGTCAGAGATTACCTGTATTCATCTCCCCCTTCTTCTCCCTCGGCGGTATGCTTCTTCTAGGTGTTAGCCACGCTTGGATACTCACAGTCTGTATAAGAGGAGAGGATGATATGGGCATGATGAGAGGGCAAGGGAGGAAAACGGATAATAAGAACGAGGTGAAGGAAGTGTGATTAGACGGGAAGATCTGATTGACCGTTCAGTGGAGACCACCCACGGAGAGAGGGGCTTTGTCCCCATTCTCGAAGACAGTAGGCAGAGTGGGGGTGACGCAAGTAGGGGCATAATAGCTCATCCCTCAGTGAAGGTTGCTGCCACCTGGCTTGCAATTAAAATGGGTGAGGATAAGCGGAGGGTGTTGCCAATAGGGAAGATTCGGAACAGAGGAAGGGCGATCTCGTATGGAGGTCTTGCCTAAATATGGAGTTGGGACTGCTTGCAGCATTGAGTCATTGTATTATAGTCAATCCTAGTGATCTGTGAAGCACAACCCAGTCACATTCGGGAAGTAAAATGGAAAGTGGAAAGCAGCGTTTATTCCGAGGGAATCTCGTGGATTTCGACGTATCATCCATCAGCAACTTTCACTACTCGCGCACGCAATAAACAACGGGCAAATCCTCGCGCGATTCACTTCGGAAACAAGAAATCGACGGGAGAAGGCAGAAGAGAAGCTCAGCGACTCGTGCTGATATGGGCAACGGAAGCGAACCAGCTAAGGGAATAACAAAAATAAGGAAAATATTGCGAATATCGGGGAAGAAGAGAAGAGAAACAAGGGATGGTGGAAATCCCGGTGGGAATCTGATTCAGTGTTGTGTTCACGCATCGGCTACTTTCTACTTTCTACTCTGAACATTGGAAAATGTTACGTCGCTTTGAGATGATCTCGCGTGTTTACATACGTTAGTCGAAGGAAGTGAAAGGATACTACCCCGTCACAACAACTCTGCATTGAGGGACATTCGAGGAGGATCGCGCACCGAAATGTCAAAATTAGCACTAATAATGGGAAATCTCGAGTCATGAGTCGAGAGGAGAGACGGTGTCCTTTTGCCCCCAAGGGAAGATGAATCTGGAGAGTGTCAAATCCGGGAGGAGATAGGGGAGAGAGAGAGGGGGAGAGGGAGACTACCGTACTCCCCCACTTGAAGAGGAGGAGCTTGCCTCAAGTGTTATGTTCACGTGCAATTTCGAAGAGAGACGAAGGAGAATCAAATGGTTGAAGTCAAATGCAAAATAAAATAGATTTTTTAAAACAAAATTTGAAGCACTCAATCAGTTTATTCTACAACTTTTAAACCATAAAAGCATGGATCAAAGATCAAATGAAGGTGGGAGGTCTCACGGGAGATGTTAGGGTGAACACATGATACGCGAGCCTAATCAGGTATGCAGATTCAGACACGGGGGAGAGACCCGTATCAATTTCCCTGTTACCCATGCTCCTCTACCACCACCTGTAGAGAGAGAAAGGAGGTCGAATGAGTCGTAATTCTTTTCGCTGATCAGACATTCATTGAGGAAATGAATGATCAGAGAAAAATCTTGGAAGAAATCGTGACTCTAATTGATAGGCATCAGGAATTCTTGAAAGTTGGATTCTCCGGAGTGAATCAACTGACGGAGGAGCTCTATCAATCGTCGAATTTTCGGCCAGTGCTGAAAGATTTCCGCACAATGCAGTGCAACATCCGGAGGTTGTATCTTTGACGGCTTTCTCCTTCCTTCCGATCCCTTGTTGTCCCTCTTTATAGTCTCTTCTCCCTTCCGAACTCTCGTGTTTAGGGCACCGTTTAGCGCAGATCGTAAGCAGGCACGAGTGGAGGGAAGGAAAAAGAGGATCGCCGAGCGAATTCAACGAATCATTTTTTTATTAACACTCTTATCAGTACAACGGAGTTCGAGAATTATCGAAATAGTATGTTGAAAACAAATTCGTGAAAAATAGAGCATGTAAAGGTCTGCGCGTATTTTTCATAGCTATTTTTCACGCTTTGTTTTGTATTGAAAGAAGTCTTCCACTTCAAGATGGAGGATCCGTACAGCGAAGTGCTCATTAGTGTTACCATGGAAAGACGATGAGAGCGAGGTGGGGAAGGAAATGAGTTCAGTTTATCTTGTTGAATTCTGACGGACGAAGAAAGCCAATGAACAACGAATTAAAACTACATAGAATGGTTCATAGATTACATTTTCTAAACTTCAGATAACGAATGAAGTCCTAGGTTTGAAAAAGTTACTTCGTGTTTGGAATGGAAGGGAACGTTTCAAATGAGATACATGTATCTAGAATTTCAAAACATCAATAATAATGTTAATGGGACACATGAGCAATATAAATTCTACTCAAGTACTTTCTCGTTGATGTTAGATTCATTATTTCCATTCAAATCGTCCCAGTCGAAAAAATGTTTGTGAATAGAACTATTGCACGTTTAATATATTATTCATCAACAATGCCTTTGTAATTGCCTATTAGACGACCGTCCCTGTACAGCGTTATTGGCTCGGAGTATCCGAGTCGGAGTGACTTACTCCCTCGATATCACTTGAAAATGATGGATGAGGAGTGAGAGATAAGGGAGAATGCGGAGAGACTCGATTAAGATCATCTCTCTTCCTAATTGACCTTGCCTCTCTCTCGGTCGTTATCCCTCAGTTGATAATTATGATCGGGCTATCAACTGGTTCATTTCTCATTTTCACTATCGGCGTTAGTCAATTGTAGCAAACGAAGTGGGCATTTTAGTTAATTCATTTATACTTGAAGTCTTCAAGCGAAGCATTCCTACTTGACGAAATTTCCCCAGGTTCGCAGATGAAGGGTTTCGGTGTTTAGTAGCTGTTTAACGATGTCACAATCGGCCAAATCTCGCTCTCCTCGATTAACCTCTCCTTCCATTGCTTGTATCCCCTCCCGATCGAATGTCATCGGGGGTAGCCATAATAGTAGTCTTCTTCTTCTTCTCTTCCCTCACGTGACCTTGTCACGAACTCCGAAATGGAAGGAGTTCTAGGCAAAAAGATTCATTTCCCTCGAGATCGTCCATCTGTGAAGATGAACGCCATTTAGATCAGATCCTCTGGTCTTGACTCTTGCGTGGAATTGATTTATTATTATTGCTACATGTTTTTCTACCTGCTCTGATGCATTGATTTGAAGCACTCCTGAAACATTATTTTGTTGAATATTCATAAATCCTCATAAATCTCGCATAGAAAATATTGTTGTGAAATCTTCTTAATGCAACTTGGATATTTCTAGTGCACAAATGAGTGCACATAGCGAATGAATCTTTTCTATATTTTTTATTTACAAATGCAGCCTACTTAACACATCAACGCTTCATTCTCGTAACTATTATTGCCGCTACTCCAAACCTCAACGAACACGGATACCTTGACACCAGTCCCGAGAAAAAGGCAAAACCTGTCACGTGCAATTCATCAAACAGCCTGTAATTCCGACCTCACCACCTGGTATTCACAGGGTTCGCCCCTTGCAAATTTACATTCATCATTCTGGACAGTCTCTACTCTCCTTCTCCTATCTGACCCCGATGCTCATGCACTCTCACTTCATTTGAGAAACGAAAGAGTCTGGTATACCTCCCGTACCGAAAAAAACGACCATTTCCGTCACGATTCTCATTACGATGCCCATTACGATACAATCTGTCTCTCTTCTATCTTCTCCCTTCTGACTGGGAGGAAATCGCGATTTTCTTCAATACTCACTCTTTCTCCGTTCCTTCTTCTAGACAATGCGAACTGAGTGGAGTCCACCCTTCCAATCTTCCAACAGATTTAGAGGCGCCTCTATGCAATCTGCGCAGTCTCCTGAACACTCCCTCCATTCCAGCATTCTCTCGCTCTTCCTACGAATAGAGAGTGCTGGATAGGGTGAGAGCCTTCCGCCACATGTGGAATGGGTATACTTACTAGTTGCCGCCCATTAGACATCCTTAGACCCCCTTCCACTCCCGAGGGTATCGCCCCCTCTCTCTATTGCCTCTCGAGGCGAGAGAAGAGGAGGGAATGTGTAAAGAGAGGAGAGTGCGACCCGCCCTTCCGAAATGCGAGTAATTATCTCTCTTTCCTTCTCACTGTTGCATGCGCCCTTAGATACTGCTGAGATACGCGCGAGTGCGGGAGAAACGGAGACATTCAGGTGGAGCGGTGTTCAGTCTTCGAAAGTTTGTTCCCAGATCGTTTATATTTTCCATTCATACTTTTTTCTTGAAATGTTTCGTATTTTCTTTGCGAATGATCTTCTTTTTTAGTTGTTTTAGTTTCGTTATTCTTCAAAATGATTCGCCTGTTCTTCGTCACTCTTACTTTCCAATGAAATCAATCTTGGTTCTGATTCCATCGAAAATAATTGTTCATAGTCAGCATACAGTCAACCCTGTCAGTCTTCAAACAGTATTATTATTGTAATTCAATCAACAAATTCGATAAGTGCCCCATGTACATACTCCTCCCTCCCTCCCTCCAGCTGGCTTCTAAGCGCCTCATTACCACATAGGCCGATTGTCTCTTGTTGTCCTCCCTCCTACCAGCTAATCGGATATGCAACAGCATGTCCATTCTGTCCTCCACCGAGACCAATGCCCTCACTCTCCCTCCATGAGCTTGTCTCTCGATCGAGAACTGACTAGGGAGTCTGGGGATGGAGAGAGTGGGGCGATTGCTCTTCCAAAGTGAGGCAACACTATCTGATTGTGGATGGACACGCAGAGCGATTGATGCTGTAGTCACGTCAATCTGTAGAGTGAAAGAGCGTGGGAATGGGAGAGCAGATCCTCATCAGAATGTCCAAACGGAATGTTTCTAATTCTTCCTCTTCTTTTTCTATGATTACTGATCTCAACTTCATGTATGCCTTTACTCCGAGCCATTTTTCTGGAAATATCTCGATAGCATATTAACGAGTTGTTTTTAAAGATGATTTCGTAAAACACAGAGACGGTATAGAATGTGGAGATAGTCCTTGACTATAGTATAGGAACTCTCGAGTAGGATCGCATCCTCGCATATCTCCAGTTCCCAACCTGACTAATGCATGAATTATCACTTTTCTCTCTGCCCTCTCTCTCACACTTCATTCCTTCCACGGGGGTGATTCTCCTTCTCGATGAATCATCTTGAGCAAACGGGCGCCTCCTTTCGCTCCTTTCTTTAAGTCGGCGCTCTCTCATCGTGGCGCACTTTCTCAGGGGTTAGAGAAGAGAGAGAGCGTGGGAAAGGAGGAGTGCACGCGCCTATCCTCTCCTTTCTTCTTCTTAGATCATGCAATGCAGTATCTCTCGGATGATGGGAGAGATCGTGTGGAATGGAGAGACGCTCGAGCTTCTCATCGAATTCCCTATCACTTCTGACTCATCCCGTTCGCCCCCTGCCAAAATTGGCGCAATAGTTCGCCCATACGCTTCAAACTGCCCCTTCAGTTGAACGTAATTCCAGATTTGACAGTTTCTCCGTTATGGATGCGAATCTAAACAAGTCTATTCGTGTCAGCAAGATATGCTCACTTTCTTCGTCTATCTCACTGTATTGATCACATTGATAAGCAACTTCCCCTGTAGCCCCCTGCTATTCTCAATCTTGAATCTCACCCACTCTCTCGTTCGTCAGAAGACACGAGATGATCTCCCGTGCAAAGTTTCCAGTGTAGACTGTTTACTGCTGCTTCTTGGCTCCGCCCCCTTCGAAGTTCGCCTATCACCTGCTCAGTGTTTTGCCCTGTAGACTTTTCTCATCTGCACGGAATCCCCTCAGAGTAATTTCTTCTGTGTGCGATCCCTCTCAATCTCGTCTGTTTTCCGATCTCCTTCTTCTTTTCTTCACTCGGCTCATCTCCCAGATACTATTTCACTTCCATCCTTGCACCATTGCAACAAAATCATGGAAGCTTAGGAAATGCCCTTAATGGATCCGACTTTTGTTTCCTCTTTGTTAGATCCGTCTTGGCATCACAGCTATTCGTTTCAAGTGGCAATCTTGAAATTCATGGCGATGGTAGTTCAGCAGTCCTTCATTAAAAACTTGGAAGATCCCCCCTCCCTCCTTCATAATTCCCACCTGTTCCCCTTCCTTCCCGTCTAATAACCGCTGAGTCCTTTCAAGGGGGCGGCAACTGTTGCTTATCTTGAGTCCATCTCCACAGGGAACTCCCGTCTCCAGGAGGGCAGAGAGGGGCGAGAGAGTGTGGAGAGGGAGGAGAGGGAGGAGACTCTTTACCATCCTCTATGGGTCCCTGTCAATTGCGCAATGGCCACCAGAGGGGCCCCTTTCCGAAGGATTCCTTTCTCCCGACTGGATAATCACTCTTTCCTCCTTTCTGATCCGCGCGTTTTCTGAAATATCCTCGTTTTTTTCTCGCGCTCTTTCAGATTATCATACCCAGTGAACCTGCATTTGATATCTTCGGTTATCTGTGGTTGGCTAAACCGGAATTGTTGTGTTGGTGTACCCACGACGTAACATCAATCCCCCTCAATACCTCCTCCACCCCATACTCAAGACGCTCTCCCCTAGGGGGAGGGAACAGTAAGCTCTCCTCCTCCTCCCTTCTATTCTGCCAACCTCCTCCTTCCCTTGTCCATCTTCTCTTTACACAGCGAGACATACAATAGGCGGATGTTCTTACATCGGTTCTGCGCGTCCATTCGGAGAGCCGATGACCTCTTAGAGGCACCACTAAATCCGCCTCTGACCTCATCTCATCTTTGAACTGTACTGCAGTGATACTGCAGTGGATCCTTCTTCACCAGTTGTATTCTTTTCTCTATTGTCCGAGATGATGCGTGAGCATAAAAATAGGGACAGAGTAGCGGATCTGTGCAGGAGAAGCCCTGGTCTTCTCTCTTTACTGTACACCGTCTCCTTCTCGACTTCCGCCATTTCCTCCCCTTCTCCTGTGCTAAATGCCACCGGACGCTCGTTACATATTACGACCGGGGAAGAGAAGGAGAGAAGACTCGTACTCCTCCCTCGATTCACGATCGATCATCGTTTTATTCATCCCATCTCCACTTTTTTCCTTCTTATTTCATGACATAGGAGAGGAGAGGAAGTTGCATTCCCGACTTCGAGTGATGCGAGTGCGACGGATTCACGGAGCAAGCACGCTAAAATATCATGACATATAATTTTTAATGCGATCACCTCAGAACGTTCGCAGTTTTCGAAACCTCAGATGCCATTGCTTCTTTGTCCTTTTCTTTCCCTCATCCCTCCCTCTCTCCACTCTCTCCAATCCACACGCTCTCTCGCTCTCTATCCTCTGAATCAGTCGAAACCGCCAACAAATGGGCAGAAAGAACCTAGACACGTGTGAGATTCACCATTCAACTTTTTCCATTTCGATGTTTTCTTTCTTAGCAATCCGCATGGGACCCGTTGCGGAAAAATGGGCTATACAATTAGGAAAATATGAAAATATATTTCAAAATTACATTTAAATCTGTTCTCTAGCAGTGCGGGTCGTAACTTCCGGTCTTCCCCTCTCTTCTCACTCGATAAGTCCTTATCACTCCTCCATTGCGTGTCCCTCTCCTCCATTCATCGATTTCCTCTGTATTCTTATCCATTAAAGTTACAAATTTACATTATTAAGTTGCATTTTGCAGGAATGGGTGCTCAGAGCCTGGAGGAGGAGGAGATTCGGAACGAGTCCTTCTACCATGGGAAAATCACCAGATTGAGGGCGGAATCGCTAGTGAAGGAGAACGGAGACTTCCTAGTGAGTGAACTATCAAAATTGCATTTGTTTGAATATGCTCGTGAGAAACCGATCTTCCCTAGAGAGTCACGCCTGAAACAGGATTCCCAATCTATACTCTCTCCATCTAGTCCCTATATCGGAGAAACACTCGAAATGAGGCAATCCCGGGTCCTTCAATCAGATCCCTCTTCCTCCTCCTCGAAAACAATGGCAGACGGTAGTCTCTACCCATTTCCCTCGCCTAATGGCCCTAATAGGCCTCCTCTTCCCTTAGAATTCATGGCGCGGTCTGTCACTGTATTTATGTAGTGGATCAAAGGACAGTGGCAACGGGAGCGGAAATGACCCTATTTCGCAGCTTCTTTCCTTTGAGTGATGCCATTGATGCAATCTGGAATTAGCCTTTGAGGAGAACGAACTCGCTTAATTCGGCTTTTCCATTCATGTAGACAGGGGTCATTCAACATGAACCATCGATTGAGGAATAACTGTTTGCATACTTTCATTGCCACTCCACATGTCAAATCATAATTCTTCTCCCATTTAATCATGTTTCACTGGCTGTTCCAAGTAGTGATGATGGTTGCTGTCCTACATGACCTACTTTCATGCCACAAAACAAAAATCCCCTTGAATTCTCCCGCCACGGCGTTCATCCGTCTCATTTCACTCGTGTTCTAGGCGCATTAGGCTGACCACTGCATAATGGCCAATGGGGCAGAAGTTGGGGCATGACCACACTCTCTCTTTCTTCCCTTGCTCAAAAGAGATGACCTCTTCCCCGATCACCGAGCGATTCCTGCAGTGTAAGGAAGTCCCTTCCCATTTCGAACTGCCTTCACTCCGTGAGAAATGACCAGGCGTAATCCCCCCACTCGGAAACAACCACTGCTGCTGCGCGAAACATGTGTAATCTCCGGCCCAGATGACAAATGAAAGAGCCGGAACCGGGCTTTGGGAGCCGGAAGAATCGTCGGCAGCGTGTAGATTCATCATAGTTCCCTTTGAAAGATACAGAGCTCTCGTCCATTTGCATACACGCGCCTTAGGGGAAGAAGGGAGGAAATATGAGCGGAGATATTGACAGCTTCATTCGAGTGTCGAGTGGAAGAGAGAGGGATTCTTGATTGAAGGACGGGATATTTCTCAATCTTCTCCTCTCCCTTGCTTGGCATTCGATGGGCTCTTGACCCGAGTTCGAGTTGGATAGAGTAGATGAGAGATAAGGGGAACTGGAGAGGGACAGAGAAAGAGTGAGCTCTCAGTTGGTTAGACCCCCTCTGGGGTACCTGACTCGCTCTGAAATCTGCCCAGATGGCGACTGAAAACGAGGGATGGGGGAAGTAATGGGACGGGGCTGGTGATAAATGGATGGCAGTCGCGTTATTCGATGCTCACTCAAACACATGGACTGGATTTCTGGAGAAAACATACGAAAAGAGGGTTCTTCCTCAGCTGTCTGAAATGGTTACGCAACCCAAACATTCGTGGTGATGATGTGCTGAGGAATTCACACCTGGTGCATGACGCAATCGGAAGATGAGCCCAAACAGGATAAGATTGATCAGAACCAGAATGATGAGTTGTACGCATCGGATTGGGTGCCTATCGAGGATTGAAAGGATTAAGGAAAAGTCCATTCACGCGTATCAGAAAGAGACACAATAATGCTTCCAAGCCATATTTTATCGAGTGATAAAGGGAGAGAAGATAAAGATCAAAGACCACTTTCAGGTGCGCGATTCGATCTCGTCCTCGGGTCAATTCGTGCTGACTTCCTTCTGGAAGAAGCCTCTCCACTTCCAGATCAATGCCGAGAGAGACAGAATGGGCAATAGAATGTACATGGTCAGTGAAATCTGCGGGAAATGCTGCTTTGAAAAAGCCTCTTGGTCTCGTCAGTGGGTCATTGCTATGCTAAGCGTTATTGTAGTGATCTAGTTTGGGCAGGAATATCGTAATACAGCTTTTCGAAACATTCTTAGTCATCGGTTCGTGAGGTTTAGTCACTGCATTGTACATTCTCGATTGGGTAATACTCGCCCCTCCATTCGTAGTCTCCTCTTTGCGTGAACATTGTTATCAGTCACGGGCAATGTTTGCGAATTACGAGCGCGAACGAGTAAGCGAATCGGCCAATATTGAGGGACTAAGAAGAGATTCGGGAGGCTTCTGACCATCAGTGTTGCCATTAGTGATTAGGTGGTATGTAGTTATGGAAAACCTCAGTGCCTGCCCTAGGTATTTTCCTAACCTTGCCAAGAACGTTATGGCTAGCTTTACTTACAGTATGCAAATTAGTCAAGATTGATTAAGGAGCAACATTTAAAATAATTTCTAATGCGTCATCGCCCATACCAATAAATGGCCCTACCAAAACAGATGAATCGCGTTGGAGAAGAAAAGAATGTGACTAAGAAGGAATACAAAGGGATGAATCAGAGAATGATTAGAATTGTTAACGATTCTCAGCATGCAAGGAGCAAATTATGATTACACAACATTTAAAAAAATCGAACAAAAAGTTTTTAGTTCGAGGAAGAGGAGTTCTCTACCGTCTCCTCCTTGGTCCATTTCTACCGTACTCATAGACGACCTATCACTCTTTCAACTGGTTGCCTGATCTCGAAAGGAATCGAGAAGAACGGAGAAGAGGAGGTATTCCAAAGATTATCGATTTGTTGAATAACTATATTGATATAATGGAAGTATGCAATAGCTAATGAAATTCAATCGCTAAACCTCCTTCTCATCAGGTTCTCAACGCGAAGGGAGCGGGAGCTGAGTTAGAAGCTCAATATGCGAAGATCTTTCGTCCCACGGCCATCGGAGGCAAACCTACTTACGGTATCTTTCAATTTGTTAGTTACTAGCAGTTCCTGCATATTTTGCATAAATTTTCACATTATCAACACAAACCATATTCGCATTCCTGCATAAACTGAACCTATGTCTGATCTTTGATCGTTCTCAGCGCCCTCTGCGGGTCTCTCTAAGACAGCGATGGTCAATTGGGCTTCTCGTTCTTCGCTCGCTTCCTCTTCCTCCGTCTCGAATCTCTCCCGACCTGCAGCACTTCCGCCAGTTCCTGCCTCCCTTCTCAGGTAAGATACACATAATATTTTAGGCGATAGTTATCTTAGAGATAACTAATGGATGTCAAAACGGACTTGGCGTGCTGGTATGGTACAAAGGGTTCAAATGGATCGAAAAACGGCTTCTTAGTTGAAATTACGGTGTGAAACGGGTAGACTATTTCGCTTGAAAAGACTTATTCATCACGCAGTCTCTTCTCTACCGTAGCCATCTACTGCTACGGAACAGTATGCGCTGCAATGACGAATAGCCTCACACGAAAAGTGTCGAAACCGTAAACCATTCAGGGTTTATGATGGGGATTGAAGCAAGAAATGGTGAAAGAATCATTTTCAGATCGGGTCTGCCTATGCCCAAGAAATCGCCTCCACAGAGGAAAAGTCGCGAGGAGGAGGAGGATGTAAGTTTTATTGATCTTTTTAAAAACTCTGAGTCTGTAGTTTCTGCACAATTGAGTGAGCATGTGCACATGGGAAAGCATTGATACTTGTATTGATCGTTGATCCCTCTCAGTACTGTGAAATGGACTACGACGCGATGGAACCCGATCCCCTTCACTCTCCACTCATCGGGGGCACCAGAAGCGTATTCAACATGCACGTCCCCAATCACATTCGAGGTCAGCTACATCACAAATTTACTGGATTAAAAAATATAAAAAATATAAATTACCTAAATTTTTAAACTATATTGTTCTTTCGACGATTCTCTATATTTAAATTGAGAAAAAAAAGTTGTTACAGAAACTCTTCGTCCCACGCAATCGCTGGAGAAGCTCAACTTCGACCGCCACTTCGATACAATGCCCGCTCGAGGTCAGATTTGATCTTTGATTCTTCCAGAATTTGTCAACTATGCATGACTGCATAACTTGATTAGCAAGAATTTTGATGTTTCAAGAAGTATTGCAATATGTCATCGTCACTCATTGCAGGTTTCACTCCCCGTTCTCCCTCCTCCGTCCACTCCGAGATCATCCTTCCCGCTCTTCTCTCCCCGACTGCAGAAAGAGAAGCAGGCAATAGAAAATCCGACATCTCGGCAGGTGAAAATTTTTTTGAATTAGTCAGTTCCGTGAATATCACCTGAATGGAATTTTCCACAAGGAAAACAGAGTGACTATGTTTGTTGATTACAGCCATTCCACAACCTTCTCTCTATTCCTTGATCCGTCCTTCCTCCCTCACTCCTTCCCCTTTGCAGATTCTGGTCAGCGGAGTGCGGATTCCTCCTCTCGCCCCTCTTCGACTCTCGACGGGACGTCCATCGAGGAGGACGACTACGACCTACCTAAGGCTGATCAGGTTATTGATTGATTCATTCTATCGTTTGATACTGTAATTGGATTGATTCGTGTTCTCATTACTCAAAATCGCCCTGACCAAACTTCTCTCACAAATAAGAAACGACAAATGTTTCTCATCAGACAGATAAGTTAGGGATCAAGTGTATGGAGCTTATTCTAGATCTTTAGATATTCGCTCGTGCCGACTCTCGCCTCTCCAAATCTTCAGTCCCCACAACGAATACGTCGTCTGAAGGTCACGCGTCAGGAGCATCAACGTCGAGGTCAGCAGTAGGACTATCTCAGATTTAGAATATTTAGATCTCAGATTTAGAATTTTTAGATTAGAACGCCTTGTGAACATTATAGTGCCTTCCTATTGATGAATCGACACCGCTGTTTTTTGCATCTTAGCCAGGAAAAAGGCTCGGTGACGCGCAAAGGTATCGCTGCGACATTGACTCATAGAGAGGGCATTATTATTGCCGGAGGAACGCTCTCTTCGTTCTACACACTCTCTCGTCGATCAAAAGGGCGCGTATTGACCAAAAAAGCGTATAAAAAGTAGGGTCTTTGCAGGGAAGAGAGCGATTACGACGAGCCGAAGGACCGAAGGGAGAAACCAGCCCTGCCCGTGAAACCGGTACTGATGGCGAAACCACCGATGGGAAGACCAGCCATCCCTCCCAAACCTTCGCCCGCAGCACAGAATGAACTAGTGCCGGTTGGTTCCAGTGATTTTTCTTAGATTTCTGATGATATTTTGAGCTGACCAGGCAATTTAGGGGAAGTTGGAAGGTAAATCCTGTTTACAGCCCGCTCTCCACCGCTTGCGTAACTTCGTAATGGATCACTCGGAGAGGGAACTGGCGGAGGTGATGGGGAGAGAAGACTGCACTCTGCTGGGACTCATCGGTGAGTGCAGAGAAAAATAATTTGCAATACTGGAAGCTCGTTTATACAAATTCTCAATTATAAATTAGACCGTAATACCAATTCTCTCAAAAATATTAAAATACAAATTTAAATGATTCTGTGCAGGCTCCGAAGTGGACGCGCGACTGGCGGGTGCGGGAGCCCTCCTTCTGCCCAGTGGAGGAGAGAAAAGATCGAGGATGAAGACACGGTCAGTGATTCCCTTTCTACATTGAAGTGGCGTCAAGGAGATCTTTACTTACTTGATTCACCATGTCGTCCTATCTGTGATAAGGAAGGGAGATTGCTTCACAGTTTTTGTCTATTATTTCATGTTATATTTTTACATCGTCTTTAAATGGCTGTTTTTTCAGTTGTCGCAACACTCAACTGGCGGTCGTCTTCTCTATCGTCTCAGCTGAATCTCAATTGGAGGCAGCACGAGTACTCGCACTGTGGATAAGAGTGGCTGGGCATGCCATCAAGGTAGTCTCAATTCACGCTTACTATTCAGATGCCCTTTCCTTCTCTACTGAAGCAATTGTTTCAGAAATAATGTGAATGGCTGAAAATTGAATTGCAGAGAAACGGGAACCAGTTCACCTTTGTGAACATCATGAGAGCACTTACTTCAGAGAAGGTAATTTAATTTTAATTTTAATTTTTTTTGGAATTTTAGCTAGGGGAGGATTGACCTGTTGTTGTTCGAGAGTCGCGATTCGACCGGGCATTGATCAAATACTTTTCTGCCTATGCGTAAAGTTGTAATCATTCCAGCTGAATATCTCTGCCCTCTGGGAGCGAGTCGATGTGCTGACGAGACAGGATTTCAAGCTGCTCGCCAAGTCATTCAAGAGCATCACTTCCAGAGGTAACGAGACTGGACACTTTTTTTACAACAAATGATTCGACAATTATTCCAATAATATATAAATTTCCTCAAGTTACATATTAGTAGACGTAAAACAACACCCAATCTACAATACTAACTCATTTATCTTTTAGGCGAGCATCCTCTCGACTCAGTCGGTTGCTCCATTCCCTTTCTCCATCCGATCCTCGACATCTTCGATGCTTCCAATGACGTGGAGAGTTCGTATCTGGACAGGAGCAGTCCCGCTAAGGAATTGGGTTAGCTACGAATAGATAGAAGCTGAATGGAGCCGTTCTAACTTCCAGAATGGTTTCGAGTATACAATGATGCAGTAGCCCTTAGACAAATTTGTTGTGAGTAAGGTGGATTGCTGACAGGTGATGGAAAGATCTAGATGAGTAGTCTGGCTCACTAAATCATCCTATTCCCTTGCAGACTCTACCTTCTTCTGGCTGGACATGGCTCGCGACTGGTGTTCTGCGTCTTCTCAATTCTCTCAACGATGCTCCTCTCACTTCTCCACTCCTGCAAGATTGACGAAGACAAATCTGCTAACTGACTCTTCCCTCACTGGAATTCTCCCTGTTGGGGAACAACTTCAATCCCTCTTCGTCCATCTCCCATCGTGGAAGTGACCACTGCCCTTAGTGCGGCGCTATGTCGGATGAGAACTATGCCGTCATGTCGCCTTTGATATATCGGAAGCGGCATGACTTCATAGTTCTCATCCGACCTAGTGCCCCTCAGTGCATACTTTTTTACTTTCTATAACTTTTTGACAATTCGCGTACCCCGCTCTAATGATATTTCGAAATAGTAATTTGATATTATCCCTCTGTTCATTCCGGTACTCAGCTCAGTGATTGTCCTCTGCAATAGCCTATTCTCAGTGAATCTGAGAAACACTGAATGCGATTTCTCTTGCCCTTGAACCATGCGGGTCCTGTCACTACCCGATTGCTGTATTTATATGCCACACAGAAAAATAAAGTAAACTACTGTTAGCATTTGAAGTCATCTTTTTACTTAATTTTCATAACATCGTCATCATAAAGAAGGTTTGCTATCGAAATCGCTGCATAGAAGAGACCTCACTTCTTCTTTTTATTCCTTCATCTTCTCATCGAAAGGTTCGGTTGGTTCATCATTGTATCTTCACGTTAGCCGCATTTATAACAGTATTCGGTGGTTGATATGATCTCATAAGCTTGCAATTTCCTAGAGGTCTTATTTTTAGTTCGATTCTGGATTTCAACGTTGCAGCAATGCTGGACCGGCTCCTTCTCTTCTTCCTTTTATTCGCTGCTATCATGGCCGTCAATACTCCCGAGAAAGTATCGTTATTAGTACATTGAAGCTTCACTATTCATACCAACGTTCACAGGACGTCGAAAAGGCTATTCAGCGCCAAGCCTTGGAAGCATTACTACTACAAATCGAAAGCCATGAGAAGAATGACCATGAGCAAGCTGAGAGGGATGACTCCTTCTTCCTACATCTCATACAGTCGAGGGAGCAAGCTGCTGCGAGAAGAGATGAGAGTAGATCAAGAAGCGTTCAACTTCTCGCTGATCTCGCCATGGATGCTGTGAGTTTCTACTCTGAAGATACAACCATGCAGACTGCATCTTCAGTCTGTATCTTGTATTCATATCAACGTTCACAGGACGTGAACGATGCCATTCGGCGCCAGGCAATGGAGTCCCTTCGGCTCCGAGTTCACAATGAAGAAGAACGGGCTCATGAGCAATCAGCAAGGGATGACTCCTTCTTCCGTGCTTTAATCCAATCGAGGGAACAGTCGGTGAGAAGAGCTGGCAGCAGATCTCGGAACACGCACCTTCTTGCTCAACTCGCTACGAGTGATGTGAGTATCTACTCTACATCTATAATTTCGACTAATCATGCAAATGTTCACAGGACGTCGAAGGGACTATTCGGCGCCAAGCCATGGAGGCCCTCCGACTACAAATCGAGAGTCATAAGCAGAAAGACCATGAGAAAGCTGAGAGGGATGACTCCTTCGTCCGCCATCTCATACAGGCGAGGGAGCAAGGTACAGCGAGAGTAGACGAGAGTCGATCAAGAAACGTTCAAATTCTCGCTCATCTCGCGATGGATTCTGTGAGTTTCTACTCTGCATTCACAATCCAGCATATTGTATCTTCAGTCTCTTCGTGGGGACCATGAGATTCACCAGGCTTCTCACATGCAGGAAATTCCATGGGCGGTTTGTCTTTTTGTTATTTTTCTCTCCTTTAAGCAGGTGATGGGGATATGACACAATTTATTCTACTTTCATTATGAGATAGGGAGAATAGTGGAAATTCTTTCACGATCAGGGAACATTTGATATTTTGTAAGTACGCCGGATGAGAATCAAAAAATTGACCCTTATGTAGGACTTTCACAGAAGCATTTTTGACACTTTGGGGACGCACTGTGAACATGCAGGAGAAAGGTATTTTTTTGGTTCTCATCCGGTGGGTTCTCATCCCACGGTTCTCGTCCGACCTAGTACCTTGTAAGGGATAGGCATTGTAAACACCGTTTTCCCCCGCCCCATCCGCAACGTTTTCTTTATAGATGTTCGTTTGGGTGGTCTTCGTCGCTATTCTCCTTGTTCACGCTTCTGGAGGGCAGCCGCCAAAGGCCGCTTCTTCCCTTCATAACGTACCGTAACTACCGTTAATTTAACATTGCTTTATTCTTAGTGTGCAGTAGATGAGGGAGTTGAGAAGACGGACGTGATCACCTCGTTCGTCCTGCAAATGTCTCGAATGGACATGGAGGCGGAAGATGGAATGAGAAGAGATATCCTCAATTCTCAGCACGAACTTGACGAGCGACGTGACAGAGCAGCATTACAGTTGAGACAGTCGCAGTCAGAAGAGCATACTCGAATGAGACAGAACCTTATGCAAGTTCATACGAATGGGCAAGATAGGAGATACGAGATGTTCGAACAAGGACTTCGTGTTCTATCTCAGATGGGCACAGTGAGTGTACTCTCTTTTCTGTCCATCTACTAATTTCTGACTTCAGGGTACTGGATAGGAATAGGCAAAAGGAGCGATATGTGATTCCCCTTCTACTGCCTTTGGACAGGATAAAGAACTGTAGCGAACGAGGCGAAAGCGGGGAGGGGAGGGTATCTGCAGTTACAGAAGGAGATGCTGATAACGACGAGCATTGTTTCTTCATTTCTTCTCTCTCCATCAAAGTATGAGCTCAAAATCCCAGTGTGAAGTTTAGCTTTTGGAGCATGCCTAGTGTAGCAACAAGTGACTGTGCGGACACACATGAGAAAGGATAAAGAAACAGCAGGTATGAGATGCATAAATTAGGGGAAGATGCTGGAAAAAAACATAATTTGGAAGAGAGGAAAAGCGTTGCACGAGGTAATGTGGAAAAAAGTTAGGTGATAGATGAAGTGTTTAGATAAATTATCAAGAATTCTGAAAGGTTTTGCCCAGATTCAGCCTCATAACTCAGTTTATTTCGATGAGAGAGCAGTGGTATTACTCTCTTCATTTTGTACACTGTCTCGTCGGTTAGAGAAAGCGAGAGAGCGTGTAAATAGGAGAGAGTCAGACCATTACTCCGATGAGATCACAGTGGAATGAGTGGGAAATTGCAAAGTATTCTACATTCATGGGAATGAATTCCTTTGAAGCTCGGGTGGTGAAATTGCGGGTAGTGAGAAAAACACTATTATTAGGTAACAATGACTTATTCTGTATTTTCTTCTTCGTAACCCTGCCTACGGGATAAGTATCTAAATGCCCTAATCACTTCATCCCTTCCTTCCTCCGAATAACATCAATGACCCTGTCTTCCATTGTCTCCTTGTCCCTGATGAGGAAGAGGTCGAAGTGGAGAGACGAGGGCGGGAGGGTCTAAACATCTTCACCTTTAAAGAAGGAGTGTCAGCAAAGTTAAATTTTTGACGCTGTCATAACCATGACCTAGACAATCATCCAACGACCATAGCGCGAGCTAAGAGGGTCGTCAGAGGTTAATCGCATAGCTCAGTGGTAAAGCAGTTGCTGCGTAATCGGGAGGTTGCGGGTTCGAATCCCACCAGTTTTTGAAAAAATCTTCTAGATATTTGAATTCCCGCACGTCCCTTCCCTTCAAGCCCTCCTTGGCATTCTGCCAACGAATAATAACTCGGTTCAAAATAGAGATACGCATTTGAAATTTTCAGAATCGCTTATGGTTGTACAAAGGTCGGTCATGGTTATGACCACGTAAAAATTACAACTTTGATGACAGTCCATCTTTAAGACTATCAGTGGATGATATATATTTTTACTTTCTCTCTCTGCCATTGGAGGGAAAAAATTTTGAAATGCACTTGAAAATGTTTTTAAAAAGTTTCGAGATTAATAAGGATCCTGCTAATTTCATACTAGGAATGCCATAACATCCCTACTATGAAAATATCATAAAGCCAGAAAGAGGTACACTGACCGCCGCTTGGTGCCCACTTCATCGAACGAGCTCATCCTTCTGAATCCCTTGTGGAATCGTGCGTAGTGAGGATGGACTGGCTGGACGGAGAGGAAGGAAGAGACTGGCGGCTCCTCGTCTGAAAGCAATCATCGCTAAAATATTCCTCAAGATACAGAAGTTGAGGGTGAGAAGGTATTTCTAGTGTAAATTTAAGTTTTTACAGTGTTTTGGTGATTTATGAAAAATGAAAAATGGCCTCTTACACTCGTCCTCCTCTTCTATCTGGAGAACTTCGTGCTCGGGGACATCTTCTAAAGGAATCTCCACCCTTAGCTTGCCTGGCTCTCCCAATTCAACGTCTGCCTGCAATTCAAAGCTTCTAAGTCGGATCTTAAAGAAGGAGTGTCAGCAAAGTTAAATTTTTCACGCTGTCATAACCATGACCTAGACAATCTTCCAACGATCATTGCGCGAGCTAAGAGGACAGGCAAAGGTCAATCGCATAGCTCAGTGGTAAAGCAGTCGCCGCGTAATCGGAAGGTTGTGGGTTCGAATCCCACAGTTTTTGAAAAATCTTCTAGATATTTGAATTCCCGCACGTCCCTTCCCTTCAAGCCCTCCTTGGCATTCTGCCAACTAATGATAACTCGGTTCAAAATAGAGATACGCATTTGAAATTTTCAGAATCTCTTATGGTTGTACAAAGGTCGGTCATGGTTATGACAACGTCAAAATTTCAACTTTGCTGACAGTCCTTCTTTAAACCCAATAAATGCGACCGAACATGAATCGCATCTAGAGAAGGAACACGAATGTTTGTGTAGTGCAGAGTTTGTTTGTTCAACGCCTAGTTCTGTTTAGTGGAACGATTCCAGACAAAACAATCTGAGAAACTAGAAGACTCTTCTGGACTGACGTCGAGGGATGGAGTCTGGCTGCCTGGTTCGATGTTGATCTGCGGCTGAGAGACTGAAGTCGTCACTGAAGAGATAAACAAAAAATCTTGAATAGTGTAAGATCAAATAAATCAACGTACGTCTCTTTTTGTCCTCAGCTTTTGCTTTCTTACGGAAAACATCCGAAGGGAGATGAGCAGTGTCGATTGATAATCTGCAATTGCATATTTGGGCAACGCTTCGAGTATCCTTTCTCCAATATTTTGAGAAAAGCAAACAAACAAGTGCTTAGTTTTATTCAATTTTGTGAAGAAGTTGTGAGTTAGCAACCGAATAATCCCAGCTCACTTAGCAACATCAAGCAGCATTCCTACTCCTTTGCCGACGACTTCCCTCGGAGGAGTCATAGGGATGTGACGGGTCAGAGCCAGTCTGAATATATTTCAATTTGTCTTATTTTTTCCAAAATGACGAACTTTCTCTCCCGCTCAATCTCCAGATTCTGTTCGGCGATGATCTCCAATGTGCGCCTAAATATTCGTATTATTTTAAATGTGTTAAAAGTTTAGGAAGTACCTGTATGCGTAGTTCTTTCCTCCTGAGGCGCCAGAGACCATGAAGGACTCCGTGGACATGTTAGGCCTGTAATTAGGATGGTTTTTTTAATACAAATTATGATTTTGTTCTTATCTCCAGTCATGTATCATGTAATACAAAAATGAATATCTGAGTCTGCGCATTAGAAACTCTTCATCAGTGATCTATGTTTGAAACTGATAGTTCGAAACTTTAAAAAAATCTCGATACGCTCGAACAGAAAGTAAATGTCGAAATCAATTGTGCCCCAATCGTACAGACCTGAGAGTGGATGTCCAGTAAGCTAGGAAGACCATCAGAGGGAGAGAGATCACTATGATCGGAATTATGGCGATGTTCATGAACTCCGTCGTCGTCGAGTATCGAGGATATCTGAATTGAATTCGTACATTTTCCCATTTCATTTATAAAATAGATTCTACATTCATACTCAACTGACCTTTCAAAGGAAATTATGTTCCAATTGTACTCGTTCCGAAATCGAGGCCTGGACTTCTCGAGTGTTGCTGCAAACCGAGAATGAGAACGAAAAAATGCAATCATCACTATTCACGTGCCCATGAAATCGTTCGCAACGTAGATATCCATTTAGGACCCCCTAATAACTGAATGAGTGGAATACCCTACCTGCCAGTACAGATCGAGGAAGGAGAGGCCGCGTCTGCTTCTCGATCGTCCTCGAATCATGAGGAAGCATCACCATGAACTAAAATTTATAAATTTTGCAAATCTAACACCATTTTCGAAGTCAGTCAAGCAGAATTTTCGACACATTGATACTTTCACTGTTACCTGCCTTATGTGAAAGAGTGCAGGTCGTCCCATATCTACAGAGGAGAAAGCGTAACTGACCCTGAGATTGAGCGAGTCGAATTCTCTTCGAGGGAACCCGTCCAGGAACATCACGTGTTGTGGGCCGAAGGCAATACTGAAATGAAAAATCTGAAGAAAATGCTACTTTAAAAAACATCATCACCTAAGATCAGTAGAACTGGACAATTCCTTACTTGTACCTCTCCCGCAGATTGCAGTGTGTCCGATTCCCATTGCAGTAGGTTGTAAGGTAGGAGGAGACTGCTCTGAACGATCGAGTAACTAATGTTGAACTGCTATTTTCTCTCCAATGTCAGCCCTAACAATCATGGTTACTTCTTGAAAGTGGCGGCGACATCAGCGAGAGGGGCATCGATGCAGAAGGGAAGACGAGCACCGCCCGTCCACTCGAACATCTCGATCTCTCAAGAGGAATAGGGGTAGACAGGGAACAGAAGGAACTACAATATCATAACCTAGACTCTAATATTCGGAAGATAGGTTCCATAGCAGACACCGACCCACCTTGTCTACTGGGGTCTCCGTAGTAACTAGCATTAGCCGAGCAGATGAGAGAGAGGAGCACCAATCGCAGTGTCCTCTCTAAGTCACTCATGGACTCTGGAAGGGGATCTTGGAGGTGACCAGACAGGTGATGTAATGCAATAAACGCGAGGGTGTTAGAAGGGCAGGTGTTTAGAAGCGAATATCCAAATTCAAAAGGCAACTGCAAGCCTTGGCGACTAAAGTGTGATAAATCGCGATCAGGATTCACTGACGAATTATCTGCAGTCAAAATCGCGGAAGAAAAGGGGGGGAGGAGGGTGGGAGATTGAATGATGATCGACTGGCAGGACCAATCAGTCTGATGGACAGAGGCAAGGGGAAAGAGAGGAAGAAGAGACTGGAGGAATGACGAATGGGGGAAGATCCATGAGTCGTACACTACATTATTTAATATCTTTAAGTTCAAGAAAATATATTGTATCTTTATCGAATAGTGAAGTCAAATGTTATGCAAAACGATATTTGCAATATTCAGTACGACAGGGATTTTGTTTCCCGGTGATCGACGATAGTGGGAAGTGAGGTGTGAGTGAGTCGTTGAGAAGGTGCGAGCAACCAAACTCGACAACAGAAAACTGCCCGAGTGGAGGGGAGAGGAAATGATGGATTGGCCCGAGCACAGAGTGAGAAACGAGTGCAGTTGGAGAGGAGAGAAGGTGACGGATCGAGGGAGAGGGAGAGAGGGGCTAATCAAATGGTCATCCACATCAAATGCTTCGACAAGTCATAGTTAAATATATGTGTATATTCCAGATCTAGAGGTGCTATGATGTATACATATTTTAGAAATGAAGACATAGACACGATCACTAAGGAGGGTGGATTCATTGAGGACTCTCTTCTCCTGTCTCCTCTCTCAGTATCTGAGGAGTAAGGGGATACTCCAAGGGAGTGATGATCTCCCCGATCTACACACTCTCCTCAGTTGAGTAAAAAGAGGAAGCAAGGAGAGGCTTCTCATATCAGCGAAGTTGGATACAGCAGCGAAATTTATTGAATAATCGCTAAATAATCTGAAAATTAAGAGTAACATAAATTCTGTGTCAGAAACAAGTCAGAGCATGTTCAGACGACAGAAAAAAATGAGGGCTCTTCTTACAATCTGCGCTCAACTCAAAACGCGTCACCCACTCCAAGCAATTGTGTAATAATATGCGCGTCTCGTGAAGAAGAAGAGACGAATAGCTGCTGACCACTACTGAGCAGAGATTGAATTGTCTTTTCCTCCTCTGCCCTACGAATGACACGGACTTCAAGCAGAATGAGACAGCGAATGGAAGGAAAAAGCGACTGGATCTCTGACAAACGACGAGTCGCCTTGAGGAATGGGCCCTCGGGCTATTTATTGTTTGCTGGCAGAGCCCCTCGGGCAATCGAACGGCTATGTTTTGATAGCGAGGAAAGAGATGGGGAGTGCAGTAATCAACAGCCATTCCGCCACTCATTATAACTAGATTGTAAAAATATTACTGAATTAAAAAAATAATTAAGATCGTACACAAAATAAATATTATAGAATTTTTCGTTCTTTTAATGGAGTTTTTCAGCCAATGGACTAAATTTATGCAGGGACGTTTTGCTTTCTGGGCGTGTCTCCATTGAAGTATTCGCCGTGGGATGAGACTTGTTCCTTTATGATTCGATACGATGCTCGATGGACGAAGAGGGAGCGAAGGAAGAAAATCGTGAAGACGATAGAGGTGATCACTGATCTGATCGCGTACCCCTGGGCTTCTGTAAGTGGGTTATCTTGCTTAATAATTAGTAGAAAACAAGTGTTGTTGAGGTGACTTCAAGAAATTTGGGTCCATTAATCCATAAAAATAGGAAATATTTCCGAAAATAAGGCTCACGTGAAGCTCTCTTTTCATCAGATGCGTCTCTGTCTGTGTGGTTTTCTCTGTAATTTAAAATTTTTTGTATAAAATATCGATTGAGGGTAGACTTACACGAGGTAAGCTCCGTAGAATGACTTCGGGGCAATAAGAGGAACAATGGCCAGGACGAATAACATTGAGTTAATGAAGATACCGAGTACCTGAAAGTGTTGAGTCAATCATGGAAATGACAATGACTGCGGAAGGAGACGAAATAACTGACAGTAGATGCAAGGATTGGAACGAAGAGCAAGGGTTTCTTCCAGTAAATTGCAGCGAAAACTGCAATTGAAGCAGCGATTGAAAGGGTGTAGAGAAGCGCCTGAAATGTTTTCTCAAATAGGAAAAAATTAACTATTCTAAAGTAACTATTTCTGCAATTGGGGTCGATTCAATATTGAGAGCGACCACTTGTGTGGTCTAGTACCAATTCCTCGTACCCAATACGCCTTGGTGGGGAAAGGTAGTGTTTTGATGGAATCGAATCCGGGTGGATTGTCGTTTCGCCCTTTGCTAAAATAACAAGAGACACAAAAATGTACTCACTCGTAGAACAATCACTGGAATCGGCTGATGATATCGAATAACTGCATACATATTGTACGTGGTCATCAGAATTGCGAGGATACTAAGCACTCGCGATTGATTCTGAAGGGGCGTTAATTGTTTTAAAATTCAGATTGATTGAAACTTTCACCAATTTGTTCATGAAGCTCACGAGGAAGAGCGAAATGAGTCCCATTTTTCGTGGATTGTCTAGTAGATGCCTATCGAGATGAGTACTGAGATCCATTCATATACACCCTCGTCCCTCTCGAAATTCGTCCCACTCATCCTCGTGCTCTGCACCAAATGACTCATCCAGAGAGATCGCTTCCAATTGTGAGTAAGTATTGCTTTACTATAGAAGAGCACTGATAACCCTAGTGGTTTCACCACTTCTGGCTCCATGCATACACCATCATCATCATCATCATCATTTTTATCCAGGTCGAAAAAGAAAACAATGGGGGTCATACAAAAAGAACAAAGAAACGAAAGGGAATACAATTCATCTTCATTATCATCATCTTGAAGTAGTCGTCGCATTGTAGTCGATTCCTCTCCACGCTAGGCGGGGTCTGGATGAGCTGTTCGCTCTCGCCACAAATCACGATTGAGGGTGTGCCGTTCAGTTAACCCTTTAGTTGCAAAATCCTGCCGGATGCATCTCATCCAAGTCATCTTCGGCCTTCCCACTGGCCGTCTTCCTGGCAGTTGGTACAATTGGACCTTTCTACATGGATGATCTGGTTCCCGTCTCTTCATGTGTCCATACCATCTCAATCTTTTCTCTCTCACTTTCTCTACTATTGGTGCGATTCCGAGCATTTCTCTTACTCTTTCATTCCTTAGCCGGTCTTTCATTCTAACTCGACAAATCCATCGTGCCATCCTCATTTCGGCCACACTCAATCGTTCCTCTAATGCCACCGGTAAGGCCCAATTTTCACTGCCGTACATCATTGCTGGACGGATAACTGATCTGTACATCTTTCCTTTCAATCTCATGCGAACTCTCTTATCGTGCAATATACCAGCACAAGCGTTGAATTTCGCCCATCCACACCGTATTCGATTACTCACGTCTCTTTCCGCTCCACCATTTTCATCTATCATCGAACCTAGGTACCGGAATTCCTTCACTTTCTGAATCGGTTCTCCATTCACATCTTTCATGACTCCACTGCCTCCACCAATCATCATAAATTCCGTTTTTCTCGTATTCAAAGTGAGCCCTCCTGCTTGCAACCGCCTCTGAATTTCATGCACTTTCCTCTCCAGAGTGGCAATATCCGCATCAACGAGACACAAGTCGTCAGCGTATGCCAAACACTTCGGTGCAGTCTCCATGCAATTTCCCAACACCGACTCGAGAACGACAATGAACAACAAGGGGCTCAGAGCGCTCCCTTGATGCACTCCCACTCTGATGGTAATATCTTGTGTTGGACCGAATGGCGTTCTTACAAATGCGGTCGCGTCCTCATACATCTCCTGTATCAACTTGATATACAACTCCGGCACCCTTTTATCTCTCAAGCTTCTCCATATTTGCCTCCGCGGTGTTCTATCATACGCTTTCTCCAAATCGACAAACACAGCAGCTAATCCTTGCTGAAACTCAATATGTCTCTCTACGAGTTGACTCAACTGGAACACTGGTTCAGAGGTGGACGACCCGCTCACGAATCCAAACTGAGAAGGATTGAGATCCATAATTCCCCTCAATCGCCTATCGATGCACCTTTCAAGGATCTTCATAGAATGAGATATCAACTTGATTCCGCGATAGTTTCCACAATCTCTGACATCTCCCTTCCCCTTGAACAGTGTGACTATTTCACTACGTCGCCATTCCTCCGGCATCTTCATCTCACTCAACAATCGATTGAACAATCTCATCAGCCACCACACTCCGGCCTCTCCAGCTGTCTTCCATAAATCCACCGGTATCTGGTCTGGTCCATATGCTTTCCTCCATGGACATTTATTAATGGCCCATCTCACTTCTTCGAGTGACCATTCAAGTATCGGCTGCTCAACAATTTCTCCTTCATCAAGTCGTGTCTGGGCCTTTTCAACATTCAGCAACTCATCGAAATATTGTCTCCATCGTTCTTTCACTTCTTTCACCGTTCTCAGCACCGATCCATCTCTATCATACACCAGTTTAACCTTCTTCAAATCCTTCTTCTGTCTATCTCTGCACTTCGCCAGACGGTAAATGGCTTGTTCCCCTTCAGGTCTATCCATCATTTCATACAACTCCTCGTATGCCTTCATCTTTGCTTCGTGGATCGCCCGTCGGCATACCAATTTCTTCATCACATACTCGTTCTTACTTTCTACACTCTTCCTTCTGAACCACTTCTTGAATGCGTCCCTCTTCTCTTTAGTTGCCACTCGCACATTTTCATCTTTCCAGAACCACGACTCTTGGTTCTCTCTCCTTATCCCTTGAATTTCGCCCATCCACACCATATTATAGCCAGTTCTTCATAATGTATCGCTAAATAATTGTTCCTTTATATGAGAATGTGGCATATCACAATGTGCAGAAAGGTTTCTCAGCCTTTGTTTGTGCATGGGTTGTGTCGTCAATTTCCCGATTTGACATGCTCGATACGTGAATCGTTCTTCCCCTTCTTCGTTCGTTAAATCATGAATCCCCCCGCCTTTTCTGCCTTTCCCATCCCCTGTGGCACCCTTCCCCTTACTAGGCTGAATTAATTTTAGGGCCAATCACCGTAATTACGTCTCTCACGAAATGAGTCTTAAGATCAGGTTGTAAAATGTGATCGGATGCATCCAAGAGAGGGACAGATCCACTCCTCTGACTATTCACTCCTTCATCTTGTTACCATGTCTACCATGTCCCTTGCTTGGCGCTCACCAAACAGTTCCAAATCCACGAATTCTTCAAATTTCGAATCTCGAACTGATTTTTCGCACACGGAGTCTTCCTCCACATCCAAGTAAGCGATCATTGATATTTTTTTCAATATTAGAAACTATTACAGAAGTTCACTCGAAGAAATCCAGAGCGACTCCAATTTTTCCTCTGAAGACGAGCCAAATCTTGAGGAAGTTGCAGTGAACAAGTAAGCTTATTTGTTCAAAATTTGAAATCCATACCAACTCTCAATTTAAGGTGCGATTCTCCCAACTACGATGAGAAGGACCAAAGAAGTTGGGAGTATCTCGAAAGTCTCTCCTTCACTGTGAAACACGCCAAGATGGAGCGAGTGGCTGCTACTCTCATCGAGAGAGGACCACATGTTAGTTGATGTTAAGAGGCCATCCGAGCTGATCGAAAAATGAATAATTCGATCGAAAAATTTGATCGAAAAATGAATAATTCTCATACTCTTCCAGAAAAACCCATCCAAAATTAGCATATTCCAGGAGCGCTTCTTCACTCACATGAATAGTGAAGACGAGTTCTTGTTGGTGGCTCCGTTCGGTCCCGATCCATTCTTCACGATGGTGAGACTACCAGTGGATTACGAAATGGTGAGAACATTTTAAAGAAGTTTTACTGATTCCCAAGCATTCACTATTTCAAAAAATTTGATCATTTTCTACAGAACCCGTTTACATTTCAAATATTTCACAACTATAACCTATCTCAATTTCCATTTCAGATGGAACGGCTAAGCATGAGGTTTCTCGAGTTAGAGATATGGAAACTACAGACGATGGAGGGCTTCGTAGGTGAGTTAGCTGATCAATTATCTTTCTAAATTCTCCCTTTTCAGAATTCGCCCGTGAATACGAATTGGACTGCAGCCCGTATCGTAAGTTGCTGCTCATTAGAAGGGCCTACAACATGGCAGTGAGAGACCCCGAGATGGCTGCCGATCTGGAAAATGTAGGTTGAGATGGGCTTTATTAGAAATTAGTGATTTGAAACAAATTGCATCATGTACAAGTAATGAGTGACTCCCAAATATGAGGAATTGGAGTAAATGAACTTTCATTTCAGCACATCGACTCTCCCGAAACGATCAAAAGACAAGGAATGTCCAAGAGTGAGAAACGATATGCGATTCGTGGGAAGCGGTAAGTTTTTTAAAAACAAAATTGAGAAACAATCTTTCGAAATAGAATAGTAATCATTCCACTCTAGAATTGCGGCTAATGAGGCGATTGGAGCGACTCCGACTAGTCGAAAACCTCGAAGACTATTGAGAGAGGAAGATGAAGAAGGAACAGTCAAGAGACGGAAGCTCGATTTCGATAGTCTGCCATGAATGAAATATTTATTATGATGTAATATTTTAATTTCTTGAACTATAAAACTGTACGATGATTATTATCAACTTTGAATGATTCCATCAATTGTTCAACTAGCTATAATTACGACACATTACAAATTAATTATTCGATTCGGTATTGATTCTGGAAGCAAAATGCAAACTTTAGCTACAGTGCAATTTTTAAGTATGAATTGCCTGAGGCTAAGATATTTGTACGTGTAATGGACTTTATACCTACAAAACCCGTGGTCTAGGTGGATCTACAGGAGGCAAGCTCCCTCCCCCCCTGGAAGACAACGATGGCTCCAATATGTTTAGGAAAATGCGACGCGAGGCTTCCTCCCTGAAACTCTCTTTTTTCTTAGCCGTATGCTGATAAAGAGCATTAATCAGCCATAATATTGTGCTCTAATGAGAGGTCGGAGTGGATCAGTGGGAGAGCAGTAAACGAATGCCTGGCACGCAAATACTGATAAGAATGCGAGTCGGGCGGCAATAAATGAGCCACATCACTGGAGCATTGATAAGTAGAGAATAGATGTTTCTTAGTCGTGTGAACTACAGAAATCACGAGATTGGGAGTTGCACGTTCGGTTAAAGGCTGATCTTATCCCGAGCCTTTATGGTTTTCTAATGGAAAAAAGGATAATTTATCAGTTTCCGTTTGGAGTTGAAGGCTACGCAGGAAAGATACATCCCATGCGATGCTTCTCGTGAGGAATATGTTTATATCTGAGAAATTATGACATTTTACTGAGCTATTAATGTTCAGTACCAACAACATTACGGCATGCTGGTTGTGGACCGTTTGATGCAAAAAGGCTAAGAATTGTACTTTAAAAACTCCATTTGGTGTCTGAATCCGCGTGAGATGATGCGATATTTCGCCGCCCTTGATCATCCCTTCTTATTAGCTCCTCCCGAGTTTATTTCTCTGTTTTCATACAGATGACTCTCCGAGTCATCTGTATGAAAACATGTTTAAAAATGTTGTTCGAAATGAGCGTATCTGACGGCGTACTTCTAAGGTTCGGACAAACTATGGAACAACAATTTTTCGAAAACTTGGATTAGTTTTGGATGCTGATGACGATAATCAACTAAATTTTGCATGTTTGACCTACTTTGATGAGCTAGGAGTCTCGCAAGAACTACTATTTTTAGTATTTCTTGCCGTTCTCTACGGACCGTTGCGCTAGGATTACGAAAATTTGATTCTTTGGGTAACTTTTCATTATCTACACGCTGGAATAGTTGTCATCTTTCTATGATTGCGTCTTTATCGATATCGTGACAGAAGTTGGGGTTAAACCTGAAAAGTGCATTAAGCCACTTCGTGGAGATGTTGGTCTCAATGTATAATGGCCATAAAACAATTTTGGTGCGAATCGATTATTGTCTTTTTGAGAAATCATGGTTTCAATTTCCGGGAACCTTTGCTTCCCATTTGAGCCCAGTGAAGAGAACGAACAACATCCTTATCTCGCTCCCGCCCAGCATAGCGCGGTTTGCGCAGCAGGTAGCGTGTTTGCCTCTCAATGTCTTTTGGCAAGTTCGATCCCGTCTCAGTGCCAATCTCTTTTGCTTCTTATCGGGTGCATAACTGAAACTCTCCGATGTTTTGCAAGTATTTTATTGAACTTCTGAATAACAAAGCGTCTCAAATTATTCAGTTGTAGTCCTGCATCCAAATGAAATGGAAAAGGCTCCAAGAGCACGTGTCAGACCAGAAGGGAGTTTGTTGGTGTTTCTGAGCCAAAGTGCTCTGTCGGAGAGTATCAGTTATGCGCACGATAGGAAGCAAAAGAGATTGACACTGGCCGGGATCGAACTTGCCAAAAGAGGTTGAGAGGCAAACACGCTACCGACTGCGCCAACCGCGCTATAATGGGCTGGAGCGAGATAAGGATGTTGTTCGTTCTCTTCACTGGGCTCAAATGGGAAGCAAAGGTTCCCGGAAATTGAAACCATGATTTCTCAAAAAGACAATAATCGATTCGCACCAAAATTGTTTTATGGCCATTATTCATTGAGACCAACATCTCCACGAAGTGGCTTAATGCACTTTTGAGGTTTAACCCCATAACAATATCGATAAAGCCGCGATCATAAAAAGATGGCATCTATTTCAGCGTGTAGAGAATGAAAAGTTACCCCAAGAAACAAATTTTCGTAATCCTAGCGCAACGATCGGTAGAGAACGGCTAGAAATACTAAAAATACAGTAGTTCTAGAGAGACTCCTAGCTCATCAAAGTAGGTCAAACTTACAAAATGGAGTTGATTATCGTCATCAGCATCCAAAACTACCCCGGAATCCAAGTTTTCGAAAAATCGCTGTTCCAGCCCCTTCAATGAATTGTCCGGTTCTTACAAGTACGGTGTCATCTCTACATAGTAATTATCGGATGCTAAACTCCATTTTTTTCCCATTCCATCGAACACTGATTATCTCCAGATGGCCCACATTTATGCGCATGATGATTACGTCGACAAACTACGTCGTCTGGCTGAGTACATCAAGACATCGATCGATTTTCGTCTTCTAGTCATTATTCATAGAGTAACCCCCTCAGGAGCACCCAGAAGAGACTCGCCCAGGAGTGGCCAAACTCTCGGCAGCTGCTCAGGAACCAGCAGCAGAGATCATCCAGTTATTCGGATAAAGATCCCACCACGAAATATGTCGAGATCGAGATGATCAAGGCTCTCCTTCCTGACTCCGTGAGGGAAGAGATAGAGAAGCACAAGACTGAACTGGCACTCAAAATTGGGATTCTCACTCTGTCAGAGATCCTCGAGAGGTTGGATGTACTCGCAGAGTACATCAAGGTATGTAGGGGATTCTATGTAAATGGGTATCGAGATCGATTAATGCACTTTTTCACTTCTAAAATTTTCGAAGTGACAAGCTTCGTTTCAACCCTTTGACAGGCGTTATTTTTCCAGGAGAACCCAGAAAAGGCGCGAGCGGGCGTCGCCAAACTCTCTCCTGCTGCAAAGAAACCGGCTGGAGATATTATCAGGATATTCGTCTCCGATAAGACTCCGCGTGAGAAGCGCGAAGAGATAAAGAAGATCAAGGATTCCCTTCCCACTCTCGTCCTCGGTGAGATCAACTACCATAAGGAAGATATTGCAAAAAAGATTGGAGTAGCACCACTTCATAATTAGGTTTTTGTTAGTAACAAAGTAATTTAACATGCATTTGAGTAGCTGATAAATTCGTGCTTCATTTTCCTTAATCTCATTGATCTCAGTGACAATATTGTCAAAATATATACTTTCTAATGTCAAAGAGTCAAGGTACCAACGTTTTTCATGCTTCTTTCGTGTTTTAATAAAAGCATTCGCATGAGATCTTGAGATTCCGGTACTCGTCCTGCCTCAATGTTAGGGAAATCTATTTGGAGCAATGGAGTCACTTCCATTATAATTTGAACAAATTACAGCAGAAACCGGTATCCCAGAACGCCCCGCGCTGTTTGGAGAAATAACCTTTCCGGTTACTAGTACATATTGAAGTAGTACCAATGAAGAATTTAGATATTTTTCTCATTCATTTGTATTTTAAGCAAATAATGCCCAAATAAAAATTACACATTAACATTAACGAAACGATAAAGTAACTGTAAGAGAAAATAGTATTAGCACGTAAGCATGAGAGAACGATATACTCCAATTAATATCTAAATTAATGGCTCGGTGCATGTGAGCGTCGTAATGTGATCTTCCCTGTGAACAAAGAAGTGACACGCAAGTAAACAAGGCAATTGCAAATTTGGAGTCTGAATCTTTCGTTGTCCACTTTATGATGCGATATTTTATTACCTACGCTCATCTTGGCATCCTCCATTTGTATGACTTCTCTCGCAGTATCTCGAGTGAGCATACTCTCTCCATTCGAATCTCCCTTCTCTGATTCTCCCTCTCTCATTAAGATCTGACGACATCTTAATCAGAACGAGCTGATAATCGGGTATAAAACGACCCGTCCTTCCTTCTCATTCATTCGCTTCCAGCTTCTCCTCTAGATCTTCTAGAGCTCTCTTCACCATTTCGCCTCTTCCTTATTCTTCTAACCTCACCCCTTCCAGAACCACCATGCCCCACACCAAGTCCCACGACGAGTACATCGCCAGACTCCACAAGCTCGCTGAGCACATCAAGGTACTCTATCTCGTCTTACCATCTAGCACCGATTAGAGTACTCCTCCATCGACTTCATTAGTCTTTTCTTCCTTCAATATTGATTCTCCTTTAGGCTAACCCTGATGAGGCTCGTGCCGGAGTTGCCAAGCTCTCTGAGGCCGCCCAGAAGCCCGCTGGCGAGATCATCAAGATCTTCGTCTCCGACAAGGACGACAAGACCAAGTACGAGGAAGTTCAGGCCCTCAAGGCTACTCTCCCCGCCTCCGTGAAGGCCGAGATCGAGAACCACAAGACCCAGCTCGCCCACAAGATCGGACTCCTGACTCTTGACGAGATCGTCGCCAGACTCGAGGTCCTCGCCAGCCACATCAAGGTACGGTGGGGGAATTTTAATGTAGACTAATTGAATATATGAGGTTGTGGTTCTACTTTTCTTAAGATGGGCGAAGTACTTCTCTTCTCAAATATACCCTATAAGGAAATAATTCATTTCCCAAACCTTCCCTTGTAGGCACACCCCGAGGAGGCTCGCGCCGGAGTCGCCAAGCTGTCTGAGGCCGCCCAGAAGCCCGCCGGAGAGATCATCAAGGTCTTCTGCTCCGACAAGACCCCCAAGGAGAAGCACGCCGAGATCCAGAAGATCCGCGAGTCCCTCCCCTCTGCCGTCCTGGGAGAGATCGATGCCCACAAGGAGCAGCTCGCCAAGAGACTCAGAATCACTCCCCTCCACCACCTCTCCCACACCCACGCCCACGATGACTACATCGACAAGCTCCACCGTCTGGCCGACCACATCAAGGTGAGACACGATGTTCAAGACTGTTCAGTAACCATTAGATGAAGTATCAGCTTCCATAGGTATTCTAGTATTCTAGTAAACCATACGAACATCATTCTTTTCTGGCCCATCCCGAGGAGGCTCGCGCCGGAGTCGCCAAGCTGTCTGAGGCCGCCCAGAAGCCCGCTGGAGAGATCATCAAGGTCTTCTGCTCTGACAAGGATGACCTCGCCAAGATCGTCGAGATCCAGAAGATCAAGGAGCATCTTCCCGCTGCCGTGAAGGCCGAGATTGAGAACCACAAGACTCAGCTCGCCCACAAGATTGGCATTCTTACTCTTAAGGAGATCGTCGCCAGACTCGAGGTCCTCGCCGAGCACATCAAGGTACGATACATTCTCTATTAGACAATTAGGTAAAAATGGTCAACAAGTAATTATTACAATATAGATTGTACTTTCCTCTTAATCTAGCGTATGACTGGAAAGTAAATGACACATTTTGAAGGCTCACCCCGAGGAGGCTAAGGCCCGCGTGCTCAAGCTCTCTCCCGCTGCCCAGAAGCCCGCTGGAGACATCATCAAGATCTTCGTCTCCGACAAGACTCCACGTGAGAAGCACAACGAGATCCTGGCCCTCCAGGAGACTCTCGCCCCCGAAGTGCTCGGAGAGATCATGGCCCACAAGGAGCAGCTCGCCCACAAGCTCAGAATCGCGCCCCTCCACCACCTCGGAGTGACCCAGTCTTCCATCGACTACGTCGACAAGGTCCACCGTCTCGTCGAGCACATCAAGGTAAGCAATACTTACGCCCTGACATCACTGAGCTCACAATTTATACAATATTCATATCTTAATGTGCTCCTTTTCCGGCCCACCCCGATGAGGCTCGCGCCGGAGTTGCCAAGCTGTCCGCCGAGGCCCAGAAGCCCGCTGGAGAGATCATCAAGATCTTCGTCTCCGACAAGGACATCTTCGCCAAGCTGATCGAGATCGAGAAGATCAAGTCTGGCCTTTCCCTCGCCGTCAAGACCGAGATCGAGAACCACAAGACCGAGCTCGCCCACAAGATCGGAATCCTCACCATTGCCGAGATCGTCGAGAGACTCCAGAAGCTCGCCGAGCACATCAAGGTACGAAACTATTCCATCTACCAAAACTAACTTTACTATCTAAGAAGGTTTACTAACTGGGCCATCTCCACAGGCAAGTAGTTAGCTAGAAATCGTATTGGAAGACCTCAGGGGGGGGGGGCGTTCTCATGCTAATCAATACTCTGTAGGCTCACCCTGATGAGGCCCGTGCCAAGATCGCCGCTTCCCTGTCTCCCGCTGCCCAGAAGCCTTTCGGAGAGATGGTGAAGATCTTCGTGTCCGACAAGACTCCCCGTGAGAAGCACGCAGAGTGCAAGGCCATCAAGGACGCGCTTCCCCTCGAGATCCAAGGAGAGATCAACGCCCTCAAGGAGGAGCTCGCCCACAAGATCGGAATCTCGCCCGTCCACACCCATTAAATGTTTTGCCTTTTTGAAATGTCATCCTCATTTTGTAAATACTAATAATTTGCCATTGCGATCGCCAATAAAGATGGATCCATCTACCTTGGAGGATGACACATGGACAAACTTAAAAGAGCATTAAATCACAACGAAGGAACTATTCATTAATAGATATATAAAACGAGATAAATAATGGAAAACCATTCAACATTTTAACCAGATTATCCATAAGACTTGTGAACAAAAGTTTGGGTCGGCACAACTGTGCTGAAATGGTCAGCCTCGTTCTAAAAAAACTGGAAGGTAGACCCGAAATATCAATTTTTGATTGAGCTTATAGATTTTCCCGTATTGATAACGTTCCAAAAATTTTGTGCTCCAACTCTGTTTAGCATTTTGTTTGTGCCTTCCATACTGTCTTTCATACTTTCTTCCGACGCCGGGGGTGAAAATATATTATTAATGCACAGTAATATTTGAAATGGATACAAAAGCGCGTCGCTATCGAAATGTTCCACTGTCCGCACCTCGGATATGAAGCATTTTCGGAAACAAGTTAAACAAAGCTAGAAAAAGGTGCAACCACGTCAAGCGATTTTACAGTTGTCAAGAGACGACTACGTTATGTTTTGTAGTCCGGTGAGGCCGACTACTGCTAGTATTATGAATCCCTGCTGTCCAAGACTTGATATTTTGGAAAAAAGAAAGTATCAAATACTGAAGGAAATAACAATTTCTGCAATTGATCTTTCAATATGTTAAAATTATTATCCTAATAATGCTACGGCTGGTCTCAGTCGTTATAATGAGATTATAAAACAAGTTTGAGAATGTTTAAAAAATAATGTGCCAAATGGCTAGCGACCATCGATTCGCGATGTTTTGCTGTGAATAATCCTTCCACCATATTTTGGGAGAGACAGAAAACATAGCAAGGGATGAATAAAGACGCCTGAAGCTGCAGATTAGAAGAAACGAAAATGTAAAGATTATCAAAATTTTAGAGTAAGAACCATCCACAACAGCATTCGGTCCGCAAGATCGTCCATTCTGGACTCATGTCTCACCCTTACAAGATGCGAAAGGGCCATGGTCTGACTGCCATTCACAAGGAAAAGAGACTGAAGAGATGCAAGAAGCTCCTGGCGAGGGCCGAGCATCTTACGACTGTCTACTCGGATGAGAAGATCTTCACTGTGGAGCAGGTCTTCAATAGTCAGAATACTAGAGTGATCGTCCAGTCTGCCGAGCAAGCCAACGCCAGAGGCAGAACCGTCTCTCGAGTTTCGCACCCGCAGTCAGTGATGGTTTGGGCAGGAGTGTGTTCCACCGGAAAGACTCCCCTTGTTTTCGTCAAGCCCGGTGCCAAAGTGAACAAGCACTATTACATCAAGGAGATCCTGGAGAAGACCCTTCTTCCCTGGTCACGTTCCCACCTCAAAGGGCGACATTGGACCTTCCAGCAAGATTCTGCCCCTGCTCATTCCGAAAAACTCACCCAGACCTGGTGCACAAGGCATCTTCCCGATTTCATTACATCGAATGAATGGCCCTCCAACAGCCCCGATCTCAACCCCCTCGACTTTAGCTTGTGGTCGGTACTGGAGAAGGAGAAGGAAGCTTCCTCTACCCGCCACCCGAATCTTTAGAGTCTCAAGAACTCCCTTCAAAAGGCATGGAACAAGATCGACAAGAAGTACCTTCGGGCCGTCGTCGAGTCAGTTCCTTCTCGTCTCAAGGCTGTCATCAAGGCCAAAGGAGGTCAAATCGAGTAACCTCTTGTTGTTATGTTCCTACTATCTCTGATAAATACTGTGTACAGTTTTTTTCAAAAGTGTGCGATGTATTTGAAAGAAGCAACATGGTTAAATCCATGCTGCCATACTTTCTCCGCACCCTGTACATTGCTAACGGCAAGATAATAGCATTATATGCTTTCAGGTAAATTTGTGGATCGGAACATCTAAATGATTTGAAGAGAACATTAATCTTAGCGCGCACTTTAGAATCAATTTTTTGGATGTGGGCCTTGAAGGTAAGGTCGGGAGACATAATAACTCCAAGATCTTTTACTACATTAACAGCTGCAAGAGCGGTATTGCTCAAATCGTATTTTGCACGAGCCCTTAAAGGTCCATAATACATAACAGAGCATTTATTGGGGTGTCCGGAAAGTTCGTATAATGCTTCGGAAAAAAGTCAGTTCGCGATCAAATGCAGTGATTGCGCAATCTGTTTGTCAACAATGTATTGCATCATTCTGACGTTGAGTAGTGAGAGGATTTAATCAGTCTCCTAGTTGCTACATTGATTCTTGTGATGGACTCCCATCTCTACCTCCGAGCAGTTTTACTTCATTACTACCTTCATTTTGGCCGATCCGTGAAGGAGGCCCACTCTGCCCTGGCCCAGTCGGAAGAAGCTGACGCCCCCTCCATACCCTTCTGCTATAAGTGGTTCTCCCGCTTCAAGAAAGGGGAGTTTGGTCTCGATGATCAACCCCGCTCTGGACGCCCTCCCTCCCTCGATCAGCCTCTCGTTCTCCGCACACTGAAGCGCAAGCCCATGGCCAGTGTGCGTGAGTTTAAGAAGGATACTGGTACTCCCAGATCAACGGTGTCCGATATCCTCCATCGATCTGGGAAAAAGCAGAAACTCCCACAAGTGATTTCCCATGACCTCTCCCCCGAACAGCTGAAAAATCGTGTTCAAGTCTGTCGGGAATTACTCCATCGTAGATCCAATCTTCGATGGGTCAATTCCATCATCGCTACAGATGAGAAGTGGATCACGTACGATAACCCTGCGAGGAAACTGCAATGGGTGGATGCAGATGAGAAGCCCACGCCCGTCCCGAAGAAGGAAGAGCACGGAAAGAAGGAACTCCTCTGCTTCTTCTTCTCAGTGCTCGGTCCCATCTACTGGGAGATCCTCGCCCCTGGCACCAGCATCAATGCCGACCTCTTCTCTGAACAACTGGAAGATGTCGCGATCAGAGTCCCTCCCAGACTCCTGAACCAGGGCAAAATTCTTCTCCTGATGGACAATGCTCGCCCACATCGAGCGAAGATGACCCAGAAGAAAATGGACGAGCTGAAGATCGAGAGGATTCCCCATCCACCGTATTCCCCGGATATCTCCCCATGCGACTACCACTGCTTCCGCTCTCTCTCTCTCTGACTTCTGCAAAGGAAAGAAGTTCAAGAATCGAGATGAAGTTGTGAGGGCTTTCGTGAACTGGGCGGTCTCGAAGAAACCCGCATTCTGGAAGAGAGGAATCGAGACCCTGCCCAATCGCTGGAGGGAGGTAGTGAGAAAGAAGGGGGCATACATTGGTCACTGAGAATTGTAAAGCATTGAATAAAAAATAAAAACAAAAAATTATACGAACTTACCGGACACCCCAATAGTTTCTGATAGATTCATGTTCCACCGCGCAGCCCAAGAAGCGATGTCATCGATAGTTTGTTGTAAAATTTAGACTTGGGCTTACTGGAGAGTCTCACCTTCGATTTTTGTTAGGGTGAGTTGTATCTATCGTATTCTCCGTTAAAAACATATATTTTCGAGTTTTCAAGTTTATTTGATTACCCTTTCCTGCCACGTCGCAGCTTCCCTCAGCGGATTGACCACCGTGGCTGCTCTTTTTGCGTAAGTCCTTCTCGCCTTCTGTTTAAAGAAGGAGTGTCAGCAAAGTTGAACTTTTTGCGCTGTCATAACCATGACAAAACTTTGTACAACCATAAGAGATTCTGAAAATTTCACATTCATATCTCTATTTTGAATCTAGTTATCACTAGATGAATGCTTCATATCCGAGGTGCGGACAGTGGAACATTTCGATAGCGACACGCTTTTGCATCCATTTCAAATATTACTGTGCATTAATAATATATTTTCACCCCCGGCGTCGGAAGAAAGTATGAAAGACAGTATGGAAGGCACAAACAAAATGCTAAACAGAGTTGGAGCACAAAATTTTTGGAACGTTATCAATACGGGAAAATCTATAAGCTCAATCAAAAATTGATATTTCGGGTCTACCTTCCAGTTTTTTTAGAACGAGGCTGACCATTTCAGCACAGTTGTGCCGACCCAAACTTTTGTTCACAAGTCTTATGGATAATCTGGTTAAAATGTTGAATGGTTTTCCATTATTTATCTCGTTTTATATATCTATTAATGAATAGTTCCTTCGTTGTGATTTAATGCTCTTTTAAGTTTGTCCATGTGTCATCCTCCAAGGTAGATGGATCCATCTTTATTGGCGATCGCAATGGCAAATTATTAGTATTTACAAAATGAGGATGACAATTCAAAAAGGCAAAACATTTAATGGGTGTGAACGGGCGAGATTCCGATCTTGTGGGCGAGCTCCTCCTTGAGGGCGTTGATCTCTCCTTGGATCTCGAGGGGAAGCGCGTCCTTGATGGCCTTGCACTCTGCGTGCTTCTCACGGGGAGTCTTGTCGGACACGAAGATCTTCACCATCTCTCCGAAAGGCTTCTGGGCAGCGGGAGACAGGGAAGCGGCGATCTTGGCACGGGCCTCATCAGGGTGAGCCTACAGAGTATTGATTAGCATGAGAACGCACCCCCCCCCTGAGGTCTTCCAATACGATTTCTAGCTAACTACTTGCCTGTGGAGATGGCCCAGTTAGTAAACCTTCTTAGATAGTAAAGTTAGTTTTGGTAGATGGAATAGTTTCGTACCTTGATGTGCTCGGCGAGCTTCTGGAGTCTCTCGACGATCTCGGCAATGGTGAGGATTCCGATCTTGTGGGCGAGCTCGGTCTTGTGGTTCTCGATCTCGGTCTTGACGGCGAGGGAAAGGCCAGACTTGATCTTCTCGATCTCGATCAGCTTGGCGAAGATGTCCTTGTCGGAGACGAAGATCTTGATGATCTCTCCAGCGGGCTTCTGGGCCTCGGCGGACAGCTTGGCAACTCCGGCGCGAGCCTCATCGGGGTGGGCCGGAAAAGGAGCACATTAAGATATGAATATTGTATAAATTGTGAGCTCAGTGATGTCAGGGCGTAAGTATTGCTTACCTTGATGTGCTCGACGAGACGGTGGACCTTGTCGACGTAGTCGATGGAAGACTGGGTCACTCCGAGGTGGTGGAGGGGCGCGATTCTGAGCTTGTGGGCGAGCTGCTCCTTGTGGGCCATGATCTCTCCGAGCACTTCGGGGGCGAGAGTCTCCTGGAGGGCCAGGATCTCGTTGTGCTTCTCACGTGGAGTCTTGTCGGAGACGAAGATCTTGATGATGTCTCCAGCGGGCTTCTGGGCAGCGGGAGAGAGCTTGAGCACGCGGGCCTTAGCCTCCTCGGGGTGAGCCTTCAAAATGTGTCATTTACTTTCCAGTCATACGCTAGATTAAGAGGAAAGTACAATCTATATTGTAATAATTACTTGTTGACCATTTTTACCTAATTGTCTAATAGAGAATGTATCGTACCTTGATGTGCTCGGCGAGGACCTCGAGTCTGGCGACGATCTCCTTAAGAGTAAGAATGCCAATCTTGTGGGCGAGCTGAGTCTTGTGGTTCTCAATCTCGGCCTTCACGGCAGCGGGAAGATGCTCCTTGATCTTCTGGATCTCGACGATCTTGGCGAGGTCATCCTTGTCAGAGCAGAAGACCTTGATGATCTCTCCAGCGGGCTTCTGGGCGGCCTCAGACAGCTTGGCGACTCCGGCGCGAGCCTCCTCGGGATGGGCCAGAAAAGAATGATGTTCGTATGGTTTACTAGAATACTAGAATACCTATGGAATCTGATACTTCTTCTAATGGTTACTGAACTGTCTTGTACATCGTCTCTTACCTTGATGTGATCGGCCAGACGGTGGAGCTTGTCGATGTAGTCATCGTGGGCGTGGGTGTGGGAGAGGTGGTGGAGGGGAGTGATTCTGAGTCTCTTGGCGAGCTGCTCCTTGTGGGCATCGATCTCTCCCAGGACGGCAGAAGGAAGGGACTCGCGGATCTTCTGGATCTCGGCGTGCTTCTCCTTGGGGGTCTTGTCGGAGCAGAAGACCTTGATGATCTCTCCGGCGGGCTTCTGGGCGGCCTCAGACAGCTTGGCGACTCCGGCGCGAGCCTCCTCGGGGTGTGCCTACAAGGGAAGGTTTGGGAAATGAATTATTTCCTTATAGGGTATATTTGAGAAGAGAAGTACTTCGCCCATCTTAAGAAAAGTAGAACCGCAACCTCATATATTAAATTAGTCTACATTAAAATTCCCCCATCGTACCTTGATGTGGCTGGCGAGGACCTCGAGTCTGGCGACGATCTCGTCAAGAGTCAGGAGTCCGATCTTGTGGGCGAGCTGGGTCTTGTGGTTCTCGATCTCGGCCTTCACGGAGGCGGGGAGAGTAGCCTTGAGGGCCTGAACTTCCTCGTACTTGGTCTTGTCGTCCTTGTCGGAGACGAAGATCTTGATGATCTCTCCAGCGGGCTTCTGGGCGGCCTCAGAGAGCTTGGCAACTCCGGCACGAGCCTCATCAGGGTTAGCCTAAAGGAGAATCAATATTGAAGGAAGAAAAGACTAATGAAGTCGATGGAGGAGTACTCTAATCGGTGCTAGATGGTAAGAGGAGATAGAGTACCTTGATGTGCTCAGCGAGCTTGTGGAGTCTGGCGATGTACTCGTCGTGGGACTTGGTGTGGGGCATGGTGGTTCTGAAAGGGGTGAGGTTAGAAGAATAGGTGGTCGAAGAGGCGAAGAGAGCTCTAGAAGATCTAGAGGAGAAACTGGAAGCGAATGTTTGGAAGTGGGAAAGGAGCTCGTTTTATACCCGATCTACTTCTCATTCTGATTAGGATGTCGTCAGATTTTAATGAGAAGGGGAGGATCAGAGAAGGGAGCGTAGGAATGTAGAGAGAACGATGACTCGAGAGGGAGGCAGACAGGTCATACAAATGGAGGAGACCAAGTAGAGTGAGGGTAATAAAATATCGCATCATAAAGTCGCGTGCCATGGACAACGAAAGATTCAGACTCCAAAATTGCCATTGTTGCTGGAATGATCTTCGACTTTTGGATGATTGGAGCACTTTTGATTAGGAGCAAGGGTGGTTAATTGTCCCTGGCCGATGTGCTGGTTTGATCACGCAGTACCAATTTAGAGGCATTGAATTCATACTCTCGCGCTTCTCAAGACCTTCTCACGTAGGAGTAGTATTCATTTTTCTTGTAACATTTATCACCTGGTTACAAGTAAATTAGTTTGTTCTTATTTGGGTAGCCTTAGCTTTTCAGCTCGAATAGCTCGACAAATTATTTTGCAACAGTCCAATTTAACTACGACTCTCTTTTGCTAGAAATTCAAAGGGGGTTAGGGAAAAGTCCCTAGTGCAATTATAAAATCAAATTTACTGAAAACAGGCAACCTGATATCCAGATGTCTCGATCTGTATTCCAGCTAAATGAATTAGAATTGCATTTTCCGTGAACTATTTTAGAAATTGTGCAAAATCTTTATATCATATTTCACTGTCTCGTTATCGAACCTTTTTGAGCAAAATTTTCAAATAAGTTTTGCGAATCCTTTCGCCCTTACTTTTTTAATCAATACAATTCACTTGTATCTGTCTATTCGGAATATTTCTATTTTGCCTCGTCAATTAGGATTCAAATTAGCTTAAAATTCGGCGCATTCCGGGAATTGCTGACGGAAAAATGCTGGTGCCGATAATTCCTGGCCATTATCAGTGTAGCGAAGGGTTACAAACAACTCGCCCCTCGATTGGTGCAGAACGATAAGAGAGGCTACAAACAACGGGAGAAGTGGACGTGCATGACGACAGTGTACGATCCCAGTTCCTGACATCTAAGACACGCTGAACCTGTCATGGTTTGCAAGGAAATGCAGAAAACAATATTGTCTTCAATCGGTTGCAATGAGAGAAGCTTTCTAAAAATATTTCATGATTCTTTCAACTTAGTTCACTCTCTTTCAGCATTTATCCATTAACTTTGCGAAAAAAGGGGTTTATCACATCTATTAAATAATCAATTGAGAATGTGTTCCGGTCGGATAGGCTTCTTTTATACTCAGAAACCCAAAGATTGAGAAATCATAGAAATCCAAAACCATATTGTCTACTTCTATTTGTTGATACGCTTTTTAACTCATCCCACGCAGTCTCAATCGATATTCTGTAATTGAATATTACATTGAGAGATTCTCGAACATGCTTTCGTAATATCCTTTCATTCTTCACTGGTTAGTGAGATGCGTGATGTTTGGCGCTATTCACGTTAGCACGCTGTGGTTATTCTCGAATCACATATCCGCAACATGTCAACAATTCAATGTACGCTTTGGAAATATTGAGAGTAGTTTCAATACAATGTAATTCAAAATGATTTTTTGAATCGAATTTGAATGCATCTCAAGGAATGCGAATTCAACCGGATAAAGCTCTATTTGTGAAATGATCATTGTAAAGTGTGTTGAAATTTGATTGAACGGCAAGGGAAGCGAATTTTTCGCCCTATTCACCGTCATTTCACATGATTCCTCGCTTGTCTGATTGGTGATTCCAATTCATCTGATGACACAAACAATGTGAATTGAAGCGGGAATGGTGAAAGTTACGAGCGCATAAAGTTTGTTATCACTCACGAGGCACGGAATACGCCCTCCTGCTTTGTTTCAGGGAGATGTCAAAGAGAATTCACACTCAGAATAGATGTGAAACGTTGCTCTGAGTAATTTTTTCTCGCCTTCTCGCTGATGTCAATGTACCAATCGATCAAGGAATCAAGTCAAAGCTTCTCCAAATACTTGATTGAATAGTGTTCTGCTCGATTTATGGATCCATCTTTATTGAGGAATCAAAATGATTAAGATCATCGGGAAATGTACAGCATGTGGTTTACAACATGTCTAGCAATCTAATGATGGTGAAGAGGTGCAATTCCGATCTTGTGGGAGAGCTCCTCCTTGACGGCGTTGATCTCTCCGAGGACGTCAGAGGGCAGCGAGTCTCTGATCTTTCTGCACTCCTCGAACTTCTCCTTGGGGGTCTTGTCAGAGCAGAAGATCTTGATCATCTCTCCGAAGGGCTTCTGGGCTGCGGTGGACAGAGTCGCGACTTTGGCGCGAGCCTGATCGGGATGTGACTGAAAGGAGAACTCATTAGGTGTGAACCAATTTCGAATTTTCTTGTTAGCAATGTTTGGATCATGAATTTCGAACTTTCTCCAGCTTCAGAACGTACCCTGATATGAGCCGCGAGCTTCTCGAGTCTCTCAACGATCTCATCAAGGGTGAGGAGTCCGATCTTGTGAGCCAGATCAGTCTTGTGGTTGTCGATCTCAGCCCTCACGGAGGCGGGCAGACCGGCCTTGATCTTCTGGCATTCCTCGTACTTCTCCTTGGGGGTCTTGTCCGAGACGAAGATCTTGATGATCTCTCCGGCGGGCTTCTGCGCAGCGGTGGACAGCTTGGCGACTCCGGCGCGGGCCTCTTCAGGGTGCAACTGGAACATGTATCTTTTGCATTAGCAAGTATTTATATGAAATTTTTTTCAGAAAATAGGTTAGCACTATTAACTAATGAATCGTGAAAGGTGTACCTTGATGTGCTCGGCCAGGCGGTGGAGCTTATCGAAGTAGTCTTCGTGGGCGTGGGTCTGTCCCAGATGGTGGAGGGGTGCGATGCCGATCTTCTTTGCCAGTTCCTCCTTGAGTGCCATGATCTCTCCGAGGACCTCCGGGGCGAGGTGAGCCTGGATGTCCCTGCAGTCGTTGTGCTTCTCCTTGGGAGTCTTGTCGGACACGAAGATCTTGACCATCTCTCCGAAAGGCTTCTGGGCAGCAGGAGAGAGGGTAGCAATCTTGGCACGAGCCTCATCTGGGTGACTCTGGAATTAGTATTTCTCTGAATGTACACGTAACTTGCTAAACTGTGATGCATTGTTAGGTTATGGGGTTTGCCAAAGGTTTTCATGATCCTAATTTACCTTGATATGGTCGGCGAGCTTCTCGAGTCTCTCGATAATCTCGTTCAGAGTGAGGATTCCGATCTTGTGGGCGAGCTCGGTCTTATGGTTGTCGATCTCTGCCTTGACAGCAGCGGAGAGACCCTCTCTGATCTCCTGAATCTCGAGGATCTTGAGGAAGTCGTCCTTGTCGGAGCAGAAGATCTTGAGGATCTCTCCTGCGGGCTTCTGAGCCTCGGCGGACAGCTTCAGAACACCGGCGCGGGCCTCTTCGGGATGGCTCTTAAATATTTTTTGTAACAAATGTGTCAAAGTTTCGATGGCAAAGCTAGAATAACGACGTGTTAGGTGGTTACCTTTATGTGGTCGGCCAGACGATGGAGCTTGTCAACGTAGTCATCGTGAGCATGGGTGTGGGAGAGATGGTGGAGGGGAGTCACTCTGATCTTCCTTGCGATCTGCTCGAGACGAGCATTGATCTCTCCGAGGACATCGTAGGGAAGCGAGTCCTTGACCTTCTTGATCGCCGCGACCTTCTCGCGAGGGCACTTGTTCGAGATGAAGATGAAGAGAATCTCGAGGGCGGGGGCCTGGGCAGCGGAAGAGAGCGACTTGATGCCTGCACGAGCCTCGTCGGGGTGCTCCTGCAAGGGTGAGGTTTAACTTAGGGCACAATGCTTACACGGCAGGCCAATAACCCTAACAAACTTCAAGAGATGTTCACAGTTCACAACAGACCTTGATGTGCTCAGCAAGCTTCTCGTATCTGGCAGTGATCTCCTGGATGGTGAGGATGCCGATTCTGTGGGCGACGTCAGTGATGTGGTTCTCGATCTCCGCCCTCACGGAGGAGGGAAGAGACGCCTTGATCTTCTGGATCTCCTCGAACTTCGTCTTGGGGCAGCTGTCCGAGACGAAGACCTTGATGATGTCACCAGCAGGCTTCTGCGCTCCAGAGGAGAGCTTCGCAACTCCAGCACGAGCCTCCTCGGGATTAGCCTAAGGAAAGATTGTTAATTATATGCTAATGTTATGCTAATGCACCTTGATGTGCTCAGCCAGACGCTGCAGCTTGTTGATGTAGTCCTGGTGGTGGTGAGGGGCGAATCCGAGATGGTGGATGGGGGTGATGCCCAGCTTGGTGGCAAGCTCCTCCTTCACGACGTTGATCTCAGCGAGGACCTCGGTGGGAAGCGAGTCTCTGATGTGTCTGCACTCCTCGAACTTCTCCTTGGGAGTCTTGTCGGAGCAGAAGATCTTGATCATCTCTCCGAAGGGCTTCTGGGCCGCAGCCGACAGCTTGGCGACGCGGGCAAGAGCCTCATCAGGATGAGCATGAAAATAGAACATATTTGGTGTGAACAAATATCGAAAATTCTGGTTAGCTAAGTTTGTGAACCTAAATACTGTATTTCATCAAGCGTATGTTAAGAAAGAAATGTAGGTAAATGAAGTAACCTAGAAGCCAAAGATAAAACCAAAGAATACTACGGAAAGTTTAAAAAAATGGCTACCTTGATGTGCTCGGCGAGCTTCTCGAGTCTCTCGACGATCTCAGCAATGGTGAGGATTCCGATCTTGTGGGCGAGCTCGGTCTTGAACTGATCGATCTCGGCCTTCACTTCGGGGGAGAGTGTGGCTCTAATAGCCTGCGACTGCTCGAGCTTCTCCTTGTCGGACTTGTCGGAGCAGAAGTTTCTGATCAGATCTCCAGCGGGCTTCTGAGCGGCGGCAGACAGAGTGGCGACCTTGGCACGAGCCTCTTCCGGGTGAGCCGGAAATATTCATCGTTTGACAAATAAATGGAAGATTAAAGCAAGGTAGTTTACCTTGATATGCTCAGCCAGACGGTGCAGCTTGGTGATGTAGTCATCGTGAGAGGGAGTGTGAGCCATGTGATGGAGGGGCACGATGCCAATCTTCTTCGCGATCTCCTCCTTGACGGCGTTGATCTCTCCGAGGACGTCAGAGGGCAGAGAATCTCTGATGTGTCTGCACTCCTCGAACTTCTCCTTGGGGGTCTTGTCCGAGCAGAAGATCTTGATCATGTCACCGAAGGGCTTCTGGGCAGCGGTCGACATCTTGGCCACACGGGCACGGGCGATATCCGGGTGACTCTAGAATTATTGATTGATAATTCAAAAATGAGAATTCCAATTTACAATATATTATTGTTTCCCTGTTGTGTAAATTTCAGAGAAAGATAGCGTATGTGCTCGTGTGTGAAATTCCTAATATTCAATGATCAGAAGAAAAGCAAACCTTGATGTGGTCGGCCAACTTCTCGAGCTTATCAACGATCTCATCCAGAGTGAGGAGTCCGATCTTGTGAGCGAGCTCGGCCTTGTGGTTATCGATCTCAGCTCTCACGGAAGCGGGCAGACCGGCCTTGATGGCCTGGCATTCCTCGTACTTCTCCTTGGGGGTCTTGTCCGAGACGAAGATCTTGATGATCTGTCCGACGGGCTTCTGAGCGGCAGCGGAGAGCTTGGCAACGCCGGCGCGGGCCTCTTCTGGATGAGCCTGTAGTTATCGCATTGCATTTGTACAAAAGTTAAGAATATCTATGTTAAAATATGGACTTAAAGAAAGTTTGGCGAGGAGAAAAATTACCTTGATGTGCTCGGCGAGTCTGTGGAGTCTGTCGAAGTACTCGTCACGGACGTGAGTGTGGAGGCCGATGTGGTGGAGGGGCACGATTCCGATCTTGTGGGCGAGGTCCTCCTTGACGACGTTGATCTCGGCCAGCACATCAGAAGGAAGAGAATCTCTGATGTGTCTGCACTCCTCGAACTTCTCCTTGGGGGTCTTGTCGGAGACGAAGATCTTGACCATATCTCCGAAAGGCTTCTGGGCAGCGGGAGACATCTTGGCGATACGAGCGCGAGCCTCATCAGGGTTAGCCTAAATATCGAACTGCTGTAAGCTATAAGTTACTAATCACATGAAAGATCTAAAATTTAAAAAAATACAGGACCTAGCACCAAACATTAAAAATTTAAAATTTTTTCTAATCACACATGCACAACAGACCATTATCGTACCTTGATATGGGCGGCGAGCTTGTCGAGTCTCTCGATGATCTCGGGAAGAGTGAGCAGTCCAATCTTGTGTGCCAGGTCGGTCTTGTGGTTGTCGATCTCAGCCCTCACGGAGGCAGAGAGACCGGCCTTGATCTTCTGGATCTCCTCGTACTTCGTCTTGTCGTCCTTGTCAGAGGCGAAGATTCTGATGATGTCTCCAGCCGGCTTCTGAGCTGCCGACGACAGCTTCGCGACCTTGGCGCGGGCCTCTTCTGGATGCGCCGGAAATGGTTTATTTTAAGCATCTACACTTTCACAAAATGCAGTTTCTATTATCTAAATCCGTATAATATACAAATTTGATAATTGTACCAGTAATCAAGTCAATACGTGAGTGATACCGTACCCTGATGTGAGCAGCCAGCTGATGGAGCTTGTCGAAGTACTCTTCGTGAGAGTGAGTGTGGGCGAGATGATGGAGAGGGACGATGCCGATCTTCTTGGCCAGATCCTCCTTGAGGGCGTTGATCTCTCCGAGGACATCAGAGGGCAGCGAGTCTCTGATCTTTCTGCACTCCTCGAACTTCTCCTGGGGAGTCTTGTCGGAGACGAAGATCTTGACCATATCTCCGGCCGGCTTCTGGGCAGCGTACGAGAGCTTGCCGATGCGGGCACGGGCCTCGTCAGGGTGCTCCTACAGATATTTCTCATTGCAAATAAGTATGTTCCATAACAAGATTCGACTCAGACTGTGAAAAAACTACTACAGTCATCGATAGAAAGACAGCATACCTTGATGTGCTCAGCGAGCTTGTCGAGTCTCTCGATGATCTCGGGAAGGGTAAGAATCCCAATCTTGTGAGCGAGATCAGTCTTGTGGTTGTCGATCTCAGCCCTCACGGAAGCAGGGAGACCAGCCTTGATCTTCTGGCACTCCTCATACTTCTGCTTGGGAGTCTTGTCGGAGACGAAGATCTTGATCAGGTCTCCAGCTGGTTTCTGTGCCGCCGATGAGAGCTTGGCGATTCCCTCACGAGCCTGTTCGGGGTTAGCCTGAGAGGGTACAATAAATATGCATCGTAGCCAACGCTCGACGAACTTATTTAGCGTATGTACGATACCGTACCTTGATGTGCTCGGCCAGACGGTGGAGCTTGTCGAAGTATTCGTTGTGGGAGGGAGTGTGGGCCATTGCTCTACAATCAATGAAATCAATGATGAACTTCACTTGGTGAACATGAACATTGAATAAAAAAAGGAGCGATGGGAACTTAGGTTCGAGAGAGCCCTCGACCGTCTCTGATCGAGCCCGAGAGGGGACTGATGGAGGAGATCGACGGGGCGGCTATTTACCCATCTCGGCCGTGTTTGTTTCATCAGTGTTGCAAGAGATAGTGAGAATGAGGCATGGGAGAGGTGCAGTCGAGAGAACGTGGGAGGGGAGGAGAGGTGCGAGGAAGACCGTGCAAAGCGATGAAGTTCAGAGCGTAGAGGGTGATAAAATTTCGCATCATATAGTTGTAAACGAGAGATTCAGACTCCAAAACAGCCTATTAAGAGGATGATCTTCGACTTTTTATTAGTTCAGGCCCGTTAACACATGACCGCACAACGTGTCTCAAATTTGTACGTTCTAATTCTGGAATTGCAATGCTGCGATGCTAATGCTGAGAAGTAAATACGAAACATCGTTCCTGCTTTCCTGTTGAGAACTTGACTACTGCCTGGTGTGTACATTGTTTTCGATCATCTTCAGATTATTAATCACTCGTAATCAGTTCAAGATAGAAAACACGTTGCTTCCATCTTCTACGTGATTCCCACGAGCAAGGGGGCTTCTAACTGTCCGAGTTTTAACAGAAAACATGAAATGATACATTTGCTAGACTTGTCTTTTTTTTACTTTCGACTTTGTTTCGATTATGCTACTGTTGGAATAAATTTAACATATTTCAGAGATAAATGTCTTTTTTTCTGTATTTTGTTTTCCCATTCCAGTAATTCAGTTAAAAATCATAAATTCGCATTTAGATCCTGTATCAGTTATTCCAATTTCATTTCAATAATTTTGTATCCGGAAAGGAAGCAAGTGCATCTCGATTCAACAGTCAGACTCTCCATCGATGCACTCGATGATGAGATTAACAAGTCTTTGTCTCGGATTCCCTTCTGATCTTCCGCCTCTGGCCGCGTCGCCTTTATCAAAGCACGCAAACAATGTAATTCGGTGCTTGAAAGGGAGAAAGTTACGACGGCATCAAACTTGTTATCAGCCACGAGACTACGACCGACGCTCGAGTTTCAACGATGTGAGCGAGTGAAGTCATCTCAGATCCTACTAGGGCACAAAGATGAATACATTAGTGACGGTGGTGATTGGACAGCGTGAGGATTCTGTGGCCCTGCGAAGTACAAAGGAACCGCCTTTCTCATAGAATCATGATGATGATGCCCATAAACACTCAATTACGAAAATTCGTTGTAAAGCGCATAAGAACAATCTTAAAAAATTCTATAAATAGAACTAAGACAAACAATAGTAGTGTTTCGAAACTATTTTTGTCTTGAAAGTTCTTCAAAAGTGCAATAATATGAACTGTTATCTATAGGTCATTCACGTTTTCCGAAAATTCTTGTTTTTCGATTTTCTAAGTGATTTACAATTTATTTTTTGTAATGATTCATCGTAGCACTAACAACAATTCCACCAGAAGATTAGATGCAGAACAGCCTACTTGTGAACGAGTAGCTCACATAAAACTATAATTGAGTAATTGCCCTCTAATGGCTATCGTTATCGTTATCATTACCCCCGGGTGGAAGCGACTCGAATCGAGAAATGCTGATAAAGCGAAAAATGCTGATTAGAATGCCTCCGCTAATGATTAGCAAATCAGTTCAAAGAGCAGTGGTAGGTCACAAAGGGAAACAAGAAAGGGCACACGTCACAAAACGAAATGAAAATTGCTGATCATAGCATTACCATTATGACACGTTGCATGATGTGATATTTTATTAGATGTCAGTCTTATCGCGTATCTCTCTATTCCGAATCTCACGCATCTCCCTTATCTTTCGCCGAATCTCCCCATTTACCTGTTTCTTTTTCTCTCTTGTAGGGTCATTTCTCTACGAGACCGACCACGGTATAAAAGACCGATGCCGACTCAGTGTGCAACCAGTTCCCTCTCTCACTTTCGAGTCCCCCTCCCCTCCTCTCCTCTAACTTCTTCCTTTGCAGAACCATGGCCCACACTCCCTCTCACGAAGACTACATCAACAAGCTGCACCGTCTGGCGGAGCACATCAAGACGCACCCCGATGAGGCCCGTGCCAGAATCGCCAAGATGTCGACTGCTGCCCAGCAGCCCTTCGGAGACATCGTCAAGATCTTCTGCTCCGACAAGGACGACAAGACCAAGCTGGCCGAGTGCCAGGCCATCAAGAATGGTCTCTCCGCCACCGTGAAGGCCGAGATCGACCAGGTGAAGGCCGAGCTCGCCCACAAGATCGGAATCCTCACCATCGAGGAGATCCTCGGCAGACTTGAGAAGCTCGCCGAGCACATCAAGGTAAGATCAAGGGATGATGGGAAGAGTAGAGGTGTAATACTGTGTTTTCATCATGCAAGCTATCCTTCTTTCAGGCCCATCCTGACGAGGCTCGCGCCAAGGTCGGCACTCTTTCTCCCGCTGCCCAGAAGCCTTTCGGAGACATGGTCAAGATCTTCGTCTCCGACAAGACCCCCAAGGAGAAGTTCGAGGAGTGCAGAAAGATCAGAGAGAGCCTTCCCTCTGACGTCCTGGCTGAGATCAACGTCGTGAAGGAGGAACTCGCCCACAAGATCGGAATCGTGCCCCTCCACCACCAGTAGATTGTCTCCCCTTGTAGACCGAAGCCACAATTGTATTCTAAATTACTTAATAATTGAACCAAATGAAGACACGTTCTTCCACATTTTGGTATAGTAATTTCACACCGCACAGCAACAGTAGTGGTCGTGGAGGGATGCTACATTGTAGAATAGAATATAATACAACATTTGTCCAATGCTCAATTATCTGTGAGAACAGTTAACAACAATTGATATCACTGACAAAGTTCAGCTCGTATTAATGGAAAACACTGCAAATAAATATAATGAACATTTTGAGAAATGTAATAATGAATATTGATTACTGAACGCTATGTGCCACCTTTACTGCTTTTTATACAGTAAGAGAAAACAAGTACAGGATAGATACTGCAGACTACGACAACATTAATAGGAGGAACGATCTACCCGTAGCAACTCGTCATACACGGGACCCGAGTTTGAGGCACTGGGTCGGATGGGAACCGTCGGATGAGAGCCCACCGGATGAGAACCAAAAAAAAGTACCCTACTCGTGCATCTTCTCCGTAGGTTCCTAAGTGTCAAAACTGCTTCGTTGAAGTTCTGCAGAAGGGTCCATTTTTTGGTTCTCATCCGGTGTTTCTCATTCAGTGTAGTGCCGAAGTCGATTCCCCGCCTGGGCAGACCAAGTCCACTATCCAAAGGGTCGGAAAAATTGGTTGTGACCTCGATCGCGAAAGGTAACGTTCCGTAGAAGCACTTTGGGCAGCAGTGCTACGTAATCCTAGCAATAGTCGGCCTCACCGCACTACACCACCTAGCGTAGTAGTTCCTGGACGACTATAAAATCACTTGACGTAGCTGCACCTTTACCTTATGATATGCGCATACTCTTCATTTTTCGTGCTCTTTCACTGTATGATGTTTCAATTACACCAGCCAACTGAGTTTTGACTTGAGAAATCTCAATGCTACATTCTGGTTTATTTCGTAGCTCACGAGAGAAAGAAATATTTTAGTAATTTTGATAGTTTTATCGATAGCCGACCATCAAATCATTTTTGGTTGATTCGCAACAGGATGTAGTTGATTCTCTGCATTTCTTTCCTTTCAGTTGCACTACCAATCTAAGCTTCGTTTTATCATCATTCCTTCTCCTTGCTCTTAATCATCTAAGACGACGTCGTCCATTCCCCTGTCGTCGTCGTTCTCTGCTCTCTCTACGTGGCTTCCCTCCCTTCGAGAGCCATAAAACGGGGCGAGTCATCGATAAGCCCGTCGCTCGTTGTTTTCCTTCCAATGCGGTTTCCCCTTTATCTTTTTTTCCTGGAAGAGTGCGATCATAAACGAGAACGAAGACCATCCCAGCAAAGAGGATAATTATAGAGCGATGAGGGATCCGAGATTGCACAATTGATCAATCGAGCATGTATTGTCTCGAATCTACGTGATAAATGCCTTTAACTTCGAGGGAAGGGTCTGGAATGAGATGGTACAGTGCATGGCTGCTACAGTAATGAAAAGGGTAAGATTTTTAGGCAACCGACAATATGAGAGTAATTGAGTACTTTGAGAACAGAAAGCGTAGTCCGTGGTGTGGTGGCCAGATTTAGTACATTTGATTCTAAATATGCGCGGAACGCGGAGGAAAAAAATGCTACGCGTATATTTAGAATCAAATGTACCAAATATCGGCACCACACCACGGACTACGCTTTCTGTTCTCACAGTAATACAATATGAGAGTACTGTATTCACAAACACTTTCACGGAGTAACGGGAGAAGAATATCAAGTGACATGCAGCCAATTCGGAATACATCGACGAGGCAGAAGGACGTGTCACAGAAGGAACGAGGACACTGTAAAGAACCGCCCATTGCAATCGAACTATGACCACTGTCGTTATGCAGTTCCGCAACAAAAATCAGTCAGCAGAACAAAAAAAAACAAAAACAAGTTAGCCGATCCGAGATTGAACAATTGGAAGAAAAGGAATTGAAGCTCGGCCTGATACTAGAGTGAGGAATACTTTGAAAGGAATGGCGATGGTGAGTCAAAGTGGATGACGGAGCCATTTAAGTAGTCGAGGAACCACTTTGTGGCCACTTGGAGCATAGATATATGGGCACGGAAGGGAATCAAGGGGGAAGAGGGTGTCTCCTATAATCTCCTGGATCGAGTTCTCGTGTGGTTAAAGTTGTCGAGTGGGTGAGCGGTTCTATATTGAGTGACGTAGTGTCTGTGGGTAGTGTGAAGAGGTGAAGCGTGGAGAGACGAGTCATCTGAGAGAGGGCTTGACACACAAATTATCGATTTCCATAGTCTGACATCACTGTTATCGTCTGAATTTCGATATGAAAATCAGAAATGATTACAACTGTTCTATTCTATCTGTTTGCACTCTCTAAGATCCTTTCCCGTTCAATTTATAGTCGAAAAGATAGGATTCACTTCAGTCAATGCGCGTGATTGCATATTTTCTGGATTCTCATCGATCGGTGCATCGATCGATTCCAATCTACTCTAACCATCGTAGTACATCCGGACACTGTCGTCATCTCAAAGATAATTGATTTTCGATTACTTGGGTGGGAACAATATCCTTCGTCATCCTACTAATCAAATATCTCATATCCACCTGAGGTATCCACACAGCATCGATGACAAAATGGACAAATACGATCTCAAAATTACTGAATCCTGCTTTTCTCTCACCCGTCGACCGCTCGAGAGAGTTCGGGAAATGAAGAGAGTGACCCCTCAGCTTTTTGCGACCATAAATGGCCCATAAAGGTCGTATGCAATCATTTCAATGATTCATCCTTTTGAGAGAGTTTTGAATAGATGAACGAATTTGCTAAGTCGATCAAATTTATATCAACAAAGAATATTTACTAATGAAAAATATGACAAAATTACGGTATTATTTTAAAGTTAGTTATTGATAGTTTGAAGTACTGTATACTGTATAATTTAGTTTTCGAAACGAAATAATTTTGCCTGAAATTGATTGATTCTGTTTTTCCGTCATTGATTCTTCTCGAGATCTCTGGGCATGTCGAGTAGCGTTCACTGCAACTGTTGCGGTGTGTTCCCGTCGCCCCAGCATACTACCTTCTGCCTCTCGAACTGCGGCCACACTTACTGCAAGGAATGCATCGAAAAAGGTATTTCCGCTTATCTTTGCTTCGTTTTATCCTGTTCCCTAGTTGTTTGCGACTAATTTATGGTTCTCTTTAGGTCGATTGTCGGACAAGTGTAGCAGATGTAGTGCTGCTGCGCCAAAGTTCGTCACCATCGATCGAAGTCTGGGCTCAAATGCAAGTTTCTTGTGACAAAATTGTTTGCTACTTTCTCTATTTTAATACTATTTCTATGCTATTTTATACTAATATTTAAACTAATTGTCTTTCAGCTGCAAGTCTTATTCAAGAAGACTAGCATATTGCTAGCAGAGCACTCGGAGGAGCTCGAGTCTGTGTTAAACTTCCAGGTTAGATGACAGTTTATGTTTTCGAAATATGACCAATTTCTAGTCCAATCAACGTGCCTTGCGCATCAAGGGACAGCAAGAACACATTAAACATCAACAAGTGCAATTGATGGAACTGCGGAGGTATTTACTTTTTACTAGTCCTGATTTGTTCCTTTATTTACAGATGTCAATGATTTATATAATTACAGCCAGGTCACAACGATGAGCGATGAAATAAAGATGCTACGGCGAAAGTGCGATGAGGTACGCTTTCCTACTAACGCACCTTATTGTTTCGGACTTAACGATGTTTCGAATAAAGCTAGGGAATGAGCTAAACTTATGAATCTTGTAATCTCCCTCTAGGGTAATGAGACTGTAGTGGCGCTTTACTCGTACAATCCGTGGTCTCTTGAGCGTTCTCACTCTCGGTCTCGCTCTCGTCATATTCCGAATCCGCGAAGTAGCGACGTTTCGGAATTGTCGTCGCACCAGCAGACGATGAGCAGTGTGGGCAGCAACGAGACCGGCTTTCCCAATCCATTCAAGACGCCTCTCAACGGACTCAAGAGGTCAGCCTCATACGCGTCCAACTGCTAGGAAACACTTTTTTTACTTTTATAATTATTCCGAGTGTGTATTGTATTTACACTGGCCCAGCAGTGTTCTCCTGCAAGTCCAATATCGATTGTGCCTATACCCTTACCTCTTGCATCGTATGATGAAAGAGGTAGCAGTAACAGCCTCTAGCTATGTACACTTTTATTACAAACGGGGTTACATATTTGCCTACTGACTAGGGTTCCCTTGATGGAACTTATTCCGGAATTCCAATAGCGAGGACAAAGGAGTGACGTAACTCCATTCCTCCCATTTTCCTCACGCGGGCCTGCGGTCCCCTGCATATCCTTTGGCTATTTAAGATTCACGACGTCAACGCCAAAGTTGCTGCTCCCGATGGCCGTTCCCCCGAAGAGAAGCAACATGATATCGGTGAGATGGAAGAGATGAATGGAATGGATGCATTCCCATTCGAGTTTCATCCTGCCACTCCTCTTCTCTTAGAACCGAATATGGCTCTGACAAAGAGAGACTGGTAGCTGTATTGTGCATTTACTAAAATGGATGGGATTCCGGTATATTAGCTCAAAAGGAGATTCTTCTTTGGGAATTTGTTAAGATTCCCGAAGTTAAAAATTTGCACGCTAATACCGGCATGTCCACATGTGTTGCTAAAAAATCTATTTTGTCGAATTTAATTATATTTTTATTTCTTTAAATAACTTTTTTTCAGAATTCACGCGTGGATCACTCTTCGACCGCCCCTTCTTTCCCGATGGAAATCGACGACGAGATCACGGTGATTACTCCAGGTACGATAGGGGAATGTAATAGTTTGGCTCTTTCCTCAGAAAATTTGAATATATTATTGTGCATCGATGTTGCATATTCTTGCTTTAAATTTGATCTTAATAGCGATTATTGAAGCTGTATATGAATCTATTTAGTTTTTACCCAGGAAGGCGCTCAAATATGGTGCTCAATAATGCGTATTATATCTACCGTATCCCACTCAGATGTCATGCATGAAAAGCCGCACCCTTCCACGAAGATGCATCTGCCCACGACCACTCCGAAGAGCAGCAGTAAGATTATGGTGAGCGATCGATCGATAATCAACTCACTCATTGTATGCAACGTGCTACAGTGATCTACTATGAAATACATGGGACAAATGGAGTGTGCTTTAGTCACGCACACTTTTTACAACATGATACTCTGTTCCACGGTTACAGTAATCCTTGAACGGTACAGTACTCGCAGGTGGATAGTGACCCGCTGATCGCTGAAATCCCGAAGGCGCAGCTTCCGAGGACACCTGCACCGAAGAAAAGCCAGAAGTCAGTTATTAGGGTTAAACGATTTGTTATGGCTTATAAAAATGGTTGGATTTTTCCGTGAAAGTGGATTTTAAAATTGATAATCAGGTGAATATTGATGGAACAATGGATTATAATCGCTTTTGGTTAATATATTAGATAATGTTCACTGGCTATTTGATTAGATCTGCAAATAGAGAATTCACTGTTGCGCGTGTGCTTCTTCCCATGGCCTTGATTTGTGTCCTGTAGATTTATGTAGTGAGTATCCCGATTGACAGGAGTCTCACGATGGCGGAACGACTCAACTCCTCTCGTCCCAAGACGCCGAGTAAGAAAGTGCAGCAGCCAGAAGTGACGTCATCCACCACTCAGGGATCAAACTTCAACTCACTCATGGTACCCTAATCTTCTTTTTCTGAGATCCACAACTGCTAAGACTTTTTGTCGTAGTTGTGTAGAGCAGTTAAAATTCCCTTCAGATTGGGTTGGGCTTTCTTTCGATAGAGGAGTAGCTCCATCGCAAGTGTCCTACCGTAACCCCAATATACCCTTACCGTACTCCTGCAGGGTCCGTGCGGGATGCAGCTGGCGAACCCGCAGTTCGTGCTCAACACGCCCATCCGACCAGGTGAGAGCATCTTACCATACCTGGATTAACACTCCGTTATTGCGAACTGTTATATTTTCCATTTAGTTAGAATGCGCATCTAACTGCAGTCTTGTGCGCGTATTGGAGTGTTTTTTAAAGATGGCAGAAAATCATAGATTGCTTTAGTACCCTCAGTATCGCGTCTAATTCATCTAATCTAGATTGCATGTTTCATTATCGTTAGAATGGTCTTCTTGTGGTCATTTTTCCTCTTCCATTCCACATTTCCCCACACTGGGTTCTCGAACGAGTGCTTTCGGGGTTCACTGTGAAAAATCTATCTTTTCCATTGATGCTATTCCTACTTGGAAGCAAATATTAGAATTAGGAATTCAAAGTTAAACCTCAGTTAATGGCACTTCTTCAGTTTCTGGCAACCCCCTCCCCCTCTCATTTCCCAACCCGCCCATCATTGAGGGTTTGAGCGGCTAAATCAGGGAGGAACGGGGGGGGGTGGCCAGAAACCGAAGAAATGCCCAATTAATTTTATTCCCAATTAATAAATCAATAATTGAACAGAGAAGGAATCGAAGGTGCCCTCGTCTGCCGGAGCACCGATGAAGATGGTGAGAGATACTTCCTTTGGTATTACGGTAGCATACAGTATCTTCTTCTCACTCATTGGATCCGTTTCGATTAGTTAAGCAAAGTTGAGTGTTGAATGGAGAAAGTAAGTCGAATGTTGCAGGTGCCTCTCTCCGTATTCAAGACGCCCGCCCCTGGGAAGAAGTGAGTAGAGTGTCGAAAACAATTATTTATCGACTATCGACTAGCTGAGAATGACTTTTATCGACTAGTTGTTTACCATCGACTATCATTCGTGATCTCATTCCAGCTAATCGACTAGTCGATAAGCGGTCTAACAGTGAAATGATCAGACGAAAATATATCTGCCGAGAAAGCGTAGTGTGATATGTTTCAAGTAAACTATTAAATATTTGATTGAAATCAAATCGTGCAAAACTAGTCGATTCGTTATCGACTAGTTATTTTCGAATAATTGTGAGGATTCAAATAGCTTTCGACTGGTTCAAAACAACTAGTCGATTAAAAATGAATCAACTAGTCGTTTGTTTTCGACACTCTAGAAGTGAGTGAGGGGTGTAAAGTGTACATCACTCATTGGTGTAGGTGGTGATACGTGCATGTGCAAAATTAGTGTGTATTCACGAACATGTTAATTCAACAGTCATCTCCGCTCTTACAATTAGACGCATAGGTGGGCAAGGGTTGAAACCGAGTATTGAATACCGGTGGGGGTAAAAAAACTGGCTAGGAGTGGGTGTTGGTGAACAAAGTATTTTCCGGTCGGAGTTCCAAACCGGTGAGGTCTTGAAGTTGGCTTCAATAATGCCCACTTATGATTAGACGTGAAATTGTCGTTGATGTGCGCACCTTGAATTGGATATTTTGAGGGTGCCAGGAGTGCCGCGCACGATGCCAGCTGGATTGAAGGTGGGACACGCTCCTCCGCCATATGTCTCCCAACGCTGAGATACCGTATCTACTCGCCAGTTACCGTACTCACTTTAATTTATCGATTAATGAATTGCTATTTATTCATATGTTCCGTTGTGGCATTAACTGTAATATCTTTCTTGTAAATTTGAATTTGTTGAGAGTTTCACTGTTGTATTAACAGCTTTGACTTGTTGTTGATTTTGCTTTGTTCATCTTTTGTTTCCTTTCTCTGTTTCTGTTGAGAAAATGAACAATGGTTCACCTAAAGCTCAATTCATTCCGACGAATCATCCAATTACAAAATTGATGACAGTACTTAGGAACGGGCTAGAACGAATAGAAGCTTCTCGCTAAGTGTCAAGTCAGTTGATTTCGACTGCACATTCAACGAGTTTTGGTTATTATCGTGGTGGCTTTCCAAATAATAAAAGAGGTGATAAGGAAGACGAAATTAATTGATAGGGAAAAGCCACTTTCAACACATAGAAATTTGGAATGTCGACATCAATCTTGAATGGAAATGTTTTAGCTTTAGCTGTGGAATCCAGAGTATGTACTCGATGAGAAGATCGAACTAAAGGTGCCGATAGGACTCCACTCTGCTCTTAGGCCATTTGGCTTGAAGCAGATCTTTCAAAATTTTTATGTGCAGAGAAAGGCCTTGTTAAGAAATGAGTCAAGTTATTAATATATGTGAAACAAATAAATAATCTGATTCAGCTTCCATTAGTTTATTTTTTTTTCATAAGGTCAGCACAGAAGTGGTCCTCTTCGAATGACTTGGCTGCTCTCAGATAGCAGATGTACATCTGTCGACACTCGGGATCGTTCACGCAATTCTCCTCGTACGAGGAACGGTAGTAGTACCTGGAAAAATAAATTTATTTCATATCCTGTGCACAATCAAGTTTAGATATAGATATGCATATATTTAGTGATAAGATGACCGTCTATCGCATGGCTATTGCTGAGCTAATAAGATACAGCTAAAACTGACTGATGGAACTTCCTGAAGAGGTCGTCGTCGGTAATCAATTTATCGATCAGGGTTGACCAAGAGGCGGGAGAGAGGTCTGGCATACCGTATGCGTCCTGTAAATAATTTCGGTGGCATTCCTGAAATCCGCTGATTGATGTCTCACCCTGGCGGAATACTCGAGGAACCACTTGGGCTCTTGATCCTTCGCATTTGCCTCGTCCAGATCGGTAGTGTACGTCTCGGCATCGAGAACGGTCTGAAGGATGTAAATGGTATTTTACAATGCATATACATCATGGACTAGCATCAATCTCACTCACATAAGAAGCTCCCTCATATCCTCCATCGATCGTGTAAATACGATAAGAGGGATTGTTGAAGGAGTAGGTGGTGATTGAGGGAGAAATGAAGTTGAAATGGAAGGGTCGACCAGTGGGATTTGAGTCCTCGTAGTAGACCTGAGACAGTGATATTTTGAGTATTTTTCAATTATACTAACCTGGAAATGGTCTTGATGAGTGTGGCCATAGAACTGAGCAGCGATCGTGTTCTCGAATCTACAATTTGCAACATCAGCACACAATTATTTCGCTTGTCCAGTACTAAAAGACTATGCCAGTCATGTGAGTCATGACTCGAGTTTTTGAATGAGTTGAATAACTCTAACCTGTTGACGATATCAAAGAAGTTATGAGCCCATCCCTTGAGACAGTAGTCGTCACCAGCCGGGACGTGAGAGATTATGTGCACCTAAATGGTCCCTAATCCGAATACAATTTCATTGAATGTCCTTGATTCGTTCCAAATTCAATGCGTTGATGGTAGAATGAAATTTAGATCAGCTCGCAAACCTTTTCTCCCCTGGACTCCGAATCGAGAAGTTCAGAGATGAGCCAAGTGAGGGTTCCATCGGGATCAGTCTGGTTGATGTAGAGGTAGCTGAACATGATTAATTTACTGGAGTGAAATCCGATCTGCTTGAACTATAATATTGTGCTCACAAGTTGAAGGCGGAGCAGTAGACTGTGTTGATGGAGATGAGCTTGAGACCGGGTGCGGGACGTTCCACGTACGAGGCACGACTGGAACACAGTCTATCTACCTATTGATATTGTAGGTACATCAATAATCAAAGAGATAGTTAAGTGTACCAATACAACCTGGATTTCGAAATGGTGAACTTACTACTGCACTCCCTTCACAGATTCGGGAGTGATCCACCTGCTCCAAGTATCAGCAAGGATGTTGTAGAGCCAAGTCGGACCACGAGTATCGTACTCATCCATGTTGTGGGGAGCCATACTAAAGAATACTAATTTATGACTATAAAACATTGGGTGTTACACACGCGTCCATGGGCACGGCTTCGTGGTTTCCGACGGACTCGTAGATGGGAGTATTAGGGAAGTATCTGACGAGCACTTCAGTCACGTTCGCGATGTTTGCCTGGAGAGAACAATCACCACAATTATTCATTGGTATTGTAATTGCAATAAAATTTTGAGAATAAAGAACCTCAGTCTTCTCCTTCGAGTAGTCCCACAGGTCATGAGCCTCGAAGTCTCCGGTGATTACGATGTAGTTGAGATCCTCAAGAGATCAAAGATCACTCCAATGGTCGTCGGAGATCAAAGATTACCTTGTGAGTCTCTGAGATGTGCTTCATCGCTGCCTCGTAAGTGCGATAGGGAAGATCACAGTTCTCTAAGACTGCTCCCCACTTGCCAGCGGGCGATTTTACAACAGCTCCTGAATGAATGACTCAGGGCATTAAATGTTATTGATTTCAAGAGAATGAATTGTATATTTCTAGAGAAACATAGGGAAAAGGAGACAGACCAGTTCTTCTAGCCTCGACCATCTCGGAGGGGTAATTCCTGCAGCACAGTGCGTACGTGCCCTTCCCGTTGTCGTTCTGCATCGGGTTTAATTAATTAAACTCATTATAGAAGGTTTTGGGTATAACGACACTCTGTTGGATCGCAAATTACATTTTATATAATTCGAAATTAGCTGACCTTGCAGTCGGCCTCGCTTCCCTCTGCGTATTCCCTGTCGATGTGGATGTCGGAGAGATGGAGCACTCGCTGAGTCTTCTTGGGGCTCTGCAATTTGTGTTATTATAAGAATAATGAACTTACGAATAGTAATTTTTGTCTAATTTGGAAAAAAACACAGAACGTAACCGACCGTGACCGAGGGCCATGGCTTCAAAGGGGGCTTGCCTCCAGGAATCGCCAGATCCCACATCACCTGAATTTGTATCTCCCTTTTTTATGAAAGCCTGTAATCTCTGAGCTCATGTTAACTTCAAATAACATCGAGTGCGTTGAACAAGCGTACCTTCAGAGGATTCACTGGTGTTCCGCAGTCATTGACGAAGATTCCACAGAGTTCCTCAGGAGTGAAAATGACTCGCTCGATGACGAAGTAGACCTCATTCTAAAGTGATTTTGCGATAAATTATTGCGATTGTTTTGCATATTTCTGTTGTTAGTGTCATGTATGGAACTACAGTTTAGGCAGTACTCGTCATCCTTTGATGGTTGCGATCTTTCACGGGGGGAGGGGGGGGATCACGCTTGTGCAATTGCATAGCGAGCAAATTCTGTGGGGACGTGCGATAAGGAGGCAGAAGGGAGTGTTTGATTGCTCATTTATGACTGCCACATTTGGATCTCTATTCGTGCCAATTCCGTGCCAATTCCCACTTTTATTCGGTAGTCTAGGAAATCTCTTCGACAAAAGTGCAAATGGTTAGATGGCTAGAACACATTGGAAATCTATCAAAATGATGAATTTGATTTTTATTCAAACAAAGAGGAACTTACAGCAAAAACGTCGATGATATTATCGCAAACGTAGGGCTGCTCAATGTCGAGAGTAATGCACGCTTTCCTGAAACAGTTTAAATTTGAAGAAATAATTCTCCACGCATCTAGTCGATAAAACTCGATATATTCTCACTTCAAGAAGTCATCGATCTTCTCCTCTTCTGCCTTCTCAGAGATGAGCTGATTGATCCCTGAAAAAGTGAAATAACCAACATTTACAAAGAGTGAATAACGAAGTTTCAACTTCTCCAGTTGTCTCTCACCCTGTACGATGGTGGAGCAGATGACGCAGTTGATCTTGTCGTTCTTCACTGCATTCTTCATCGTGTTCATCGCCTGAGAAAAGAACCCAAATTATCAATAATTTCTGTATTTGGAAGCGATCCAAAGCACTCAATCACTTTCTCACCTCTACTCTAGTAATCAGCTGGGGCTTCGCACTCCTCATCGGAGGAATCGCATGAGAAAGAGCTGTCGGAAGCAGGCATAATGCCACGAGAATGAGTAACCGGTGCAGCATCTCTAAAACATCACTTGAAGCATGGCCGAACAGACCTTCAAAAATCGCGAAAACATTGCTCTCGAATGGACATGGCAAATCTAATAAGCGAATAAATAGGCGATTGTAATCTGAGCATAGTTCTAAATCACAGTGACAGAAGATGGCAAGATTATGCGTGTCACGCCAAGTCCAGTCTTCATCGTGGATAAGAAGCCCTCCTTATCTTTACGAGCCGTGCTTGATCTGTGTCTCTCCAATTACCACGATCTCTTCTCCGATAGAGAAATGGAGAGATCAGGACAAATTTTAGAGCAAATATGTGATTACGCCGATTTTGCATAGGGCGGAGAGCAATCGAGTGTAGCACATGGCTTTCACTTTGACACATGGACTGTGATAACATTGCACGTGCTGCAAGAGTTTTTGTCAGCGAAGGATTTTTCAGACGACTTTATCGATCGATAATCAGAGTCCAGCGCAGAAATGGTCCTCCTCGTAAGATTTGGCTGCTCTGAGTGCGCACACGTACTCCTTGCGGCAGTCGGGCTCATTCACGCAATTCGCCTCGTGAGAGGAGCGGAAGAAGAATCTGACAATTGGATCATTAAATTGTGATGCTTCCAGCTTTATCATAAATACAAGATTCTGGTAAGTAGATGACATAATAAATTAAATTTGATAGATTGATGATAATCGAAACTAACCGATGGAACTTCGTGAATAAGTCGTCATCCACAGCCAGTCTATCGATCAAATCGGCCCAAGATGAGGGCGAGAGATCGGGAAGACCGTATGCGTCCTAAAATGATTTTTAAAAAATCATGAAGTAAGGTATCACTGACCTTGGTTGTGTACTCGAGGAACCACTGAGGTTCTTGGTCCTTGGCATTCGCTTCATCGAGATCCGTTGTGTACGTCTCGGCATCGAGAACTGTCTGAAGAAATCGTTCATGATCAGTCTGTATTTCATGTGCTGGTCCTAATTGACTCTTCGCAATACATAAGTTCAATTCGTTAAAAAATGGGGGAAATGAGGGCTGGTTCTCTCTTCCTAATGTTTTTTGTGAGTGAATGACTTGCGCTGATAACTCACATAAGTAGCTCCTTCATATCCTCCATCAATAGTGTAGATTCGATATGCGGGATTGTTGAACCAATAAGTAGTAATGGAGGGAGAGATGAAGTTGAAGTGTGTTGGGCGACCAGCGGGGTTCGAGTCCTCATAGTAGACCTGAGAGTGAATTAGACAATCACATACAATCACAACAACAATCAATCGCCTATAGTTTCCAATTTAAAAAAAAGTGAAAAAAGATGGCAAAAAAGAGCCTGGAAGTGATCATTGTGAGTGTGGCCATAGAACTGAGCAGCGATCGTCTTCTCGAATCTACAATGCTAAACTTCCAATACGCTTATATTTTCAACGGTTAAAAAAACTGAGCCAAACCTGTTGACGATCTCGTAGAAGTTGTGAGCCCATCCCTTGAGACAGTAGTCATCTCCAGCGGGAATGTGAGAGATTATGTGCACCTCAATATATCAGGTTGGAACAAAATTTTTGTCCGATTTCAATATTTTCGTTTTCTTACATTCAACATCCTTCCCTTTCGACCGATTTTCAAACGGTTGTTCTCACACAATAAGTGATCCAACACTCTGTATAGCGCACATTTGTACAGCTCTATAACATAGGGATTGTGGTCGCAGTGCGAGGCAAAAGTTACCGTAATAGGTAACTGGGGTATTAATTTCTCCGAGTTACAATCTATCGGTGTGAGAGATAGTGCCAACCGTATTATATTTTTCGAAAGTACCATGGTCGTGTATTACAGCAGCAACTTAAAATGAATTCTAACACGAAAGGCCAACTAGAAAAATGTGCCAATTGGCCAATACTGATGTCCTGGACATGACCTCATATGAATTTATCTACCGTGCATTCAAATAATTAGATTTAGAGATTAAAACATACTGAAAATATATAGATCCGGCCCTGTTCAGCACATTATTTTAGATAGGTAATTGTGCGATCATCCTGTCACAAGCCAAGTTTGTTTAAATATTGATTTCAAAAATTCGACATTAATATCGACATATTTAATCAGTTCCTGACTCACATACAGTTGATCAGCTCATTATTTTGTGATTTCATGCTGAAGCTGACCCTGCCCTATTACATTGTGGCTTGGGTAAGTTGGGTGATAGGTACTTTTGGTAGAGAAGCAATCCTAGCCTGGACACCAAAAGTCGGAATTTTGCATGTTTCGCAAGTATAATACGTTTTTGAAAAATCACAATTTTGAGAAAGATGAAGATCAGTTCAGCTAGACTTTTCTAATGTATGAATGACGCAATAGTAGTACACTATATCGCCCATATTCTAAGGACTGTCAGTTTGATTATCGGGACGGGAATACTAATCGATTGAACAGCTCCATCACTCCACCTTACTCTATGTTCCTCATGTAATTCGGGGAAGGGATGAATCAACCCCACCATTCAACCTAGGCTTAGAAAGTACTAGTCATGGCGTTCTCAATAGTATATGTGAAGTTGCCTCACGATTTTTCTCTTCTGAAAAATAGTGATCCAAACACTTTTGAAAGCCTAAGCCTAAGCCGAAACTTGGTTTTATGACAATCATCTACCTCTCGTATACCCTGAGTCGCTTATTTGATCTGAACATATGTAGGGAATGTTCAAGTCTTCCACCTAATTACGCTACTGAGTTAGCTCAATGCGATTTGAGATGAGAATTTTACGCGAGCTCAAACGTTGTTCACGAAATCGCACAGAACTTATGTTCCAACCTAATATGTTATGGGAGAACATAAAAATGGGCCGAAATGTTTACTCTTTCTCCCTTGGCTTCAGAGTCGAGCAATTCGGAGATCAGCCAGGAGAGGGTTCCATCGGGATCAGTCTGATTGAGGTAGATATAGCTGAAATTGTTAGAATTTTTACGCATAATTATAGTAGTTAAATTGAGGTATCGGTAAAGATATTTGGTTGAAAACTCACAAATTGTACGTTGAGCAGTATACTGTGTTGATAGAGATGAGCTTGAGGCCCGGGGAGGGATACTCAACGTATGAAGCACGACTGGAAATATTTCAGCCTTGTCGCAAAGGAAAGTATTTTGATTTCAATTGCATAATTTACACAATGCATAACATAATGTTTTCTCACTATTGGACTCCCTTGACAGATTCAGGCGAAATCCATCTGCTCCATTCATCAGCCAGAGTATTGTACAGCCAAGTTGGGCCACGGGTATCGTAGTCCTCCATTTCGTGAGGAGCCATGCTACATTGAATAAATTTAGTTGGATCGTCATGTTTTCATCAAAAAATGAAACATTCCATAGTTTTCAACATAGCATGAAAGACCCTAATAGGGTATTTTTGAAAATTTATTTCTCACGCGTCCATGGGAACTCCTTCATGGTTGCCAATCGATTCGTATATGGGGATATTCGGGAAATAGTCGAAGAGAGCTTGAGTGATATTAGCAATATTCGCCTGGAAAATGCATCATGTTAATATAATCATACAAATATCTGCAAACATCCGACCTGCAGGTACTTTAGTCTTTAGATTAACTTATTATGCTGGAACAGTTTTGCGAGCACCAATTAACTGAACAATAATATCGTGAACCTTAGTTTTATCCATCGTGTAATCCCACATGTCGTGTGCCTCCAAATCTCCAGTGATCACGATGTAGTCGAGATCCTCAAGAGGTCAAAGTTCAACAAATCATAAATACAAACGGAACTTCAAAAATAATAAAAAATGATAAGATGAAATAAAAGGACAGTCACTTTGTGAGTCTCTGAGATATGTCTCATCGCGGCATCGAATGTTCGATAGGGGATATCACAACTGTAGACTGATCCCCACTTGCCAGCTGGAGACTTGACGGCTGCGTCTCAAGTTGGATATTGCACATAATTTAATTTCAATTTCGTATTTCTTCATAATCAATAAACAATCTCACCAGCTGAGGAAGCCTCCATCACAGTAGGAGGGTAGTTCCTACAGCAGAGAGTGAAGGAGTTAGGCTCGTCCTCAACAATATCTTTAGCCTTAGCAGGTACAAACAAGTTTTGTAACAGTCGATACACAGGTTATAACAAATAGAATATGGTCGAACAATATCGAAGACTTCGTAAAAGGTATATTTCATGAAATTATCACCTTGCAATCAGCTTCTGATCCAATAGTGTAGTCTCTATCGACATGGATGTCCGAGAGATGGAGCACTCGTTGAGTCTTCTTGGGAGACTGGAAAAGATAAAAAGGTAAAGGTAAAGGTAGGCCAGTGTCTAGGAAAAGATATAGGGTCACGAAAATATTCGTTTAGCTAATTTTTTCAATGATAAACTAAAGTTCTATAGTTCCTTTCGATGAAAATGACACGTACTGCATATCAACAACAAAAATATTCCTTATCTCGCTTATCTACTGAAGATTATCTATTGTCAGAGTACTAAAGTTCCTGAAGAGTAATTCGGTAAGTATTCGTCAAATAATATTATTTCCTACCTTGACCGTAGGCCATGGCTTCACTGCTGGTTTTCCTCCTGGAATCGTGAGGTTCCATAGTACCTGAAGTGAAAATATTCCTCGCTCGTTGTTCATATCTTTCGTTTCACAAACCTTGAGCGGATTCACGGGTGTTCCACAATCATCGACGAAGATTCCACAGAGTTCATCAGGGGTGAATATTACTCGTTCGACGACGAAGTAGAGCTCATTCTACAAATTCTTAAAAGGTCAAAAGTCGGAACGTATCTGTTCATATTGTCACTGTATTTTCAGAACATTGTTCGATGGCACTCGTTTGTGACTATGATCTAGTCTGTAATCTATCGATAAATGTTTAATGATATTTTTAGTGGGAGTAAAATCACAGGTTATGTGATTTTATGGCTTGTCTGTTAGAACTCACGACTATTCCCTAGGCGTATTACGTTGAAATTGGATAGATTTAAATTATTTTTTGGGGGATTAATGAAAATCTTACAGCATATTCGTCGATCATTGCATTGCACACGTGAGGTGATGAGATATCCAGAGTGACGCAAGCTTTCCTGAGTTGATTATTTATTTTCCCCAATAAATGTGATCAAATTTGAAGAAGAAAAATATTTACTTGAGGAAGTCATCGATTTTCTCCTCTTCCTCCTCTTCCGCGATTAGCTGATTGAGTCCTGAACATAATTCGTCAAAGCCAATTATTTGCACTCAAGTGACTAATTCAACGTTATCGCTTAAAAATATATTTCCCAGAAGCTGGCAGTTCCTAACCTTGGACGATGGTCGAGCAGACGACGCAGTTGATCTTGTCGTTCCGAACTGCATTCTTTAGTGTGTTCATCGCCTGTGTGAGACAATGGTGATTGACAATTTGATTTTAAAAATTACCTGAGATCTTGTGATCAGGGGGGACTTGGCATCTCTCGATTGGGGTATGGCATGCGAGAGAATGGTCGGAATCAGGCAGAAGGACACAAGTAGGAGTAGTTTCTGCATCATTACTGAAACATAATCACTTTAGCTAGGGATCGCAAACCAACATGACTAATATGACATAGTAATGAGTAGTGAACGGAGCAGCGATCGAATCAGCTCTCTAAATACCAGTCTCGAAGTCTCAATCATCCTCGCAGATTACTTCGTTTCTTTGTCACTACGATCTGAGCAGACGCTAGAAGATCAAAGGCGGCGCAAGGAATGAACAATAGAGTGTAGCAGATAACACACTCTTTGACCCATTGGACGGTTACGTCACCACACAAGCAGGTATTCTACATGTCTTGAAGATTTTTATCGATCGAATACTATCCCAATCCAGCATGGAAATGGTCCTCCTCGTGAGGTTTCGCTGCACAGATTCTAACATATTCCAAGTAAGCGATTAAATTATGCGCAGCGTTGAGGGAGAAGTGAGCATAATGAACGGAGCTTCGAGTGCAGAGGAGTCCTATTGTTTTTTCTCATTGATCAATCTCTATGACTATTCGTGCTATTATGAATTAATTCCCTGTTCCCGCCAACAATTGCTTAGTTTATTCGTCTTTTTACTCCTCTTGTATTGCTTGTATACCAACATCATCACAATAAAAACGTTTATCGATGATCATTCGACTCAGAACATTGGGCAGACATGAAAACCGAAGTGTGTAAACATTCAGGAAGGGTATGAGACAAGTTTTGAAGAACGATAACAGATATTCTTCAATATTAAGGACATTACATCATTAGGGCATCATAAGCAACTACAGCAGTAACGCAATAGACCGAAGTAAGTACAATTGGGACAGCAATGACGGTGACGTAGGTCATCACGGTGGGGAAGAGTACGAACAGACCAACTCCCGCGTAGCACATGCACATCAGAAGAGAGCCGAAGACGCCCACACATATCTCCTTGCACTCCCTTCTCTCAAGGAGTAAAGGCAAATGTCATATGAAAGATCCATCTTCGTGAAACGGTTGAACACAAGACATGCGCACAAGGTGAGCTGGTGCTAGATACCCAAAATCGAATACAAATGTTGCATTTCATTAATATTCATTAAACTTTGTAGGCGCCTTACCTCATCTTCCAATGCGATCACTTTCCCACGCCGTTTCTCAACCGTTGAATTGTCTGCCACGTTCAATGTTTTATCTTCACTACTGCCGTTCCCATTAGTCCCTAAATAAATGTGATCTGCAGGATTCCAGAATAGGAAAATCCCCTCTCACGTACTCTCTCCCCTATTTACTGCGACGAGTCTCAAGTAATTAACAATGAGACATCTAGACACTGATTGTTGTATACATACTCCCTAATTACCTTCCCACTTGATTTGCTCATACGCCTCCTCTGCCTCCTCGATTCTCATGCTGACAACAGCGACAGATGAGACTTGCATGTCATTAGACTGCTGTGGGTCAAGAGATGACATCGATTCAACTCTTGATGCTCTTGCTCCCATGGTGAGTGATGTAGTAGAAGAAAAGATCTAAAAAAAGAAAATATTGTATTACATGGTAAGGTAAAGTAATCGACAATAGAAGCTGAGGACAGGCGGGAGGACAAATATACAACGAATAATGAGGGATACAAAGAGGAGTGATGGAAAAGGGCTCAATTATGCTCTGATTTAGACATGCTCAAGTTTGAGCAGATTCCAACGAAAGGCGAGAGTTTTCATCTTAGAAGGGGAACTGTAAAATCTAGATTAAGAAAGTCATAAGATAGTGAAATTGAAAAGATTGAATAAATGTAGATGCTTTGCCCCTATATATGACGCCGATTGCCTAAGAATCAAACAAGGTATGGCACATCGAATTTTCACATCGAGCCAAAAGCGAGAGTGGTACAGTAAGATGCGCCTTGATCACACGATAATTTTTCATATGCTATGTATGGAATTATAAGTAAGCACTTTTTTGCTATACCTGCTTTTGTAGATCCACTCTACGTTCTGCACCGCGCAATTTGCGCAGAGAGCGACGAATGAAGTGAGCATTATTGGCCCATCCTCTTTTTTGTGCGGTGCAGAACGTAGAGCGGCGCTACAAAAGTAGGTGTAGCAAAAAAGTGCCTACTTATAATTCCATACATAGCATATGAAAAATTATCGTGTGATCAAGGCGCATCGTACTGTACCACTCTCGCTTTTGGCCCGAACCTTATATTCGAGATTTAAAATATTACTTGATTAGCATATCATGAAAAATGCTAATTCAATTTCAAAATTCTTCATACCGGCTTATTTGAAGACAGCCCAAATTTCACGCATTTTCGTCTGCCGGTTAACGAGTCATGGATAGAGCGGTGTATGCAGCCTACATGCAGCCTGGCTCAACCGGTCGAGTTGGCTCAAAATGAAGTTGACCATCATGATCCCTCAATAACCCTTGATCACAAGTTTTCGAAAATTCGATGTGCCAAGACCTTCACAGCGATGTTCGATTCTTCGGCAACCAGCGTCATATACTATTCTGATCGGATGGTTCCAGCATCAGTTTGAGACTGGAAGACCACTTCCAATCTTGAGCATAACCCCTGGGTATGATTATGTATAGTTTAAAAGACAGTGTCTTATGCTTATGAGATCAAAATTCCCAGTGGCTACCCTCTTACATCCGTAAATTACTGCTAAATGCATGCGAAAAACACTGCTCAGTTCGAGAGAACATAACGTGTTATCTCGAAAGCAAAATAGAATATAGTAAAGGAATTCCCTACATTAAAGAAGGAGTATCTTCAAAAAAAGCTGAAATCAGATAATACGATATTATAGCTCGCCAAAACCTCAATGGAATCCCCAAAACGGAAATGACATATATTTTATTTTTTTAAAAGCTAGTTAAACCTTGCCGAGTGCCAAGTGACACTAAAAGGCAGGCAACGAGCTCTCTCCCTAATTAATAAATATTGAAACCATACGCATTGTTGTTGAAAATCCTTCTGTATCTGAATGAATCATGAAAAACGGGATAATTAGGTATGACACAAATATTCGAGGGGCAGGGTTCAATCGAAAACACTAAAAAGGTATCTAGCACCAGCCCACCTTGTGTGCATGTCTTGCGTTCAACCGTTTCACGGAGATGGATCTTTCATATTACATTTGCCTTTACGGGCACTGCTGAGAAGGGAAGCACAACGCAAGGGCGAATACATGGGCTTCTGCGCCTTTCTATGCATGTTCGGCGTCGCAGTTGGTCTGTGTGTATTCTTCCCCCCAGCCATTGCTGTCCCAATTGTACTTACTTCGGTCTATTGCGTTACTGCTGTAGTTGCTTATGATGCCCTAATGATGTAATCTTCTTTATATTGAAGAATATCTGCTATCGTTCTTCCATACTTGTCTCATACCCATCATGAATGTTTACACACTTCGGTTTACATTTCCGGCCAATGTTCTGAGTCGAATAATCACAGATAAACCTTTTAATTGTAATGGTGTTGGTATACAAGCAATACAAGAGGAGTAAAATTTGGAATAAACAAAGAAATTGTTGGCGAGAACGGGATATATATTGATCAATGAGAACAATCAATAGGACTCCTCTCCACTCGAAGCTCCGTTCATTATTCTCATTTCTCCCTCAACGCTGTGCATAATTTAGTCGCTTACTTGGAATCTGTATTGTTTATCCTATTTCGTATGGAAAGTTGAATCGAAGTCGTATTCTAATGCTGAGTGGACACGTAATTCCATCTCAGTTTAATCAGCGACTGTGGTCAGTCCGAGAATACAGGAGGAAAGATACCAGCAGAATTGTGAAGGTAATTATACTCTCCTCTGGTATAAGTTTCCCAGTGGTACCCCAAAGGCTGTTTTATGCAATTTTTATGTCTGATTTGCCATATTCACTCTAGACTAGGGACGTCGAAACGACGTTGACGTTTCGCAATCCTGGGCGAAGGGGTATCGAGTCGTTAATGGAGGAGGGGGGAGGGTAGCGATGCCGTTACCCTCATCTCTACGATTCCGACGCTTCTCCCCTTGCGCTTCTCCTCGCCGCGCCTTCAAAAATAAAACTTCAAAAATAATAAAAAATGATAAGATGAAATAAAAGGACAGTCACTTTGTGAGTCTCT